>OX104070.1:55493596-55618974 GCA_944474145.2 Dicrocoelium dendriticum | reverse complement strand
TGCTGATGACATGATGTATCGTTTCGCCCGACCACAGTGTCCGTCGTATAGTTCTGTTCGCTCACCTGACGTATTTTTTTACTGCTGACCCTTTGGTCCAAACCATCGGCACCGCTACTCCACCTTCGACTGGCGAGCTCTTAGCAGAGATAGCCGCGTTACGGCAAGAAGTTCCAAGCCTAAAGTTACATCGGCACCAACGGGACTCTCCATCCCGTCCCCCTAGCCCATCTTGAAGACGTACACGACGACCAATTTGCCGTCATCACGCACGTTTTGGAAGTTCCGCTAGAGAATGCATAAAACCATGCTCATTTCCAGTAACGGGAAAAGGACCAGGCCGACACGTAGTGGCGACGGACGTCGTTGGCCGAAGTCGTCCGAGTCACCTCTTCAAATTCGTTGATAGGAACACCGGGATCATGTTTCCGGTTGATACCGGGGCGGAGGTTAGCGGGGTCCCACCGGTTCCAGGCGACGCGACTAAGCCACAGACAACCAACTTGCATGTCGCTAACGGCACTGCTATCCGAGTTTTCGGTCAACGCTCCCTTACCATTGACCTCGGACTATGACGTCCGTTTTGGTGGATTTTCACCATCGCTGCTGTTCCGTTTGCTATATTGGGTATCGACTTCCTTCAACACTTCCATCTTCTCGTCGATACGCGTCATCGCAAACGCGTTGACAAAAGACCCAGCTTGTCACATGTGGAGTTCGCACATCTTGTGTTTCTGTCACCAATTTACATTCATCCCGAAGCTGATAAGGAATTTTTAGATCTGTTCAGACAGTTTCCGCAGCTGATCCACTCAGTTGACGCTACGCTTTCGGTCGCATCTAGCGTTACGCACCATATACGAACCCGTGGCCCACCGGTTTCTGCACAGCCACGACGTCTCGCCCCTGATAAGCTAAAAGCCGTTAAGGCGGAATTCGAGCACATGCTCGAACTTGGTATCAGCTGTCCTTCCGAAAGTCAGTGGGCCTCACCTCTTCACATGGTGCCCAAGAAAGGCGGCGACTGGCGGCCCTGCGGCGACTACCGGGCGCAGAACAAGTGCACAATTGCAGATAGGTATCCTATACCGCACATCCAGTACCTTACGAGTAGTCTCGGTGGTAAGTTAGTGTTTATTAAGATAGACCTGACGCGAGCATATCACCAGATTCCTGTAGAGGACTGCGATATCACCAAAACTGCAGTTATAACACCCTTTGGTTTATTCGAGTTCCTTCGAATGCCTTTCGGGTTAAGGAACGCTGCTCAAACATTCCAGCGGTTTATGCATAACGTTACTCGTGGTCCGGACTTCGCATATCCTTACGTGGATAACATCCTAGTAGCTAGCGCCTCTAAGTCGCAACACTTAGGGTATCTGCGTATTCTATTCCAATGCTTATCTGATCGAGGCGTTACCTTGAACCCTAGCAAGGGCGAACTAGGAAAATCGTCGATCGAGTTCCTAGGTCACGGCATCTCAGCTACAGGTATTGAACCACTGTCTCAAAAGGTAACCGACATCAAAGATTTCCCTGAACCTACGTCGTTTAAACAGCTTAAAGTTTTCTTGGGATAGTCAACTACTATCGATGCTTTATTCAGTGTTGTGCTAGGATAATGCAGCCCTTGACTGACTTGCTTCGGGGCAATCGACGTTTGTTTGTTTTTACCAATTCCACGCGATTATCCTTCTCAAACCTTAACGACGCAATCCCTAATGTTGCTCTCTTAGCACATCCAGTACCACCTGCTCCAATTTCCCTCGTCACTGATGCCTCAGACGAGGCCGTTGGTGCTGTTCTTCAGCAGGCTGTCGACAATACGTGGCAACCTTTGGGGTTCTTTTCGAAACGGTTACAGCCAGCGGAGACACGTTACAGCACCTTCGGGAAGAACTTCTGGCAGTTTACCTCGCCATCCGTCATTTTCGTCCTTTTCTAAAGGGCAGAAGCTTTACCGTCTTCACTGGCCACAAACCTTAGCTTACGCTCTCGACTCGTCATCCGACAGATACTCTCCGAGAGAGATACGCCACCTGGACTACGTCTCACAGTTTACGTCAGACATACGGCACGTCTCAGGTGTGCAAAACTCCCTCGCTGATGCTCTTTCTCGCGCCAGCTCCAGCACGTCCGCTAAAGGTATCGATCTAGCCGCAATGGCTGACGCTCAACAGACCGACCCGGAGCTGGACCAGCTTCGTAACTAGCTCCTTACACATACGACTAGTTCCACTGCCTACTTCGGATGGAACCATACTTTGCGCCGTTTTGCAAAATTCACCACGACCAGTGGTTCCTCAAGCTTTCCGACACACTGTGTTTGACATTCTTCACAGTTTATCGTATTCAGGCAATCGTGCCACAATTAAGCTCGTCACACAACGCTTTGTGTGGCGCAACGTCAACCAGGACGTTAGACAGTGGGCTCGTACAGGCCTTAGTTGCCAACAGTCTAAGGTTCATTGACACACGAAAAGTCCGCTTGGTTCATTTCCACTTCCTGACGCCCGTTTTCGCCATATTCATGTCGACCTTGTTGGGCCACTGCCTCCATCTAAAGGGTGCGTTTACTTGCTGACTTGCATAGACCGCTTTACAAGATGGCCTGATGCCATCCCAATGACAGATTGCTCAGCAGACACTGTCGCTCGCGCTTTTCTAGAGCGATGGGTCTCACACTTTGGTTGTCCTGCCGTTGTGACAACTGATCGAGGTTCGCACTTTGCAGGCACCTTTGCTCACCTTCTTCAGAATCTCGGCTGCCGTCACGTCCGAACGACTGCATTCTACCTCGCCGCCAACGGCATGGTTGAGCGTTTTCATCAAAAGCTGAAAGCTGCACTATGTGCACATGATAACGCAGACTGGTAAGAAGCGCTTCCTACCGTTTTACTTGGCGTACGGAATACTGTCAAAACCGACATTAACGCTGCTCCGGCCGAACTCGTTTATGGCTGCACATTGCGTCTCCCTGGACAATTAGTCACCCCAACCCCGGAGAAGACATGGAACTACAAGAGCTACACAGCTCGTCTGAAGCACCACATACGTCAGCTGCATCCCGCGAGACCCAGGGAACAACGCACTCCAGTGCACGTTCAGAAAGACCTTTCTACATTTTCTCACGTATTCTTACGTGTCGACCAAGTGAGATAGCCTCTCTCCTCACCTTACACAGGTCCATACCTTGTTATTAAACGGTCTTCAAAAACGTTGGTGATTGACCGTGGGGGTAAAAGGGATACTGTCTCGATAGATCGCGTCAAGCCTGCGTTTATCGATGAACAACAGTTTGTCCCATCATCGACGTTAACGCAATCTACTGAGCCACCTGTATCGACGCTCACCTTTTCAACTCCACCACAAGCCCAGTCAGTAGATTCGCCGCCAACTAATACCAGTCACGATAGAAAAGTTCGTAAACCTGTTCGTTTTCCGAGTTTGTCAAACTCATCCACACCTCATGAGTCTTTTTCATTTTCTCTCGTCGGTTGTATTATGCTTTTCGGTTAGCAGAGTAAATATCTGAATCTGTCACCCTGAGTTTTTTTCTCATCTATCAGGTATAGTCATGAGGCTGGCACGTTTGCGTCCGTCCGCTCAACCGTTGGCCGTTTCTCAATTGTTTTGGTCGTTTGGATGCTTTGGTCTACCCCTAACGCTTGGTCGTCTCGCCCGCCCACGTTGGCCTGTGGATCGTGGTCTGTTTGGCTCATTTTGGCTTTCTCAGGTCGTTTGTCTGGCTCGTCTTCCTGGCTTCGGCTGCTCGTGTGCTTGGCTTGTTGTTTCTGGTCCCCCACGGCTCGCCGGTACGAACAGGATTACAGCTTCGTTGTGGCGGTGGATAGGTATGCGGTGGGGTGAGTGACCTCTCCCAAGCGCACCGTCTTTCAGCAGCAGTGAAAGATCCTACCGGCTCTTTTTCAGGATTAGCCAGTTCTTGTAGTCCGGTGTGCCGGCTGGGACGGCCCACCGATGATGCATCCCAATCCACAGGAAGATTAACTAATCTAAATACTAACAAACTCCTATGATTCTGCCTTTTATACATCAGCAATCGAACATCGATCGTATTCCTCGTCCCTCGGCCTTCTAAGGGGAGGCCTGTGTAGTGACAATGACATTTTGCTCCATCAAGCATCACCGTCCAGACTTGTACACATTTTGTTTTACTTTGCACTCATCCAAAGCCTATATATACCTGACTGCATTTTTGAACCTGGTCCACCATCTTACCCGCGTGTTCCCGGCTGTTGCGCTCCGTTGTGGTGTAACTCATCGTTTCACCACTTTCTCCCACTGCCCGCAGGCTATATTTGCATAGCTATTGTACAGTGCTATTTTCTCAAGACATTCTTTATATCCCGCCGCCTTCTGTCTTACTGTGCTACGGACTTCAGATGTAGCATTCGTCAAGGACCTACAGCTATCAAGAGCCTTTCTCGTGCCACCTGGACAAGACTTGGAACGTCAGTCAAACTTATTAGTCTAACAGTTCAACATGCTTCAGGAAACATCTGCAGGTGAAAGGAAGAATCGCCTGTGTACTCAAGCTCAAGGATTTGCAATTCTGTGGAAATATCTACCCAACCTATTGTACCAATATTTATCTGTCCAGAAGCAATTGGATTACGGAGTTACAGTTACTCAACGAGTCAACAAGTCATATGAGTTCGGTAACAACTGTTACTCTCTATCACCTTGACCGTGCCTGTTCCAAATTCTTCGCTGGTTGCAAGTTACCAGTACGGATGACACTGGTGTCTTGGTCGAAGCCTTATCCGCCTTGGTCGCGGATCCAAGAAGACCTAGGTGGATTCCCACGTCAGAAGAGCTGAGCCGCAAGGTAACCCACTTTTAAAGAGAGGGAGGAGTTACGAAGAGAAAGCTTACCACCATCCATCAAGCCGAGAGCAGTGACGTAGAAGCGGATCGATCTACAACTAGAGATCGAAATCCAGTACAGATCAAATTGCGAATCGATGTGGAATCAGCGGCAAGTTAGGTCATGAACTTGAGCCATTTGAGTTGTATTAATTAACATCAATTAGCATCTCTAAGCTTATCATGTTAGCAGTTGTCCACAACATATTTATTGCGTCCTGCTCTCATACAATACGACTCTCTGTCTATCTAGTTCTGGCCTTTTGTATTCCGTCGGTTGGCTGGTCGCGTGACTGATCAGTCAGACAGTCGCATTCTCATAGGGCAGCTATCAGCAGTACGACAGTCTTCTGGACAGGGAGCAGAAATAAAGTAGACTCGTTACAACAGGTCCCTTCGAGTAAAGCAAAAGGAAGCCAAGAAACCCCGTAAGCTCTCTGCAAAACAAGAAGATATAGTGATTTTTGCACCGGGAACAAGCTAAGGGTCGTTACTTGTGGGACCGTCTGACGGTTGTGCGAAGGTGGAGATTCCAACACGGACTACTCGTCAGCCGAAATTGCCGGATATCACGGTTCTCACCAAAAAGGCATGTTCTGAAGGTTTGCTTGACTCTGCTCAAAGCGAAAAATCGTCACGGGACCCTGCTCCCGTTAACAGGAATAAAAAGCAGACCAAAACTGCCATAAAGTCTTTCGGCGAAATCGATGATCCAAAGAAAGGTAAGACACCGACAATGGAGCGAAAAAGGCGCTGCCGTTGCTACACCGTCGGAGGGCCTAAAGGCAGTCCCATCACCAGTGGTGAAACCACCTGCTCCAAGTGTCGATTCAAAGCCCCGTGGGGTTAATGCACCCCGTCGTGGTGATTCTTTCACGGATAGTAGCGTTATATTTCGTAACGCGGCTGAATCTACCGCTGTCCTTCCCGCTGATTGCATGTTGGACGACCTACAATGGTTTAAAATGTGCGTAACTCAGCTGTTTCCGCCCGGCTTTCCAGGCGTTACTGTCGGGAAGCTGATTAGACAGGGGGATGTCCCAGTTAATGTACTAAACCCTCGACCGTGGCTACTTCGTGTGGTACTCTCTATCCCGAAAGAACGCAGCGCTCTCATGCTGTCTACGTTTAAGCGTAAAAGGTACAAATATTAACGTCCAGCCGGAGCTTCTGCTGGCCGGTAGGCTGAAGCTAAGTGGGGCCAGTAAGGACCTCAAAAGCAGGCGAGCGGCCTGGGAACAAGGTCTCCGGTTAGTGCGTTTTCGGGTGGTCAGCCGGCGGTCCCTTTCCGCCATACCACTGCCAACTCTGGTAGCGCACGACCCAGGTCTGGATCTAACGAATACCTTCAGCTAGTGCTAGGTAATATGCGCAACCTAAGGAATAAGGCGTACGAGTTAGGTCTGCCTGTAGATGGGTCTCATCCGTATATACCCGCATGCACTGAAACGTGGCTGTCTCAGGACATCATGGATGGTGAAGTACATCTAATGGGCTACGCAATATTCAGGTGCGATCGCTCCGCTGGCCGGCGGGAGGCGGCGTCGCACTTTATATGAACTGTTAACCTGACGTTTTGCAGCCTTGCTTATTTCAGTCAACAGACAAAACTGTTGAAGCTCTACCGGCTGTTATTAGCATATACTCGGCTCAGGTTACAGTTGTAATAGTGTATAGAAGCCCTGGGAGCGTATCCAAAGAGGTACTTGACTTCATTCACTCCCTGTCCGCAAACAAGTGTTTGGTGATGGGCTACTTCAACCTCCCGAAAGTTTGCTGGGCAGGTCTTTCTTGCGACTAAACGTCAAGCACAATTGGTGCTGATTTGCTTGAGCTTACGCTCCAAGTATCTTTGCATCAGTTCATTGACCTGCCCACTGGGTACATGGACGCCAAAGTGCCGTCTATCTTAGACCTTGTATTCGCTAAGTCACTCGATTTTGTTGATGACATTACTTACGGACCTCCACTGGGTTCCAGTGATCATGTTTGTCTGCTCTTCAGTTGTACTCTGTCTAGAGGCTACCAGGGAACTGTTGAGACTCGTCTAAACATATGGCACGCAGACTATCATTCAATGAGAGCCAAAGCTTCGGGTTTGCATCGTGTGATTTCAGACGACGATACTGTCTAGTTTGCATAGGATAAATTTAAGTCCTACCTTACAGAGGTCCCTGCTCCCTTCATCCCAGTCGCAAGGTGAAAGGAGGCACGAGCATAGCCGCCCTGGATAGATCTCACTGGCAGGCGTCTGCTCAAAAAGTGGTCTAGATGTTGGCGGACTTACCGAGATGCTCCGTCCACTGATGCTTATGACAGGTACAGCAAGGCTAGAAATAGGTGTAAGCAACACCTAAGGGATGCTCAGCTAAATTTCGAGAAAGGGTTAGCGGACCAAGCTTCAGAGAATCCAGAAAGATTCTTCGCCTATGTCAAAAGGCGATGCGGTTCGAACATGTCAATTCCAGCATTGATGCGTGATGACGGTACTCATGCGCATACGGATTATGACAAGGCGTGCGTACTTAGTGTACAGTATGCGGCAGCGTTTGTAAAGGAAACCTCTTTAACCGGCGTTTAGCCGGTTTGCAGGGTCCCAGAGAGTTCAGGACCATCTGAATTTACTGTAGCGGAGAAGAAATTTCGTGGGCATTGCAGAGAATGCCCTGCAAGTTCAAAGATTGACTAAGCGTGTAACCCAATTTGCGGGTCCCATCAAACTGAACGCAAAGGATGAGGAAGTATTGCGTACTCTCATAGCTAACCGTGAACAGCTTTGCAGTGCAACAATGCTAAGCCAGCTTACATTCGGGCCGCTGAAAAGAAGCTTAGGTTGGGCTGCGACTAATCCTAACATCATTGCAGGCTACAGGCAACGGGAGCTTGGCGCATCCAAAAAGAGACAACGAGCTACACCAAACCGCTTAGACAGCATGGTGTCTAACACTACGAAGGATCCCAATGTCAAACGGTCTTGCGGAGCAAACTCACCTAGTCACTCACCGACGACGGCTATGTCACTTACACAAGCCTTAAATAGCGCGAGATCAATAGACAAGCAGTCGCAGCAGCCGGGTTGGGACAATGCGTTGTGTAGCGTACTTGTATTTAACGTTTCGGATAACATAACGACGGGCGAGCTTCAGAGCAAAATCGTTAAAGTTAACGGTATCGCGGAAAACTCGGTACACGTTGAGAGGATGGTCAAAAGGATCAGTAAATTCCCAGCCCCAGTCAAACTGACAACAGACGATAGTAGAATCTTGCGCACTATAATATTGAATTGTGAACAACTTCGCAATGCTTCCAAGTTAAAGCAACTCTACTTTGGCCCACCAAGAAGGACACTACTCAACCAAACCCCAGATACTTGTGAGACGGCATTGCGTGCCACCACCGTTACCAATTCACCCCCGGAGAGCACTACATTTGATAATTTACGCAGCTCCGATCAACTACCTGCGCATCCAGGCTGTTATGTACCTGGTACATCCCTCAGACTTTCGCCGCCGATCCAGGTAAAGTGGCCAAATAGTCCACTACTTCCTACTCCGCAACCTGCGCATTTTTTAGACCAGGTGGGGATGAGCCGCGACAGTTCCATCTCGGCACCAAACTCCTCGTCGCCCAACTACCAACTGCAATGTCTTCTCACCCACTTCCTACAACAACTGCAGATAGCGAAGTAAGCATCAACGACTTCGTCTCGTCACGCGTAAATCTAGTAGACCCCAAGTGTTCTTTCTCACTTCTACTTATAAATGCTAGGTCCCTAAACAATAAAATGCATATCTTGCGTCCGCTGTCTGTCCTCGCCAACCCTGATGCTATATTTGTCACGGAAACATGGTTTTTCCCTTATGCTTCAGGGCATGACTACTCACTTCCTGACTACCAGCTGTTTATGCAGTCGCGTGCACATAAACGAGGGGGCGGGTGCGCCGTTTATGTTAAAAATACTTACCCAGCAAAAACTTCCGAAATCATGAACGCGGCTGTGGCGATGGTTTCAGTATGGATAACGGCTGATATCCTGGGATCCACGATATTATTTAGGTGTGCTTATAGACCACCTGATACCTCAGTTAAGGGTGACAAGGCACTTATGGATGCTTTTGCGAAAGCGTCAACTTTTTCCTGCGATTACAAGCTCGTTGCAGGAGATTGCAACCTGCCTGAGTTAAACTGGTTCTCACCTGCTGCAACGACGAAGTATGCAGCCCTACAAGCATGTATCAATTTAGGCGGCTGGACGCAACAAGTATCTGCTCCAACCAGGGAGGAACACATCCTTGACCTAATATTTACTCTCGGCATCCCAGCAACGCGAGTGGCAGTCGGCCGGGAATTTCCGGGTAGTGATCACAGATTAGTGCACTGCTCGGTTTACTTAAAGCAACACAATGCCCACCCAACAGAACCAGACGCAGTCTTAGTATACCGCCCAATGCACCTCGTCAACTGGACTACCTTTGCCGTGCTCGTCCGATCAAAAAATTGGGATGAATTCTTTATGTCTGATTCTGTGGATGGCTCGGCCGAGCTGTTTTATGAAGAAATACTGCACTGTCTCGACTCTCTAGCTCCCGTGTCGCGTTTAATAAGGCATTCTTCTAAAATTGTGACCCAAACCAAAATGCATAACAGAATGCGTCAGCTTAGACGATCCTATTACAAAACCTTCAATTTTGCTCACATCATGAGAGCGAACGAGATGGCACACCAGTTTTCTGCCAGAGCTAAGCTGCAGCAAACCAAGCAAGAAATAGCCGCACTAAGTAGTGCGAACAAGGCTAAGAGTCTCAGTTGGCTGCTGCGCTCTCGAACACCTAACTATGGACGTAAGATTTCTACTCTAAAGATCAGTCCCAACGAAACGTCTAGTGACCCAAGCATTTTATGTGAAGCCTTCAGCTCACATTTTAAAGAATCGCAGTGTTTGGAAATAAGCTCAACCTTTCAGGCCCTGAAGGTGCCCGGTAGCCAGTCCCTGTCCTTTGTACAGTTTGACTTAAGTAGTGTCCGTTCTGCGATCTCAACTACCAAGCCATCCTGGGACCCTGGTCAAGACGGAATCCCGCCCAGTCTACTTAAGAATGGTGGTGAAGATATCCCTATGCTTCTTTTGAAAATCTTTACCTTATCAATGCAAAAAGGTCAATGCCCGGCCGCATGGAAACATTCTCTCATAGTGCCAAGGCATAAGGGCGGAAGCCTACAGGAAGTTGGTAACTATCGCCCTATTAACCACACTTCTATTATCTCGCGCGTGATGGAGAAGCTGATTAAAAAAGCCCTCATGACTCATCTGTACGCAGGCGAACACATAAATGAATCTCAGCACGGGTTTCTAAGTGCTCGGTCTTGTGCAACCTGTCAGCTGGACTTCCTCAATTTGGTCACCGAGGCCATTGACTCTAATCAAGCAGTTGTAATTCTTTACCTTGATATGCAAACGGCGTTTGACAGGGTACCACACATGCGCCTGATGCATAAGCTAAAGGCTTATGAGGTAGACGGTCCTCTATTAGACTGGCTGGGTTCCTATTTAATAGGACGTACGCAGTCTGTTAATGTTGAACAAACTATATCCACCCCGACCGCCGTCCCCATTGGCGTGGTGCAGGGGAGTGTCCTTGGCCCTACCCTATTTTTGATTTATATCAATGACCTCTGCAAGATTTTGCAACACGGTCGCTCCTTTATCTTTGCTGACGATGTGAAAGTTGTCTACGACTTTCCCCGTGGTAATGAATTTTCCGCACTTAATAGTATCCGTGAGGATCTTAAAGCACTTGAAAAGTGGTGCGAACGCTGGCAAATGACCTTCTCCGCTCAAAAATCTAACGTCATGACACACAGATTCTCTATACCTGCTGGGTCCCTAACAATAAACGGTATCACTATCAAACAGAATATCATAACAACAGATCTGGGCTTGCGCTACTCTACGAGCCTCAACTTTGCAGAGCAAGTGCATTATCAAGTCGCAAGGGTAAGAGGATTATCGTTCCACATACGCCGTTGCATAGAAACCGCCGATGCAAGGCTAGAACTGTATAAGAGTCACGTCAGGCCACATCTAGAATATTACTCTTTTATATGCAGCAATCTACGTAAGTCGGACCGTGTTCTGCTTGAGAAAGCTCAGCGACGCTTTACGAAGATGTTGACTCCACCGCAGCAAGCGCTGAATTACCGACAAAGGTGTGAACACCTTAAAATTCAGCCCCTATGGCAAAGGCGCATTATCCTTAACATGTACTTCATACACAAGCTAATTCATAGAAAGTTGCACAGTAATATCACTTGTCTTAAACTAAGGAGTGCGTCTGAATCGAGACTCCGAAACAGGAGCCATTCCATTACTCCGCTAAAGGCAAAGAAGAGACTGCGGTCTCGTTTCCTCTTAGTTGTCTACGTGAACATATGGAACCGGTTGCCTCTCAGAATAAGAGAAATCCAAAATTTGCAGGTCTTCAGGAAGGAGATACAAAAATTCCTATGTTTTGGCAATCTACAAAGCATCTTCCATATCTGCGATTCGCAAGACCACTTCTTTGAAACTGGCCCTGATATAGCTTGAGGACGCCCACGATGTAGTGCAAGACATCTAAGCACCTTCAGCTCAAAACTCATCCACATTCATTGTGGTTACCGTTCTAGCACCTAAGAGACTTTAACGGTATCCGTCGCACCCATTTTCCAGGGTTTAAGAATAGCAAACTGAATACAAGATGATCTTATTCTTCACCGACCTCTTCCTTCAATCCTTATTTATTATCTACATCTTCATCCCTTCTCTTCAGACTTTTATCCCTTTTCAACTTATTGACCACTGGATCCGTAGAAAAAGTATTAGGCTTATGACCTCTATGGTACCCCTAGTAAAGGCATGCCACCAGACCTAAGCCTTGCATAGAATGTTGAAAACGTTTTCTGCTGAGGATGCACCTAAGCGTAGCATTAGAATTGTCCAAAATCGTCTAAATGCCGGATTTAAATGAACCTTTATGTGTCTTCCTAGATTTTGGTTTCCAGCGGGCCCTAATAGAAGCTTTTTCATTAAGTCTGAGCGCTAGTTACTATACTCAGCAGTTTCCAAACACTATCAGTAGTTAAACCGCAAAATAAAAAAATAATCCTTCTTATTGTTGACAAAGAGCGCACTATAACAGTTCTAGGCCCAAGAATCAGACATTTTGCTCTCCACTTACTCTCTCTTGACCCCATACACTTAGCTTTATCTGGTATACATGTGCCTTTCGCTATTGGCAACACTAGTAGACAGGCATAATGGAAAGCAGATCCTCTTCTTTAACTGCTTTTGCTCGTAAAACACTCGCATTTTCAGAGTTCATTTCACTGGCACGAAAGCTAACCAATGACAGAGAGGCCCGTGTCACACTGGCTGGCTGGAGCACCAGAAACTTTCCATCACCACTTTTCTTCTCTTGGCCGCCCGTGTGTCATTTATATTTTAGCTGGCTCCAAAGCCTACCATGCGTTATGCGTAATGGCGGGTGAACGACCAGCTCCCACTGGTTTTTGTTACTATTCTAATCCTGATTTACCTTATCGCTCTTTGCCTAGGGTGCTAGAACAGCTCTTGCCAGGAAAATCACAAAAGAAATAGTCGGTGTGACATTAGAGTGCCAGTTAACATTGCCATCTGGATGAACACCGCCGGCACTATCTTCGGAACTTAAAAATAGAGAGAAATAAATCGAAATTCATCAAAGAGCTGCACAATAGTGTGCATCTACACATGAGGCATAACAATACCTCAAGTATAAGCAAGCTCAACCACCAGAAGTAGTGTTGTTAAAGCCCAACCAATGTAGACCAAAACGGATTTCACGCCCAAATGCAATTAGCTAAATTTTACTAAATTTTCCCATGCTCATTTCCTTATTATTAGTGACAGGCTCCTATAGCTCACTGATGTTAGAGACAGAGCCTCATTAATATAGAAAATCGGCTCTAAGGGATAAATCTTGTGATGTTTAGCTAAGTAATGTGTGTATTTTGCAGGCCGAAATCTGTCAACGGATCTGAAAGATCCCCTGAGTTACTCAGGTAGATCTGGCTCATGCGGCCTTGCTGTAAGCTTTAGAAAAGCTTAGAGGCTTAAAAAAATGCTAAACTCTATTTTACTGGTTGTTTATGTGGCTCAGTATCCCCTGAAAATGGTATGCTGTGGCCTTCTAACCGTGAGTTAATTACAAGCTCCACTGAATTCCCTTGTAGATATAATATTCCTTGCTGGATTTCTAGCGTTTTCGCGCAAGCTCATCCCTTAATTGCATATATTTTTCATGCTTGCCTGCAAAATTTACTTTTCGGCCACCTGCGCAGTCCTTAGTTGTCGCAGGGTATAACGAGCTAAAAGAGCATTTCTGGATAGCTATGCCTATCTAGAGCATACACCGCTTCCCTACTTTTTATATTTTCTTTTCTTTTTTCTGCTATCTGCCTGCAAAGCAGAAAGCCATTTTTAGCGAAAAATAAAAATAGCCCTATTCGTAGACCATCGTTTAATTGCGAATAACTCGCAAACTACTGCACGCATGGTGTTGCTTTTACGTTCATCGTATTCAGGCGCTAAAGCTGGTCCAGACCAGTGTAATTTTGTGCTACTTTAAGCGGTATTCTAAGTTTAGAAAGGCTTTTTCTTTTATCTGAGAATAACTCAGGTTGAAATTTTGCGCCGGAGAGCAATATCAGCGTAATAAAAGAAGGGCTATATTTTTTTGTTAATGGGTATTTTTCTACTGAAGCACGCAGATTTATTTTCTCTCTTAACAAATTGCTTCTATTTATGTCTGCATTTTTCGGAATTGTTTTTACTTTTAAATAAATAAATAAATAAATAGTATATTCTCTGTAAAACGAGACACACCTCTAAAAGGCATGCTCAAATATGCATACAAGCACAGCTTCTTTGGAATATTAAAACATTTCGTTACAATGAAAGGAATAAACGAAAAGATGTAGTCCATAAGAGCGAGCATATTGTCAGGTAATAGTCAGACCAAGGATCATAATGGCGCCGTGGCGCGCAAAAACTGTTGCGTCAAGATACAAGTGGGGGGTAAATTTGACATGTAGTGATCCATGAGCACAGGAGCCCGAACAAGGTTTAGTGCAATCAATGACCATTACGAAGCCGGGATGATCGGTACTCCACTAAAGCATTCTTCATAGTAAAATCAGTTGCACAGGTTCGTATGCCTTATAATTCCTTCATTCATTTCTTCCATGTGCGCAACAACAAATGGGGGCAACTGAGTGGCCAATTATTGTGCGATCAATTTAAAGTAAACTTGTGGCAAATTGGATTCTGTTCCAAGGAGAAAAGGCAAACTACACCTCCGCGAAGTATTCACAATGAAATACAAGGAGCTCAATATCGCCCGAAGGAACCAGAAAAATGTCAAGGTGGGCGCCTGCGACCCAGTAGCTGTATACTAAACAGTGCCAATGCATTTGCAATTGCTAACGATGAACATATATTTTGCCAACTTCCATGCAAGAGCATCGGATAAATGTAAGCATTGATCTGAACCCTTTAGGGTGCAGCCTCTAGCAGGTCTAGAAATATACCTATTTATAAGGGCTGAACCCTTCTAGGGCCTCTGAGCCTGATTTAATGCACCCGAAAATGTTGCATGAGTTGACTGCGGAACTAAGTGGACCGCTCGCTGTGGTGGATCAGAAATCGTTTGACAGCTGTGCATTGCCTTCCGAATGGAAGGAAGCTGTCATATATCCCATCTTCAAAAATGGGAACAGGAGACTGTCTGCAAATTACAGGCCAGTTGGCCTCACGAGTGTAGTAGTCAAACTCCTCGATAAACTGGGTGAGAGATTCAATGGCGAGTCATCTGAGTAGATTTAATCTACTTAGAAATGTACAACACCAATTTCGGAAGGGATTTTCGTGTCTGACGAATATACTGGTGGCTCGCGAAAGTTGGGCGGATGCACCGGATAACCGCCACGTACTAGAAGCGCTTTTCGTCGACTTTTCAGAGGCATTTGACAAGGCACCCTATTTGACGCTCGCGCAAAAGCTGACCTCCTACGGGGTATCTGGCCGCGCCCTTCATTGGGTGATTACCTTCTTGGAGAGTAGAGAACAGTGTGTGCCGGTAGGCCGTTGCCTATCGTTTAGACAGTCTGTCCTCGGTAGCGTGCCGCAGAGCTCGATCCTTGGACTGCGGCTGTCCTCTATCTATGTGGTGACCTAGCCGCGGAGCTTGGTGTGCCATCACTGCTATTTGCTGATGACCTGAAGCTGTGGAACAATGTCGTTGTTTCTGAAGGTTTTGAAGCCACTCAGCGAGCCTTGGCTAAGCTTTGGGACTTGTCTACGTTATGGTTACCTTCCATAAATCAAGCAAAGTGCTCCGTTCTTCGAATTGGAGGTTGTCCTTCTAGGAAGTACTTAGTCGGTGGGGTCGAACTCTCCGTGTAGCTAGCCAGGTTAACCTAGGCGTCGTACGCCCTTCGGCTTTGCACGCCGGCGACAACCGGAAGAAGACCGCAAACAGAGGTTTTCGCGTGTTGTGGTTAATACGACGTGCTTTCGGAGTCTTGACGGGTAGCATCTTTACGAGACTGTTCTAGGCTTTCCTTCGGCTCCTCTGGAATAGTGCGTCCAGGCTTGTCCGCCCTGCCTTGTCCGGGACAACTTGGAGTTAGAGAGGGTTTTACGATTGGGTACTAGGTTAGTCGAGCGATTACGGGGACGGACGTACCCCGAGCGTCTACTTAGTTTGGGAATGCATTCAATGCACTACCGAAGGCTTAGAGAAGACCTAATATTGATCCACCGTATCTTAACTGGGAAGGTTGGTCCAGATATATCTGAGCAATTAAGTCCTCCCAGATTGTCTGTTCTACGCGGTCATTCGTTGAAGCTGGACAAACCTCGGTCCTATCGGATTAGGGCGGAAATCCGGCTGTCATGCAGAGTCATCGAGCGCTGGAGCATGTTTCCGAAAAGTGTTATCATGGACGATACGGTTAAGGGGTTTGAGCAGCAACTTGACGCTCTTGGGTGGCAACACGAAACCTTTCCATTTTCCTGAGTAACTCGCATCTTCGTACTTCGATTTTCTTCTCTTCTTTTTTCGCTCATTGGTATTATTTTCTTCGTTTAAGTGTACTTCCTTATTCTGTACCTTCAATTTCTTATTATTTGCTTACTGCACGTGACTGCCACAGGGGGGACTGCTAGGGCAGGAAACGTGGGCATTAACTGGTTGGCCAGGTTGCGATACGGGTTTTCCGTTTTAGATCCATAAAGAACTGGGTACTTCAGCAATTCCTGGCTCAACGATTTACTCAAAATGAAACAATCACGGGATTCTCCTACCGGTCCAGTTCCATCTAAACTTGAAGTTGAACTGGAAATTGCGAGTCGTTGAACTCGGGCACGTTTGTACATATGACAGAATAAGGAGTAGGGCCACTTCTTTTTCGCTTAGACGAACGCGGATATGGAGCGGTAGCAAGCTTACTTTGTGGGAGGGCCTCCGACGGAAGTCTTGGGCGTCGGCGAGTGTTGGACAGATCAGCAGTTGGTAACGGTGAGACGCTAGTGAGTCAGGACGGTAGGGAGTTCGCTGTCGTCGTTTGGCTTGGCGGTCGACTTTCCACAGTAGGCTCTGTAGCCGTACTTCCAGATTAAGCAAGCGTACTTCCGAGCGAGTATCGTAGCTTGGCGGCTCGGTGAATCGTGGTGACCTGGGCGACTGCGTCTACGACTGTTTGTTACGCGGTGTGGAAGACGGGTTAGTAGGAGTCGAGATTACAGAAGCAAGCATAGGGCAAGTCAAGGAGGAAAGGTCGCTGGGTATATCGCGCCCATAATTCGCATCCTTTGGAACGCAAACCGGACAAATGTACCGCAGTACCGTCGGTGGATGCGAGCGACAGAATTCGGGGTCAGATACATTGAGCGAATTGTCACAGGGAGCGTGAACACGGTGAAGACAGATCGAGCATATGATGGCTTGGGAACGAGGTACTACATAATGAGTGCAAATCGAGCAGGTGTTCAGTGGCCGCATGGGTGTATTGGGCGCGACCGCAATGCTCGGCGTGGTCAAACGGATGACAAAATTTTTGCAAATAAAAGTAGTTGAGTATCTGTCTCAGGAGAACAGAACGCGCAGATCGCTATTCACAGTCCTCGGATCGATGATGGGACAACCGGCACGAAATGGTTGACTGCGCTCTGCGATTGGTAGCTTACTGGATGATGGATTTATTTTATCACCTTTTCCAGCGCAGAAAGTCTGGTTGTAACTATCTTCATTTGTGACTAAGAAGATGGAAGCTCAGGTTTGTTCAAAGACTTATTCTTGGTGACACATGTGGCGGGACTTTGGCCACACGAGACCAAAGTCGTTTTCTCTTTATGTGCACATGTGCACGCATGCACATTGCGGAACCTCAAACGCCTAGGTAAGCAAATTCCCCTGACCATGATGTCGGTACATGTCACTTCAGTAGTCCCAAACATACTTGTCTACATGCCCCTGCCTAACAGCTTGTGGGATGCCACCGCATTCAATTCACGCCAATGACTTTGCTTCCGTGCTATGCTGCCTTAGAAAGGTTGGTAGCCATTTAGTGAGCCACCTTTTCACCCTAATTATGACGGTTGTGTTCACACGAATGTGACACACATTGCTACACAACATTCCTCCGTGTTTACGCGTTGCGCGTGCACGACGCTTAAATACGCACCCCACAATTACGTGCATATTTGGAATCGGTGCATAATCACTTGTATCCTGTTGATATTTACCACTTGCATTGTAGTTCACCTGCAACTACCTCCGCAGCGATATCATTGCACATGATAAGCCTGACAGGAACCCCTGGAATGCTTCGTGACATGAATTCATTTGCATGTGTTGGCTTAATATTATCCATTGCAGTTTGAAGAAACAGCACAGCCCGTCATAACACCTCCGTGGATTGGTTGTTGCGCCATGCATGTATCTAATCACCTCCACATGGTCTTCATAAATACCACTCACGCAGGCGTGAGTGGCCAACAGCACAAATTTCATCAGTACCCATAGTGATGCTAAGGATTCCCAATGCTTCCCAGTAAAACTAGATACATACATAAGTGGCAATTATTAACTAAGTAACTAAATATACATAAAGATATAAAAAATAAGTATAAGTATTTACGTGCACATGCGTACGCATTCTGAAACTACAATATAAGCTCTCTGTCGATAAATATATATATATATCTTAATGGCCTGGAGATCCCCGTATGACTGTGTAAAGTTTCCTAAAATATATTAACTTTATAGCTTTCTTATATATTACGGGATTAGGCGGTTTTCGTGTTGGAACGTCGTTCCCGTTGGTTTGAAACACAAACACGATATGCACCTTTGGCGCGCGACCCGACTACGAACCATAGTCTGTCCACCAAATCGACGCCCAACAACATCCTGCCTAGCTAGCTTGATTCCGGTGCCTTGATTTTAGGAGTAACTAACTCTCCTCCTGTTCAATAAACATTTTAGCTAGCTTAAATTCTGTGCGTTTGGCCCATTGCCTTAGCTTGGTCATTTAGTCTCGTACCGGATATATAGCGCAAGATCCTGGCGCTATAATTGTTGGACCGCAAAAGCATTTTGATGAGTTTGTTACTGATATTACTTTCAGATCCAGTAAGGTGTACTGTCTACATTTCTAATGTTACTCCTTAATATTTATGTGGAATTTCACTTGCTCCGTATCTCTTTCCCATGACGATCATTCACCCAGATTCGGACGATAAGGTTTGTGAGTTCAATTTCTCCATCCGGTCATTTAGAGAGCCTAATCCAAATGTCCGGTTTACTCAGCTAGAATCCATCATTTCTTTTCATGGCGGTAGACCTGGCGGTGTCAAATTTCACCTTTTTGTCGCAGCGCTTCCTCTCTAAGTTGGCGATGACCTCGACGACATCTTGGAGCTTCCCGGATACCAGAACAGCTTAGATGAGCTTAAGTCAGTAGACCTAAATCATCATCATAGGCAGCATACATGTCAGCTAGAGGTGAGAAACACCTCAGCTACTCAGCCGCAATACATAAATGAAAAAGGGAAATAAATACAAAGGTTGCACTCCAGCTGAGCTACCAGCAACGGATTGGCATCGTTCCAGTAAGCTACCAGCCAGCTACTAGGCAAAAAGAAAAATTATTTTGTTTTACGATACGAAATGAGATCCTAAATGGAGGAGAAGGCTAAAAGGGATGGGGAGGGACAAAGCAACTCAGCAGGAACGCCAATGAGATCGGCTCCTTGCCATGCCAGCAAGTGTATCCAGCCAAATGTGTGTATGGTATTTTGGACCACAACCAGGGCGCCGTGACGCTCCAATCGAGGACAGCACAGAAGTGAGGGCCTTCAGTCTTCTGGACCAAGTCATCGCTTGGCCAACCCTCCTCCTCTTCCATCCACATCCCAGGTGAGCAAACAACACAGCCGTGGAAGTCGGTGGGCTGGCGTGCGCAACACGTGGCCTAGCCATCGGAGCCTGATGCGTGAAATGACGGTGCTAAGCGGTTCAGTTCCTTTTCGTGTGCCGTAAACAAGGTGTTGAACGCTCGGTGCTCGCGCGGTGTTCCCACCAGATGTGAGCCAAACTGCGAAGGCGCCGATTGTTGAACGTAACTAGTCTCTTTAAGCGCAGATCTTGGGGGCCAGGTTTCGCAACCGTGCAGTAAGGTCGAACGTACCATTGCATTGTACACTGTACCCTTCAGGGCGAGAGTGATATCGCGCTGCCGTCATAGGTGACGAAGGTTGGCAAAAGCACTTCGAGCTTTCGCCGTACGGTTCGTGTTCTCGTCTTCTATCCCAGGGTCGCTGCTACAACTTCCCAGGTAGTTGAATTTCCGAAGGACTTCCAGGTGATCCCAATCAAGGGTCAGCGCAGGAGACGATCCCTGCCAACCTTGGAGGAACGCTTTGCATTTTGATGGTGCGAAGCAAAGTCAGAAGCGGCTGACAGCCAGTGCTAATCTGTCCAGCACGGCTTGGCACGTCTGGGAGCTGTCACAGATGAGGGCAATGCCGTCTGCCTACTCCAAGTCGAGAAGTTGTTCTCCTGGGAGTAGCTCCACACCTTCCAACTCATGTCTTGTAAATGTAATCTCCGCGACTTCCTCAATAGCTGTTGAAGAAGAAATGTGACAGCAGGCATCCTTGTCTCACACCGCTGGAGATATTGGGGGGTGGCAACAAATTGCGTAAGCCATACTCTGCTCTGCTACGCGCAAATAATGCTCGAATAATATTGACATATTTCTCGGGTACACCTTACCTGAGTAGACAATTCCAAAGTGCACAGCGATCAACCGTATCAAAGGCACCTTTGATGTGGAGGAACACGAAAACGGTGGGCCGCTATTATGTATGACAGTGCTCCAACAACTGACGCAAGGTGAAGATGTGGTCGATGCAGCCACGATCCCGGCGAAACCCGGCTTGCTTTCCATGAATCTGGCTTACACGAGCGCCAGTCAGCTGTGCAGGATTATGGAGGCGATGAAGATTAGACTGATTCCTCCATGATTGCCGCATTCCGAACGCGGGCCTCCTTTAAGATGGGAACAATAACGGAGCGGCTCTAGTCGGGTGGGACAATCACCTGCTCCCACAGGTTTACTAGTACTTAATGTAAAGCATCAACAAAAGTAGGGCCTCCGAATTTGAAGACGGCTGGAGGAGGATCCTCTGGTTACGCGGCTTTGTTCAACTTCAACTGTCCGATCTCACGTTTGTTTTTTGAGCGAGAGGGTTGTAGTCTTTAATCGATTCGGCATATCATGCCATGCACGCGTTACGCAGTTTCTTAAAGATACTGATCTAAGTGAGCGGAAGCTTTCTCTATTGCTGCGTGAGATGCAAGCTCCAGCTAATCCTCTCTCTGTCGGCGACCCTTTCCTTAAATGAAGGTGGCTTCGTCAGATGCCACGTGATATACGTAACCCCTTGTATGCTAAGGTTACGTCTCTTTCTCAGCTCGCAGACATTGCAGACCGTATTTGGAATCCAATGCCCAAATACTTCAGGTTCAGTCTACCTCCGGTACGGAGTTAGTGGAATTAACAGCGCTAGTAGCGGCGCTTACCAATCGAGTTGAAAACCTACACACCTGATCCAGCCACCGGAGTCGTTCCAATAGTCCCAGTCGTCTCAGAACGCCTACGGAAGCTTCCATTAGTTTAAGCTATTGTTAGTGACACGAGCGATTGTGTCCTCAAGTCAGATCGCATCACCAGCCCTGTCCCTTCAAGCGGGCCGGCCAGCACGTAGGGGCGCTGATATTGCTGGTTGCCCCAGACGACTTTCCTTCGTTACCAATCGCAATACGGGAGTACGCCGCCTCGTTGACTCCGGCGCAGAAATCAGCGTTATCCCAAGTGAATGTACTAAAGTTACTGGAGGGACGACTACTTCGTTGCGCGTAGCAACCGGCACCACCATTTGCGTGTATGGTCCACGCCAGCGCAAGCTTAAGTTAAACATACGACTTTCGTTTAAATGCATCTTTTACGTCCCAGATGCTTTGACACCAATCCTTGGCCTTGTCATTCTGCAGCACGTCGATTTGCTTGTTGACACGAAGCCACGCCGTCTGATGGATCGTCAAACAAATTCCGCAGTTATAGGTATTTGCCTCGCTTTGAGTCAATCAGTCCTGTATACGCCAAGCAATCGAGCTCACCTTTAAAGCCGATGCTTAATACCAAGTTCCCACAAGTCTTCCGTGCAATAACACCGTTGCCTTCGGCCACTGATACTGCAAAATGCCATATTGTTACCAACGGTACGCCTGTTTTCTCCAAAGCTGGGCAACTGGCCCCTGACAAAATAAAAATTGCTCGCGCTGCCTTCGAGCTCGTACTTGAACAAGTCATCGTTTTTCCGTCTAAAATCCTGTGAGAGTCGCAGCTCCATATGTTGCCCAAAATGCAAGAGACTGGCGTTCGTGTGGTGATTGCCGCGCGCTCAGTAACGTGACTGTTCATGACCGCTATCCTATTCCTCACGTTCAGGACATCACGGCTAGCCCGCGCGGCACCCATGCGTTTTACCGGTTCCAGTCGCTGAGGAAGGCATACCAAAGGCTGCCGTTATCACGCCGTTTGGTCTCTTTGAATTTTCGCGCATGCCCTTCGGTCTTCGCAAAGCCGCCCAGACTTTGCAACGCTTCATTGATTCAATCACGCAAAGTCTAGAGTCCTTCTATCCATACATCGACGCTATCCTTTTTGCTAGCGCTTCTAAAGCACAACCCACAGAACATCTCAAGTTTATTTTCGATAGGCAGGCCGCTGATAGCATCACCGTCAACCCTGACAAGTGCGCAGTTCAGCAGCCTTCCATCGAATTTCTTGACCACCATATTTAACAGCACGGCATACGGTCACTAGAAAATCGGGCCCACGCTATCAGGGAATGGCCGGTCCCGACGAGGTAACTGCTATTAACCGTTTTAACGGCATGCTCAACTATTGTTGACGTTTTCTTCCACAATGTGCCAATTTGTTAAATCTACTGACCGATCTACTTCGTGGTCGCGAAAACGGTCAGGTGGAATCGACTGCTGCCGCTGCCGAAGCGTTCAAGGCCAGCAAAGAAGCCTTAGCCAAATCCGTTATGCTCCATCATTTCGATCCGGACGCTCAGCTCAGTGTTGCTGTTGACACATCGACCAAATCCATTGACGCTGTCATACAGCAGCATACAAATGGATGGTGGAAACCTTTTACTTACTATTCAAGAAGCCTACAACCTGCTGAAGTCAAGTACGGCATATGCAGTCGCAAACTGCTGGCTGTTTACCATTCCACAAGCACAACACCTTCTTGAAGGCAACAACTTCATTATCTTCACCGACCACAAGCTGCTTATTTACGCGTTTTGAAGTCGATCAGCTCGCCACCCACCACGTGAGATTCGCCAGCTGGATTTCATTGCTCAATTCTCGACTAAAATCCGACACATCTGGTCAACAAAGCGTCGTCGCTGATGCTCTTTCAAGAGTATCTGCGATGGGACCTGCGTGGCAGGCAATCGATTTATTGGCTGCGGACACCGTGTGATCAAACGACCAAAGCTTTTCGAAGTCCCGTGCTGCTACTTTGAAGATAGCCCTTAACCCTTTGCCGTCATCCGTTGGTACAATTTTATGCGGCACTTCTACCAGACGACCTCGACCAGTCGCTCCAGAAAACCTTCGCCTTATCGTTTTCGACACCCTACACAATATCGCCCACGCAAGCATAAACCTACTGCTGTTTGTCTGCAAGAGATACGGTTGGCCGGGCACGCAACGCGATCTTACACGCCGGGCACGCAGCTATCTTATCTTTCAGCAGATCAAGGTTCAGCGGCTCGTGTCCGCTCCACTCGATTACGTTCCGTAAGTTTCAGCGCCATTCACCCATGTTCAGCTCGACATAGTAAGGCCTTCGGCTCAATCCAAATGAATGATCTACATTTTGCCCACGCTCGATCGTGGCACCCGTCGGCCCGAAGCCGATTCCAGCTCTGGAGTAGCTGCGGAAATCGTAACGCGCGCTTTCGTGGAGCGCTGGGTCGCTTCACACGGCTGTCCAGCCTCGCGGACGACAGGCCGCGGTCCGCGATTGGAATCTTCGACCTTTAACGATTTTCCTACAATCATTGGATGCCGAAACATTCGCGCGACCGTCTATCTTCCGCTGGTGAACGGCGTGGTGGAAGCTTTCCACCGACAGCGAAAAGCCTCACGGAGCGCAGCCGATGAGCTTATTTGGACTGAGGTGCTGCCTATGATCATCCTTGGGATCCGAACAGCCCTAAAGGCTGATCTAGGGGCGTCGAGCATGGAGTTAGTATATGACAACCACATCGTTCATTTGGCGCCTTCTTTTCCGATAGTCCCTGAATTTCCCGTTACGATGCGAATTATGCAGTCAGCTAGCCACGAGCATGTGTCACTCCAAGCTTCCCTACGTTGGAGAACGACGCACATCTTTTGTTCCACAAGCTGTAGCATGTTTCCTTCGTTTTTTCCGTCTCAATGGTCTCCGCCGACCACAAACGGGCGTGATCTGCCACAAACAAAAGTCACTGCCCCCTGGAAATCCAAATAATCCCTTTCAACCCACGGATATCAACCTTCCACATTGCTGACGATATCAAACATTCAAGGTTTGGGCAACACAATTATATGCATCAACTTTACAGTTGCATGCACACGCAAGTACATACTTACCTCCCCACTACCCAAACATACACTGTTATGGCAAACATATTTTATTTTTCCACATTCTTGAGCACGCATTGTTATGTCAAAATGATTGCGCGTGTAAAGGCGTGCCTCGACTTGTCTAGAATTAAAAGCTTTGTTTATCCATTTACTTACGAATATACGTTCAAGTTTCTGCGGCACAAGGAGAACGTCTTTATCATCGACCCTCACAATACACGAGCCGCCGTTACGTTCGACCGTCTAAAAGTTGTCCACCTGGAACCCGAGCTCGATGCAGGCAGTTGCTCGTCCTCTTACAAACCAACCTAGAATTTGATGGAGGACTGGACTACTTCCAACAATTCTGACCTCAAGCATAAACCTCCAATGAAGCCTTCCGCTTCAGCTCCGTAGCTTCCAATCGAACTAGCCGTCACGTCTTCTGCGATTCCTCCAAAGTTACGATCCGACAGGTAAGCTAAGACGAGGCATTTCTCTTATTTGCACAAGCCGACTAGGTCAGGAATGCGCGGTCATTGGCCAACGCGGTTAGGGGATCACTATTCCTTTCGCTTTGCTTTTTTCGCTGTCTTTTTCCACTTTGATTAACAACTTACGAAAACCCAAAAATTTTCGGGAAAAGCTTTAGAAAACGGCAAAATATCGACAAGGTTTTCAAAGCCCGAAAAGGATAAAATCCCTTTTGAAAACCAATAAACAGAAGGAACTCTATTGAAAACACTTATAAAGAGTTTCACGTTGCTTTACGTTCACCTCATCCGGTAAGTGTCACGCTTACATTTGCCCTCGCCGCCACTGTCACTGCTCTTGTTTCCGTTTAGCTTCCAAGCATGAACCGAAGGTGAGGACAAGCCTGAACCGAACATTTGACCTTGATGAACTTGGGAACATTTGTGTTTGTGTCACCTTTAAGTAGGACAAGAGTGGGAGCACGCTAGGCTCCGATGGCTTATTTCCTCTCCAGCAGCTGCATCAGGTTACACTATCTGGTCTATCAGAAGGCTGGACTGCGACGGACAGTCCTCATGTAGTTCGAAGTGTCACCCATGGTTTCATTTTAGGGGCCAGTATACTGACCCATACATCCTCAGTAGGAGTGCGTAGAGTATTCTAATTAGCTTAAAGGTACAGCTTTCTTATATATAAGGGAATTAGACGGTTTGCGTGCTGGAACCTGATCGCGTTTGGTTGAAATCCGAACGCGATATCCACCTGGCGCGCGACTCGACTGCGAACGATGCGCCGTCCACGCACTCCATGCTCAAGTACATTCTGCCTAGATAGCTCTCTTCTGGTGCCTTATTTTTAGCACTAGTTAACTCGACTCCCCTTCAATAAACCGTCTCCAATGCTTAACATTTCTGTGTTCTGTCCATTGCCTTTGATTGGTCGTCTAGTCCTGTACCGGATATATAGCGCACAATCCTGGCGCTATAATGTACATATGGGAGTGCATTGAGTCATATAAACATTTATATAAAATTTTAAACTTCTTCCTTAATAAAAATAGAACACAGCTTATTGCTATCTTCACCCTTCCCTTATTTGGTATATTTATTTTGTTATTTCACCTTAAATGGTTCCTTTTCATTCATTTAGCACCGGTTGCTGGCAATTCACCTGCCATTTTTTCTCCTATGCTAAGTTACCTTAGCAACCTCTCCTTCTTATGTATTTCATACAAGTAACTTATCATTCGAAAGCAATTTCAACCAGTGTTCCAGCTTTATATATACTTCTCCACCGACCTTACGGCTCCCCAAACTTCTTGTCACATCAGTATTGGGTTTCCTTCGCCCCCACACTTCCATATTTCACGACTTTCACTTACTTTTTTCTTTACAGGTCCTCATTTCTATCATTGTTTACTGTGAATTATTACGCATTTTACATCGTTATCCTCCAAAATTGTCGTCGTAGAAATCGTCTCCGAAAAGTTGATGACTTTGCAACTTAGCAACGACAATTAAGTTAACTTGTGAACCTTAATCACACATGAAACATAGCTTGAAAGTTCACAGTTAATTGTTTATTGAATAACCACCTAAGAATTTAGTGCATTTTTATTACATTTCCCTTTACATAGGTTTTACTGCACTTACGCTTGCATATACCTTCCCCAAAAAATGTGACGCTAGCTGTCCCAACAAGTGAATCCGTGGCGCGTCGAAGTCCCATATGAGGCTAACTGGTGCAGTTAAACAAGTGCATAAAACAAAATAAAATATAGTTATAGTGTAAATGTTGCAGAGAACAAGGAGCAACTGGAGTTAAATAATATACTTTTGTATACCTGTCATAAAATATAGTAACTCAAGGAGTTATTCCAACGCCATGGTTTCGGCATACGGTTGCACAGGTAGTTGTGCCGCTATGCTTATAGCGCGCGCTACAAGAATAAAGCCACAGGAGTCCGTTAGCCGCAGTCAGGTATACCATTTAAGTTCAAGCGGGACTGGAACGATGGGATTATCCCGTGATTGATCCTTCTTCATCGGGTCGTTTGAGCCAGGAGTTGGCAGACTTTGAAATACTGATGAAGCTCAAACAAAGACCAATCGCACACTCATTATCCATGTAATGTTCCCATATTCAGCCTAACAGTGCCGTTGGGTCGGTTACGTCAGAAGTACAGGGCAAATAGTAAACCCAGTATGTAAAAAGAGAAAGTGAAAGGAGCTAAGCAAGTAGCATACCAAGCTATTTTGGCACTTAAAAGGGAACTGAAAAGTGAAGGTGTGTCAGTTAGGAAAAGGAGACGTTGGGTTTTATCACCAAGCGATTCGAGCTGGCGTGCAAAACCCTTAACCGTATGTTCCGTAATCATGTGACCTAAAATGAATTCCAGCGGCCTATAACGGCGCGATAGACGAGGTTCCGTCCTAATCCTATCAGCCTGTGGTTTATGCAGCTTCAGTGGGTGACTGCGGAGATTAGCAAACGTAGGGGGACTGAGTAGCCCTGACAACTCCTGACTGATCTTACCCGTCAAAATACGATAAGTGAGAAACACGTCCTCTTATCCTTTGATGGTGCATTGGATACAGCCCCAAACTGAGCAAGCGTTCAGGATACGTCTGCCCCTAGACCCTGCACTAACCGAGTTCTCACTCGTAACACCCACTCCATACACATTTCGTCTCGGTTAAGACTTGGTGGACAAATCTGCTTGCAATATTCCAGGTGGGGTCGGACGAATGCCGGGAATAGCTTCCCAAACTAATTAGCCGTTGGCATCCCGGAACAGCGGCGGATAACCCACATCATACGAAACCCCCGACAAGCAGCCTTCTTCCAATTGTCGCCATAATGAGGTGCTGATGAGAGTACCACCCTTTAACCAAAACGCTGGGTGACAACAGGGGGTTTAGTACTGCCGACAACTTATCGGGTTAACTGATTAGCAGCTCCGATCCGGAGAACAGAACACTTGGCCTTATTTATGAGCATCAACATATAGGTAAACAATTCCCAGAGCCTATCCAAGGCACGATGCATTGCCTCAGGACCCCAGAGATATCCACAATATATCACAGCTTTGGGTCGTCAACAAACATTAGTGGTGACACCCGCAGCTCCCCCGGCAAGTCACATACATAGATGGCGAACAGCCATGGCCCTTATACCGAGCCCTGCGGGACGCCACGAAGGACAGGTTGTAGGAGCGAAAGGTTACGTCCTATTCGTACACAATATTTCCTCCCCTCAAGGAAAGCAGACACCCATATAAGTGCGCGAGCAGATCTACTGTAAGCTCTCAGCCATAGTGAGAGTCGAATAAGAGGAACTGCGTCAAAAGCTTTCGAAAAGTCCACGAATAGCACGTCTACAGCTTGGCCGCTGTCTACTGCTTCGGCCCAGCTTTCACGAGCTACACGTAGATGAGTCTGACATGTAAATCCCTTGGTACGCCAAAGTGAGGTGAAATCTATTCAGGTGCTTCTCCACTGAACCTATAGTGTCCGACCGAGAGTTATAACCGCTGCGAAAAGGACCTTAGCACGACTGCTCACGGTCAGGTTACAATAGGCGAAAAGTAGCAAACCTGTCCGATGACACGAAAGGAGGAATAGAACGCTGATCGTAAAGAGAGATCCGACAACCGATGCGAAGCACACACAACACTGGAAGGCGGCACAACGTCACCGAAACCAGAAGACGAACTAAATTCGAAGAAGCGTATATATCTTGTTGTGTTAAAACAAATATACAAAAACTGACGGAAGATAGAATAGGAAGTTACAAGGAACAATGTGAAGAATTTATAAACACTACAAATCCCTTAACAGGTTTTCAAACAACTTGTCTACCACGCTTGTCAAGCTGACAGGCCGGTAGTTCGCGGGCAGAGCGCTGCCACCGCCCATAAAAATCAGACAAATGTTTGCCTCCTTCCAATCCGGAGATAGGACGTGGCTGTAAGCGATATTACAAAAACGCATTTGAGAGGCCCACTTGGCTTAGTGGCCAATTCATGCAATAGCATCGAATGGAACGAATCGGGGCCGGAAAATTTAGAGAGTTTAATGCCTTGGAGTAGCTCGAAGTCCCGAATTTCCGTTATGTGCACCTGCTCATGCCAACATAGGCGTGCCTCACACTGCAAGAGAATAAAGCATTTACTTATTTATTTTTTAGAATCCTCTGGAAAACTTGAAACCAATTCAGCCTGTGATAATGCGGCCTCTTGAGCAAAGACCATAGTATCCTGATCACTAAGTATACGAGCCTTGTCGTAGTCAGTTTGCGCAGAGGTCCCGTCTGCTGACAATAATGCTGGTATAGGCAGTGCTGCCCCGCTGCGTTGTTAACGTAAACAGAAAATTGCTTGGGATTAACAGCGGCCGCGTCCGCTAAACTCTGCTCATACTGGAGACGAACAGCCCCGAGATGTTACTAAAATTTACTTCTAATATCTCGATAACTATGATAGGTACTGGCTGATGGAGCTGCTTGGTAGGTTCGCCAGTATCTGAGCCGTTTCTTGAGCAGGCGCTTGCCTTTAGCACCTGTGCATGTAGGCCAAGTCTGTAACCCTCTTTTTCTCCAGAGTGGAATATAGGGAGTGGAAACCTCCGTAAGTATGTAATCAATTTATCCCAAGGTAACTGGACAACGTCGGCCTTTAAGATCTCTCAGTTCAGAACTGACACCTTTGGTCGAATTGCACTAAGTCCGTCCGCCAAATATTTGGAAGTAATTCGACGGCGGTCTGTAGGGGGCTTGAAAGCGCACACAGAGAGGATATGCATGTGTGAATGCTAGACCCTAGAAGTGTACCATAAGAAAAGTCTGTCACGAAGCCCTTGAACTTAGCGAAAACCAGCACCAAAGTAGATGGTAGTTGGCTGTTCATATACCTAGTGAGGAATTCCATGAACTTGTGCGAATGCATTTGGAGAGTCAGCTTAAGAAAGTGTGCACCGAATGTTCCTGACACCCAATTGCAAAAATGCTTGGCCCAACAGACTCCCGGGAGGATGAATTTCTCTCGAACTAAATACGTATTGGCTGATTGAGTGCGAATAAAGTCGACTATCCCCTGTAAGAACTTCTAGGACTCCTGCATATCACTACAACAGTAAGCTGGTAGAGGTCGTGCACAAAACAGCAGATGAGGGGTTAACCGTCTGATCATACGACTGGAAGGTGCATGTCCTTAGCACATCTAAGTTGCAGCGCACCTACCGTACAATGCCTTTGCCTTGGTGACAAACAATTGGATCAGTTCTAAGCAACGTGTAACCAGGTGCACATAATGCACCGTCCGTGATATCCAGGGACAAGCACATTTCAGTGAAAGCAGGTAGGTCAGGAAGTGATTTGTCTACAAGTTGACTCACGTCGTGCACCTTGTTCCTTAGGGCACGCATGTTGCTAAATACGACCTCAAGGACGTCGGCACGACCATCCCTGGGTCGTGCGCCATCAGGATGGGGTCTGCTGTAGCGGGAAATAACTTCCGGCTGGCTCCCTGAAAACCCACCAGACGGCGGCCTAGCCCACCAGCCGCCTGGCTAGCTATACATTCTTTGATAGCCACCTTTAACTTCAATCTAACTGCCAGTAGAAGCTCCGGCTGAACTTTGACCCCGCTGCCCTTAAGTTTGCATACATACCGCAGTAATAATTCGCGTCCCTCCGGGGTAGAAAGCACCACGCGAAGTAGTCGGGGTCGCAGGTTTGGCGTGCCGGTATTCACCTTCCTCAATCTGGCCAACTTACTGAAAGCGACACCAGGGAAGCCATGTGGAAACAGCTTAGTGACGCACAGTATTGCTACTTGATGTCATCCAAGATGCGTTCCCTCAGAAGAGCAGCAGCAGCTCTAGTAACGTTACGGAATATAACGCTACTATCCGTGAATGAGTATCAACTACGTCGTGTTTACACAAAGTACCTTGGGTTCGACACTTATACCGGCTGTTTTCTCCACTGGAATTGGAACTGTCCCTGTTTCCGCAAAGGACCTCGAAGCAAAAGTAGTGCAGCATTTCCGTTCTATTGCCGACCACCTACTACTTCCTGTGCCTTTAAGCCTCTTCGAAGTTTTACGGGCAGATCTAGTCCGCTTCTTCTTTCGGCTCATTGGAGCAGGAACCGTTGATCTTGTGTCGCACTGAGCGGTTACCAATGCTGCGTCAGAAGTGGCTGGTTCAGTGTCAGCGAAGACGGTCAGCGTCTTCAAACTCTTCTCGCACAACCGTCAGAGGACTTTATGACTACCGAAGGGCATCTTTCTCGATGCCATGGTAATTAATTCTCTGGGTTTGGCAGAGGGTTTCTGATACTTCCGCATACTATTTATTCTTCACTTTCACCGGCTCAGGAGGAGAGTCGGCAATGCTACCTGGAGTGCGGGGTAGTAGATGCGACTTCTTGACCGCGTGACAGGCCCGGCGGAAGGATCGGCAACAATGCTGCCGTCCATTGCAGTGTCTACAGTTGCGATATTCAGGGGCTTTAAAATCAAGTCCAGCTTCGCATCTAACGAGACAATAGAGGCGAGCTTGGCTGTCGCCTTCTCAACACCTTCTAACGTTGAAGCCAGCGCTGAAAGTTTGGCACCGGTGACATCCGGGCCAACCGAGCTATTAGTGCCGCATTCAACACAGCTAAAAAGGCAGTGGACGCTGGCGGAGAGCATTCTGTACTGGTTTGCCTGTAGATCGGTCCGTATTCCGTAATAACAGCGGCAGCTGACGTCACATTGCTTACATCCAAGTAAACGTGTTACTGGCTCTGAACGGTTAAGCTGTCCACAAGCTGCACTAGATTCCTTAAACGAAGGCTTCAGGGTCCATTCCTCTCAGTGTTTAGCGAGACAGTCCTGTACATGAGGAAGACACAGCAGATATACAATACGCATACAACAGTAAAACAACCGCAATAAAAAGTCAAAAACAGGGTGGAAAATGGATTAACACTGAGTACAACCGAATCATTACTAGTAAGCGCCAAAAGCGCTTTGGCCAGTACCACCTTAATCAATTCCAAGATAAATTGGCTCAGAGAAAATTTGACAGTATCCAAATTTCTTTTCAAGTGTTTATGCAAAGACTAACTTTCACTTATATCAGCTAAAATGCTCCATCCGTATGGCGGGCCAAGAAGTGGACGTATTGCGTTGTATTCACAGGAATATCGAGGATCGATGTATAGTAGATAGCAAAAGAAAAGTAATTTGGCAGCTCCGTCGCTCCCCAATCATTGCGGACATTGCTGGAGTCGTTGCGAAAATAGGGTTCCACAAGGAATCTTAACGATAAGCCGTTAAGCAATATCCAAGTGCAGTTAGCACGTGGGACTTTAACGGTTTCTTGAAACTTTCTCCGGACAGCGCATCAACGACAAGCTCCGGAAAGCGATTAAAGTCATTAACCATGCAAACGACAGGAGCTAGATCCGTCCGCACCTGAAGCCTCCACGACTTGAACAGTTTCCATCTGTGATCACGTATCGAACTTCCAATGTTCAGATGAAAAAAGCTGATGTAGCTTGCTTTTTAGCTCTCTTCTTAGGAAACGTTGCGTGTAGCTCAAGTCGTCGCGACGAAGACGGTAATTTAGAGACAAATAGTGTAACCGTTGGAGACGGCGAAAATAAGCTAGGCACCGCAGCTTTGACACAAATTTAGTTCCACGGCGTTAGACCTTCACAATCATATCGAATTCGGTCTTCGTGAGAGGATGAGCACCTGGCAAACAATACTGGTGTATTGAGCGCACCGGTGAGGTAAACAGGAATCTGAAGAGTTCCGGAGCAATATGGGAGAACGTCCTTCGTAATGTATGAAGCATCATGTAAGCAGCGGCGACCCTTTACCGGGTGTCCTCAGTTGTTTTGAGCCAAGAAGACTCCCTTACTCTGAGGTCGCTTTCCTGCGCGACATTTCTAAGCAAGAAAGCTCTAACGTGGTACACTCTAAATGGTTCACAATTACTAGTCAGGAGGACGGAACATTATCTGGTTGCACGGTAAATGCCATTTTAGCGACCAGTCGTTCAGCCCGTTGAGTGTTTCTCGGAGCCCGTCTGCATCCTCTGGACTGGATACCGCAGTCCAAAGTTTCAAGTCTACTGTGTAAAGCAAACATCCCTTCTTCAGCTTAGGCGGGAGGTCGTTGCTAAAAATATTAAATAGTACAGGGCCCAGGACCACACCCCGTGAGACACCACTGGTCATAGGAAAAGGATCGGAAAGCGTATCATTCACGCTTACCTGCGCAGAACGACTGTTTATGAATCCGGTTAGCTAGGAGAGAAATTTCCCAGAAACCTTTAATCGGTGGTGATAAACGTCGCTCATGCGGAACCTTGCCAAAGAACTTGCTAAACGCAACAAACATAACATCAAATTTTTAGCCCACATCTAGTGATCCCACCCAGTTCTCCCTTGTTACACGGAAGTTTGTGATGCCTAAGCAAGCTCTTCGAAATCCATGCTGGGCAGAAGAGGTAAAATCTAACTTTTCGAAATAAAGGCTTAGCGAGCATTTAGTGTCCGTTCCGTAACTTTGCACGCTAAAGATGTCAAACAAATAGGACCATGGTTCGCTGGCTTGTCGGTTTCCTCCTTTATAAACAGGCTGGGTGATGACCGATTTTCAGATAACAGAAACGCCTCCATTATCAAAAGGCAGACAGAATATGTGACAGATAGATGGGGTAATGTGCTCGGCTATAGGTATACGAAACATTGAACGCAGGTCCTCAAGGCCAGGTAAAGGATACGGATTTACACAAGGAACAGTGTTAATAAAAGACAGTCGTCATTATCCAAGTGCTCTAGCAAGGAAGGAAGGATTTTCAAGGAGATGTCAAAGACGTTTCTGTCGAATACACCGAAGCTTAGGGCTTAACTGAAAGGGTGTAGTGTTCCGTGTAGTCGTGAACTAAAGGAACATGCTTACGGGAACAAAGGCAGGGTTGCTACTGCCGGCTCTGGTACCTCGCTTAAGGTACTAGAAACGGTAGTGACCTGCAGATCCCCCGCTTGATGTGTAAACAAATACCAAATGCTGTGAAACCATAGTTTTCTCGTGCATTAGAGAAGTAGATAGTTTGCATGTTTATATGGCGCACGTGTTTGTATAAAACACGTAGACAACATTCGGACTTTGTCCGCGCGATTCGAAAAGAACGTCGGTTCTCTGATCGCACAGCAACGTACTACCTACTGCCTAGCTAGTCATCTTCCGGTGCTTTATGTTTAGCCTAAGGATTTAGCAACCTTCTAATAAACATTTTTCTAGCTTATTTCCTTGTGTTCTGATGCACGCCTTTGGTTGATCATTTGAATCTGAGTTTTAGATATACACCGTTGGTCTAACGCGGTCTAATTGGTAACACCTGACTTATAATCGATGACACACTTACAGTTGGTAAGTTTTATACCAACTTTTTTTCAGATCCGGCCACCTTTTCCCTCTACGTTTCTAAGTTTCTATACTTCTATTTTCGCGTTTCCATTCTGCTGACTCAGTAATTTTCACCATGTAGGCTATCAATCCAGCTTCTGACGCCCAGGTTGGTACCGTTATTCCCCTATACCTCCTTTTCGCGAGAAAATCCTAAGGCACGATGCTCGCCGATAGAATCGCGGTTCATTTTGCATCCTATTAAGTCCGGTGGCTGGCTTGCCAAGAAACCTCCTCTTGGTGCCTACTGGGTATTTCTGGATTTTTCCGTTCCAACAAATGGTTAAACGTCAGTGTTCCAGGACCTGTTGGGTTTTCGCCTGGCAAGCGTTTGCTATATAAAAAGCCACGTATTTCCGTTCAACAACACTGTGACGTGGCGGAAGTGGCTCGCCGCTAAATAAAGTCACTGCCCCTTGCTTCATCCTGGCAAAGCATTGTATTCCAACAAATTTATGCTGTACTTCTGGAGAGCGTTGGGCCCCTGTTTGACAAAGGAAAAAAAGGAAGGCGTATGAACTGAGCAATCAGTCGCCGGCTCCCAACGGGCGCGATTTCCTGAATTGGCTTTCCTGCCTTGCGGTCAGGCTATTCAGTCAAAGGCTCGGGGTGGTGTCCCCTAAAACAACACCCTACTTCGGCTTTGGCAACTGGGTAGTAACTTGCCCTCTGACGAAACCATGGACTTCAGTGTTGCGTTAAGTTTTCTTTTACAATTATTACACCCTGTTTTTGATCCATGGTTTCTGATGGCGCTGCTGGCCCTAGGTCTATTAAATCCGGTAACATTAAGTTCCACCATGTCGTAGCCGTTCTCCCTCCGCAGGTTTTCGACGACGATTGGGACATCCTAGATTTGGCAGAGGATCAGCAAACGTATTCAACTATTAAAGCAGCAAGTCAGAAAAGAACAGGCTTGTGCGACCGACAAATGTTAAGCAAACTCTAAAGCGAAACGCAACTCAGTGATCTTAAGCCGTCTCAATTGCTAAGAAAAATGCTGCGACTAACAAAACCCACCCCTGTAGATAACGATATTCTCCGGAAGATGTGCTTAGAACGACTACCCCGTGGAATGTGTCACCAGCTTTCTGCTAAGGGCGATGCTTCACCGTCCTTGATGGCTGACAGCGCCGGCCTTATCTGGAAGGCGTACGCCCAAGTTTCGCCAATTCAAACGACCCCTCCTGCTGAGTTAGCGGAACTCAGGTGGCAGATGGCCGGGTTTAATAAACGACTCGAAGATATTTCAATTTCCACATCTAATCGCCCATCTCTTCCGAGAAGCCGAACCCGTTTTCCATCCTCTTTGAAGTCCATGCCTAGACCATCCTATTGCTGGTACCACAAGTGATTTGGTCTGTAAGCCAGCTCGTGCGGCTACACTTGTTCTTTTAGGCGCCGAACACAGGGAATCGGACCGACCAGCACTTGGAGGCGAAGGACGTGGATGATCATGGCATTCTCCCTTTCTTCGTAACCGACCGAAAAACCAGACTACGCTACCTCGTTGACCCAGGCGCAGAATTTAGCGTTATCCCACGGGGTATGACTGACGTTACTGATAGGGTGACTAGCTCATTGCGTGTAGCCAACGAAACCATCGTTCGAGTGTATGGTCAACGTACGAGCACCCTAAATCTTGATTTGCGCCGCTTTTTAAATGGATATTCATCGTTGCAGACGTTCCAACTCCCGTCCTCGGACTCGATCTTCTGCAGCACTTCCTTGTAGATACAAAACAACACCGTCTCGTCAACCGTTTAACGAGGCTCTCTGTCTTTGGGACTTTGACTGATGTCGTGTCAATCAGTTCCGTGTACGCGACCCAGACGAGCCGACCCATCGAGCAACTGCGCCTCGACCGTTTTCCACAGGCCACTTTTGCTGTCACTCCGATGCCCGCCGCAACAGATGCCGCGAAACAGTATATCCTTACGAAAGGAGCAGCTGTTTTCGTTAAGAGCAGGCGACTTACCCAGGATAAACTTTGTATATCTAAAACCGAACTAGAGCACATACTCGAAATAAGTACAGTTAGATCTTCGAGAGGTCCGTGGGCGTCGCGCTTCACATAGTGCCTATAAAGTCAGGAGACTGACGTACACGTGGGGACAACCGCGCCCTGAACAGCGTAACCTTTCCCGACCGGTACCGCATACCGCACATTCAGGACATAAAGGCTAACCTACGTGGTGCCCTTGTGTTTTCAAAAATTGAGCTGGTAGGCGCACAACCAGACCACGGTCGCCGACGAAGACTAAGCCAAAACAGCTGTCCTTAGACCTTTTGGTTTGTTTGAATTTCTCATGCCATGTGGTTTGCGCAAAGCAACGCAACCATTTCAGCGTTTCATACATTCTGTCACCCGTGGATTAGACTTTGTCTAACCCTATATCGACAATATGTTAGTAGCCAGCGCATCCGAGGAAGCTCATCGAGAGCGCCACAAAATCGTCTTTGAAAGGATTGCTGCCCATATTATCACTGTCAAACCAGACAAATGTGCCTTTCAGCTGCCGTCTATAGGGTTCTTCGGTCATCACATTAAGCAACATGGCATACGGCTTCTAGACGACAAGGTTCAAGCTATCCGTGACTTGCCGCTTCCGAACAAGTTAGCTGCCATTCGCCGTTTTAACAGTATGATTAATTACCATTGACGCGTTCTACTGCATTGCGCTGATTTACTCAGCCCGCTGACCGACGTACTTCGTGGTAGCAAGAACGGGGTTGTAGTACGTACCCACGTTGCTAGTAAAGCTGCTACTGCCAGTAAAGATGTTTTAGCCGCCACAGTTATGCTTTATTATTTTGACGCCAAAAAGCCGCTTAGCATTGCCGTCAATGAATCAAGCACCACTACCGGCGCGGTCTTACAGCCGATGAATAAGAAATGTTGGAAGCCTCTGGTTTTCTTTTTGCGACACTTGCAACCAGCAGAACCTAAGCACAGCATACCAGACCGAAAACTGACAGCTGTTTACTGGACGTTTCGGTACTTCCAACAGGTTCTCGAAGGTAATCACTTTGTCATCCTCACCGAATATAAGCCATTAACATTCGCCTTCCAAAAGCCATTAACTCGACTCTCACCGCGTGAGGTTCATCAGCTGGAGTTCATCGCCTAATTTTCCACCGCTTTTAGAAACATTTCTGGTCAACCGAAGGTTCTCGTTAATGTTCTATCGAGAGTTACTGTACTTAGCTACACCCAAGTAAACGATCTCTTTGCCATGGCAGCTGCGCAACTAATTGCTCAGAGTGCCACAGAGCTTTCCGATTCTTCCTTGAATATTGCCTTTCACCACCTGCCATCAGGGGATGACACAAGCTTATGTGACACTTCTACAGGACGACCTCCACCTGCCGCTCCTGTAACTTTTCGCCGTCTTATTTTTGATACGCTACACATTGTCCATCCAGGCATTAAAGTAACGGTCAAACTTATATCATATCCATATGTTTGGCCTGGGATGCAACGTGCTCTTACGCGGTAGGCACGCTCTTGTCTCACGTGCCAGTGAGCCTAGATCCAACGGCACTTATCCGCATCACTTGTTTGTTTTCCGCCCGTCTCAACGCAATTCGCACATATCCATCTCGACATCCTTGGACGGTTGGCCACGTCCAAAGGAATTGTCTATATTTTGACCATGCTGGAGCTTTACACCCGTTGGCCCGAAGCCGTCCTTATTCTAGACGTAGCTGCGGAAGCATGTACGAGCGCTTTTCTCGCACCCTGGGTCGTTGCAGTAGCTGTATAAACACAGAGACTACAGACCTCGATCCGCATTATGGAACTTCGACCTTCAACAATCTTCTTAAGGTCATCGGATGCCGGCGCATTCTTTCCTATACCCAACATCCACAGCGAACGGCATGGTGGAACGTTTCCACCGCCAGGTGAATGCTTTACTCAGCGCCGCCAAGCACTGTGTTAGACTGAAGCTCTGCTCGTGATACTTCTTGGCATCCGATCATCCCTTAATACCCATCTGCATAGTCCAGCGCCGAACTGGTACATGGTCAACCTGTACTTTTAACTGATAACTTCTTTCCCGAGAGTCCTATAATCCCCGTTATGACGCGAACTACACTCGTCAGTTAGCCACGAGCAAGTGTCAGCTCAACTTTACTAACACCAGAGAACAACAGCCATTCGTACCTCAGGATCTTCAGAACTGCCCGTTTGTTTCGCTCCGTGTTGTTGGTCTCCGTAGATCACTTGAGTGACATTATGTAGGTCCTTTCAATCTTCTGTAACGTAAGGACCGTGTATTTATCATCGACCGATTCTTTAAGCGTGAAGCCTTTACCAGTGCCCGCCTCAAGGTTGCACCCATGGAACCTGAGCACGAAGACGGTGTCTGTCCATGTATCGACAAAGCAACGCAGCCTAGGATGAAAGCTACGGCTTCTAAAACTACTGATTCCAAGGAAAACCATCCAACTGTCCTCTGCCTCGGATCTATCGGTTTTCCTTTGGCCTGGCAGAAACTCCTCAACCACTCCCCAAGCCACGCCATCCGACCTATTAGGTAGGCGATCTCATTGGCCAGCGCGATTGCAAACATAGCTTTCCCTTCGCTTCTCTTGTCACGCTTTCTTATCATTCTGGCCAACCCCGTACAAAAACTAAACGAGTCAGAAAGGAATAAAACGTTAAGAAAACCTAAAAATGTATGTTTCCCAGTGCTCCGCCATTCGGTCAGTGCCATTTTCCAAATTGCTCTCGCCACGAGAGACAAGTTATACATTTTGGTTTTTGTCTTCATGCGCGAACTGGGGAGGATGAGCTGAAAGCGAACGTCTGGTGTTCGCGAGCAAACATTTGACGCTCACGAGATTGCGAACATTGGACTCTCACAAAGTACCCCTATTTTGTGTTTTTGGCACCGTTTTGTTTCGCTCTCAATTTGTTCAGACTTTTAAAGACGTTTGGTGTCTCTAGCGTATATTTTATTGCGAGTTTCATTTATTCCTTTTCGTTAACCTTACCGTATTTTGCCCTTATCTGTACTTTTCCATCAGCACTATATTTGGACTTGGTCAGTGAACGTCGTCTTAAGGTCGCTATCAAATATATGAGACAAATAGGGCGTACTCCGGCCAAATCTAATACTATCAGCAGGAACATATTCGGCACCACTATACCATGCACCGTTAACCGACATTTTTTCTTTAAGTTCCTAAATGGGTGGTCTTCAAAACGACGTGGTGAAGCACAAAATGGCCCTTAACAAAATAGACCTTTTTACTGATAGGCTAACAGCCATAGCGACTATGATGCACCCCAAGGACTGTGTGGAGCATAAACAAGCGGAGTTGGCTAGAGGGTTCATTAACAACATTTGCACCGAAGTGATGAGTCTACAAAAATCTCTTAATGAGGTAGTGGTGTATGGTGTTCCAGATCGCCTGAAACTGCACACCATTCGTAAAATCCTGATGAAAGTGTGTGGCTTGGAACATAATCTTCTGAGCTGCACAATGCTGAGAAAAAAGGTTATGAAAAACCAATGTCCCCTCTCAGCCAAGTTCAATCATCAGAGCTAGGCTCTCAAGTTTCTCTCCTATCAACGGGAATGTAGAACCCGCACGACGTTCCTTGATTTAAAGTTAGTACCAGCAAGGACGGCTTTGCAACGACGTTAATATAGGCTAAGTGGGAGTTCCTCACAGAGCAGTTCTGTTCAAGCGAATTGTGACAACTGTCCGACGCCCGTGAACCTAAGCGGCTCAAGTACTGTGGATCTGGACATTTCGTCTGATATGGATGCTAGATCGCTTGATTCCTTGGAAGCACCTGCAAGAACTTGGACCAGTACTAGCTATAAAACCACATCATACATAGATCAAATCAGCCAACCCGGGAAAAATATAGGAAAACCCTTAGTAAATACTAAGTGGTCAGCTACTGATATTACTCGATCAGCTAAACCGGAAGGATCAGTGGCTGACGACAGTCAAAGGCAACCTTTAAACAGCTCAGTTAGATCGGACATGTTAGGAAAATACTACGACGATCGAAGCGAGCCCAGCATAACCTACACTCAGAGAACAGAGCCGCCGGCACCTCGAACCAAAAGACCCCTATGTGGACCACACCAACGAGTTCACTGGAACCGCTGGGCTCAACGACATCAACTTTGCATATAGGGAAAGCCGAGGCCCGAGTACCATATAATGCTGCGTGCAGGAATGGATTATGCAGCGCACTAGCGTTCAATGTTCCAGACGATATATGGTGGATACAGTAGGCGTGCAATCATTGCGGTCAAGAGCATTGCAGAGAATGCACTGCAGGTCCAAAGACTGACTTAGCGCGTAACCAAATTTGCGGCTCCCATCAAAGTAAACGCAAAGGATGAGGCATTATTGCGTACTCTCCTAGCTAACCGCAAACAACATCGCAGTGCAACAATGCTAAACCAGCTTACGTTCGGGCCTCTGTAAAGAAGCTTAAGTGGGGCTGCGACGCATCCTAGCCTCAAAACAGGCTTTGCTCAACCAGTGCCCAGCGCATTCAGCAAGAAACAACGAGCGACATTTAACCGCTTAGACAGCATTGTGTCAAATACTACGAAGGCTCCTATTGCCAAACGGACTTGCACAGGTAACACACCTGGTCACTCCCCGACGGTGGTTATGTCACCTACACATGCCTTAAATATATCAAGATCGGTAGACAAGCAGTCGCCGCAGCTCGGTTGGGACAATGTGGAGTTCAGCGTAATTGCATTTAACGTCCTGGATGGCATATTGACGGGCAAGCTTAGGAGCACCATCGTTAACGTTAACGGTATTGCGGAGAATTCGGTACAAGTTGAGAGGATGGCCAAAAGGATCAGTAAGTTCCCAGACCCAAGCAACCTGAGAAAAGATGATAGTAGAATCTTGCGCAATATAATGTTGAATTGTGAACAACTCCGCAATGATCCCGAGTTAAGGCAAATGTATTTCGGACTATCAAGACGGACTCCACCGATTCATACCCAGATACGTATGAGACCGCACCGCGCACCACCACCGCAACCGATTCACCTACGGCGAGCACTATATTTGGAGATCTACACAGCTCCGCTCAACTTCACGCGCATCTAGGTTGTTGTGCACCTGCTACACCCATCTAACGTATGCCTCCGGTCCAGATACAAAGGCCAAATAGTCCACTGCTTCCAACCCTGCAACCTGTGCATTTCTTAGACAAGGTGGGGATGAGCGGCGACAGTTTCATCCCGGCACCACACTGCTCGTCGCCCAACTACCAACTGCAATGTCTTCTCACTCAATTCCTACAACTACTGCAGATAGCGAAGTAACTATAAACGGCTTCATTTCGTCATCCGTAAAGCTATTAGACCTCAACTGTTATTTCTCACTTCTACTTATAAATGCTAAGTCACTAAACGATAAGATGCCCATCTTGCCTCCTCCGGTTGTCCTCGCCGACCCTGATGCAATATTCGGCACGGAAACATGGTTTACCCTTATGCTTCAGAGCAGGACTACTAGCTTCCTGACTACCAGCTGTTTATGCAACCTCGTGTGCATAAACGAAGGGGCGGGTGGGCCATTAATGTTAAAAATACTTATGTAGCAAAAATGTCCGAAATCCTGCACGCGGCTGAGGCGATGGATCAATATGGATGACGGCTGATATCCTGGGATCGACGGTATTATTTGGGTGTGTTTCTAGACCACCTGATACCTCAGTTAATAGTGGCAACTCACTTATGGTTACTTTTGCGCAAGCATCACATTTTTTCCTGCGAATACAAACTGGTTGCAGGAGACTGCAACCTGCCTGAGTTAAACTGGTACTAACCTGCTGCAGCAACGAAAGTATGCAGGCCCACTATCCTGTAACAATTTAGGCGGTTGGACGCAACATGTTTCTTCTCCAACCAGGGCGCAAACTATTCTTGACCTAATATTTACTCTAGGCGTCCCATCAACGCGAGTGTCAGTCGGCCGGGAGTTTCCAGGTAGTGCTCACAGATTAGTGTCTTGCTCGGTTTACTTAAAGCAACGTAACGCCTACCCAATAGAAACAGACCCAGTCGTAGTATACCGACCGATGCAACTCGTTGACTGGACAACCTTGGCCGTACTCGTCCGGTCAAGAAATTGGGATAAATTCTTTGGGTCTGATGCCGTGGGTCGCTCGGCTGAACTGTTTTATGAGGAAATAATTCACTGTCTTGACTCTAGGTCCCATGTCGCATTTCATAAGGCAATCAGCTAAAAGTGAAACCCAAATCAGAACGCATAACAGAATGCGTCAGAGTAGATGATGCTATAACAAAACCTGCAGTTTTGCCCACATCGTGAGAGCGAATGAGCTTGCACATCAGCTTTCTGCCAGATCTAAGCTGCAGCAAACCAAGCAAGAATTAGCCGCACTAACTAGTGCGAACAAAGCTAAGAATCTCAGCTGGCTGCTGCGCTCTCGAACCACTAACTATGGACGACAGATCTCTAAGCGAATGATTAGTCCCAACGACACTTCTAGTGACGCAAGAATTTCATGTGAGGTCATCAGCTCACATTTTAAAGAATCGCAGTGTTTAGAAATAGGTTCAACCTTTCAGGCTCTGCAAGTGCCCGGTTGCCAGTCCCTGTCGTCTGTACAGCTTAAGATAAATAGTGTCCGTTCTGCCATTTCAACTACCAAGTCATTCTGGAACCCTGGTCCAGAAGGAAGGCCGCCCAGTCTACTTAATGATGGTGGCGAAGATAACCTTATTCTTCTTTTGAAAATCTTTACGTTATCCATGCAGAAGAGCAAAGCCCAGCCGCTTGGAAACATTCCATCATTCTGCCAAGACATAATGGCGGAGGCCTACAGGATGCTTTTAGCTATCGCCCTATTATCCACATTTCTATTATCATGCGCGTGCTGGAGAAGTTGATTAAAATAGCTCTCATAACTCACCATTATACAGGCAAGCACATAAATGAATCTCAGCACGGATTTCTAAGTGCTCGGTCTTGTGAAACCTGTCAACTGGACGACCTTAATTTAGTCACCGAGGCCAATGACTCTAATCTTTTATTTGGCATTCTTTACCTTGATATGCAAAAGGCGTTTGCTAGAGTACCACACAAGCGCCTGATGCATAAGGTAAATGCTTACGGCGTAGACAGTTTTCTATTAGACTGGCTGGGTTGCTATCTAATAGGACGTACGCAGTCTGTTAATTTTAAGCAAACTATGTCCACCTCGACCGCCATCCTAAGTGGCGTGGTGCAGGGGAGCGTCCTTGGTCCTACCCTATTTTTGTTTTATATCCATGATCTCTGCAGGAGTTTGCAGCACGGTTGCTCCTTTATCTTGGCTGAAGACATAAAAGTTGTCTACGTCTTTCCGCTGGTAATTAATTATCCGCAATTAATAGTATCTGTGAGCATCTTAAAGCACTTGAAAAGTGGTGCGAACACTGGCAAATAAACTTCTCCGCTCAAAAATCTTTTGTCATGACCCACATATTTTCTATACCTGCTGGGTCCCTAACAATAAACGGTATCACTAACCAACAGAATGCTATGACAACAGCTCTGGGCTTGCGCTACTCCATGAGCCTCAACTTTGCAGAGCAAGTTATTATAAAATGGCAATGGTAAGGGGGGCTATCGTTCCAATACGCTGTTACATTAAAACCGCAGATGCGAGGCTAGAAGTTTATAAGAGCCACGTTAGGCCACATCTGGAATATTGCTTTTATATGCGGCAACCTATGAAAGTCGGACCGTGTTCTGCTTCAAAAATTTCAGCGGCGCTTTACGAGGAGGTTGAATCCACAACAAACGCTGAGTTACTGACAAAGGTGCGTACGCCTTAAAATTTCGCCCCATGGCAAAGGCGTATTATCCTCAACCTGTACTTCTTACATAAGCTAATGTATAAAAGGCGGTACAGTAATATCACTTGTCTTAAACTGAGGAGCGCATCTGGACCTAAACTCCGAAACAAGGGCCATTCCTTTACCCCACTAACGGCAAAGAGAAGAATGTGATCTCGTTTCTACTTAGTTGCGTACGTGCACAAATGAAACAGGTTGCCTTCCGGAATAAGAGAACTCCAAAACTTGCAGGCATTCAGGAAGGAAATACAAAGATTCCTATGTTTTTAAAATATACAAAGCACCGTCCATATCTTCGATTCGCAAGGCCACTTCTTCGACATTGGCCCTGAGGTAGCTTGAGGGTGCCCACGATGTAATGCATGACATCTAAGCACCTTGAGCTGAAACCTCATCCACCTTCATTGTCGTTACCGTCTTATCCCCTAACAGAATTTAACGGTATCCGTCGCACCCATTTTCTAGGGTTTAAGCAGAATAATCTGAGTACAAGATGAATGTAGTCTTCAACGATCTCTTGTTGACCTACTTTAGTTCTCCTACAAACAATTCCGTCTTATGACTGAACTATAGAAATCGTACACGCCAGCACAAAAGCCTCCGGTAAGGGAAGCTATGGGATACACCCCATGAATTTTTTCCAGCAATGACCAGTGTTCTTTTAACTTATTCATTATCGCAATCACAAGACCCAGGAGGTCTCAGTCGGATCAGTCGCGCGCATCTTGCAGGTAAATAAACAAATAAATAACTAGTGTATTCTCGTCATCGCGAGGCACAATATCGAGGGCATGATCATGGTAATACAGACATGTAGGATCGGTAATTGCACAAATTATTACAGTTTGCCAAATAGCTTAGGAATTTATGAGTCTACTGGCTTGTAAAAGTGTTTAAGTCTGTATTTGGAAGTAGCCATGTTGTGTGATTAGGTAAACATGGCTCTGTGTTTTTTTGTTTGTTGGGTTTGCCACGAAAGGGAAAATGCAATGAAACACTTCGAATCACCTGACGTTCGTGATATGTGAATGATCCTCCGGAAAAGGGAAGAGGTAGTGACTGTAGTTAGTGGCGAGTCACATCCGCCACGTCTAAGTGTTGTTAAACGGACATCTGTGGTTCTTTTATAGGGCAAACGCATGCCAGGCGAAATCCCACCACATCCCGGAACACTAACGCAGCAACGTTTGCTGGAACTGGATTTACCCCAACCACCCAGCTGGCACCACGAGGACGTTGTTCGGCTAGCCAACAAGAGGTACTTAGCCACTATTGATTAGATTCTGAAGTGCTTCGGCCCCCTCATTGAAACTTTGATCCAAAGACTGAATAGACCAGTGAGTGTTCACAACCCTCCGGCTTCTCTATGGTCACTTCGTCAATGTTTAAAAATTTTAGCAAAAAATACAGCCTAGCCTACTAACCGGCAGGTTGGCAAACCCGTAGTTGTTCCTAATATGGGGAATTGCATGAAAATGACGAAGTTATCCGTGCAGGCGAATTTTAGTCCTTACATCTTATCTACATCTTCATTCCTTTTCTTCAGATTTACATTTATCACTTTCCAACTTCTTAGACCACTGGACCCGTGAAAAATTATTAGGCTTATGACCTTTGAGGTACTCCTAGAAAAGGCTTCCTAACAGTATTAAGCGTCACGTTAGATGTTGAAAGCGTTTGTTGCTTCTGCTACACCTACGCTTAGCATTAGAATTGTCCAAAACGGTCTAAAACTTTACCTGCCTTCGTAAATGTCGGTTGCTAGCTGACACTTATTGGTGCGTATTCATTAAGCCTGAGTACTAGCTACTGTACTCCGCCGTTTCCACCTATCATCGGTATGTAAAATGAAAGAATGTATACATCTTTCATATTGTCGACAAAGAGCGCACTTTAAAAGTCCTAGGCCCAAGAATCAGACATTTTGCTCTCCACTTATCCTCTCTTGGCCCCATATACGTAGCTTTATCTGGTATACATATGCCTTTCACTATTGGCAACACTAGTAGAAGGCATAAAGAAAACCAGATCCTCTTCTTTAACTGTCTTTGCTAGTAAAACACTCGCATTTCCAGATTCCAGTTCACTAGCCTGAAAGCTAATCAACGACAGCGGCCCATATCATCCTGGCTGGCTGGACCACCAGAAACTTTCCTTAACCACTTTTTTTACCTTGGCCTCCCGTGTGTTATTTATCTTTCAGCTAGCTCCAAAACCTACCGTGCGCTACGCGTAATGGCGAGTGAACGACAGGCTTTTGCTAGTTTCTGTTACTATCCCACTCCTGATTTATCTTAACACTTTGCTTAGGGTGCTAGAACGGCTTTTGCCGGAAAAACAAAAAAGGAACTAGCCGGTGCGACAGTATCTTACTAGTTAACATTGCCACCTGGATAAACACCGCTAGCACTTGCTACAGGACTTAAAATTTGAGAGAAATAGCTCGCACTTCCTCAAAGAGCTGCACAATAGTGTGAATTAACACATGAGTCATAAAAATCCCTTATGTTCGAGCACGCTTAATCCCCAGAAGTAGAGTTGGTAAGGCCTTACCAACGCAGACTGAAAAGGATTTCACACCCCAACTCAATTTAGTAAATTTTACTAAATTTTCCCAAACATTATTTTGTTATTATTGACAGACTGTTCTAGCTCATTGCTGTTGGAGGCATTGCCCCATGAGTACAGAAAATCGGCCATAAGAGATAAAACTTGCGATGGTTAGTTAAGCAATGGGTATATATTCCCGGCCAGAATGTGTCAACTGATCCGAAAGGTCTCCTGTGTTATACAGGTCGACCTGGCTCATGCGGCTGAGAAATAAACTTTAGAACCACTTAGAAGCTTTAAAAATATTAAGCTCTATATTACTAGTCGTTTATGTGGCTCAGTAACCACTAAAAATTGAATGCTTACGCCTTCTAACCGTGGGTTAATTATAAGCTCTCCTGAATTCCCACGCAGGCATAATATTCCTTACTGGACTTCTAGTGATTTCGCGTAATATTATAGCTTATTTGCGTATATTTGCCATGTTTGCCTGCAAAGTATGCTTTTCGGCCACCTACGAAGTCCCTAGTTGTTTCAGGGTATTACGGGCCCTTTAGTGCATTTCTAGATAGCTACGCCTATTTAGCATGTATATCGCTTCGCTACTTATCACGTTCTTTTTTCTTTTTGCTGCTACCTGCTTGCACAGCAAAAGCTATTTTTAGCGAAAAGAATAATGGCCTTATTCATAGACCACCGTTCAATTGCGAATAACTAGCCAACTACTGCACTTATTGCACTTTTTTACTTTCAACTTAATCACCGGTTAAAACTTGTCCTGCGCGGCCTAATTTTGTGTTACTTTACGAAGTATTCTAGCTTTAGAAATGGTTTTCTTTTTCCTGAGATTTACGCATTTTGAAATATTGCGCCCGAAGGCAATATCAGCGCATGAAAAGTATGGCTATATATTTTTGTTAATTTGTATCGTTCTAGTGAAGCACGCCGCCTTGGTATGTCTCTTAACAAATCGTTTATATTTTCCGCTGCAATTTGCGAAAGTGTTGTTTAAGCTTTCATATAACTTATAATTCAGCCAAGCTCATCTCCTCCACGTGCGCACCAATAATTGTGGTGACTGCGAAGGCTAAACAAGTCCAATGTATTTAAAGTGAATTTGTGGTGAATTGGATCCTGTTCCAAAAAGAAAAACGGCACAACTACAGCTCTACGCAACTTCACGACAAAAAATCAAGGAACTCAACCTCTCCCGAAGGAACCAGAAAGTTCAAGTTAGGCGCCTGCGACCCCATCAGCTGTACACCAACCAACGCCAATGCATTTGTAATTGCCAACTAGGAACATATACTCGTATTTTGCTTACTTCCATGCAAGATCATGGATTTAATGTAAAGATTGATCTGAACCCTTAACGGTGCAGCCTCTAGCCAGTCTAGAAATATGCCTATTTATTTATACGGGTGGGAGCTCGCTGGTCTCCATTCACACTAGTGCGCTCCTAGCAGCGGCATCAGGTCTGCCCACTTGGTCCGCAGAAGACTTGCTAGCGACGTACGGTTCTCACGTAAATCGAACGGTCACCCACAGTTTCCCTTCTTGGAGGGGGTTATGTAGTGACCTGCAGATTCCCCAGCTTGGTGTGTAACCAAATAAATATTTTATTCTTGGCTATTCGAGGCAAACCCTAGAGGCAGGATCAGGTAGGTGCACTTGTACAGACATTGTATGGCAATTGTAACAGACAGTAGAAAAGTGTTTATACATTCATGATTGGAACTGTACAATGGTGGAAGTGTGAAATAATAATTGGGCTGTCGTGATATCGGGACGCGTTTGTCAGGCCGTACTCGGTCTGCTATATAAATAAATAAGTAAATAAATTTTTATGCTCGTACCATGCGAGACACGTCTGTGCTATGAAAGCATAGTTTTATCGTGTATTAGGGAAGTAGATGATTTGCATGTTGGTATGGTGCACGTGTTTGCATAAAACACAGCATCTGGACTTTGTCCGCGGGCTTCGGAAAGAACGTCGGTTCTCCGATCGCACACAGCACCCTACCACCTAGTGCCTAGCTATTTAACTTCCGGTGCCTTAGGGTGTAGCAATCTTCTAATCAACATTTTTCTAGCTTATTTCCGTGTGGTTTGATGCACGCCATTGGTTGGCCATTTGAACCTGAGTTTCAGATAGCTACCGTTAGGCTAAGGGGAAATGAAAGGCGTTCTGGATGTGTTCCTGGAATGAGTAGCCAAGACAGTGCGTATGGTTAACGTTTCTCCCGTTTGTGTAAAGTACAAACATCCTCGCTTCTTTTCTAGCAAGCTTAATCTTGGTCTGACCATGTTAGCTTTCGTTGGTTTCATAGTTTCCATGTCGTTCACAAGTGAACTTACTTGGCACTCTACCCAAGGTGGGCCTTTAGAAAACGGTCCTCTCTGCCAGACAGAGACAAGCTTTCGAGGAGCGACATCAGCCTGTAATACAAATGATTCCACGCATACTCAACACTGAGCTGTCCAGGGATACGCCAATGTACCAGCTTGTATCCTTTTTCATAGGAAGTGCAGCTGCATGCCAGAAATTCCGACAGTCGGTACATTGGCTTTGGAAAGCGAAGTGACGTGTCCACTAGCAAGGAACGGCACGGTGAAGACCTGCTAAGGAGCTCAATAACAGCTAAATTTGTGGTGGCTAATTGCGCTGCGGACTCACAATATCTAGGTTGTGCGGTGTCTGAGCTGCAAAAATACGAGCTGGCGCCATGATAAGTTGAAAAAGCTTGCAATTTAGGTCTAATTCAAATAGGGCGGAATCAAAGTGCTCGGATGGGGGCTCCCAAAAAAGGAAGTTCCAAACGATATCTGGGGTATTAAACGCCCTCGTGATAAAAGAGTTCTTGCCTTTGTCGTGCGCCCTGATCCAGTCCAAAGAACTAGCCCCGGAGCCTGATGGCGCCCTGTAGACGACGCCGATAAAAAGAGACCTATATCCGTGACGCACGCAGTACCAGAGGGCTTCAACCTTGTTACCATGAGCAGCAATAGCTTCAACCACATGTGCTCTGCGATCAGCCTTCCAATAGGTCATTACGCCACCACCAGGCCTTCCACCGTGGCGAGCGGACCAAGTGTGGTGGTATCTAGGCATAGACACTTCCGAGTCTTGGCTTCTGGGAATAACCACGTTTAGTGGAGGTCTTCCGATCTGGATGAGCTACTGAAGTAAGCAAACGAATCTCGTCTAGCTGATTCCTTAGGCTTCGCACACTGGCGTGTAACACGCGCAGTCCTGTCCTATTGATTACTGTCCATTGGTGACGATAATGGACCTCCCACGGCTTTCGGAGACCTACGAACTACTCGATGACCCACAACATGGAGGTCTGTTTCACCACTTCTACTTCTAGCGCTAGCTCTTCCACAGCACTTAGGGTTTTGATTCCATTATCCGGCTAGTGGTCCCAAAGTACGTAGAATGACTCACCTTTGAGACGCGTGGCCCGTCGCAGGATGAGTCGGTGTTCAACCTCATCCCGGCAAACGAATTTAAGGGGGCGAGTCTTCGAGGCATACTCTTGTATATTATCAAAGCGGAAGGCATATACAATATTGCACCCTTGTTCGCCATCAGCAAATAGTAGCGAGATGCTCCGCTTAAGCAGTGTTTGGTTATTTAGTGTTCTTACCGCGGTGTTGCTTTTCCCGTTTTCGCTGTGTGCATGATGATGTGCTAACGGTCGCAAAGTGGCTGGGTGGGCTCAGTTACTTGTGACTTGCTAATTAACGGCTTTTATTTGACCACTTTCTCCAGCTCGGATGGTCTGTCGAGAACTGGCTTCATTTGAGTCGGAGATGTTAGCTTGGGCTTGGGTTTCTCGACGGGCTTAGGCTTAGTCTTGGCACTACTTGTATCTGGGCTTTTGCAAATAGGAACGGAGAAGGAGCTTTTCTTCACAACCGCCGCATAAGACCTTGTTGTGAGCTCAATGGGCAGGACCTGAGTAGATGGATCCGAATGAGTAGTAGACGGGGTTCGGCTTTGCTTGCCCATAGGGATGCTCGAGCCGGAGGTGGATGGTGATGGTGAGCACATCCTAACAGATGAATCGCGAATAGCCTCAGGCTTCGTTGGAAAGGAAGCATCAAGGCACAACGCAGATAGGCCGGCGAGAAGACGCCTGCTATTCACGGAAGCACGCTAATTGTCGCAACAGACATTTAATGGCTGGCGAACAGAATCCCTGCAGGAGCTCCTATGGAGCTGCACAGATGCCGCATCGAATAGCGTGCATTCACCCATCCCATTCAGGGCACTGCGCTGCATTTGCATGAGCAGTGAGGTCTTCCATATAGTACGAGCCTTTGGGTGCCATGAAACCTGAACTCTAAATATTCACTAAATGATACTCCAAAACGGGCTTGATTCGCTTTGCTTCGCCCAAAAGACCTCAAAGGAACGGCACAAGAAGTGGACATCGCTAGGCGCGTATCCTGCGAGGTCATCCTTACCTTGTGTGCTTTTACTTAAGGTGCCTTTGTGCTAGATAGTGCTCTTAATTACGTTTGTTTGTGGGTCCGATAAAGGGCACCTGTTCCCTAGGTTCATACATAGCTGTCTTGCAGGGGTTTGTTACGGGAGTGTGCATATGCAACCCCTTAGGTGGGAGTGACCAATAGTAAAGCGTCCTTGATATCACGCAAGCACCGCCTGTCATTGGTTGATCCGTCCATTGACTTTTAAGAAGAAAAGGCAGTTAATCAGGTTCGCATGCCATAGGCCAGTAAGCCTATTTTACAGCGTCTCTCTCATAGGTTGCAATAACTGCACTTCCCTGTAAAAGTGCTATAAAGTGCCTGTGCTCTGCTCGGTATGGTAGAAGGCGTCAGTAGACAATAGAGCAACGAAACACATGACAATCAGGGGCTGCAATGTACGCGCTCATGGTCTTGAGAAACAAAGACTGCAGGGCATCTGTACCGGGAGAGGTATCCGGATGAAACTGGGGTAAGAAAGGGGAAAGGTTTCCTCAATGAGCTCAACATGAGTTAGCAAACCAACACGAACATGCACAGTCAGAAAACGGAGTCTCAGTTGGATAAGAGGATGAATACTGTTTAGCTGAGATTTGTTTTGCAGCACCCTCATGAAGTACGACAGCGTGATTACTAGAATACAGGGAGGAAAATACCCGCCAGCACAGCTCCACGTCTAAACGCGGTTCGCCGTAGCGAATGACTGCTCAATCACAGAGAAACTGTGGGTTAACTTACTGCATAATTTACACGTGAAAATACGCCTTGAAATAAAGTTAAAAGCTTTAAAAGCATAAGCGTACACCTGCGTGAACAATCTTTTTCTTGTTATATTTTGTATCGAACCTCATTTCGAACCGTCGCACTCACCTTAATACGCATCGCGTGCGGCTGCGCGTGGCCGTTGCAGTTGCTTGCTTGTGTACTTGTTTTGGCGACTTCAGACCTTGCTTTCACTGCGGTGTTATCACTCATTGACTGTGCTTATGTTATGCATTTCCCTGGCTACCAAATGTGGCCGCATTGGTAGCACGCTTCGTACTACGCACCTCGCCGAACCACTCTTCGCAAGTGGCGGCAAAAGCCTGAGCATCATCTGCTAGTTAATGGCGGGTTGCTGCCGATGGCCGCAGCACCCAAGGCAATTCCACATAGCTTCTCGCACGTGAAAGTAATTACCATAGCATTATTTGTTAGAAGCCGCGGGTACCACTACACCTGCTTTGTGCATACTTGGGGGAATAACCCGGCAGATGGAAGCGTTGAGCTTGCTGTACCTTTGCATGTACGTTCAGGTCAGGCCAGGTAAAACGAACGATGGTGACTTTCGCCTAATGGGCGTCCTAGTGCTTGCGCCAGCACGTAAAGAGACCCCGGCGCTTCGAGTTTGGCTGCACTGTCATTGCTTCCGCAAAGTATGATGCAAGAGCAACAGAATGCTTTGTACTTGCATGTGTCAGCAACAGTATACACTGCGTATTACAATAAAATAAAAATACGGTTGGAAAAATTTAGGCAGCCTACCTTTGTAATGCTTTTTAGGTGGTTATACGATTGCCGTGCCAGATGCCTTGCAGTGCGTATTCTCGGAAAGTTGAAAGTATAGAAATTTGATGCAATCGGACCTGCGTCAATGGACATTGCAATACAAATATCCGGTGCAGCAGTGAACTGGCTGTTGTCTTTCCTTCATCTATTTCATCCTGGATTGCCCGAGGGTTTCCGTACCCTAATGAAGAACCCGCGTTCAACACTGTGGTTGGACATGATTCAAGTGATGTATGCGCACATCGGCTTAGCAAAAGCCCTGCAAGTCGCGTTCACTGGGTAGCGGTGTAACGCCCGGCGAGCAGGTGTACAATCAGGTTCATGTGGGTGACTTTTCATCTTTCTCTTCAACGAAACAAATCGGGCCTAATTTCTGTCGATCAATATACCCCACGCTCTGAGTTGCGTTTGCCGTAGGGACCTACTGTCGTAAATGTTAGCCGCCAGAGGTAATTCGCATTCTTAGTATACCTATTGTAAAGTTACTTGATTTGAATGACACTGCCATAACGTTCCCCTGGCAAAACCTTCGTCACCAATGTTCCCTACTCTGCGGTCCTAAGCAAAGCACCAGCCACGGCACCCCTGAAGAAAACTAGGTTTCTTTCGGATACTACAGCTATGCTAAGCGTTGTCAGATTCATTTACCATAAACTTAGGGTACGATTTTCAAATAGCTCATGCCACGCAAGCACGGCTGAGGGGTTTCGGGCCATTTAGGGGACCTACGTCTCACCCTACTATAGTTCAACATTAGACATGGTCCATGCAGTCGCCATAGATTACACGCACGTTGTGTGCGTTGGCGTCATGCGTCGAGCGATTTTGTCAAGGTGTATGGTACCTCTAGCAAACTACGTCGCGTAATATAAAAAAGATTGCCGCCCTGGCTGCCGTTCTTGAAAGCGTTCGTCGAGTTTGGACACGGAAGTTCAGTAGACCGCAGAGGGGTAAACAACTTTAGGTACTGCAGCGCTGCGGAACTCCAATCATTCCTTTGGTATGCAGCACCTTGCACCTTGTCAGTTAAAACGTAGGTCATCTGATGCTGCATGAAACAAGTGCATCCTACGCAACTTCGGTCATATGGGTATTCGTACTTGAGTATTACCAATTCTACGGGTCGGAATAGATGACTTTCAATTGAATAACCTCATTCCCTTGGTGAACGATATCAGGAATCATTGACCTATGAAGAGCATTTACGCATTTCACTTGGAGTCCGAGTTAGACACTCTAAAATGCTCGCTTCAAAATGCGAACAACCCAGCGGTTCAGCATTTGGGCGAACCACGGAGCTAGCTAATTTACTATCTTCCTTTTCCGTTTCCGCTAATGCCCACATGGGTACGTCGTTCACCGTTACCAATAGGAAGACTTTTACATTCGCGATGGAACGACCTACTCTTCCGTGTGTCCCGATAAGATTGTAAGTGTAAAAAGTAAACAGTATCAGCTACGTGGCTGGCTAGCCGAACGAGGCTGGCTAGCAGAACAAAGGCCGGCTAACCGAACAACCTCCTCGTGGTGTCAGCTGGGTGGTTCGGGTTTAACCCGTTCCAGCAAATAGTTCGGCGGCAGTGCTCCAGGACGTGGTGAGTTTCGCCTGGCAAGCGTTCTCCCTATAAAATACCACAAATGTCTGCTTAACAACACTGTGAGGTGGTGGTCGTGGCTCGCCACAAAATAAAGTCACTGCCCTCTGGATATCCGGCTAATTCTATCCAATCCATGGACACCAATCTCCTACTCGCATATTGATGACGATATCAAACCTTGAAAATTGGAGCAGCAAAACTACAAGCACAAAATACGCAGCTACATGCACACACACACACAATGACATGCATACATACTCCCTACACAAACACAAACTGCTCTGGCAAACATAACGGCTTTTTGCACTTCTTAGTCATGCATCGTTATGTCAAAATGATCATGCCTGTAAAGGCGTGGCTTACCTTGTTGAGAATAAAAGCTTTATTTATTTATTTATGATGTTCAAAATCTAGGGTATTCGAACGGTGAACTCGGATGGCAAGCTTTCGTCGGTGTTTCGCAGGCCTGCGACCAAGTATGCGCTACTGAGTTAGGGGTGTTCACAGCAACCGGCGTGCACTATGGATTTGCGCGTTTCTTCACAGCTGAAACAGAAGGCGAATGTATAGAATTTCCTTACGGACATGGATAAGTGGTTATGCCGTTACTGCAAGCAGTTCAAGGTGTGTAGGCACAAATATGCTCACGGTTGCAGCCATCGGGGTCTCAAGGCAGTAAGGTTGCTACGTTGATGTGCCGCAGACCTCTCCAAGTAATACCTAGATCGCAGGGATGATCCAGTTTTGCAATGTTTGTCTATTGGTTAAATGTAGTTGGCAGCCATTGTGTGACTCAAGCCCCTGAGATACTGTTCACCGCATTTGGCTTACACAAACGTTGTAACCATCTAATCTTATAGCGCAGTTAGTGCAACATTTCAGGCGGTTAATTAAATTCTTTACGGTTCGTACACTGCCATATGGGTAACTCTTCGATAATGTTTTAGGCCCCTAGGTACAGGGCGCATTTGTTTACGCACCATCGCTTTCCTTAAAAGTCAAGCGTACCGCTGGCACAGTTGCAAACTTGCTCAACATAGGTAGTCCGTCTCAGGAAAATTCTGTGGCCTTCACCTGCGCAGATAAACCACGGCGATGTGCACCGCATTTTTATTATACGTTGGCCACGTACGCGATACCTGGAGTGCTCAAGTTCTCACATACGGGATACGCCTGTATATGGCTAAAGAAATTGTCACACTCAGATAAAGCAGAAAAGTGCCTGGGCACTGAAGGTATAGTGTAAGCAACTGGGCATACATGAAAATTTTAGAAGCAATCAGCAAGCAAACAAGTAACCTGAGTGCTGAGTATAAAGAGTCGGTCCTTCAGGGACAAAACGTATATTCAGCAAACAACAGGACCAGGCAAAAACGCAGGCGGAGGGCGAGTGATACATATCGGTATATACAGCTAGTTGGATCCATAGTTAACGACCCTTGTGAATGCATGACATTTTTCCTTTGATTCAGTCAAACAAACTCACTCCAATGCGTCCGACTGTTGGCCAATCAGCGTGCATGCGAGAAACGTGTGAACGTCCAATCGACTGCCGCCTTTCCTTGCGGCAGCCTAACGACTTCCTTGCTGGACTGGCACCGCACGTTCGTTCGAGTGTATACTCCCAACACGTCCTCCCTTTTTTCATGTGCTTGCTGCTGTACTTTGCTACATAATCCATACACTTTACCACTCCGCGTCTTCTTTGTGGGATCTGCCGATGTCGCCTCATTGCCGCACGCAGTATAACGCTCTCTCCCTGATTCATTCTGTCGCCTCGGACATCTCCTCAGCTGCACTCGGTTTCTTTTTAGCTTCTTTCCTCCAACCTTTACTTCGTATGACCTTTCACCGACTTTCGCAGCCACGACTCCTTTTCTCCACCGCTCCTGTCCATCGGGAATTGGTTCATCCCATACATCTTCCCCACTGTCAGCTCAGATAATTCTCGTACGCCGTTGTCGTAGTACCGTTTCTGAGTAGCCAATCGCCTTTTCAAACTGTTCTGTACTTTCTCAAGTTGTTGTGTGACAGGGCGCAGAAGTGTTGCGGATGCAGACATCACAGTTCTGGTCCTTCGACTGTATAGGCGCTGCACTGGGCTCAGGCCGATATCCGTTGAAGGAGTGTTGCGACTCTCCAGTAGCATGAGGTATGGGTCCTCCCGAGTGTCCCTAGCTTTCGCTAATAGTCGCTTGGCTTGCTTCACTGCCGACTCTGCCTTCCCATTTGATTGACTGTGATAGGGACTGGTTGGCCGGTGTGCGAATTCCCATTTGGCTGCGAAAACCTGGAATGCCCGGCTGCTGAACTGGGGACCGTTGTCCGAGACTAGCTCCTCCGGTATCCCGTGCCATGCGAATTGACATCTGAGTTTGTTGATTACTGCCTCAGTGGCCGTGGTGGTGAGTAACTCGATTTCAAAGTAATCACTATAGTAGTCCACGGTGAGTAAGTAATCCTTTCCGTTGTCCCAGAATAGATCCACTGCTACCTTTTGCCACGGTCGGTCCGGAACATCATGCAGCATCATCGGTTCCTTCGTTTGCCGAATGTCGTGTGAAAGGCACGCCTCACAGTTGGACACATGATCCTTGATCTGACTTGTCATTCCTGGCCAGAACATCAGTTCCCTCGCTCGATTAATGGTGTAATTTGCACCCAGGTGAGCGCGATGGACACGCTCCAGCATCTCCTTTCGGAGAGAAGAAGGGATTAGGATTCGACTTCCCTTGAACAACAGACCGTCACAGACAGTGAGTTTGTCCCGAAAATTGAAGTAGGGTGTTAATTTCTTCGGGAGCTGCTTCTTTGTTTCTGGCCACCCATTGAGGATAACGTCTCGCAAAGCTGCAAAAGTTTGGTCTTCCGCCGTGAAACGCCTTATGTCTTTCAAACGGTTTTCTGTCACTGCCAAATGCTGCACCATGCTAACTGTCTCGATCTCTACTAGATGATGTTCGGCCACTGGCGGATGTGCTCTCAACAGGGTGACCGCGATGAACATCTGTGTGCCAGGTGTGTACACAATGTCAATGTCATACTTTTGGAGCCGGATAAGCATACGCTGCAGACGGCGAGGAACGTTATTCAGTGGTTTAGTGGCTATTGACACCAGCGGCTTATGCTCAGCGTACACGGTTGTCTTTCTTCCAAAAGTATAATCATTGATACGCTCCATGGCATAGACCACTGCCAGCATCTCTTTCTCGATCTGTGCGTACCGCTTCTCGGCCTCTGTGAGTGCTCAACTGCGGAAATCCAAAGGTCTTCCGTTCTGTAACAGAACAGCACCTATTCCACCCTGGCTACTATTACACTGTAACTCCAATGGTTGTGCTGGATCGTAATATCCGAGTACGGGCGCATTACTGATAAGCTTCTTAATGGTTTCGGAAGCCAAATCCTGTTCCTTCCCCCAGCTCCAATTTACTCCTCTGTGAGTTAACTGTCTAATCGGAGTCATGACATCCGCGAGTCCTGGTAGGAACCGGCTTAAATAATTCACCATACGGTTTAGGCGATGGACTGCCTTCACATCGTTAGGGGACGGCATCTCTTGTATCGCCATAATCTTCCCTGGGTCAACCCTGATTCCGTCGGATGTTAACACATGCCCATGAAAAATTACTTCCTCTTTCCGCAGCTCTACTTTCTCGCGTTTTAGCTTGATGTTCTTTTGCACGCAACGCCTCAGAAACCGGTGTAGCTTAGTGTCATGCTCTTCTTCGGTAGAACCGTAAATCAGAACGTCATCTGCCACACAGGTTACGCCATCTAAATCATCTATTGCTTGCACCAAACGCTTTTGGAAAATTTCGCTAGAGACCTTCAGGCCAAACGGTAATCGCAACCAACGATAACGTCCGAATGGTGTAGTAAATGTGGTGAGGAAACTGGATTCGTCGTCTAGAACAACGTGCCAGAATGCGGAAGAAAGGTCTACTTTCGTCAAATACAGCTTTTGTCAAAGGCGGTAAAACATCTAACGTCGGTAGCGCATAATGTTCTCTACGCAGGGTCTCATTCAGTGGCTTCGGGTCTATACATATGCGTAGTTCGCCATTTTTCTTCGTAATGATTGCGACCTGGCTAACCCAGCCTGTTGGCTCATCAACCTTTGCAATCACCCCCTGCATAACCAGCTTGTTCAATTCCGCGGAAAATCGGTCACGTAGCGCAGCTGGGACTCTCCTAGCAGGTAAAGCAATCGGGCGTACCAAAGGATCTAACGACAGCGAGCGGTCCTCTCAAATTCCCCTAAACCCGGGCTAACCACAGACGGATACAGGTCACTAACATCGGCTTCACTCTGAGAAGCGTACACAAAACGGTCATGATTAAAAATGACAAAGCCAAGAGATAAAATCGATTCAATGCCTAGAATCGGCCTTAGATCCTCATCCACGATCACGAACTGCAGACGATGCGAAACACCGTCTTTTGGATTGACCACTTCAATTGTCACTGAACCCTGGGGCTTGAGTCTGGAACCATTCCACATGCGCAACTAATCTTGATCCGATTGAATTTGCACGCCGCGGCAGTGCTTTCTGGGCAAAATATTGATCGTCGCGCCTGTGTCTAACTGGAATCGCACAGACCGTCAGACTTGCATAGACACACTTCTGCGACGCTTTCCGAGACACATTACCAATCGATTGTCCAGTGTCTTCTGTTGATTTGTCTGGAACGAGTGCACTGACATCTGTCGACTGACAGCAGCGGGCGAAGTGATTGCTCTTCCCACATTTGGCACAAATGCGGCCCCACGCCGGACACTGTTCGCGGTTCCTCGGATGTCGGGTTGCACAGAAGTTGCAGGGCTCCTGTCGCGCGGTCGTGGTCCTCTTAGTTTTGCTCCTGGAAACGGCGCACAACTCTGAATCACCTGCGATTGTCATCTGCTGGAACTGATAGGCAGTGGAGGACTCACTGTTACGGATGTCGATACATTGCTGCAGAGATAAGTTGCGCTTTTGTAATAGTCGCTTCGTCAAACCTTCGTCATTGATCCCAAGAACAATGCGGTACCCTATGAGACTGTCCGCCATGCATTTGCAGAAACTGCAGGATCGAGCCAAAATCTTTAGCTCAGTGACGAACGTGTCAACGGATTCACCTGGCCGCCTGTTCCGCGAAAAGAAGAGGTAGCGTTGAAATGTCTCGTTTGTTTGGCCTTCGCAGTATTCACTGAACTTCTCAAGAGCTGTCTCCAGACTGTAGGCATCTTCGCTCTTGTCGTAACACAATGTCTCTAGCACGCGACGCTCATCATCTCCCGCTGCGTGTCGAAACATAGCCAAGCGGTACGCCATCGGTTGTTTGTCCAGACGCGATAAAGTGCAGAAATCCATCCATTTGCTCTTCCACAAACGCCAGTTGCTTGCCAAACTGCGTTCATCCATGTTCAGCAGGGCAGGCATTTGAATAGCCGGTGCATCTCCAATCATCGTCTGCGTGGTACTAATGTTCTTCTCCTTCTCTGACACCATGCGAAAAGTCGGTCCTTTATTGACAAAACGTATATTCAGCAAACAACAGGACCAGGCAAAAACGCAGGCGGAGGGCGAGTGATACATATCGGTATATACAGCTAGTTGGATCCATAGTTAACGACCCTTGTGAATGCATGACATTTTTCCTTTGATTCAGTCAAACAAACTCACTCCAATGCGTCCGACTGTTGGCCAGTCAGCGTGCATGCGAGAAACGTGTGAACGTCCAATCGACTGCCGCCTTTCCTTGCGGCAGCCTAACGGCTTCCTTGCTGGACTGGCACCGCACGTTCGTTCGAGTGTATACTCCCATCACACTGAGTACACTGTTTGATCAGACAGGGAGCGTCTTGGCCGATGCGCGCTAAGATAGGAAGGACGAAACCCACGTGGTGATGGACACACATGCTCGCCTCCTCAGTCAGTAGAGGTGACACGGAACACTGGATGTGGGCTCATCACTTCTTCCCCCTGGAGCTGCAACTAGGAAGCAAAGAAACGCTCAATCGATCGGCGGTCGCTGGGCGAAGTGCGCAGCTCTGCTTCGGCTGCAGGTGAGGAGGCATTCGCTCGCATGCAGTGTAATACTTCGGGTGGGGAGTTTGTTTCACTGGTTAAATCGGACGTTGCCGGCCTTGGCCAAATGGATACATGTGACGCCATAAGACTGCCGTTCTCAGCCTCTGCCACTACGGTCTGCTCGTTAGCCTTTTGTGGCAACGGCCGGTGGCCGATTGTCGTCTGTAGGCAAGCACATGTAGGTTAGCTATGATCCCGTCACAACCCTGTTTCTGCCGCAAATACTATAGCCTTCCTTCGTCCGTTCTTGTTTTTCGCGAACTTCGGCTGATAGGTTACCGTGCATTAAGTTCGTTTGAGTACGTAAACGGCGGCCAAATGTATGCTCCGCAGGGCTTATTCCGGTCGTATCGTTAATTATATTTCGGTAAGCAATAAATAGCTCGACATAGACGCATAAGCAATGGCTCACCTGTTTGTTTAAGTACCATATCTTTTGCTGTTTTTAAGCCTTTTCTGCTAAACCATAAGAAGACAAATGAGAGGGGGTGGTAGTCACATGCCTAATTCCATCTGTTGTTAGGAAGGTGAAAAATTCGGTGTTGCTGTACCCAAATCCCTTGTCAGACACAAGTGTTTCAAGAAGTCCAAAACTAACGAACCTGGCGCGTGGTTTGATTATTGTGCTAGCGGAAGTCGCTGTGAACAGAATGTGAGCATCAATACATATAGGCTGCGCCACAGCTACAAGCAAAACCATTTGAATTTCCAGTTAAACGAAAATGTCCCCATGCACACGTTTCCAAGACTTCACTGGACATTTTCAGGATTGCAACGATATGTGTGGGACAGCGTTTCCAGATTGTTGGCAAAGCATGCAGCATCCAAATTTCGCGGCGTTATCGCCATCCAAGCCGGGAAACCATACGTAGGCAAAGGCCAGTGCCTGCATCGTAACGACTCGGTGTGCATGGTGAAGCTCGCTCAGGATGGCTGATGGCGATATTTTAGGGTTCACAACCCGTGCACACCACAGCAAACCTCCATGCTGGTGGCTCAGTTCAGTCATTCTATAGCAAAAGGGTTTAAGTCTTCAGGTGTGTCAGGCCATCCAAAGTGATCGTACCGCGGTACAAACGCCAATAACTGATCCTTATCTGTCTTGTCACGTATAGCTGCGGACGTGATAGGAGCCTGGTTGAAGAGCTGTATTAGATTCACAAGTTCCTGCGGAGTATAGCCGTTTGTAGGGCATCCGGTAAGGGGAGTCGAATAAGAACGTCAGCGGAGGTATTCGGTCTGCTCGGAATATACTGAAGCTGGTGTGTGTAGGCAGATAAATAAATATATAAATATAGGTATATTTCTAGACAAGCGCTAGATACTGTTCCTGCGTGGGATCAGATCAAATTGTACATAATATCCATGCTCATGCATGGAGAAGAAATATCGTGTTTATCTTTCCGAACAGTAAAGCAGGGATAAATACAAACGTTTCGTAGGCCTCGACATTTTTGAAGGCAGTAGTTTGGGTCTCCGTAGCTTATGTATGAATTCTGCGCTTTTCACCGGCTACCGCTACCAAACCTTGAGGTGCCTGATTCCATTAGTAATCGATCAATCTAATATGCCAGTGGATTGTGTTATTTTCGATGGAAAATGCACCACTAGAGGAAATTTTGTCCATTTTCTTTGGTCACATCACCGCATTTCGAGCATCCATTAGTAGCGGGCTCATGGAAAGGAATAAGCAAGCCAAAACTAGGTCGTAAAAGTGGAGGGTGGAAACAAAGGAAATAACAGTAGTGGCTAACAAGTTAGCCTTTCTGAGAAAAGTGCGACTGAAAGGCCGGCCCACTTAACTAGAAAATACACTAATATTGGAAAATGGAGGCAAAATATAGCCCAGAAACAGCATACCAGAACCGCAAACCTGGCGCGGATTTCAAAGTGTTAATCTCCAAACAAGCGGAATCAACGCCGTTTTGGAGCCAAAGTGTTAACTACAACGGGACAACAATGGGCGGCCTAGGACAAACCCTAGGCGCTGGTTACGAAAAAGGTAAAATAATTAAGCTAGGTGCAGTGGTTATGGAGATATTTGCATTTTTAGCGGTCGGCGGCGGATAGCGCCATTTTCGAGCCTCCGCTAAATTCACGTTCTGCTTTGGAAGCAGATACAGAAAAAAGAAAGAAATAATACAAAAACGGCTAGGCGTAATAAGTTCCGAATATGGAGTAGTAACTGGGAATGTCTAAGTTAACGTGTAATTCGCTGCAGTAGCGAAGTATGACGCAGTGGGCCGAAAAGCATACTTTCTCAGTAAACGTAGTAAATGTTGGGAAAACAGACGGAAAGTTTTCAGGGAAATACTAGGTAGGCTGTAAGAATTATTATATAGGTAGAACAGCACAGGATATGGTGTAGCTAGCCCACAGCCAGAATGCGACCATGTGCGATTTTCAGAGTATATTGGGCCGCAGAATCCACTACGAATGTGGAATTCAACGTTTTTAACGCTCCGATGTGGATGCGAAAATTATACCAAAGCCTCATGAGCTGAGTCCATATGGATAAGACAAGGGAACGTAAAACTCATTTGCCCCGTCTGAACTAGGATAACGCAAGCATTTCCTACAAAAATATTACCAGTTTCGACTCTTTGAGGCTATTTTATACGTCGTAATGGTTGTATCACTAACCCTAATGAGACAGGGTGGTCTTCCAGTGATAATAAAAAATCTAATGTGAGAAAATTTACAAAATGTGTCCAGGTGAGAAACACCTTGGGTTCCGCTTTGGTTAGACACAAATACCACTTCTTTTGGTGGTTGCGCCATCCCATGCATGACTGATTAGTGGGCCGCAGGTGCTAAAGCACACGACTGTGCAGTAAGTTGCTAGTTTAGAGCTCTATTTCTCTTAGCTGAGAGTCGGATGCAAGTGCCTGTAGTGTTGGACCAGAATAACGCAATCGTTCCCTAAAGAAACATCATCAGTTTCAGCACTTTGAGGTTATGTTATATATCTTAATGGATGTGCCACCAATGCTAATGAGCTAGAGGTGCCTTCTATTGATAATAGAGAAATAGGTGTCCAAAAAATTAGCGAAATGCCTTCAGGTGGGAAATACCACGAATGCCGCTTTGGTTAGGCAGGAGCACCTCATCTTATAGAGGTTGCACTTTCTCATTTGTGACGGATTATTGGGCCTCATGTGTTAAAGCACACCATTTCTGCATCGCGTTGCTATTTTGAGCTCCAACTCTCTTGGTTGGGAGTCCGATGCAATTGCAAGTGATATTCACCAGTGTAAGGTAATAGAAAACTGGGAGATCACAACAGCTATTAACTTGGAGGTTTCGTGGTAGGAAGCTTCCACATTGTCAGGCAACGTGAATGAACAATAATATAACGCAAGCAGAGAAAATAACGGAAAACAAGTAGGAGCTGGTTGTTCACCCACCATTACGCATTACGTATGGTAGGCTTTGGAGCCAGGTAAAGGTTAAAATTACGTACGAACGGCCAAGGAAAGAAGAAGTGGTGGTCAAAATATCTAGGTGTCTAGCTTTCCAAGTGACAGGGGCCTTAGTGCCGCATGTTTAGCTTTTTGCCAGATAAATGGAATCCAGAAAAATTGTTGTGCAAGCATAAAGGATTGAAGAAAAGGATCTGGTTTTTCATAACGCCTGTCTACCAGCGTTTCCGATAGTGATAGGCATACGTATAACTCAGATAAAACTAAATGTACGGGCCAAAGAAGCTTAAGTGGAGAGTAAATGCCTGAATATAGGTTATGGTGATATTGCCTTCGAGGTGGGTAGGTGGCCCTGTTATATAATCAGCGGTGTAAAGTAGCGAATACTTAAACCTAGGGGAGGGCATCGGTTATGGGCAACTAGTAGATGCCGATTACGTAGGCTTGTAGAGTAGGACTAGTCTATACTAGTCCGAGAGTGTTCTCGCGCTGGTAGATGTCAGAAAAGCAGAAAGACGGACACAACGGATTGTATTCGCGGAAGGCTACAATCGAACGAAAAACGAATGAAGCGACGAGAGCGTACGTCAGTGCCGGAACTCACCGTGGAGATAAGTGGTGAGCCGGATGCAGTTCATAATGGCCGTAGAGTCGGCATTAAAACAAAAAGCAATATTTTATGACTGAGTAATAAAAGTGTACAAAAAACAAGGAATATCTTTTGGGTTGCTACAGTAGAAATACCTATAAAGCGGGCAAATTATACGACTAGTTTAGAGAGATAAATGGTAACTTACGGGTGCACCATATGTGTGGACAACAACGCTAGAACCGGGCATTTCACATGAGGCTTAATGTTGTTAAAATGTTTTTAGTAGACGTAACTCATGGGTCACAGGTATAAGTATTCGCAAAAGACCAAGTGGAGGAGGTGCAAGTAGTCGGACGGTGCGTCTGCCAACCGAAATACAGGGCTGATTATCGGGGCATCTGAAAGGACACCATCAAACCTGAGTTTCGTATGATCATCTAAAATTCTGTTGCGACCCGCGTCGACAAGCAATCCGAAATAGCGGAGCAAATCGATGCCGATAATTGCGAAAGGTACTGACGCAACCGTGAAAACCCAGTAAAATTCTCTGCGGAGATTTAAATCTAGGTTCATCATGCGCTGACCGTATGAAGCTATCGGCGAGCCGTTGGCTGCCCGTAGATTGTACGTGGGCTTTGTATGCTTGTCATGCGCGCTGGCAGGGATAACGCTCACTTCGGCTCCTGTGTCGATAAGGAAAGTGAGGCGAGAGCGCCTATCCTTGACGTAAAACAGACGGCCTGTTTTGTCGCTGCCGGACGCGTGGGCCGCATTCACGTGCCGGCGAACTAGTTTCCCTGTGCCACTACACCACGCTTGGCGCAGGGTGAACGGCAACGTCGAGCGTTATCACCATACTGTCGATGATACCAACACAAATCATCGATTAAATTGGCACTTCGGGTTCGGCTGCGAGGGGGTGATGGACTGCGTCTGCGCGGTGACCTGGATCTGTACGGTGGGGGTCGGGGCTGATAGGCACCGTGACGAACGGCGGCAATTTCGTGGTCAGCGTGAGGTCTTAGTAAGCCTTGTCTTTCTAACTGCACGGTTGCTAATTCACGGCGAAGTGCGGCTATCTCTTCGTCTCTGGGGTCTGCTTGCGCGGGCGCTTTTGCATTCAAGTCTTTATCCGCTAATGTGACGAAAATGCTGCTGGGTGCCTTCATGTTTTGAGGGATTCTCTCAAAGGCTGCGTCCGCGGTTATGGCCAACTCTTTGAGTGATCTATTTGGATTTGCTACGAGCATTAAAGGAAGAGGATCAGGTAAACGTGAGAGCCACAATTCTTTTAATGCCTCTTCACTCATGTACGAAGGGCCAGCAATCTGTTGAATATCGCGGAGCAAAACTGAAGGCTTGCGATCGCCTAGCTTAGTGCTATGAAAGAGTTGCTCCAATCGAGCACGAGCGCTGGGTTGCGACTCCTTTAGAATCAACTGCTTCATTGCTTCGTATTTACCGTCTTTAGGTGGGTGAAGCAGTACGTCTTCGACCAATGTCACCACCTGTTGCGGAAGGCGTGGGACGAGTTGGTTGTATTTAGCTTGGTCGGAAGAGATCCCTCTGTTTTCTAACTCTATCTCAAAAATGGCGAACCAGACGTTGGGCTTGTGTGCCATAAAATCCGGAACAGCCAAGGTGAGCAAATTCATGCTGCCGCCCGATCCGGGTTTTACATCAGCGTCAGACATAGTATATAAATAACACGAATGGTTTTAAAAACGAAATGGACGGAAAACAATCCACCAGGGATTATGAAAAAAAACAACTCGGAACGAACTCACCGAAAAACGAGACGATCAAAAAAGTTGAAGATTCGCGCGTGCGAATCGGGGTCACCAATTTATAGGACTAGTCTATACTAGTCCGAGAGTGTTCTCGCGCTGGTAGGGATGCCAGAAAACCAGAAAGACGGACACAACGGATTGTATTCGCGGAAGGCTACAATCGAACGAAAACGAATGAAGCGACGAGAGCGTACGTCAGTGCCGGAACTCACCGTGGAGAAAAGTGGTGAGCCGGATGCAGTTCATAATGGCCGTAGAGTCGGCATTAAAACAAAAAGCAATATTTTATGACTGAGTAATAAAAGTGTACAAAAAACAAGAAATATCTTTTGGGTTGCTACAGAGCTCCCCTCCTAGAAGGCTGAACGAAGAAGCCTTCGAAATCAACTGGTTGTGGATCCAAGTTTGCAAAAGGTTCTGGTATACAAAGAAGAGTCTGCTCGGGTTCGAAAAAAATGTAGCCGAAAATTTGTATCCGCTGTGCCGTCCGGTCTTTATTATTTATTGATTGCAGGGCAGGGTGCATTTCGGCGAGCCGTTGGAGCGGGCTTGTCGGACTACAAAAAAACTGGCTAGTCCAGAAAAAGGCCGACAGGACCTCAACCTCCGCTGCTGCCAAACGGTGCGCTTGGGAGTGGTCTCTCCCCCCGCCGCACCCCGCCCCGCGCCAAAACGACCCTCGTCCCACGAAGAAAACGACCATGGTCCCACGGAGAAGCGACCCTCGTCTCGCGGAGAAGCGATCCTCGTCCCGCGGAGAAGCGATCCTCGTCCCGCGGAGAAGCGACCAGTGTTCGCGTCAGGGTCCTCGAAAACATTCCTCGTGTGGGCCAGTCGATCGAAGGGGAGGGTTGGGGCATGTAAAGACGAGAAAATAGAAAAACACGCGCAGAAAACGCCAAAAAGAACAAACGAATGAGCTGCGTGTTTAAATATTTTTTGGTTTTTGAATATTTTTTCGAAAAAGGTTTTTCGGGGGTTTTTGATATTTTTGTTTGTTTTCAAAACGTTAATCGACCAAAAATGAGGCAAATATATACAATATCTACAAAGTTAAAAGTATTTACACTGTACATAGTCGGAGAAGCGAACGGGCTTACGTACCTCCCGACCACGGCGATTGGTCGTGGGAGGCGGCGGACTAGGTTCGGGTGATGTCGGGACTGCTGAAGCTTGCAGACCGTGATCGTGGTCTGGTTGGACTTCACTAGCATGCGGAAAATTGGTACGGTGAGTTGTGACGTCGCACGAGGCACTACTAGACGAAGTAGGCGAGGTAGTTTCTTCCATAAAGGCGGGTTTCAGACGGTCGATGGTGACGACTTCGTGTCGACCACCGCGGTCAATAGTGTACGCCTTACTCGCACGATGCAGCACCTTGAAGGGTCCTATGTACGGCGACTGAAGAGGCTGTCGAACACCGTCTGCGCGAAGAAGGACGTGTGAACACGTAGACAGCTTCTCGGGCACGTACACTGGTGTCTTCTGCGATCGAGGAGCGGGTGGACGTAGCTCACGCATCTGGTGAGCCAATCGGTCAGTGTAACTTCCGTAGTCAAAAGTGGAAGTACATGGGGCTGGTGCTACCAGCTGTCCGGGCAACCGCAGCGTGCAACCGTAGACTAGCTGCGCTGGTGTGGCGTCGAAATCGGTTTTAACCGTGTTTCTTAAGCCTAGGAGAACGAGGGGAAGCGTTTCAGACCATGAAGGATCTGCGTGCGCACGTAGCGCTGCCTTCAACTGGCGGTGAAAACGCTCCACCATGCCGTTAGCGGCCGGATGATACGCCGTCGTCTGGACGTGGCGACAGCCTAAATCCTTAAGCAACGTGGCAAATGTCGACGAGAAATGTGACCCTCGATCGGTGGTCACGATGGCGGGACAGCCGTATTGAGCTACCCAGCGCTCCATAAAAGCTTTCGCTACAGTTTCCGAGGAGCAATTTGGGATGGGGACGGCCTCAGGCCATCTAGTAAATCGATCGATGCAGGTCAGTAGATATACCGAGCCTTTGGAAGGCGGCAGAGGACCTACGAGGTCGACGTGCACGTGATGAAAACGTGCGTCTGGCGTCGGAAACGTGCCTAATGGGCTTCTCGTGTGCTTGTGCACCTTCGCGCGTTGACACGGAAGGCAAGCAGCTGCCCAGGTACGGACGTCCCGATTAACATTGCGCCAAACGAATCGTGCGGTTACGAGTTTAACCGATGCACGAACGCCTGGATGAGACAAGCCGTGCAACGCGTCGAACACGGTCTGCCGAAACTCGCGTGGGACGACTGGGCGCGGCGTGCCCAGAGATAAATCGCAGAGTATCGTTCCGTCTGATGATGTCAGCGGAACGGGTCGTATATCCAATGAGGGAGACCTGCGTAGTAGATCAACCTCAGGATCGTTGAGTTGTGCTGTGGCCATGGCTGCCAAGTCGATAGCAGTGCCGGCGTCAGCGGAGATAGCTTGAATGCGGGAAAGTGCATCGGCGACGGCGTTGTGCACACCTGAGACATGCCGTATATCGGTCGTAAACTGAGCGATATAGTCAAGGTGGCGCGACTCTCTAGGAGAGTATCGGTCGGTAGTCGAGCCGAGCACGTAAGTTAGGGGTTTGTGGTCGGTGAAGACGACAAAGGAGCGGCCTTCTAGGACGTGTCGAAAGTGACGTATCGCTAGATATACGGCAAGTAGTTCTCTACCGAACGTGCTGTAGCGAGATTCGGTAGGTTGTAGGCGTTTGGAGAAAAACGCTAAGGGCTGCCACGTGTCGGCTACGCGTTGCTGCAAAACAGCGCCGACTGCGACGTCCGAGGCGTCAGTACTAAGGGACAGTGGGGCGGTCGGATCGTGATGCGCTATGGAAGCTATGTTGGCGATAGCCTCTTTCAGCGACTTAAAAGCAGCGCGTGCTGCGGTAGGAAATTCGAACGTCTTGAGTTTCCCTCGGAGAAGGTCCGTGAGGGGTTGCATCAGAGAGGCGCAGTTGGGTATAAATCGACGGTAAAAGTTGACAAGGCCATCAAAACGCCTGAGCTGTTTGAAAGAATGAGGCTCGGGGTAGTCGATAATGGCTTGAATTTTATCCTGCAGTGGCACGACGCCTGCAGAAGAGATACGATGGCCCAGGAAATTAACTGAATCGACACCAAACGAACACTTTTCTGCGTTGATCGTCACCCCGTGTTGAGATAAACGATCAAAAAGTGTTCGTACGTGGCGTATGTGCTCTTCTCGTGAAGAGCTTGCGATTAAAATGTCGTCAAGATACGCGTAAGCGAAGTCTAAGCCGCGACAAACTTGGTCGATGAAACGCTGAAAAGTTTGCGCGGCGTTCTTTAGGCCAAATGGCATACGCAGAAACTCGAACAAACCAAATGGAGTCGTCACGGCAGTTTTAGCGATGTCCGCTTCGGCTACCGGAATTTGGTTGTATGCGCGTACCAAGTCGATTTTGCTGAAGATACTTTTACCCGCCAGACTGGCGGTGAGATCCACTATGTGTGGGATCGGATAGCGATCGGGTGTGGTCACCGTATTCAAGGATCGATAGTCGCCGCAAGGACGCCAGTCCCCCACAATCTTCTTCGGGACCATGTGCAGAGGCGACGCCCATGGGCTGTTGGACGGTCTGACGATACCAAGTTGAAGCATGTGGTCAAATTCGGCTCGTGCTGCCCGTAGTTTGTCTGGAGCAAGCCGTCTTGGTCGTGCGCTAACTGGTTGACCGCGCGTAACTATGTGGTGAGCGACCTCTGTCGTGACTGGTGGAAGCTCTGCAGCCGGTCGAACCAGTCGCGGGTGTTCGGAGAGGAGGCTCAAGTAGTCGGACGGTGCGTCTGCGATCCGAAATACAGGGCTGATTATCGGGGCATCTGAAAGGACACCATCAACCCTTAGTTTCGTATGATCATCTAAAATTCTGTTGCGACCCGCGTCGACAAGCAATCCGAAATGGCGAAGAAAATCGATGCCGATAATTGCGAAAGGTACTGACGCAACCGTGAAAACCCAGTGAAAGTCTCTGCGGAGATTTAAATCTAGGTTCATCATGCGCTGACCGTATGAAGCTATCGGCGAGCCGTTGGCTGCCCGTAAATTGTACGTGGGCTTTGTATGCTTGTCATGCGCGCTGGCAGGGATAACGCTCACTTCGGCTCCTGTGTCGATAAGGAAAGTGAGGCGAGAGCGCCTATCCTTGACGTAAAACAGACGGCCTGTTTTGTCGCTGCCGGACGCGTGGGCCGCATTCACGTGCCGGCGAACTAGTTTCCCTGTGCCACTACACCACGCTTGGCGCAGGGTGAACGGCAACGTCGAGCGTTATCACCATACTGGCGATGATACCAACACAAATCATCGATTAAATTGGCACTTCGGGTTCGGCTGCGAGGGGGTGATGGACTGCGTCTGCGCGGTGACCTGGATCTGTACGGTGGGGGTCGGGGCTGATAGGCACCGTGACGAACGGCGGCAATTTCGTGGTCAGCGTGCGGTCTTAGCAAGCCTTGTCTTTCTAACTGCACGGTTGCTAATTCACGGCGAAGCGCGGCTATCTCTTCGTCTCTGGGGTCTGCTTGCGCGGGCGCTTTTGCATTCAAGTCTTTATCCGCTAATGTGACGAAAATGCTGCTGGATGCCTTCATGTTTTGAGGGATTCTCTCAAAGGCTGCGTCCGCGGTTATGGCCAACTCTTTGAGTGATCTATTTGGATTTGCTACGAGCATTAAAGGAAGAGGATCAGGTAAACGTGAGAGCCACAATTCTTTTAATGCCTCTTCACTCATGTACGAAGGGCCAGCAATCTGTTGAATATCGCGGAGCAAAACCGAAGGCTTGCGATCGCCTAGCTTAGTGCTATGAAAGAGTTGCTCCAATCGAGCACGAGCGCTGGGTTGCGACTCCTTTAGAATCAACTGCTTCATTGCTTCGTATTTACCGTCTTTAGGTGGATGAAGCAGTACGTCTTCGACCAATGTCACCACCTGTTGCGGAAGGCGTGGGACGAGTTGGTTGTATTTAGCTTGGTCGGAAGAGATCCCTCTGTTTTCTAACTCTATCTCAAAAATGGCGAACCAGACGTTGGGCTTGTGTGCCATAAAATCCGGAACAGCCAAGGTGAGCAAATTCATGCTGCCGCCCGATCCGGGTTTTACATCAGCGTCAGACATAGTATATAAATAACACGAATGGTTTTAAAAACGAAATGGACGGAAAACAATCCACCAGGGATTATGAAAAAAAAACAACTCGGAACGAACTCACCGAAAACGAGACGATCAAAAAAGTTGAAGATTCGCGCGTGCGAATCGGGGTCACCAATTTATAGGACTAGTCTATACTAGTCCGAGAGTGTTCTCGCGCTGGTAGGGATGCCAGAAAACCAGAAAGACGGACACAACGGATTGTATTCGCGGAAGGCTACAATCGAACGAAAACGAATGAAGCGACGAGAGCGTACGTCAGTGCCGGAACTCACCGTGGAGAAAAGTGGTGAGCCGGATGCAGTTCATAATGGCCGTAGAGTCGGCATTAAAACAAAAAGCAATATTTTATGACTGAGTAATAAAAGTGTACAAAAAACAAGAAATATCTTTTGGGTTGCTACAGTAGAAATACCCATAAAGCGGGCAATTTATAAGACTAGTTTAGACAGATAAATGGTAACTTACGGGTGCACCATATGTGTGGACAACAACGCTAGAACCTGGCATTTCACATGAGGCTTAATGTTGTTAACATGTTTTTATTAGACGTGACTCATGGGTCACAGGTATAAGTATTCGCAAAAGACCAAGTGGACTAGGTATTTGGAAAATACTAGGGGGTAAATATGGAGACGAAGGAACCAAATTGTAGAAGAGAAGGAAGAAGTGAAGTAAAGTTTGTCCGTTCGGATTGCTTCCCCATTGCTATGCAATATTTTACCTGGTCAGTGCCTACAGGCTTACGATGCTCTCATTCAATAGTACAAGGCTGCTTTACTTGCTGATCTGTTGAGCAGTAAGAAACTGGACGTCGAGCAGTAGCTTCCAAAGGATTTGAGCTACCGATTAGTGTTTCCAGGTTGCCTTTGCGGTAGCGTCTTCTATTTCAAGACTTCCTATTGATCTAAGTGTCGGTGGGAGCCAGTAAAGCGCTCAGCTACTACTGGGGGAGGCTGAATACTTTTTGTGGTCGGATTAGCAGTCCTAACATCTGTAAGATGCGTGCAACTGATCGGGCCGAGATCTCTCACGTGGTGTGACAGGGACCGCAAAGTATGGGGAGGACCTGTGAGCCCAAGATGCTCCTGTCATGAAGCCTAGTTGAGCGCAATACAAAGTTGCGCCAGAGCAGACCAAAATGTGATCTATGCCCCATCGGGGCCGGTGTCATAAAGGCTGTCATCAGAATCACAGATGTTGAAAAGGCGTCTTATGTTATCCAGACACATAAACGTTCGTACCTCCTGCTTGAAAGCCTGTGGATTGCGAATCTCCCGCAGCTGTGAAGGTAATTTGTTCCAGATATTTACATAAGCGACAAGGAAGAATCGTGAACGTAGTTTCTTCCTCGCTGGCAGCGGGGCAACTGTGCAGTGCTTGTTTCGGAGGTTGAATTCTGATCCTCTTCTCAGTGTCAGGCTGGGGGTATCACTGTGCACCGTTTGGTATATTAACTTTTGTAAGAAGCACAGGTTTAAGATGATGCGCCGCAGCCATAGAGGCTGGAGTTTAAGATGGTTACACCTCTGTAGGTAACTAAGCGCTAAGTCTTGTGGGGCTACTATTTTGGTAAACCGCCGCTGGGCCTTTTCGAGCAATATGCGGTCTGATTTCTGCAAATTACTGAAGATGAAGGGGCAGTATTCCAGCTGCGGACGAACATGACTGCGGTTAAGCTCCAACCGTGCTACAGCCGAGTTAATGTGGCGGCCTATGTGGAAGACCATTCTGCGTGCTTTGGCTACCTGACACTGCACATTCTCTGAAACGTTGAGGGTCATAGAATAGCGAATACCTAGGTCAGTAGCTAACGTTTTTAGTTGGATGGGCGTACCATTCAACGTAAACTCACCATCCGATATGGAGCATTTGTGGGTCAGAATACTAGATTTATCAGCAGAGAATGTCATTTGCCAATTTTGACACCACGACTCTAAGGACTTCAGGTCTTCACGGATCTCTTGCAGTGCGGATACTTTGGCGCTTGGTGGGAAGATATATACGACCTTTATATCGTCGGCAACGAGGAATGGGCGACCATGGCGCTGGCTGCTACAGATGTCGTTCACATAAATCAAAAACAGGGTTGGTCCAAGCATGCTGCCTTGCACAACACCGCTGGAAACTGTGACAGGGATGCACTCAAAGTGTGCTACCTTCACGGACTGCGTACGCTCTGTTAGGTAGGATTTAAGCCAGTCAAGCAGAGGGGTGACTACACCGTAAGCCTTGAGCTTATGTAATAGGCGTTTATGGGGGACCATATCGAACGCCTTTTGCATATCGAGGTATAGCGTAGTAATCGTTAGACCTGAAACAATCGCGCCAGTGACCAGGTTGAGAAAATCAAGCTGGCAGTTTGCGCAGGATCGTGCGTTTAGAAAACCATGCTGTGACCTGCTAACGTGGCCTCCTGCATTCAAGCAAGCCATAAGCGCACGCTTAATCGATTTCTCCATCACACGCGAGAGAAAAGATGTGTGGTTTATGGGTCGGTAGTTGTTGACTTCCTGTACGGAGCCACCTTTATGTCGCCGTGTGATGACAGAGTGATTCCAAGCCAATGGGTATTGGCCCTTCTCCATAGAGAGTGTGAAGAGTTTCAAGAGGAGTATGGAAAGGTCATCGCCCCCATTCTTAAGTAGTATGGGTGGAAATCCATCAGGACCAAGTTTGGTGGATGGTTTTATGGATTTGATAGCGGAACGGATGCATTTTAGATCGAACTGAACCGTGGGGAGCAGCTGGTTTGTGGACACATCCAGATAGAATGATTGACCAGCTGATACTTCTGGGGGCGGCCAATTTTTGAGTTCCTTTTGTGCCCGAGGAGCGTGTTAAGTAATTTATGATCTACTTGACTGACGAAACGCTTGCCGAGTAAATACTGATGGCATCGGTTGATCCCGAAGATGACTACGGTTACCTCCGGAGGGAGCTGAGAGTAGCTCCTTTTGGCTCTGGTGAAGGTTCATGAAGTGTAGGCAACTGATCGCTGCGAGCCAGCGAATAATTTAGGTAACAAAGCAGCTCCATTGCCGTAAGAAGAAGCCTCAAAAGGAAAACCATAGGCACCCATGCATCTTATGTGCAAGGACCCCAGCGGACGCCAAAAGATTTTTATTGCGTTAGAAAAATTATCGTGAACAGTGTCCGTCTTCACGGCTGATTCTTGTACAAAAGTTGCTGAAGAAGCTGTAAGTGAATTGGTGCTGCTGGTATTAACTTGGAGAACTGTGCGGCTGCTTTTAGAAAGGAGCGTAGTTCGTCTATTTTTGGGTGCTGAGGCTTAATCCGGGGGCCCTGGTTTTCTCTTCTAGCGGTTACAACCCCTTGCGCAATAGTTTGTACCCAAGGTATTACGCACTGGGTCAACAGTGTAGATTACAGTTTGTAAGTCTTGTCTCGGGTGTAGCTGCAACTTTCAACATGTCTATGCCCTTCGGTACCGAGGCTGTGACGCAGTGAGTTAATTTTTGATGCCTTGTCAATAGCATTGTTACTGCCAAAAGGTACAAGTAAATCCAGGTACTTTGTAAAAGTAGTCTTCCGCTACGTCTATTGCTGCGTAGTAGGTCTTTCCGCAAAGTAGTTCCAAAACGGCTGAGATGAAGTGATTGAATTTGCAATAAGAGCTCAAATAACCCTCAATTTATTACATCCAGATGAAGCATAACAACGCCGGGGCAACTTAGGAATAACGAAAGCCATGGCGCAAGCATAGTAGTGCATGGATAACAGTACATGCACGGAACACGTCTGAGGACAAAACTGCGATGCCGACCTGGACACGGCATCAACACAAAACAAAGAACTCACTCTCACTTCACAATCCTGACACACTAAAGAAACCCAGAAAACAAATCAAATCAACACAAGTCACCGTAGTCATCCGACTTCAACAGCACCAACCACTTGCGATCGACTCCGAAGCAGACTACACAACCATAGGAAACAAATAGGCGAAACCTGACTGCGAATATCCGCGAGGGTAATGGGTCAGATGCAATCTTGGCCATGTCACAATACCAGCCGGCAGTGTTCCAGGACGTGGTGGGTTTACGTCTGGCAAGCGTTTACCCTACAAAAAGCCACAAATGTCTGTTTAACAAAACTACGACGCGGTGGATGTGACTCGCCATTCCATAAAGTCACTGCCCCAATTACACAGTGGCAAGTTGACCGATACCACATTTACAAATGTTGTGTATATATCCGCTCTCGTACGAACACGCCTACATATTCTTAAATATTTTTGCAGCTTCTTCCTCATGCTTCACTCACTTGACTCGCCCTGTACACACAACCTCATCGAACTAGTTCCTCATCAACATACCCCATATTAGTGATCGACTTCTTATCTCTACATCACGCATTCCGTGGACATGGACTCCGTACAACCTTTGGGCCATATGGGCCAACATTACTGGCTCCAAATGTACTACTCCCGCTCTTGGTGCTGCTAAGCATGCTATCATGTGCAATATTGCAATACGTTGATCACGCCCAAAAACCTTGCCTTGCTTTGTCGAGAATAAATTTATTTATCTATTTATTTACAGGGAATGTATAGAAGCAAACAGCAAGCAAACAAGTAACAAATGTGCTGAGTCCAGTGTTCGATCAGACAAAGAGGCACTTGGCCGATGAGCGTAATGAGAGGAAGGACGACACACAGACTTAGTGATGCACACACACGCACGTATATTCGCAGTCAGTAGAGGTGACACGGAACGCTTTCTGTGGGCGCATCAGCCATATGCTGTGCTCGCGTGAGCACACGTGCTGAGGTGCACGATGCCAAGGGACAGACGCAGTCGACCTAGTGCTCACCCCACAACTTGTGGGACCGTACGACAGTTATGAGGTTTCCTACAGCGGTGCGTTTTGCAGATGAGGTTTCTGGGCCCCGAAGGAATGTTGTCCAACACTGGCAGACCGTTTAAAGGAACTGGTATGTAGCTACCAGCAGCATTGCAATGGTGATAAGGCACATGCTTCTTTGCACTGGATAGCGGTAGGGCCTTTGCAAGTGCACGGCTCAGCAGCATGAAGTCTCAACACCGGAGAGTCATCGTTGAATGCGTAGCTATGCAATAGGGATACACAACATTCTTTGTCCTTGCTTGCCTCGGCGTACCGGCGGTAGGGACCCCGTGTTCTTAGTTCCGCAGCGCAATGCACTTGTGTCTCCTGGCTATCGCGCAACCGCAGCCAGGGGAAGTTTGGTGCGCTGTTACCCACTAAAATTTTTCTGATACTTCTATGCGAATAACAACCCGAAATCTGGGTGCACGGGAAAGTGACACATGCTATAAACATATCTTTAAACAACGTCTCTCTATCTGCAAATGTGAGGGAACTGCTGTATGTTAATTTGCCAATGGCGCAAGGTTTATGATAGCCTCGTAGATGAAGAGAACGCGTAGAGAGCCTTCACGTGGAATGAATGAAACTGGTGCCACTTTATCCGCTAGTACTTACCTACGTTGATGTAATACGTTCGTTTGAAATAAATGAGAATATCTGTAGCTCGGGGTGTGGATGCACTTAAATCGACACTAAAATTGTACAACATCGCGCCTGAAGCACAACAAGAGTTCAGACACAGAATCATCCCGGCTCTCAGTCACAAAGCTGAAACCAACATATTCAATGCCGCTGAACGGAGAGCTCTGGAGAATCTCAAGAAAGACAAGAGCATAGTTATACTGCCGGCCGAGAAAGGACGTCTTACTGTTCTAATAGACAGATCGGATTACATGATGAAGGCACAACACCTACTCAGTGACACCAACACATACAAGCCGATAAACGAAGACCCGACAAAAAGCTTGGAAGGCAACATCAGACGCACTCTGCAAAAACGGGAACAAATGGGGAAAATCACGAAATTGGAACACAAGAGGATGCGACCACAAGACCCGGTACTACCGCGGTTCTATGGCTCTCCTAAAGTACACAAAGGCGGGGTGATGCTTTGCCCTATCGTATCGTTACCTGGAGCACCAAATTACAGGCTTGCAAAGGAGCTCTGGAGACGGCTGAAACACTTAATCGCGGGATCGGAACACTCAAACAACTCGGCAGAACAGTTCCTTGAGAAACTTAAGACCGCAATCATTGAACAAGACGAAATAATGATCTCTTTCGATGTTACCGCCTTGTTCACCGCCATCGATATTGGTTTGGCGAAACAAACAATGACGCGCCTGCTAGAAGAACACATGTCGTCTGATACAAACAGTGAACTCGAACCCAAACAGATGATGGAGTTATTGGAATTCTGTTTAACAACACATTTCACTTTTAATGGCCAAATTTACGAACAGATAAGAGGCACACCAACGGGATCGCCGATCCCTGGTCTAGTAGCCGAGGCAGTGATGCAGGCGCTGGAACAAATAGCACTCCCGATCGCGAGACCAAAACTTTGGGTACGATACGTAGATGACACCTTCGTCATCCTTAAACCTTCCAAATTAGAGGAAACACACGAACTAATTAACGGCCTGTTCGATGGCATCCAATTCACCAGGGAGGAAGAGAACAACGATCAGTTACCATTCTTAGACGTTCTCATACGAAGGACTGGTGCTAAACGATTGGAAACAACAGTCTACCGAAAATCTACGCATACTGACCAGATCCTCAACTACGACAGCAATCATCCGGCAGCCCACAAACGCAGCTGCGTGCAAACCCTTTTCAAACGAGCACAAACCCACTGTAGCACACCGCAGCTGAGACGCGCAGAGGAAGATCATCTCTTCAATCTGTTCAAGCGGAACTCGTACCCAAAAGGCTTCATTCTACGCTGCCTCGCACCAGGACAGGGTGCTCGAGACACCTCGACAAATGCAACAACTGAAAAGAGAACAACACTGCCCTATATCAACGGTATCTCTGAAATGGCTGCAGGGCTTTTATTGCCTTTTGGAGTCAAAGTTGCACACTAGCCAACAGAAACAATTCGCAGTAAACTCTTCAAAGTAAAAGATAAACTTAGCAAAGAAGAAGAAACTGGTGTGATTTATAAGATCTGCTGCCGGAATTGCGACAAATACTACGTTGGACAGACTGGGAGGAAGCTTGGCACAAGGCTACACGAACACAGCCTAGCCATACGTTGCCACGACCAGAACTCCCTGATGTCAGTGCATATGGATGCTGAAAGCCATCAATTCGACCTAGAGCATGCCAGCATCCTCGGAAGTGCTAAAAGCCGGCAAGCACGTGAGTTCATTGAAGCCTGGCATTCAAAACAGAACTCGATCAATAAGCACTTGGACATTGAAGTCGCTTACGAAGCACTGCGAACCAGGCCCCTGAAGCCGCACTGATGATGTTGCCTAGTCAGGCAACGAAACGTCTGCAAAATAATTACCCAGCTCGGAGAACTGCTCAAAATTCGTAATACGTTCGTGTTTCCTGAAAAACCGTTAGAGAGAGTACAGTGGACCAGTAGATATTATGTCACCGTCTATGCACCTGTTTTCTGTTGCAATTACCTGGGCGGTATTACACAGACACGGAAGACATCAAGTAAGCACTGTTCGCCTATTTTCCTTAAGTTTTCTTGAGTTCGCCAAATCGATGTATCTGCCGAGCATGCTGTAAGTTCTCCCGTCACTTCCTATACGCTTTGCAGCTCTATCCCAAGGCGGATTTGTTCTCCCTGTTTACAAAGTCGTCCGCAGTATATGGCTGTTAAGTGCTGGGTACAATCTGGGCTGCCATCGGTTACTCCTTATGCTCGTGAAAGCGGGGAAGTAGGTCATCGCAACTCCACGGACGCAGAACAAATTAATTGCATTAAGGTGTTATTTTGAACCGGTAAGTGTCCGCTAAGGAGCTAGTTTCATAAATGATTTCGAACACGCCAGAACGTTTTGCGCTGGCCTATCTTGAATCATTAGCTCTGAGGACTCGGGGAATTTTGTATGCCAGCACATCAGCACTACGCATTGTGTACGTTCTCTAGGACTTTTAATGAAAGCAACGGGCTGCCGCAGGCCCCGTCGCCAGGAGTGTGCGCTCGTCCAACATGAACGTAAATGTCGCAGCGGGCAACCTATGAGGTGCCAGTAAAGGTGCGGTTATTTACCCGGTCTCATTCCTACGGTCCCAGCACACGCCGTAATGAGACATGTTCGGTAAATCCCAACAGTGCATGCGCAGTGGCGCACCGTATGTTAGAAGCAACATGTTGGTAACGGTATTAACCTCACAGAAGCCACCACTGTTAACCAGCAATATGTTGCTCCAGGTGCCCACGTGTAAGCAGGTTACACACTCAGGTTTTTGGCAACGGTTCACGCACTCAGCTTAGTAAGCTAACGCAGCATCGGGCAAGTTGAACCGCAATCCTTCTGACAGTAAGTGACCTGCCATCAAGGTTACATCTGTGGGTAGGTGCTTCATCTGCAACCTGCCGGTTCCAAGTCCACCCCGCGAAACAAGATCCTCCTAACAGCATCCCATGGGTAAACATTTGCCATTTCCCTAAGCTATATACCTCAGTTAGATGTATTCATAACGTCGTTTTCCTGCTAGTGAGGACAGAGACCTGCGTCAATTCGTTGACCGATTCTGTGTGACAGGCCATGCCTTTCGTTCGTGTTCCACTTACACTACCGGTTCAAACAATAGCTGATCCCGTCGCCTTGGAAGACGCGCTGCTAAGCAATTAAAAGCAGCTGCAAGTTGTATGCCGATCAGTTCTTTCATACCGTTACTCCCAGACAAACTTATTGGATAGAATGCATAACAGTACCCTGCCGCATGGCACGCAAATTATACTGCAGCAAAGGTTATCACGCAATGTCGCGAAGAACATCAATTTCTCCGCACAGAAGACAGGTTTGCGGTTAAACGATTGACGGCGTACGACTACATACACGATAAGCGTATAGTTGATACTTGCGGAAGAATGTTGGCATCACGTTTATAGCAGTTTTCCTTCTCCAGCTCACTTAACATTGGCCTCCATGACGTGTAGTAGAGGTTCTGAATGCTATAACAGTATTCTTCAAAGTGCACTTATGTGAGGTTAGGCTTTCCCACGGGTTCTTATTATTGCATTGTTTTCAGACAACAATTCTAGTGGAACGGGACGTCCTGCAAGCCATTTATGTTAACTGTGTTTTGTACGACTTGTTCAAGATAATAAATTTTAAGTCTCTACTGCTGGCATACTCAACCTATCGGTGAGAACTAGCCAGCGCCCGCGTCATGTACAGCTAGCGCAGCACAGTGTGATTGTGTAGCAATAGTGGGGGCGGTGGGTTTCCATCGATACGTTATCGTAGTGAACGTTGGGTATCTAGCGTTGGTGGCGACGGGGTTAGCACTCCGATTCCCGGGGTACGGCGTATACGTCCTCATGCTGTTGACCCGCTGCACAGTAGCCTTTCGCGGTTCATTGCTAGGTTGTCCCCTGTGAACTTGCCAGAAGAGGTACGCTGTTTGGCTGATTTTACGGTGTGGCAATACACAAGCATTCGGGCGTCCATCGCCGTGTGCTTGCCACGCGGACTATCACGAGAGTCATTGAATGCCACCGGGGATTACCGTGGAAAATCGGTTCGCTGTGCTTGCGGGAAATGCCAACTTCATATTTGGTGCCCTATTTTTATCTTTTTGAATAGATTAGAGGGCCATCTGGACTGCAAAGCCGAATGAAGCTGGTACGTTTGGCCATTTGTGCGCTTTTTAGGATACATAGGTCCCTAATTTTTTAGTAACAAAAGTCCCCGGCCAACGATTGTGTACACTTGCATCGGACCCATTAGTAGCGGCTTTTGCTCATCAAAGACCTCAAATATTTGCTGATGTAAGGAGGACCACTTGTAAAATTTGTTGTTAGAAATAGAAACCACCGGGTCGATTATCCTTATCATGTTTGCATAAAGGTGAGTCCAACCATTGTCAACGCTCAAAAACTAAGGACTGGTCGGATCCATGTCAGAAGCAGCCTTCTGTAGACGCTGCAGGTCAGCCCGCCAATAATTACTGGAAATCACCTTGATCATGAATGGAATGTTAAGAAGCCCGTTGGAAGGAAGGAGCGCAGTGAGTACTCTTACCAAGTGGCTGCAAAATTAACATAGACATGAATTCCGATGGCGTCGGAAAGATTACTAGATCAGGGCTGTGCAAGGTGTAGTCTGAGAACAAATGAGTGGGTGCACAAACGTGTTGGCACCAATTCCAATCGAGAACCGTCTGAAGGAAAAGCGCAGCAAAAGGGTCAGAAGAAAACCGAAAGGAAACGAGGTCTTTTGCATTGTCAGGTGTATTGAACAGTCCAACAATTAGGCCTTCCTTACCTTTGGCGTGCGATTTAATTGAATCCAGAAAATGAGCTCCAGAACTCAAGGGAGATCTATAAGCGACCCGGAACAGAATATGTACACCCGTCAAGAATACACCACCGAGCTTTATAGCCTCCATCTATATCACAAGCTGCATCTAGCATAGGTGCCTTAAGGTAGCCATCCAGTAGATTAAGACGCCATCAACTGCTTCCGCGCCATGGTAATCCGCCCGGGCGAAGTTATATTTATGGGTGTATTCTTCCGTGGCACGGAGATCCGCGGACAGCCATGTCTCAGAGAAAGTCAGCAAGTCTGTTTAATAATGAATAAATAAATAAATATTTCATTCTCGGCAGTGCGAGGCACGCCGGTAAATGCATGAGCATGGTACTACGAACAAATATAAACGGTAACTGCAAAAATGCATTACAAGTTAACCAGAAACATAGGTATAATTATTAATGTAGTTGTTTTACATACCTGCAACTAGGCACGCTGTGGGTTTGTTAATGTGACTGCGTTTTTGGAGTTGCTCGTCTGATTCTCCAACGAAGGAAGTGTAAAGGAAGAGAATGAATTGGTGATATGCGTGACCCTCCAAAAAGGCAAGTAGCAGTGACTTTTCAAAGCTTCATCCAAGGCGCATCAGCCGTTAACTAGCCTATATTAGGCTGAGCTCAAGTGAACAACACACGTTGCTCACTGCATTAGCTAGTTGTGAGCAACTATCTTTAGTCAACTCGTTCAAACAGATCTATATTTCTTCCCCACTTTTGTGGGTTTTACTCCTTTTCCTAAACTAGCGGATGTTTATCTGTCCTGCCTTATCACTCAACGGAGGTTGCCGTTTACGGCGTTACCTTAATTCGTTCGCTACACTTCACATCTGGTCCATCTGGGGTGCATTTTTTTATCCCACTGTGGGGTGTGTCAAGACCAGTCCACTTTGATGTAAATGTTGTGGCTCCTAATCAGCTCTCACACCGTACCTTTGCTTACTGCACTTTTACATTTGATGGTGCACTTGCATACAGCGTCATTTTGCTTCAGCACTGAAGCTCAAATACCCTATTTGTACATTTTCACTCCTGTGTAATTATATAAGGTCGCTAAGTACAAGATGCAGATTCTTCGCCCTCTGGTATGCTTGTCTGAACTAGCTATAATTTTCGGCAAAGAAACCCGGTTTTACCTCATATTATTGGGAAGCGTATTATCTCTATGGTTACCGTCTGTCTTAGCCATGTCGCACCCACAAGTGAGGTGGAGGGTGAGCAAAATATATAAAGGAGGCTTTCCCAGCTGTTGCGCTTCAGGCCCAAAACTTTTGTCTAGTAGAACATTTAGGTTGAGTTTCTACTGAAGTTCATGAGCTATCGTTGAATTAAGCAGTAGCTCTAGGGAGCCTGGTAGTTCATCCAGTAATGATAATACGCTGTTGGAGGCAGTCGAACAAGTCTCGCCCCTCTCGTAGGATTGTAAACTGATCGCCGGAGGTTTATTCATTCCATGTCTCAACTGGCTAACACTAACCGCACCAGCAAGTTATGTAAGTATACTCGCCTGTATAAAGTTGGGTGGATAGACTCAGCACGTTTATTCACCGACTAAAGAGGAACATATCCTTGACGTGATTTTCAGTTTGAATATACCGGAACTAAAAACTATAGTGGCCGATGAGTTCCCTGGAAGTGATCAAGGGTAGTTCATTGCTCAATAGGGTTGGACTGCAGACCTACACGGACAATTATCCATAATCAGGCAGTAGTTCGTCGTCCGTATAAATTGAGCTACATTTTCAAAGCTCTCGGTGGCAAGAAACGAATGAATGTTTTCTTAATGATGTCATAGAAAAAACAATCAACGTCTTTTGCACTGTGCTGTTATCTGCCCTGGAATTACTAGCTTCTGTACTGTGCTCAAGTGAAGCACCTCCAGCGTGCAGCTTTTACTGTATAAAACTCAAGAAAATACCAAAGCTGCGGAGAAAATACTGCAGTGCTCTAATTTTTCCCTATATAATGAAAACGAATGATTTAGCCCTGGAATTATTAAAACCAAATTCGGCTCATCAGATGCCAAAAAGACAGTGCACTAGGGTGCGGGAGCAAACGTTGCGTGCTCAGTGATCTACTGCTCCGTCAAACCTCGATGGAGATCATAAGATATGCAGTATAAGGACCGGAAACCACGATACGACCAGTGACGCGCGCAAATTGTGTGAACCGTTTAACTCTTATTTCAAGGAGTCACTTTGTATAGAGATGGAAGCTGGGACAGATGAGCCGTTAAGCAGAACTAACTAAACACTGAAGATCGTTCAGTTTGAACTAAAAATATATATGGTCAACAATAGCAGCAACCAGGTTCTCCTTAAACCTTGGTCCAGATGGAATACCACCCATTTCAATAATCCGTGCTGGTGAAAATATTCTCTTTCTTCTGAAAACGTTTACCTTATCCATGTTGCGTGGTGAGTGTCCTAAAACTTAGAGATGTGCCAGTATTAAGCCACGACACAAAGGTGAACCGATGCGAGATGTTTGCAATTTCCGCCCGATGAACACACCTGCATTATATCCCGACTAATGGAGGAAATAGTAAAATAGGAAAGTTTAGGTTATCTATGTAGGGAAGGGGTCATTCGTAAGACTTCGGGTGGGTTCTTCACGTCACAATCCTGTGCGTCAATCCAATTATATTTTATTGACCCTATCACCGAAGCCATGGATTATGACAAGACAGCAACAAGCATGTAAATAAATAAATATAAATAAATATTTATTCTCGACTAGGTGTGGCACGCCCATGGAGGTATGACCGGGTATGTGCAACGGTACAGACATATTATGGTACCTGTAATAGTGACAGTAGCAAGTTGGTGATATAAATAAATAGTTTGTTCTCGAATTCCTTGGGACACACCAAATCAGGCGTGACCAAGCTTTAAAGGCAGTTGTGGGTCTCGACCATACTTCGGATTCAATCGTGTGTAGTTAAAACGGTGAAGGCACCATAAGTGCAATGTAACAGTGCTTGTAGACGGAGCGCAACATATTCTTGCATGTGTCTGGACGAGTTGAGATGTGAGTCCATTCGACTTGCCAGTACATACTTGTGGGCAGTGACTTTATTCAGTGGCGAGTCACATCCGACACGTCGCAGTATTGTTAAGCAGACATTAGTGTTTTTTATAGGGAGAACGCTTGCCAGGCGAAAACCCACCACGTCCTGCAACACCGCCGTAAATCATTTTGAACATTAATGTATGACTGGCAAATCCGTTTGACGACTTATTTCGTATTCGGTAATTCGCAGACAAATGGCTCCTAATTTCCTCTGTTAGTTGGACAGGTATTTTTATCGGGGCCGCGGCGATTGATTGGGCCGGTTGAGGAGGGGAACGTCGTGAGTAGTTGTCTTGTTGTGTGTCCAGGTGAGCAAAAGGTCAAATTTTCCCGTGTCTAGATTTTTCAAATGTATAATGTATGGAAGGATGATGATGTGTCCAGTTCTCCATACTGGACAAGGATGTTGGTGACTGTATTTTGGTCCCATTGGTGTCCAACCATGCTCCATGTACGATTCTGTCGGTGGTTGAGTCCGTCTTGGGTGAAAATTGTTTCTCAGTCCGAGCCCAGATCTCCAAGAAGTTCCGGACCTCGGAGAAAAGGGAAGTGAGGGACAACCGAGAGAAGACCGCAAAAACAAGGATGGAGTTAAACGTTGTTGAAGTCTTATGTTACAGCATTTGGTCTGGAGACAAAAGCGTGTACATGGTGTGACAATAATTATGCTGAAGGTGTCTTGTGAATATCCTATAGAATCATCTGTATAGGTGGATTGCTAACGCCTGCGTAGAGACAAGAGCGTTGTACCAGTAAGCAATCTACGAAGTATTGGTTTGGTATGAGCCAGAAATTGTGTGGGGAAGAGCAAAGAGAGTTAATATGCAACAGCATTCGCGTGAGTTTTCCTAGGCGCCCGATGAATACGGTTAGAGCTTATGAGGTCAACCATCCTCTGCTAAGTTGGCTTCGCTCTTCTCCTATTCCACTCACACCATCTGTTTTACAAGGACTGTGTTGAATAAACTACCACAGACGTTACAATGTGTGTTGCTCAAGGTAGTGTAGTAGGTCCACTTAGCTTGCTAATCCACCTAAACGGCTTGTTGTTTGTGTTAATACACGGTTGCCACTTTCATTTGCAGAAGATTTAAAAATAAATCATTTTCTTTAAACCACATGATCTAGTAACTAAATTAGACAAAATTTGCAAAGATATAGCAGCTTTAAAGACTTTGTGCCATAAGTGGCAGCTGCTGTTCTCACCCGAAAAGCCTGAGGTCATTGTTTATTATTGTACCGTACCTCCCCGGGGCTTTAACTAATAATAACACCGTTATCAAAGAGACCACCTTCTGGAATGATCTAGGGTCGCTTTGTTCCAATAGATTAAACGTTATTGAACAAATACATTTTAATATAGCTAAAGCACGACAGTTAACCCGTCACATAAGCCGGCAAGTGTACAAAGCTGAAACACGATAAGAACTCCACAAAATGTGCATTCCTCTGCAAACGGAATAGTGCACATACATATATAGCAGCCTGAGGAAATCCGAATGGATCCAATTAAAAAATCCGGGAGGCACATGCTCAAGAGGCTTTTAATGCACATCAGGACATGACTTATAAAGAGCCATGCATTCATCTCAAAGTCTAACCACTAGTTGCAGCGCGAGAACCTTAACCCTTACGTTTGAAATACACCCGTTTACAAACAGGCATATAAGGAAATTTCAAGCCTGCAGCTAAGCCCTGGGTCTAAATTCAAATAAGGTAATAAGCATAGCACGATTATGCCATTGAAGGCCATGAAAATATGCGCACACGTTTTTCTCAGCATTTTATGTACATTTTAGAAAAACTAGCTACAAGCCTTAGGGAGTGTATGTATCCAATATGCTTCAACAGAGGTGTAGGAAACTCTTAAAAATGTAGCCGTGTACCGCGTGCTTCATACCTGTGACATTGTGGAAAACTTATTCGAATCGCACCCCGACGGCACCTAGCTGAAGTTGGATGCCACAACTATCCAAATTGAAAAGCCACGTGGCTAGGGATTTATACTGCATATCCTGGCATTACCATAGGATCCAAACGAGGAACTCACTGGTCTTTCACACCTATAGTTTAATCAGGGTCTGTATCTAAGACCTGGACCAAAATCAAAACCAAAATATACATAACAAATAAAGCAAATAACTAGCTAAGGCACTTTAGCAAAACTACTAAACTTTTAAGGAATAGACGGGAAAGTGAATAAATAAAGTTAGTTTGTGAAAAAGTATTTTGCATATGCACGGAAGGCGCCCACCTGAGAAGAGACAATAAAACCTGTTACTTTCTTATGACAGAGAATCAAAGGTTATCAGTGACGTGTTTAATAGTTGCTTGCCAACTAAAGCATATTGAGCTCTAAATTTAGCTAAAAGTGCAGTTGATATAATATTACAAAATAATCGAAAATTTCCTTTTCGTTTATGGCTCTGTTACTCTAGAACCTGCTACAATCTATTAAAATTCCCATGTACCACTTCCATTTTTACTTGGCAATTCCCGAAGTATACGATTGGATTAAAGCAAACGCTGGCGCAAACCGCAACTCACTTTTCGATGGGACAGTCCGTTCTCGAAACGAAATATCTAATTTTCCTCAAACATTTCACAGAAGGGAAGAAATGATTCGTGCAATTTGGACGTTAGCATCTAAACCAAAATCGTGTTTGATGCCACATTGAATTACTATAATACTTCACTTAACTTCATAGTCTGCAAATTTTACTTGACCCTGACGGCAAGCAAACTATAACTTTTTACGTCGCCTAAGTAATGTGCGATACATTTGTTGGTCTTAAGGACTTGTCCGCTTTACCGTCATTTTTTAGGAACCGTTCTAAGCGTACCTCTGCATATTTATGATCGACGGTCTTCCTCTTGGCGTCTCAACCTTAGGAAACATACCATTTATTTAGTTATTTTTGCCTATTTATTTAGTGGCTTAGCACATCCGCCATTTCGTAGTGCTGTTAGATATTTTGACTTTTATAGTGAGAACTCTTGCCAGGCTAAAACTTGTCACGTCTTCGAACACTGCCGCTGAACCATTTGCTAGAACGGGATTAACCCGAACCACCCTGCAGGCACCGCAATGTGGTTGTTCGGCTAGCCAATAAGTTGAATCCCGTCTCCTTTGCTCCGTAATCCGCACACATTAGCAGGCAAGCAACGCAAACCATTTTTCGACCGTACCGCCAGAGCAGGACAATGATGAGTCTCTAGCGAGTCCACGGCCTTTCCTGCTCCATAAGAAAAGGTACAATATAAAAGTCCGTTTCACCGTTTGCTCGGCAGGTTCCGAGTTCATTAGCTGCACTGTTCATTTTTGTCAAATCCTCGGGACAGACCACTCAGAGTATAATACGAGTCTCCTTTATGACGTAAAGTGCTTCGGAGGATGTGAATACCTTCATCTTTGTTTGGGCATACGATCCTTAGACTTGAGGAATTGTAAGGTCCTTCTGCTTTCTGCTAATACGAAGGGCAGAAACAACGTTTATCGCTTGTCCACACACATTAACCAGCAGTGAAACCATCCGTTTTAGAAACGCTGTATCGTTTACTCACCTCACGGCTGGCGTGGCTTTTAAAGACTCAGGCGCATTTACAACTATAAGGCAGCAGTCACAAGAGAGAAGATACGTTTACATAGATGCATGCTGCTCATAAGAAGTCGATTTGTCCTTATTCAACTTCGCTAATCAAGTGACGTTACCAAACGCATGCTTCATCTCCAATGGCAGAGACCTAAAAGTTTGACACTACACTGTTGCTGGATACTTTTCTCTCATGTCTAAGTTAGGGCTGCCTGAGGACTCCGTGATACCTTGCAGCACAAATGCATAGGTCCTGACCGGAGGATTCGCCTGTTGCTTAGTAACATTTGCTGAGGAAGACTTGGCACGACTTTTGCTTAACAATAAGAGTTACGAACCCAGAACAGAGGAAGGAGGACCTCAGGTAATACTAAGTCTGGAGAAGCAAGCAACACATAGTAAGGAAGAGGGGGACCTGGAGAAAACACTAATAAACCGGCAAGCAGACATCTGTCGCTAATCGTTGCTCTGCAGGAGTAAAAATTAGGCAGTAGCTTAGGACGTTGTCGGTTGAGGGTAACGGCTTGTCCTCATAGCTCCTCAAACCCCCTAATGCGGATATGCAATAATGTTTCCAGTGCCCTTTTGTCCCTGACAATGCAGTTGGACAGGCTTGGAATCACACAAACGCTGCGGAGGTACACAAAAATGGCAGCTGTTAGGGTCCGAAAGCGATGAGCAACCGCAACATTCGGAAGAATTCAGCGCCGTCACACAGCTACGTGCATTTTTAACGGAATTCCGCGTTGGCCGCTCAAACTAGTGGTTGATAGCCGGCGTGGAAATTACGTGGCCAGGCCTAGTGAACACCTATGTAACGTGACACGGTGAATGTGGCCAACCAGCGTGTGCCCGCTGTCAAGGTCACAGGCCTTAAACTGCGGACAACAAGGGAACGGCTACCCTATGGTCAACCAACAGCATCAACACATCTAGGATATACCTAGGGAACCATAGAGTCCCATGCTAGAGGTATGCCCAGAAACCTAGAGCACAGCAATCTTAGCAACGAGGCTAAACTCATTCAGCCCATTGGGCTCCAGTGGCGAAATGCGCACCTTTCAATCCTTTGAAGACAGCCGCATGCATTAGCATTCTACTCGATGAAGTAGGCAAGCACTGGGTACTAAAGGTGTATTGCAGCAAATAATATGTACAACACCTGGGCGAAATCCTTTAGCTTGCGAATGTCTAGATTCTCTCTTGCCGTTGTATGAAAGAAGGAAATACAGTGAAAGTACTTCCTCACGGTTACACTTGCATGTACCCCTTTTCAACCTGCCATGGCCATACCGCAGGTTGTGGTGGCGACCGATGATACAATAAGCCACCTCCCTGTGCGTTACGCAGGAAGGTGAAAATATCTGCAAAATCTTGCTGTGTTTATGGCCATTGAAAAGGTTAACATACTGGGTGTCTGGGTGCGCGCCATGGTCTGAATGCCAAAGCATTTTTTACGCCACCTAATTTTAGGTCCTACACGACGATGCGAGCGAATACACCTTGCAGTATGGGCTGCAGTATATGCCTCGTTGCTTTTGACAGGTTGCTGCTATGAACCTTGTCAACATACTTCGCCTACATGTGATAGTAAACAGGGAAGGAGAAACATACCAATTGCCGCTTAAGTTGGTAGCTCAGAAACCAGGTCACGGTATGTAACATCTAGGAAACAGTCTTGCAAGTAAGGACCATTAAATAAATAAATAAATAAATAAATTAGGGTAAACGTTACACATAATACGCGGTTACTTTGGTTTCGATTCCAATAATTCACATTGTAGCTCCAGTGAGAGTTTGCTACACGTACCTATGGGTGTAGGAATGGCGCAAGTCCACTTACCGTTAGTATTTGTGCCGTTCATGTTAAGGGAAGAAACCGCGTGGCCTGCAGGTTCTACAACAAGCAGATATCGCGAAACATATGACTACAGAGGAACTAAACCCAGCTAATGGCGACTTGATGCTAAGTTGGCCAATTCCAAAGCATAAGAAACAACAGAGGCCAAAGCAACACCAAGGTTAACGAATGGCACCACACGGAGTACATAAGCTTTGGACGCTAATTCCGTTTGATGTTGAAGTTTGCAACCAATAAACACTGAATAGGCCGAAAATCTGCTGCGCGGTTTGGTACAGCAAGAAGCTGTCTGCTAATAAGGAGCCATTGTATGATGAAATATAAATAAAAGTGATAAATGTTTGCATCTATAAGCGTATGTATTTAGTCATAGCATTTCCTTACACTGTTTCTCCAATGTTAACTTTTATTCAGTTATAAACTTTTTAGCTATTAGCACTATAGTACTGCGTTTGCCCTAATTTTACCTTACTTTTTAGTGGCTTATGTCCATTTATTTACATGGTTTTTACCCTTTGATTAATTATTTATTTAACGTAGCGACGCATATGACCACAAGTTTTAAAGCTATGTTGTTTCAGTTAAATTTATTTTTTATACCAGTATGGACGTTATCTTTTCCTTAACGTGTTTCCTTTATGTTTACTGTACTTTTTACTTCAGCACTACATTCATCCCTGCTGTATATCCATCACTGAACGTTCAGCAGCTTCCGAGAACTACTACAAAAGCTTTCCAGCCCGTCTGTTATTTACCGGAGTATCCAACGCACGGAACAAAAATAGGCCGGAAATTGGGATGAGTTGCATGGTACGGCAGCAGCGTTTTGAGCCATAGATAAATTAAGACTGGATGGGGAGCGTTAAACGCTTACATGTAAACACAAGTCTATGATCATATATTTTCATTAATATGTTTCGCGTTTAAATTTAAGCTATTTAAGTATCTATCCTAACTCTAATCACTTCAAAGGACGGCTTACACCAAATTAAAATTAATTACTTTATTCTTATTTTTATTCTATTTGATTTGTCTACACACCCCGTGAACTATCTTTCGGCTACAAAGCTGTGTTGAACACACAAGCCAAAAGACAATTTTAGGCCATTTCATGTGTGGGATGCTCTCGTTAGTTACTGCGTTCCGGTTGATGTAAACGCAACGGTTCAAATTAATGTCGAATGACAAGTTAAACAAAGTGCAAGGTTGCGTACGCTTGCAACCATACCTTTAGAAAATAATATTTTCGTTTTCGTCTAACTGATAACCATTTAAATAATGAGCAAATAGTTCAAGTAATTGGCAGTTTCGACGTGAGACCTATTTACCGTAATCCACGACTGACCACAAGTTTGCCACCGTAAGCCACGTAAACGCGTGACACTTTGCTAGCATGGCCTAGCCGTGTTCTTCCAGTTATCTCCAGTGTGCAGGGTGGAACAGTGCACGACACTTAGATCACCATGACTAGCTATGCGAAGAATTCCATTTCCTTCGATCACATAACTTGCGGAGGCATCAACGTTACGATAAGCAGCACTGAGCACTGCGTGCTTTATGGGCAGCAAGCACAAGGCAGATCCTTCCCAGCTGAGAACTAAGCGTGTGGCATGTTTCGATATTTAAGTGGTTACAATAGGAACTGAAGACCAAAGGATAGCTTACCGAACAACCTCCATGTGGTGTCTGCCGGTTGATTCGGGTTAATCTCGATCCAGCTAAGAGTTCAAAGGCAGTGTACTAGGTGGTTTGTTATTGCCTGACAAGCGTTCATTCTATAAGCAGCCACCAATATCTGCTTGACAACAATGCGACTTGGAGGATAGGACTCGCCATTATATGATGTTGCTGCCTTGTCACACCGGGGGATTTTACACGCTTCGCGGACGCCAACCACTTCAAAGATTTCATCTGACTTTTCCCTGTATTAGAGTATTCAGCGAATGCTCACTACTACACCGTAGTACTAAAAATGTACACAACGTGATTAATTCTACATGCGTGTACATACATACTACACATACATGCATCCATATGTCCAATATTTACTGGTTAACTCGTAACAGTGCTGTCCTAAAGCTGATGTTACGCGTTGGTATCAGCTTGAGCTTGCCTTATAAGACGTGTGAAGCTACGTCGGGAATAAATCGATTTTTATTTATTTAGTTAGTTAAAGATGTGTTAGTAAGGAAAAAGGAAACGTTTGGTGTTATTATGCCAAAGCAGGGGGCAGACGCGCAAAACCCTTTAATTTCAGATCAGGTCAGCTCACGCCTCTAGGGACGAAACCGGCCTTCGCCCAAGGAGCTTATCTTTTCGTGTGCCAGTAAGCAAGACGAGCCCACCGCACTTTGACTTTCAAGCTTCACTTCTGTAGAAAATAAACATTAAGTTGAACTTCTTGTTATTTTATGAAACGGTTCGTGACATCTTGCTGGCACTTATTGGCGTCCAATAATCGCAATGAAATCTGGGAACAAAGTGAACCAATTCCTATCCAGGACCGTTTTAAAGACTTGTAGTGTATTACATTCTACGAGTGCAGTAAGAAGTAAATCCCAACTAGTTGCTTCGCGGTAAGTGAAATATTTACTCTTATATCCAGTCTGGACCTGTGTATGTATCTTGAGCTTTTTTATTTATTTTTGTAAGCTACGCACGTAATACATATAATTGATCATCTATATTGCCTTTATGTGTCAGGTCTTTTCATTATCTTCATCTCTTCAATCAACACGTCTAATTCTCATGGATTGAGTGTTTACAGAACCCAATACGCATGTTTTATTTTCATTAACCGCCATTTCTTATTTTGCTTCACTTGCTGTCAAAATCTTCACTGGCTGAATAAATTTTATTGTAGTGGGCCCCTTTTTCTACTGGCTGAGGCGGGCAAGTTAATAAGCAATGCGTAAATTAAACGCTTTTGGGAACTGATAGAAACGATAAAACTGATGAGTAGATGGAACATTTGTGCAAGGACTGTCTTACCTGACGCATATGGCCACGCGTGTATAAAGAAGCGCACTAAGTTGGTCCGTTATATCTGTCTGCGCCATTGAAGTTGCGTGCTTCATGGTCACCAAGGGAATATCTGTGGTTGTTATGGATGCTTGTTGCTGTAATGATAGCTCAACGTCAGCAATAACACTGCTAGTATATGATAATCAGTTATTCAAACGGCTAATAGAGACGGAATATGGAACAATTGAACTGTTCAGAGCAGCCACCTCGGTATTTTAGTGTTAATCGTGCACGCCATCTTATGAGTGCAATTCCGAACCTGCAGGACTAGGTCGCCGTGTTGGTGGTACGGTGATTCCGAAAGGATTAGCATTGTGGTACTCGAATTACTTATCTGGTTATTGCTACAGAAAACTCGGCGTAGCCCTCCGGTAACTAGGCTTCTTTGTCCTGCTAAAACTGCATATTTGGTTTCAGGGACTGCAAATGTGTGCTCATGTAAGGTGTCGTTTCGCCGATGTTTCGTATTAGGTAACAAACGGCAAACGTATATGATGCAGACGGTCAAAAAGCATAAAGGTTGGTGAAACAATGAGTGGCTCCTGGCAAGCTCCGGATATGCGCAGCGAAGCATAGAGCCTATGACGAATAGCTGCTTCCAAAAAGTTGACATAGGTAAGACGAACAAAGCTAATGACGCGATGTTAGTGGTTACCAATGCACAACCATAGCATTTGGATAGAGCCTTCTAGTTAATAGTAGATACATGCAATGTCACAGATGAATGCAAAAAACCAGCACTGGTATGCGATCCAAACAATCCAAGAGAATAAAAGTTGGATAGATAAGGAGGGTCTCCTAGCGAAGAGATGTATGGAAGTTAGAACGACAAGCTGCACCTAAACCGAGGTGCCATATGTATGACGGACGACAGATAATGGCGCTAGAAGAGAGCGTATCAGTAGCCAGCATTAGCAATTGGATGAAGCCTACTTGTTACTAGCAAATACCAAACAGTATCACAGAATAAGACAACGTACAGCAAAGGTACAGGCTGCATAAGGTAGAGAGAATAGAAGTTGGAGCACTAACGAGTTCCACTTAGCAAGCTCGGGATACGCGCAATGATGCATGGAGCCTACTATGCCTGTCGGCAGCAAAATGTGCTGGCGTACCTAAGACGGACGACGTATGGGAGAAAAAGTAGCAACGACCAGCACTGGCATTTGAATTAAGCCTTCTAGTTACCAGTGGTTACCCACAGTTTTAGAGAGTAAAGCAACAAATCACCAAGCTCATGTGGTACAAACAAGCTGAGTATAAAAGCTGTAGTTAAAGAGTCGCTCCTAGCGCAATGATGCACAAAACCTACAATGGCTCGCTGCAGCAAAACGGAGGTGACAAAATTAAGACGAATGACTTAGGATGGCTCTGGGATGGTGCTTATTAGTAGCCAGCAATAGCATTTGGATGAAACCTTCTAGTTACTATTGCATTGCCAGCATGTCACAGAAAAGGGGTTTGTGCTCTGCTCCATAGTCACGATCTTCACGCTGGAAAATCATGCTTATACGTAGTTATACGTATAGAAGTTCTACGACCTCATGCAGTGCTTTAAGCACACGAAAGCAATAAATGATTTCGCTTTGTCTTAATTCCAACTGTAGCTGGAACGTATAGACGTCAGGTCTATATGTAATCAGCAGACTATGCTGGGCGAGTGAGCAAAGCCTTTCGGATGAGGAACCTGCTGCATGCGGAAAGAATAGCGACATAGCAGAAAACGAAGGCATCGTTAAGTATTTATTCTATATACCGCAAAGCGTTTTATAATTGTGTACGCGCTTCTGCGATGCCATTCTGGCTAAAGCCACACATCAGCACAACCAAGGTGCTTGTGTCCTATGGGATGTAATGCTGGTAGACGTACGGGCTCCGCTTGCGGTGTTTCTAGTAACCCATATTTAACAAAAGCGGGCACAATTAACCTAAGGCGGTGCAGCGAATGACGGAGAATATACCAACAACCCATTCTGCATGTGCGTCAGTGCTAGAGCGTCGCTTAGCGCAAACGAATGCTTTCAACTCCTGCTTTCCTAATACCATTGTGATGCTTTGCCACTTCTGTGTACTAAGAGATATGCGAAAGCGATGCACCCAGGTAAAAACTAGCATGGACAGCAGGAAAGTTTCACAGTAGATCAGCAATTCGGGGTACCCACAAGTTCAATAAATAACTTGCTGCTATTGATTCTCGAAATATGGAGGCGTTTAGGTACATTAATATCAAGCGGTTCCTCCACACGGATGACTGTTCCTGTAGATTATAAAAATTGGGCAGTTTCACAAGAGTGTTTAGGTAGGGAACCGGGACCACAAACAGGGATTGGCACCTAGGGCAACTGCCCTGCAATTGTTTTAACAGGTATTACAACGAGATAATTACTTATAACAGGCAAAGAAATGCCACTTAGAAACAGCTCAGACGTTATCAAAATCCCTCGTTTACTTTTTGGCCAACGGAGGTCTTGCGCTTACTGGCAACTATCCCCGCGGTGTTGCTGTAGCACATAGCAGAACACAAAGTGACCGCCATGCAGGATTGCTAGGGATGCCGGGATGTGCACATTTGCCGCGGGCATTCATTCGCGGTGAATTGTGCAGGCGCCCCGGTTTGCTAAGGCGCATTTTGTACCTTGGAATCTCCCATGTGCTCATGCCGTAGAAGTATGTCGCCTTATTGGCTATCCGCGGGAACACATATTCATTGCATGTCGGAAAACGATGTATCCTGTTCACAATTTGTAAGCACCTGAAGCCATGACCCATTGAAAAGTTGCGTCACAAAGGTCATTCCCGCCGTCTTGGTGCAATACTCTTGAGCGAAGAGAATATAAACTTCCGTCCATTAATACTCTTGCAAGAGCATGTGATAAATATACATTCTGATCTGGCTCTTCGATGGCACAGCTTCTAACCGCTAATAAAAAAGATAACTTTATTTATTTAGGTAAGCGCGCGCACCAGAAGTGGTTCACCAGCCTGAGCAACGGACGCCTAAAGGGACGCAGGGGCTCCAAAGTGCACGGCTGCGAAGCTAGCCATTTGTAAAATGGTTAGAAAGGAATTAATGAGCGATTTATGAACAATGAGCATTGCTAACTTCTGTAAGCCGGTACGCACCTTGAATCCTCTCGCCTCATGCCCCAGTGAGAGCTCTTGTTGGAACCGAGGCTAAGGACCCTCTCGCCGGCCAATTTATGACCATTAGGTAGATAGGTATTAATGCATTCCATCGTAGAAGATATGGAGGCGTGTGGTTATCATCTTTGATATACCCGCCGCAGGTGAAGACAATGCTGTGCGTTGTGAGCTCTCTAACTCACAGAATACGCGGTTGGACTCGCCATTTAAAAGAAAGCACAGGCTTACAGTAGGGAGCTAGATGAGGAAGACATAGTAATCATGAGTATTTCGATACAGGGTACGAATTTCCAATAATTGCGAGTTTAGCCTACAGCCGCGTACTTTCTGCAGAAAAGGTGACGAGCGTCTGCGCAGATAGCACATGAATGGAATCTTTGTCACGTTTGCGGTAAAGAGGAACCGGAATCCGTGGACATGGACAGGGCCGTGAAGTGCGTTTAGTACTGCGGCTGCAAGCCCTGGTGCCCTGAAACCTGCGCGGATCGTTGGGACCCGCAGGTCTAGTATCATATGTAGACGGCCAACGAACCATAACGGACGACTAAGCGCGTGTTCAATACTGCGGTAAGCAGGAGTTAGGGAACGGAACCAACAGCCGAAAATGTTGAAAAAACGTAAATCCTTTGAAACCGAAAAACGAAAAACCTTTTAATGGGCCAAAATTTCAAACGTTTTGGAATACAAATATGTTCATTACTTTCCGTATTTCTGCATGCCTGCGCTCTTTAACGGGTAAGTTTTGTCTTTAGCCGTCGCATACCATGCATGCAGGTAACCAACACTGCTTTGTCATTTTCATGCTACTAACCAAGGAGGGATCAAGTGCGTTGGGTGAAGATGTCGTTGCACGTACTACGTGTGCATTGACTATTTGGCATCTTAAGAGAAGCTAAGGGTAGGAGCCCATAAGAATCCTTCCGCCTTGTTTTCCCACAGCAGCTGCATCAGGTTTCACTACCTTGTCTCGCAGAAGGTTGGCCAGAGACGGCTGGTCCTTAGTTAGATAGAAGCGTCAAATGGTTCACTCAGCAGATGCGACTGCTCACTGCCTTGGAGGGGTTCCCGTTTGTCTGTCACATATTGCGCAAGCTATTAAATAACTTTATCCTACGTTTTACTTAGGTTAATAGGGCTTTACTTGCTAGACTAATTTGTTTGGTTCCGTTTGCCCTCGAAGCAGTAGTTTTCCAAAGGGTTGCACGTGCATCCGCAACGTACGTCACTTGAAACAACTGTGGAATTCCTCAGCATTCATAGTTGTTTACCTATTTGGTGCAATTCCGATGGCAAAATTTTAACCTTACGAAAATAACGTATAACCCAACCCCTTAACTTGCTTTCTCACTAAACGTTGGGATATTTTGTGTATGGTTTGAAATATGTGTCGTGCAGCGCAAACCAACCTTGTTCCCTCTATAGATGCAGGCGACCCAAAGCTGGCCAAAATAGCAGGCAAATCGGAAACCGGACGTTGCTAACTAACTATGAAAGCATAATGAAGTTATGTTTCATTAGATTAACTTCGGACTGTCGAACAACCCTAGGACAAACAAACGAACGTAAGCTGAGTTGCTACGGTATACAAAGTAATTAGACTGCTGCGTGCTAAATGCGGGCTGCTAAGGGCTGGCTAGCCGAACAACCTCCTGGTGGTGCCAGCTGGGTGGTTCGGGTTTAACCCGTTCAAGCTAATAGTTCGACGCAGTGTTCCAGGACGTGGTGGGTTTTCGCCTGGCAAGCTTTCTCCCTATAACTAGCAACAAATGTCTGCTTAACAGCACTGGGACGTGGCGATCGTGGCTTGCCACAAAATAAAGTCACTGCCCATTGGAAATCTGGATAATCCTTTCCAACCCACGGACACCAATCTTCTACTCGCACATTGCTGACGATAGCACATTCAAGAATGGAGCAGCAAAGTCACAAACGCAAATTACACAGCTACATAAACGCACACACAGTTACATACTTACATTCCCCCTGCACAAGCGAGCACCGTTATGGCAAACATATCGGATTTTTGCAAATTCTTGATCACGCATTGTTTTGTCACAATACTCATGTCTGTAAAGGTGTGTCTCGCCTTGTCGAGAATAAAATTTTTATTTAATTATTTAATTATTTTTAAAGTTGAATATGTAAACACTGTAAAAATTGTACTTCAGTGTTCCGAAAATTCCCTTGCAACATTAGTTTATACCTCGCCATCGCCATTCATTTTCCCTCTCCTGCTGCTCAGTCATACTGTTAAGCACAGCATCGTTTTGCCGCATAATGCACGGGCCAGTGTGAGTTAGGACATTGCTCATGTGAATAATTTTCTGCTGGAAGCGGCGACCTCATTAGGACGTGAAACTGTGATAGTGGTGGTGGTGATGGTATATTGCAAGCATGATCATACGAAACGGTGCGATGTATATTAGAAGCACTTTGTTCACTACAAACGTAAAACAGCACTATTTTATCTGTCATTGTTACCATCACCCGGCGCACTTCACAGCTTTATTTAAGGAGACAAGTTGGGAGGTTTGACATGCAGGCTTCCGTCATTAGCAGATGCTTCATATGATGAAGCCATGGATGTATCCCAAACATCTGCAGTTGATAAATGAACGGACATCCTTTTTACTAAAGATGGCGCTGGCATTTTGGCGGACGAAGCCAATGCGCAGTACTGTTAGCAGACAATAAGGTACACGATACACGCGGAAAGGATTATCTAAAATACGGCGGCACCCTCGCAATCTTGGCAGGAGTGAGGCGGAGAGGCTGATCAAACGTTTTAGTAATTTAATGGTGCATGATATATCAAACAGAACACTTTACAAGCCTCACAGCAGTGAGTTGCAAAATAAATCTGAAAGCAAAATTTTTTTAGATGGAATGTGAATTATCAGTACTTAATCCGTTATACGTTATCGACGGTGCATCCTTTATACTAACATAAAAGCCTACTAGCTCTTATAATCTTGCGATGACTACCTTCACCAAAGCTAAACGTAGTGCATTCCGGTGGGAACAGACTCTGATTGAGTAACCATTTTCTACAATTCAAACAGGAGTATCGCCTTATTAGTTGCAGATGGCTGCCTCGGCATTTTTTCTAAGTGACTAGGGTCGGCAGCGACATGCAGGGGTGGTTACGCTGCGTTAGTATCCGAGATGTGCGAATGACATCTCCGCGAAGCCGCTGGTATCTTGACGAGAGCAAACCGGATAAACGAATTGCAGCTCGTTATTGAGGCCGGATAGTCCACCCGCCTTTATGAATATTGCTTTGGGTTGCTCCAAAAAGCATATGTCTCGTTTTAACCATGTACACTAGGCCTGAATTGTACCTTCAAAGTAAGGACGACTATACGAGTTGCTTAGCAATGCCATAAGTCGCAGAAAGGTCCAGAGAACGCGCTTAAGTACCGTCAAGTTCAAGTCCGCTACACACTGTCACTGAACATCTGAGTGAACTTACAACGCATGTTTGTACCACGATGCGTAATAGGCGTTTATCCGCCAGGCGTTAAAAAACATTTTACCACAAAAGGTATGTTGATGAACCTGCTATAGACCGTCAGCAGGTGACACTCTGCAGAGCCTACCAGGCGCATGTTCTTTTCTTTTCCTTTGCTAATCCTAGCCAGTTCGTCCTTCAGCTAGACACGATCGGATGCTAAGCTACGCGCTCCCCATACTTTAGTGTTGTCTACATATATTTGCATCGGGTTTGAAGGTTTGATGGAATGTCTTTGATGTCGTCTAAAAACAGTAGCAAGCGTTGACGGTTCCTTGCATTGCACCACTATCGATGCACAGGCTTTCAGTGCGTGCCATCTAGACTTACCTTGATTACTCCGTCCTGCAATTAGGCTTCCAACAAGGTGAGAAGGGTACCGTTGATATCGTATGCAGCAAGCTTCTGTAAGCGAACCAAGTGGCTAGCTGTCGAATGCATAAGAGCTAGCTAAAGGAAACAAATCTGTGCCAACCCTTTTATCAGCCGCCATGGTTCACGTGTCCCGTGTAAGCATTAAAATGTTGGGGCAAGTTCTTCTGCGTCAGGTACCAGTAGGGCCCAAAAAGCAGCTGTAATATTTACCGCCTCGCATCAGTTCATCAGTGGTTACCAAATCCAACACATTTGTTAAAAGGGGAAGTGTATTTGGTCCGCTGTATAGAGGAGCCGTTTGCTTACCTCCTTTGTGCGTTTTGATAATTCCATTTTCCTACACAGATAGGAGTATTTAGATTGCATGCATACACCAAAGTGGCCGCGAGCGTTCTTTGTACGATGAAACTGAGGGCTTTGTTTGCTTATAAATGAAGCTTTTTGGGTCCAAGCTATTGTAGTCCAGGAAAAATCGTACTGCGCTTAAAACGCAGCTAAACTAATGACATATTTTGAGTGTTCATAGGGCAAAGTTCCACGGTATTTTAACCACTGACACACCCTGCGTTATTAGAGCGTTCGCAACATCCACGGCCCACTAGCCGTCTTCGTGGTGGTATCACGTGTTAAGCTTTTGCGGTTTATATATTTGTATAGTAGTTTGCTGTTACCCGCAAAGGCTAGTACCAAAGTCTCCAGCCATTCGTACATGTCGAAGCTAATGAGCGACGTGCAGTAGTTGTTGCCAGCTCTGTAATTCTGCCATGTGGTATCACATAAATAAATAATTAAATAAATAAATAGTATATTCTCTGTAAAACGAGACACACCTCTAAAAGGCATGATCAAATATAAGCTTAGCGAAGTTTGTAACAAACCTCATCTCTTTTATTTATCTACCTACGCACTCAGCTTAGCCTCATACATTTGGGCCGGCACGCTGCACGTAATGGTACAACTTCCAATGTTGATTGTGTCGCCCAGTGAATCTTGCCTTTCAACGCCGTTAATGCGTTGTTCACAAAGCTGTGCGGCTGTAGGTTGCAATCACCGCTTGTCGCTAATTAATGCAGCTTGAAATATTCTGTAATAGTTTGTTGGGTTTCGCTTTCTTTAGCAACCATAATAGCATAAAACACGCAACCAAACGTTTAGACTGTATAGTATCTACGGCCCAGTGGACGGTGGTGTGCTACTGACTCAACTATCAACTCTTTATTTGTCAAGACTAAGTTAAGAGTTGGCCTGTCTGAACCGCAGTACTTGGTTGGTCGATCTACGTGCTTGTACAAAAGCTGCCATGTCTAGAAATTACAGACGCACTGATTTGATTGACGGCTTATTGTGGAAAACTGATGCTATTTATGGTATATTTTGCTCGCCAGTCATAGAACAGTAAGGGTGCTCTGCAGAGCATCATAAAAGAGTGCTAGTAACGGAAGGTTATCGTTGTCTGCTGAGGAGTACAGTGAACTATAGACAACTGCTGGGAGGCAAACATTAGGCGCTTTCCTCTGTGATCCAGCAGCTGGACCCGCTAGGTCTAGGCCACAAGCTAGTGTGTTAGAAGTAACGAGGAAACGTGCAGTAAGCACTTCATCTTTCAGCTAACCTTCATTATAACTGGCAACGCCGCCACTGCGGCACTGCGCCACTGCGTATCGCTGACAAAGCACTGAGTTTAATCTCCGGATCTCGTATGTAGACTGAACTCCAAGTTTCCGTAAGTGTTATGAGGCCTAAAGTAGCTGTTTCAGGTCGCCGGCACAATTCCTGGGCCGTAGAATACAACACTTGAATGTTAGTGTAGCAGCCTAGTATTTTTTGACGTATCAGGAGCTTGGTCCGCTGTGAGCGCCCGGCGCAATTAGTGCCAGTCTGTTGAAACTTTTTAAAGCGGGTATTTGTACGCTTGACTGAGCTGAAATAGGTACCACCGATACTGGCTCGCCTATTTCTGGGGTCTGTACTAATTAACGTAATGGTCTTAACCCTACTCCTAATGGCCTGAGTTTTCTGCGGCGCATGGATTGCCACTGATAACTTTTCAAGCGCAGCCAAGGTAACTTTCAATATTTTGTGGCTGAATCCCTGTTAGTTTGAAGGGACAAACAGACGGGTGACGGCAAATCCAAAATATTTTGCATATCCTGGCATTTTTGGATGTATTTCCATTCATTGGTGTCTTGCTTTTGACGTTCCCTGTTACCATCGTGCCTCAATTATGTACACCAATTATGTACACCTTTGGTTTCAACGAGACGCACCAGCTTTGGCTTTCCGCTTCTTTTTTCCGCCCATAACCTGTCAGGAAAAATGCAAGCATTGACAGAAAAGAACACGACAATACGGTTGTTAAGAGGACAGGTTCGAGGTCGCGTGTGTTGTCAAAGTTTGATTGCAATAACCGGTATTCCCATACGTGTAGCGAATCCTGGCTTCTGTGCAAAGCATGTAAGATTGTTTGGGAGAACTATCAGCTAGAGTGCGCTGGCTACAGATTTGTTTCTTGACTTGTCTAGCTTTAGCAATTCTGTAGTGGGTTCTTGGAAGTTGAAATATCCCTAGCATCGCCTGTTGGTTATGTGTGAACTGTTTGTTCTGCGTTTCTTGATGAACGGGGAATTTTCACATTGGAACGAGTAACTTACCTGATGTGTGAAAGTGGGCCAAGGCTACATCCAGGTTGCTTTTGTGCAACGTAGTTAATTGCACTACCCGTAGGACCCAAGTGCCGTCGCCCAGTGAATAACGGAGCCGGTCGCGCGCTTTGTGCCTATCTACATTTCTAGCAGCAGTTCACACGTGTTGGGAGATGGTGCAACCGGTGTGTCATCACTGCTGTTTGTAGTAACTGGTGTTCCTTTTTCCCTGCGCTGTGTAGCGCTTGTTCTGGACAGTTTAGGTCTACCAACAAGCTTGGATTTGGACTTCGCAATACAATAATGATATAATAATAATAATAATAATAATAATATAATAATAATAATAATAATAATAATAAATTGTGGTTATATTTCTGGACATTGGCCAGATGCTGTGTAGTTGAACGGCCAGCGCAAAGTGTACCCAAATCTCATGCGTCTATTGGATGGTGAGAGCAAAGTGTTCCTTGTACAAGGATGCCATACCAACCAGTAGAGCTATAAATTTTACAATGGCTTTCGCAACAACAGGCACTTTACTAGCGATATACCATTAAATCGGTTTGCTGCACCAAATGCTCCGCGCCCACCGTGATGATCGAATGGCTTCTTCTGGAGATCATTGTGTTCCCTGATGTTAAAAGCGACGAAGTGGTGCGCAACCGTACTTATGCACAGTTAAATTACAATGAAGGAGCCACCTCTAGACGAAATTCACTCCAAAACATTTGGACTGTTGTAGCACATTCAGGGTCTCCGCTTAGTAGTAGATTCATGGGAAGTAACCAGTGGGAGCCCGTAGGCTTGCTAACTGTAGCACTACCTCGTGGTGACAGCTGGGTAGTCATTCTGAGTCCTACTGCTTCTGGAAGGTTAAACCCGTGTATTTGAGCTTCACTGCTGAGACAGAGGTTACGTACTGGAACCGAACCTAGCAAGTGCATTCGTAACATTAATAGCCTGAAACAGCCCACAAGGAGTAAGGCGGATCCAGTAGAGTAAGCATTAACCCATATATATGGTCAGCGGCACACGGTTTCAAATCTGACTGTCACCGTGGCCATCAATAGGACTCCTGCGCCTACAGAGAGAACACGGATGGCTTGCGCGGTACTACATGCTGCTCCAACCACACACACCATATCCAGTTTAAACCCGAAGGAATACGAAATGGAGACATTTGGATGGGAGCCACGTTTCATCAACGGAGTCGGTCCACCTCCTTCACAGGCAACCCAAGCACTCTATATTTGGGACTTAATCACACACAAGAAGGTAACTGGACCATAGTCCGCTCCACTGCGCACATGGAACCACGCTTTGAGCCTAGCAGGACAAAAGTGGTGTTGCACCCAGTCCCCTCATTCAACGCTTAACTGTCTTCTGAAGCCATTAAGGACGAGGTACTGGGTAATAGACACGTAGGCGCCTTGTCTACAATCACATCCAGCGCAGTCACACAGGGATATCTGCAACAGCCAATCAATTGAGACGACGGTTTCAGGTAAACTAAACCTAATAGTCCATACAGATACCGTGCTATAACCCTTCACTAAATGTGCACATGAAATAAAGCTTTTGCCGACAAGTCCACGATAGGTTCAAGACGTCCGAACATATATTTTAAGAAAATACTACCAACTCGAAGTCAGCTATAAATGGATAAATTGACGTGTGTAATTTAATATGTAGTTTAGGAAGGGATTATTATGAGGTAAAAAGTATTAGAGCGCAATAGAGCACACCCACCATCTGAAGTAAAGTGACTAAACATGCAAGCACGCGGTTAGCAAAGCGAATGCAGCATACCTATTAACGCTGCCACAGTACTGCCTGTTCCCAGCAAGTTGCGTGGTTGCTTCGGTGTTGATCCGCAGTGGCTTTGCTTAGAAATGATTACGCCTGCCCTAATTAGGTCCCCGTGTCCGCAAGTGCTAAAGCAACATGCTCTACAGGTTGTTAGATCTTAACCCATCGGCGCTGACCGCTTCCGCAACTGCCACCTCTTCTCTACCTATGGTTGGCGGCAATGGGTTTCGGATTTATTTGGCAATGTGGCCAGTCACAGGAAGCCTACACCTACGGATGGAACATGGATAGCTTGCGCTACACTACAAGCAGCTTTAACCACACACCGGTCCAGACCCATCACAGGCAAGCCAAGCACGCAGTATTTGGGAAGTAATCGCACACAAGGCGGTGGCTGGACCATACTCCGCTACACACGGCGTGCATGGAACCATTTTCGAGCCTGGTACGACCAAATTAACGTGCACCCAGTCTCCCTCAGAAACGGACGACTATTCGGAGTCATTATAGACGAGCTGGTAGTCAATAGACAAGCAGGCACGTTGGCAACATGTATACCAAACGCAGCCACGCGTGGGACGTCAAAAAACAGCCAATCAATTGAGACGACGATATCAAATAAAATAAATCGACTTATGCATACAGATTCGGTGATATAACCGTTCAATTAATAGGCATATAAAACAGATGATTGGCCAACAACGTTAAATTCAAAACCTCAAAGTCCGTTTTAAGAAAAGGTTACAAGCGCAAACCTGTTTTCGTAGTTAACTACAATTAGCTTAAGCGGCATTTGCAAGTTTACAAAAGATAGTTCAGGTATACAGTTACAGATAAAAATTCGTCGCTACTATGTAACCAATGTACCACATGAGACAAATAGAATGGGCATGTAAGCGTGCAGGTCGTACGACAAATGCAGCGTCCCTGCAAACACTGCGACGATACTGACTACGTTCTTTGCAGGACTCGTCGTCTTTTCGGTATTGGCCCGAATGGCCTCGATTATGGCTCACTAAGCCTTCCTGACTTAGGTATAAATGCAGTAGGGTACCTATTAACTTGCAAGTATTTATACAATCAGAGAGCATGCAAATGCGTATTAACATGGTCATCCATTTGCAGTCGTGCCTCTCACTGCCAGGAATAGTAACTTTATTTATTTATTTTTACCGTTGAAATTGAACTTGCTGTTCATATTTTAACCTCAGGTAGCATTGCAAAGCAAGAGTTGTTGCAATTACCTGTCGTATAAGTTAACAGAACCATTATGAGTAGAAAATTTGCGGGTCCTAATACTTGCAGTTTGAGCGGCGAATGTCATTTGTCAGTGTTTAATCCACACCACAGCAGCAGTACTATCCTCACCGACTCTACCAATTGTGGATACTCCACAATGCGGGGGATAGAATTATAAAGCTTTCATGTCAACAGCGAAGTTAAAACACGCTACCTGAGACGCGAGTCGGGGTGGATAAAGTTTGTTCAATCATAATAGACGGTGTGCGGCCTAACAGAAAGGAACTCAACCAGTCGAATAAAGGCCCGCCTCAGCCGTAAGCTATTACCCCAGGCGCAGGAGTGGGACCCTGTACAACGCCCTCTGTATATCTAAATATAGGAAAACAACTACTAGATTAGAGTCAATGGCCTCGAAGACTAAATTGAGGAAGTCCAGCCGTCAGATTACACAAGAACGAGCACTTCAGGATCCGTGTTATGCTTTATGTGCTTGCCTGCATAAGAGACACTCATGGGTGCTTTATGCATAAACTTCTTCATGACTCGCAAACTAATAGAAATGTAGTTACTTGGCCAAAGGTAACGACTTTCTTTCTGCATCCACGTTTAAGCGGTGGCATAATATTGGAATGTTTCAAAGGAGTCTGCTAATTACCTTTCTGCATTTTTAAAATGGTGAGTTTCAAAAAAGAAGATAAATATCCGCCACCGTTCATACTCATTATGGGCGACATTGCGTCCGGACATGGGTTCAAGGAGGACTTGAGGTTTGTAATTGCCGAAAGGATACTATTTATCTCATAATGTACCAACGTCGGTGACTGGCTGCCGGGCATTAGCAACACCTGATAGGCTGAACATATTTCTGGGCGCTGTGGTTCTTTAAAGTGTCAGCGATGCATCACAAATAATGGTTTTGTCACTGGATGCGCCGTTTGGGCTAAGCTTTAGAGTAGGTTTTGGTTGTCTATAGCTATGGGTCGGTAAAAACAACCGCCAAATCTTGCTTAGTTAGATTAGCACTATCTGGTGCGTCGCTTTTTTGCTCTGTTTGCTTTTATTTGGATCTGGCAGAAAGCTTAATCACACTATCACACAGCCTCATGATGTGGGCAAACATAAAAGTTATTTTGTAGGATTGTCTAAGCTGAGACTTGTTGTCATGCATATACTGTTACGTTACACCTTTTAATGAGCGCTTGATTAAGCGTGACATGGGTGTCAGGGGATCATAACAGTAAAGCGCTTCCTCATAAGGCAGTTTAGTTGACTGAGCAACATAACAAGCTGTAAAGAACGCATCGCAATTTCTTGATCTGACGAGCAGTGTAACGGGGAACCAGTTAACGATGTGCAAAGAGCCGTGGATTACAATGACGTTTTTTCTTGTAAACTAGCTATTGGGTCACTTTAAGTAAGCCAATCAACTTACTATGCTGTGTTCGCTACCCGGGAACTCCTGGCTAACGGGCTTGCAGGTTTAAAAATCCATGAATAACTGTTGTCAAGGTAAGGTTTTGTCCAGTTGGGAGCAGACACATGTTACGTCCAGCCGCCTAAACTTATACATGCTAATAAAAGCTGCATACATCGTTGTTGCAGCAGAGAGCACAGGTTTAACTGGCAGGTTGAAATCTCATCCGACCAGTTGGTATGCGTGCGAAAGATGATACCAGCTCTAGTGTATCCGTAAGTACATTTTTACTCAGAGTTGAGGTATCTGGTGATATACAAACGAACCCGAGTTACCCCGTCGATCCATTGTTCATACTCAGTATATCGCTTCAAGGGGGTCTATCAGTTGAGACGTGTACGCTAGTTAAGTACGTTCAAATGGATGACGCATCCGTCCCTTCGTTTAGAAAGTTGCTGCTATAAATCTCCAATCGCACTAAAGTGAGTGTGCCCCTTCTGTTACATTAGAGGAAAACCAAGTTTCCTTGACAAATATTGCATAAGGGTCGGCAAAATTGAACAGAGGTAGCTAGCTGTGCATTTTATCTTTTAGTGACCAAGCATTTATAAGCACGAGTTAAACAGAACATTCGGGGAATATTAGCTTAACGGGTGACGCATTAAATCTGTTGATTAATGCTTAATATTAGCAGAACTTGTTGGACATGAGTGAGTATCTGGTGCTAAAAATACCGGTCGTGGATCATCATCACATAGTCTAAAACCTCGGCCGGTAGCGAAGTAGGAAACGATGCATTGTTTAACCTAATAATATGAAAAGGCGGCACAACTCTGAAGGATGTAGCAGGTGCGCTGTTTCCTTGGCGCGCCTAAGGCTGAACGCAGCTGTGTAGAACGTCAAATGAAGTGCTCGCCATACATGAATTGGTTGCGGTGGTGGCACTAAAGTCTTTTTTTGGTAGCTGTAGTAGGATTTGGCAAAGTCCGTATGGCTAAACCAAAACATAATTGCCTAAACCTAGTATCATTGACAGCTTATGCAAAATTCGGAACGTTAAAATCAAGTGCACTGCAATCCACGTTGTCTCAACCAGAATGCAGAGACGGCTTGGTTAGTGGGCTTACAATACTTAAAGCTTGTTTGGGCGATATATAGTAAGCAGGTGAACCTCGAGGTGTGTTCCATCCGCAGACCCGTTTGGTACCTGGCGCCTTCAGAGTTTTAGACCCGGAGCTGGCTTAGTGGCCACAGGTCTGTGGTCACTAGTTGGAAGCTTTGCTTAGAGCTTGTTGACTAGTTTGTTTTGATATTAGGGATCGTAGCAGCCCAACTACTGCTTAGATTCAGTGGCCTGAAAGTAAGCTGGATCAGCGTTGTTGCGTTGCAAAGTTGTTCATGGGTAGCTATGAGATTAGGCTAAACTGCCACGTCAGTTACATTTAAATTGATAGGGGCCGCAGATTTGGGTACTCGCTTTGTCAGTTGTTGAAACCGTAATGCTTTCTCTGTAATGCCTGTAACCACGATGTTTGCACACCCAAAATGCGTCGACCAGTAGATCATTAAACACGTTGAACACTTGTGCAATACACGACCCGTTCTCCCACGCAGCATAAGATGGTGCTTGGACTTCCGATTATTGTATTTTTAAATTTGGTGTCGTGGGGGCTAGCGGCTCAGGTAAAGTCTGTGTTGTGGTCCACACGCACGGTGTTTGATCTCGAGGCACCGGCTGCTCTAGGCTCTCAGTGATGGTCTTGCTGTGTTTGCTTCGATCGTCGTTCATTCTTTTCACCGTATCCGTTGTGTCTGAACAATTTAAACTTGGTGGTAGCATTTTGTTGAACATTGCTATTTCCGGTATAGCGGGTTCAGTTTTATCAGCAGCTAAGCACATAGAATGAACAGACATTACCAGCAATGTCCTCTGCTTGGCTAATTTGGTCCTTGCTTATTGTGGTTTTATAGATATAACTGGTCCAAGTGTTTGTAAATTCTTCTAAGGAATCAAACGATGCAATATCCATAAATATGAGAATCCTAGGTACATAGTAAGGGTGGCACTTCAATTTAAATGTGCCGAACCGTTGTCCCAGCATTCTCAAACACACTTAATCTTGGCGGAGCCATCTCTCGTTTTATCGTAACAGCGTACCAAAGCTGCAGTTGCTGGTGCTACATTTGTGTCAACCCACCTCTTGTGGGTTTTAAATTAGCGTTGGTAAGAGAGAAACTTGAGAGCCGATCTCTCATGATTGAACATGACTAAAAAGGGGCATTTGTTTTTCGTAACTCTTTTCCTCAACCCTGTAAAACCCAGAAGTTTGTTTCCTAAGCTACAAAGTTACAGCAGTAGTTTGTTTAATGGTGTACAAGTTCAGGCGGTCTGGAACATTATACATCACAGACTAATTATGAACTTTTTAGTTGCTTCAGCATCTCAGTGCAAAGTGGGTTGCTGAACCTGCTAGACAATTTCGCATGCATAGCCTCCATAAAGACCTCGGAGTAAATCATAGTCGATATGGCTGTAAATCTATCAGTAAGTGATTACAAAATCTTGTAGGTCCTTCCGAAAGTTACTACGTTGTTTTTAAGCACCGCTATTTGACAAATCAGTGAAAAGCTTTTCATACCATTAGGTTAATGGTGCAATGCATAGTTGTGCCAGAATATATCTTGCTGTGTATTACCTTCGGCTGGGCCCGCCCTGGGGTCTCAAACTTATTTTAGTAACGTTGACACGACGTTCACAGAACGTGCAACGAAAAGCAGTGAAGAACATATAAACCTTTATCCTCGGCTATGCATGGCATGTCCATGGATTCCTGATCAGTTGAGTGCAACTGTACAGATATTTGTAGCAATTACAATAGCGACAAAAGAAAATTGTTTACACATTCATGGAGGAAACTGTACAATGCTAAGAATAAAAATAATAATTGGGCTGCAGTGAGCTCTGAACCCATTAGTAATGACAGAAACGACCTGCCGTATATTGCATTCAGACATCAGCCAATAATAAATCTAGGATCTCATATGATCGATTAGAAGAAAATTGAAGAGCAAGCTTGAGAACGATATGATTATACACTGAGTTCATGTTTACAAACCGCAAAGATCAACGGTGAAATCGTAGAGAAAAGCGACGACCGTATACTCGTGTAAGCGTAGAAAGGGGTGACGACGTTATACGCAAATGTAGAAGTGACAAAGTAACCAAAGTTTAAAGGGTGATGAAATGTGACGCTTTTGTACTGCTCAGTGTGAAGTCGTGAGCCGTGATTATATTCCTTTGCGAGGCACCTACGACATGTCGCAGTGTTATAAAACGGTCATTTGTGGTTTATGGTAGGGAGAACATTTGCTAGGCAAAATCCCACCACGTCCTGGAAATCTGCCGCAGATCCATTGAATGGCAAGATGTAACTAGATGTGCTACTAGTTCATCGTTTATTTGTTCAGTTATTCGCAGCCAAGTTGCGTCGAAATTCCCTTGGCTAAGGCATTAGGCGAGTGGTAATATTGTTCCTAGGTCCTGTCCTGCCCGATCCGAAGGGCTGGGCCCGATTGCTTGAATATGAATGGAATGCGTTTGTATGTGATGTGTTGCTCGTCTACAAAACCAGGTGAATCCTCTGAGGGGTATCTGATGAAACCTGTTGAAGTGTTGCTAATGCCCTGAACTATAAGGTATTTTCCAAAAAATCCAGTTGAAAGTCCACGCAAGGTAAGTTGCAAAAGGGTTGGAAATACAGACCTCCACCGTAAATTGAACAAACAAAGCAGAGTGAAGAGTTCCGGAGGCGTGTTAAGCAAAAGAAATTATCTAGCAGCGATAATTATCCGAACCCAGTTGTCCCGGCATTAGTGAACGTCAGTCAAGACTCAGGATTTGTCTAATCAAGGATTACACAACCACCGCAGTAGAATCTGCCTTCCATATGCAACAGAAGAGCCCGAGGTACTAAGTAGGTGAAAGGGAGATGGGTAGGCGAACCAAGCCCATGCGTTCTAGCCTCCGAAAAGGTATACACTTTCAAGCTAATGAATAAGAGAAAGTTAGGGCAACAAAGCTGTAAGTATGACGATAACTCGTAAGTAAATAGCTGGTATAAGGTACTCTAGGAACAATGACCCAATTTGTATGTCTAAACGAATTGTGAGAATTAGAAAACGCACCTCGTTAATGGGAACATCCAAACGTTGTGTCGGTGTTAGGAATTTACAAGTTTTGTACAGCGCTTTTTCTTTCCAATACTGCGATCAGTTCCTTTTGCTTTATTGACGTAGTAGCTAGCATTTTACATCTCATCGCAAGCTTTTGAACAATCCTACCCATGGGACTAACTGAATAAGCGTCACAGGATCACAGCCTAGCTGTAGGTGTGATGCGCTTCACATTCCACTGTTGTGCACGTTTGTTGCATTGTAAAAGGTGGCGCAGGACGAGGAAGTGACGGTTGAAATTATCTCTGTCGTCAGCTTGAAAGCGCTACGATTGACTTTGGGTTTGTTGTTAACCGGAGTTCCGGCAAACGCCTACGACTCATAGTTCGGTAGTTTGTATAAACTATTAAGTCACGCGGGTCACACCATCAGAGCTGCTTCAATTGCCGCCTGGTTAGCCGTCATTATCTTCGTGTCAGTGTGTTTAGTAATGATGCATCATTCGCGCACGGGTAGACAAAATTACACACGTTTGTGTAGTTAAATGCACTAAAAAAGTAATTTTAAATGTGGGGCAACCAAATAGGATGTAGCTACTATGAGCATTGAAGGTACTAGGTTTTATCTTGACTGGAGGCCTTAAAGTAGCTAGGTTGAACCGTAACTCAAGGGCACTAATGAGCCACAATAATGTAAGTTTTCCCGGGTTAGGCCTAGCGAGCAAAATTGCGAAAACGTCATTTGCGTGGTTTAAGACGTACGGCAAAAATTAGCTTCCGTTAGACAGCGCGTGGTCCTTTGAATCGATTAGGCGTACTTCTGAAGAGACGACGTTATAAGATGTCGGGTTATTCCAGTTTAAGATAGAGTACATGATTTAGCGATTATCAAGCACCGGCTAACAAGTCCAAGACCTTGTAATCTATGGGAAAGTCATAGTGTAGTCAATAATTTACGGGAAGTTGCTGAGATCCGTTTCAGCCTTTCGTCCTTTCCTACATATTAGAATTGGTGGCGTGATGGGAAGTTGTGACCTTGGCTGACACAAAGCATCAGATAATCTACTCTGGTTACGACCCGTAGTATTATATGTTTATTAATCTTATTGGGTTAGGCATGTCTTATTTTTAAGCGGCTTTTGCCCAGTAAGGTGAAGGCAAGTTACCAGCATGTGGTGGATGCGCTAATGGAGAGTGTTGCAAACACAACGGAAGAATGCACTTTGGTGATGCACAAATCTTCAGCTCAGGTTAGCGACTTTGGCAATGCTTTCCCCACTAAGAACGGCTTTTGCCGGATACAACTTTTATGCAACATGGATATACCGTGCGGGCTGCCATTTAATTTTATAAGCCAAAGTAAAAACACGTGCAACCAGCCACAGAAAATATCCATATTTACTTCTTACTTGGATTTCAGTGCCCATGCTGATTCCCCTCCAATTTCAGCTATGCGCTCACATCACCCACTTCCTCAGGTTATGTTACCAGCATATAGCAAGCAACGCAAACTTGCTAGCAGCTACAGGTAAGCGTTTTCCTTAAACCGTATTTGTTAAGTGTGTACATGCTCACGTGCATCACCGTTGTCAACTTCCACCAACTGCCACGCTGCTTCAGCCGCGTGCCTGCATACAAGCTTCAAACCTATACGCGAAGTGGCAACACGCTACCGATATGTAATAAACTCATTTCTCTACTATCTCCAATGCCTACGCTTTTTTCTCCTACCATACGCCGTAACCCAAGCACCATATGCTGCATCCGTCCGGCCTACCGCTTAAGGTCCTTTGTGGTCGTTTAACGATTTGATGCTCGCTGAAGCAAGCGGATCTCGTGTTCTGTCATTAACTTTCAGCCACATGTTGACTTATGCTAACCTACTTCGTTTCACAAGCCTGCCACCCCGGGTTCTTCTTTTCAAACATTCAGAGCCACGTGCCGTTGTATGTGGACTACCAAACATCCATAGGTAAGCAATTAGCTTAGTTCTTACTTGGATCCCCGTGCCGATGCTTACGCAACGTTAGCTTGCTGCTCGGTACGTTGAGTACGCCTCAACTGCCACACTTCCTGTAGTGCCGTTGAATAACTAGATACAACCGTCGTTTGCATTGCCCACCAGCCATGATAATTAAGCCAAAAGCGCCTTCGCTCTACGCGTCGTTATATAAGGCAATTGTTACCTCGACTTGTAAAAATTAAGTCAATGTCGTCTTTTTAATATTTTATGCTCTATGTTTTTTACTACTACGACCTATCCCATTCAGAGTGCCAAAGAATACCAATTTGCTCTCCCAACTTTTCTTGGACATCTACACCATTTAATAGCCGCATGCGCCTAAGGATTTGATTCACAAACATTTGGTGGCATACTTCTGTTATGGTACTGCGAATGTAACAGCGGCTCTTTCAGAGCCAGTCATATTTTGCCTTTTCCGCGCTTTACTGGTTTAGAGCAACGAATAAGCTCACCAACAAAGAAGCGAATATTTGAGCACAGTTTGAACATTTGCGTATAAACATGACAGCATGCCGTTAACACAGTAATGAACATAACTCTGATCTATTTCTGCACCTGCGCCGGTACAATCCATACGTTAACCATAATTAGTACTAAAACAACGCCACGCTTTTACAGCTTGGTCCATCGCTATAGGTTGTATAAACCTGTCCGCAAAGGGAGATGGCACACCGTCGCATATAGCCGTGCTTATAGTCAAACGCATAATCACAATAAAAAATTAACGTAATTCGTATGCCATGTACAGATAAGTTGGTAATTGTAGACGGCTTTTTAACCGCTGCATTTTTCCAAAGAGGCTGTGCTTTATGTAAAATCGTACTTGCTGTCAGCGTGAATGACCGTTTGAGAGCCTTGATTGCCCACAGTTTGTCCACATGGCCGCCCCAAATATAAATGTACTCGGGAAGCATTTTCCTCGCTCGGGCAAATGCTTTGCTGCCGGTTGTCTATATTAGTGCATAATGATAATTTGGGGAACGATTTCCGCTTCACGCTGACATTAGTTGTAGACACAAACATGTATGCAACGTATACTGCAAATGTGCGTTAGAAAAGCATGCTGGTTTTTCAATACTTGTCCAAGAAGTGTTCCATTGAGACGATAAGGGGTACACACATTTTTCACCCAGGAAGCTTACACCGTCACTCAACCCGACATATTTTGATCAGTCGGGTTATGCTAGACGTTCATCATACGAGATGGTGGTTAGCAGCCATTTCCTTTGACATTATACCTGTTAACTTGCATACGAGGTTTCCAGCCAATCGTTCAATTACCTTGGGTTCACCTAGTTACCGAACATTGCCATTAGATGTAAGCGTATGAACGTGCAAAACCCGTTTATAAGCATTTAGATATCACCAAAAATATTTTTCACTACGTGTACAATACCTACCTTTATAATTTCGCAAAAGCGATAAACATGAAATTACTACCTTAAACATAGCAACGTGCACAAATTGGCCGTCTTCTACCGGTTTATCCCACATACCTAAAAACACTATTGTACTTAGGGCTCGCTATTTATGTCTGAACGCTAGCAGTGTGATCATGTAAGCAGTATGTACTACCACGAGCACAACCTCCTATTAGTGCCAGCTGCTTGTTTCTGCTTTAAGCCGTTTCAAAAAATAGTTAAACAGTGGTGTCCCGGGACGTGGTGAGTTCCACCTGGCACAGGTATTCCATAGAACAAGTTAGATAGTTCTAGTTAGTACCACAGCGATAAGGCAGTCGACACCGAAGTCATTGCCCCGTGAGCATCCGGAAAATCCCAGGAAATAACGGGCATCAATAGACAATTTTCACATCGCCGACTCTAGTAAACAGTCACTGATGCATCAGCAGATTTAAAGTAACAAACCATAGCTCCACATACGCGCAATTACATAGATGTACACACCCCCAAAAAAATACACCGGTAAAGCAAACACGTTTGGCTATACAAGATTCAGCAAGCGTTGTTATCATAATATAATCATGCCTGAGAACTGCTGCCTTGCGTTTTCCAGCGTAAAGCAGCACTGCTGCGTAGGTCAACGTAAAATAATTAACATAAAAATATCTGCCCTCCGTATGAAGTGGGATCCATATAAAGACAAAATTCCAGGATAGTAAGTTGTGACAACCTACTTGCAGGGCGAGCGAAACCGGTTTGCTTAGACGTTGTGCAAGCAGCATCCGTCCAAAACCGTCAAGTGGCACCCCTATTATCCGATCGTGCTGGTTTTGTATACAATTCTTGCCATGATCCATGTTTTACTCCTTTCAAGCGTCTACGCATGGATCCTTATGTTGTACAGACGTTAAGCTACTGTGCCACACCCTACGTCATGTCATAACTGTCCTTTGCCACATGGCAACCCGGTACGTTGACGCACCCTTAGCTGTGGAACTCTTTCGACTTTAACCTTATTTAACTAGTATTGATTTATCCCTCTCAGCAAGACTAATGTTATATTTATATTTTACCTCTATTAGCTTGTTTAGTTGGACTTTATTTATGCTTGCGAGTAAGCCCCTTTTCCATCATTGAAGCGCACCTTGCAAACGGTTAGGTCCCAGGTCATTGATGCAGCTGATTGGCTAGTCACTTCCGCTCTGATTCATGTTTCATTAAGTCTACCAGCATTTTACACTTTTCTTGCAAAAGCACCCGTGTTCCATCATTCCTATCCTACGGTTATTTTGTTTTTTATTTTGACAACGTTTGTGCACCTAGTTTTGGAACTTTAATTTTTAATGCTTGGCTCCTATGTCGGCAGAAGTTCGTAGGTCGTCATCCAAACTGTTTCTAAGCTTCTTTACCGCGCTGAGACCATTTTTTCTCACATGATTTGTGTCATGCGCACACACATTTTTCCTTTTCTATCATTGTCTAACCACTTATTGATCCGGTTTTTCCTCGTACACGCCATCTTACTTCGCTGTTCCTGATTTGTGTTTGACCCAGTTACTACGTACTTACGAACGGAGGACTCAATGTATAAGTGAATGCTGCCCGCCAATACCCTTTTCCCCTACGGCGATATCGTACAGTATGTCCAACAATTTTGCTCATATTTAACTATGACAACACCGCGTAGGCTCCCTTCACCCTGCTTTGTCAACCGAACCTACGTTTATTCATCCTCTTACCTTTGTAATGCGGGCTTTTATTTGTTTGTAAGCACCACCTACACAACTTCATCCCATTAGCTCATTCGTCACAGCAGCAACACTCTTTCCTTGACAGGTACAGTTAACTTCTTGTCGTCCTTTCACATCCACCTTCATGCCATACTATACTCCAAGTCCTTGTTGCTTCTACCAACCCTGATGAACTTCAGACAGCGAGGAAACTAATATTATGAGACTAGCACCCTTTTCCTTCTGACTGTCCGCACACCGTCATAATACACCGTTAGCTATTCGCATAAAAATTGTTTTCCCCATTTTGATCCTAACTACATGCTCCCCACTACATTTCTTTACATTTATGGTCATCCTCACTTGCCTTCTTTCGAACACTCAATCCCTTTGCGCAGACTATTTTTCTTCATGCATTCCATCTTTCTGGGCCATATTTTGGCATTATCTAGCGCGATTCTAGTACTTGGGCCCACACCACCCTTTTATTGACTACCAAACCAGAGCTGCTTTGGTTCAGGTGTCTAACCACGTATGCAATAAAATAAGTTCGAAGGATACGACACCTGGTAAGCATCCTCTTGATTACGCCGATATTCAACCTACTTTATTATGTGTTATCTTTCTTCCCTTTATTTCCTAATACCAACCCTATACTCCTTACATATGCTTCTTCAGCATCAAGTATAATTGCATATACAATATGCAGGTTAAAATATCGGAGTCTATAATACATATTGGCTGTCTCTGTGCATCTTGGCAGTCACAAAAAACAACCTATCCGTCTAGATGGCTCCCACGCACCGCATTCCCCTCTGGTCTTTACCAACAGACCTGCGTTCTTACCTTCTACCATACCCGCTTTCACCTTGAGTGCCTCTCACTTTCTACTTACAGGCATTGCAGTTGCACGATCCCTCGCAACCATAGACTGTAGCAACAGCCGCCAGCTTTTTCCTCTCCTCACTTGATTATTTCATCATCACCCCACCTGCGTGCTGAACTTTCCTTCCATTGCTACACAACTGCACGCTTCCCGACATTTATTGGATAGCAGGATCTACTCCTTTCCCAGGTTAATATAAGAGGGAACATACACGTAGTGCGATAGTTATTAGCTACACACCAAATGCAGTAACGCAGTTGAAACAGCTCCAGGATGTCAGCTCAATTTAGTCCGTAATATTTGGACGCCAAACTTTCTTTGTTCTAATCTGCATTCTTCCTCATTGTGACCTACATAGAAGAGTGGAATAAACGCACCTGTTAAACATCACAAAGTTACTCCTGGTATGTCAAAAGACAAATATTGACGGTTCGATCTACCATTTCAGGCGTTCCGTTCCCTTGAGCTGTATCCATTGTGGTTTGAACAGTTGCGTTAACAACCTTTTTACATTTCGGACAGCATCAACGAAAAAGTCACAGCAACTTGCAAGTGTTTTACTTGCACAGCCGACGCGCTACGCTCCGTCCAACTCGCCCAGAACTTATCACTCCGGATTTTGAAATTTTTATCTGTTTTGCGCTAGTACACAAATGATAATACGCCCGCCTTTACGGTGGCGTCTGCCAATAAACTAATCATTCGGATGAGCACATCTTGTTGAACTAACCCACCTGAAGCGCACACGCCATTCATATATTCGTCCCGAGTTTCGTCATTTAGCGGCAGCTGCAGCAGTACCATCCAGCTACCTGCCAGGTGTGACACAGGCACACCGTCCACCCAGCTCCGGCACGTACCAGGGGCTTGTGAGGCAACCGTTCAACTGCACACGGAATACCTCATTGGCCTTTTATTCACTTGGACAAATACGAACAAACAAGACACAAATCATGTGAGAAAAAATGGTCTCAGCACGGTAAAGAAGCTTAGAAACAGTTTGGATGACGACCTACGAACTTCTGCCGACATAGGAGCCAAGCATTAAAAATTAAAGTTCCAAAACTAGGTGCACAAACGTTGTCAAAATAAAAAAACATAATAACCGTAGGATACGAATGATGGAACACGGATGCTTTTGCAAGAAAGTGTAAAATGCTGGTAGACTTAATGAAGCATGAATCAGAGCGGAAGTGACTAGCCAATCAGCTGCATCAATGATCTGGGACCTAACCGTTTGCAAGGTGCGATTCAATGAGGGAAAAGGGTCTTACTCGCAAGCATAAATAAAGTCCAACTAAACAAGCTAATAGAGGTAAAATATAAATATAACATTAGTCTTGCTGAGAGGGATAAATCAATACTAGTTGAATAAGGTTCAAGTCGAAATAGTCCCACAGCTAAGGGTGCGTCAACGTACCGGGTTGCCATGTGGCAAAGGACAGTTATGACATTACGTAGGGTGTGGCACAGTAGCTTAAAGTCTGTACAACATAAGGATCCATGCGTAGACGCTTGAAAGGAGTAAAACATGGATCATGGCAAGAATTGTAAACAAAACCAGCACGATCGGATAATAGGGGTGCCACTTGACGGCTTTGGACGGATGCCGCTTGCACAACGTCTAAGCAAACGGGTTTCGCTCGCCCTGCAAGTAGGTTGGCACAACTTACTATCCTGGAATTTTGTCTATATATTGATCCTTCTTCATCATGGTTGACAGATATTGCTATCGTAATCCTTTTGCGTTTTCCTGCTTATCAGTACTGCTTTTCGCTGATGTTCGGCAATTAGGTTCTGTGGCTCTCTTGCGGCAACAACATTTTGATCTTTTACTTATCTGGCCCTTTTCAAATGTAATATTTTGGAGAGGTTACATTGAGTTGGCGCCGATGTCTGCCGACACGAACCTACCTGAGGAGGAACTCTTGTACATTTTCTATGGGCGCACTTTTCTTTCCAATGGACTGCACACCGGGGTTTAGCCGTTTTATTTTGCTCATTCTACCCTTTGGCAAAAAGGAGCTAATTCAAAAGTACGGCAGATCCTGAACCTGCGGAATTGCATTTTTGCTTGTTAGGTGACGAATTAAACCATAAGGATCAAATGTACTCGACATGTCCATTGTCGATACCTGGTCACGAATAATTCACTACAGGAGCTGTATACCCCAACAGAGAAGCCAAACTCGATAACCGCAAATCCATAACCTAGCTGCGCAATTCTTCATCCGACTCAGATGGACCTCACATTGTTCTTCCTGATTCAGCGAGTATTGGCGGTGCTTGACTAATCAATCCGGCTAGCCAGCGCAGTGATTCAAAGTTCATATAACTAAAATTAACTGGGTGAACAGTCAAACTGTAGCAGGTATTGCCAGTTTCACAGTACCAATATAAACAGATCGACGGTAGTGTTCCAGGACGTAGTGGGTTTTCTACTGTTAGACGTAAAGCGAGAAGCTGGATCGGTACACTTTATAACCAATACCCAAATATAAGGCCAACCTACGATGAATGGAGAACACCAAAAGTAACGCTAGGAAAAATTTATTAAGTGAGGCGAAACGCTATCTAGTGCTAAAATTAAGGCACCGAAAGATAGCTAGCTAGGGGAAAGGTGTGGTCGCGTGCGCGGAGAGCAAAGATGGCGGCGGAGCCGCTGAGCGTCGCGCCGTTCGAAGGCGGATGCTGTGTTGACTCAAACAAACGCGAGCAATGTTCAAACAGGCGAGCGGCTAATTTGCTATGTGCATCGAGAAAATATAATTTTGTGATTTTGTAATATTTTACGCAGCATGCGGCAGCCAAACAGGGGAGTCTTCAGGTCACTACACAGCCCCTCTTAGAAGGGAATCGTAGGTGACCCTTCGATCTACGTGAGGATTGTCCGTCGCCGGCCAGCCTTCTGCTAAACCAGGCGGTGAAACCTGATGCAGCTGCTGGGGGAGAACAAATGCAATCGGACGCTAGGGGCTCCCGCCCATGTCCTCCCTACATGTGCCAAAAACACATAATGGGGGAAATGTTCGTAGCGTTAGGGGTCGTAGTGTCACAGCACATGATGTTTGAGCACTTAGTGTCCGAAAAGGTAACGTTCGATTGTCGTTGGACGTCCGCGTGTCGAGGATAGGAAAAAGAAGCGAAAATGCTGAGTGTCAAACAGGTACGAGCGACAAAGCTAACGAAAGGCGATAGCACTTACCGAGTGCGATAAGCGAATAAAGCGAAAACCATTTTGTGTTTTCAAGACGATTTTCTCCTTTTTTAGGTTTTCAAAACGTTTTTGCGGTTTCCGGGGTTTTTAAAACGCTTTGCAAATATTTTGGGATTTCAAAACGTTTTGTTGGGCGGGTTAGGCCACAAACAAAAAGGAAGCGGGAAAGAAAGAATGAAAAGAAGCCTAATCTTTTAATCGCGCTGGCCAATGAACCCGCCTACCTGACCTAGTCGATTTCGGACGTTCAGTCGGAGGCGTTGTCGATTCAGCAGTTTTGTCGGATGAGGAAGCTTTCGGCTCGATGGAATCGGAGGGAACTGAGTCGGAAGGGTTAGTCAGAGAATGATTCGTAGCATCGGAAGTAGTCGCGTCGTCCATCATAGGCTGCGGTGGCTCGTCCGAAGTGGACAAGAGTCATCGCCGATCTCAGGTTCCAAATGGGCAACCTTGAGACGGTAGATAGGGACAGTTTCACGTTTACCGTGGCGGTCGATAACGAATACGCGGTCCTTAAGTTTAAGAACCTTAAATGGACCTTTGTAGGGTCGTTCGGGTGGTCTGCGTAGACGACCGACTCGAAGGAAAACGTAAGCGCACTGCAGTAGACCTTGTGGAACGAACGATTTACGTCGTTGTTCTCGCACGTCGGTTACTTTGATATGGCGCATGCTCGTGGCTAACTGACGAGCGTAATTCGCGTCGTAGCGGGGTGTTCTGGGGTTTCCAGAAAAGAAGTCCCCAAGCAGTCGAAGAGGTTGTCCATATGCCAGTTCGGCGCTGGACGTGTGCAAATCAACTTTAAGAGCTGATTGGATACCAAGTAGTATTATAGGCAGTGTTTCGGTCCAGCTTAGTGCATTAGCGGCACTAAGTGAGGCCTTCAGCTATCGGTGGAAACGTTCCACCATGCAGTTGGATTGCGGTTGATAGGCGGTAGTCCGGATGTGTTGACATCCGAGGACTTTGATAAGGTCGTTGAAGGTCGAGGATTCGAACTGCGGACTGCGGTCGGTAGTCACGGTGGCTGGACAGCCATGTGAAGCGACCCAGCGCTCAACGAAAGCGCGCGTTACGGTGTCCGCGGATACGTCGGGTATAGGTACGGCCTCGGGCCAACGGGTGTATCGGTTGATCAGGGTCAGAAGGTATACCATTCCTATGGATGGTGCCAAGGGTCCAACTATGTCGAGATGGACATGGGCGAGGCGAGCTGAGACTTGCGGAAAACGACCAAGCTGAGCGGACACGTGCCGCTGTATCTCGGCCTGATGACACGTTAGACAACCGCGTGCCCAGCGCTTAAGATCGCGTTGCATTCCGAGCCAAACGTATCTCTCGGATATGAGCTTGATCGTGGCTCGGATGTCTGGATGAGCGATGTTATGAAGTGTGTCGAAAATTAGACGTCGAAAGGTTTCTGGAACGACTGGTCGAGGTCGTTCAGTAGAAGTATCGCACAAGATTGTGCCATCAGATGACGGCAGTGGATGCGATGTGATTCGTAGCGAAGAATCTTGTTTGACGTTCCGACAGTCAGTGCCGGTTAGTTGCGCCGTAGCCACGGCAGATAAGTCGATTGCTTGGCCAGCGGTGTGGACTGCGGGGACTCGTGAAAGAGCGTCAGCAACGACGTAATTCTGACCTGAAATGTGTCGGAGGTCAGTAGAAAATTGAGCCACGAAATCCAGCCGACGAACCTCACGTGGTGAGTGTCGAGCTGATTGATTTCGAAAGGCGTAAATAAGCGGCTTATGATCGGCAAAAATAACGAACGAATTACCTCCTAAGACGTGCCTGAAATGTCAGATGGTAGAATAAACTGCCAGCAGTTTGCGGCTGAACGTGCTGTACTTGACTTCTGCCGGTTGTAAGCGTCAGGAGTAGAAAGCGAGTGGTTTCCAGCATCCTTCAGTGAATCGCTGTAGGACGGCGCTAATGGCGGTGTCCGATGCATCGACTGCAACGCTGGGTGGAGCTTTGGGGTCGAAATGGTGAAGCCTAACGGCTTCAGCCAAGGCCTCTTTGCAGGTCTTGTGGGCTTCGGTTACAGCGGGCGTCAACTCGACGTTGCCGTTCTCGCGTCCACGAAGTAAGTCGGTCAACGGACTGAGCAAGTCGGCACAACGTGGCAGAAATCGACAGTAGTAGTTGATCATCCCACTAAAACGGCGGATGGCAGCGAAAGTAGTCGGAACGGGAAGGTCTTTATTAGCGCTGACTCGGTCTTCGAGCGGCCGTATGCCAGGCTGGTCAATTCGATGACCAAGAAATTCGATAGATGGTTGCTGAAAAATGCATTTGGCAGCGTTGACAGTAATGCTATTAGAGGCTTACCTCTCGAAAAGCATCTTGAGGTGCTCCGCGTGATGTTCTTCGGAAGAACTAGCTACTAAGATGTCGTTTATATAAGGATAAACAAAGTCGAGACCTCTCGTGACAGAGTCTATGAAGCGTTGAAAAGTCTGAGCTGCGTTGCGAACACCGAAGGGCATTCTCAAGGATTCGAAAAGTCCGAAAGGCGTGATGGCTGCGGTTTTCGGAAAGTCATCCTCGGCTACATGGATCTGGTTTTAAGCGCGAACGAGATCGAGCTTCGAGAACACACGAGCGCCACGTAGGCTAGCCGTGATGTCCTGAATGTGTGGAATCGGATAGCGGTCGGGGACGATAGCGTTATTGAGAGCGCGATAGTCGCCACATGGACGCCAGTCTCCTGACTTTTTAGGCACCCTGTGTAGAGGCGAGGCCCACGGGCTCTTAGACGGGCGAATAATGCCTAAGTCTAGCATGTGCTCGAATACGGAGCGTGCAATTTTGAGCTTGTCGGGGGTCAAGCGCCTGGCTTTTGCGAGCACAGGCAAACCTTTATTAACGATGTGATGTGTCGCGGCGTCGGTTGCGGAAGGCAACGGAACGGCAGGACGGAAGACCTGCGGAAAACTATCGAGCAGCGTTTGCCCGACGGGTGAAGTAAGTTGAGTCGCGTACACGGGACTGATTGACGCGGTGTCGGTCAAAGTCCCAATGACTGCGAGATTCGGAAGGCGGTCGCCTAGACGGTGTCGCTTAACGTCGACGAGTAGGTCGTAATGACGTAAGAAGTCGAGACCAAGTATAGGTGTTTCAACATCCGCAACGAGGAATATCCATTTGAAAGCGCGTCGGAGGCTGAGATTTAGCGTGCGCGAGCGTTGACCATATACGCGGATAATGGTTCCGTTAGCTGCGCGCAATGAGCTAGTCACCTTTTTGGTCGGGTCGTTTGGATCACGCGGGAGAACGCTGACTTCTGCGCCAGTATCGACGAGATAACGAACTCCGGTTCTACGGTCGGTGACAAAGAAAAGGCGACTGCGTTGACCAGCTACGTCCGTCGCCCCTACGTGCTGGTCCGCCTGTTTCCCTGCTGCTGTCGTTTGAAGGAACAGGGCGGGCGACATGATTTAGCTTGCTGGCCGAGTCGTTCGTGGTACCAGCAGTAACCGTTTCTATTCGGTGATCGCGAAGAAGAGTTCGAACGCTAACACGAACGGCTCCTAGAGCATTTACAGCGGTTATGTCTGGAGGCCGAAAAGTCTGCGAATTATCGAGTCAAGTTTGCCATCTGGGATTTAAGCGTGGTGATATCGTCGTCCGGTTCCGTGTGGACCTGCGAAACCTGGCCGTACGACTCCCAAATTCGGTCGGCTGTATCGGCCAGTTTGGATAAACGTGCATCCTCACTAGCGCAGAGGATGTGTATCATCTCGCGCGGAAGTTGTTGCAACCACATTTCCCGAAGAAAAGAATCATCTATCGAAATGGGTTTAGCTAGGCTCTGCATTTTTCTAAGCAGCTGAGACGGCTTAAGATTGCCAAGGTCGGTTCCGTTGAGGAGTTTCGTAACTCGTTGTCGATCGGATAAGCCAGTTCTTCTCAGAACAGCTGTCTTGACTGCATCGTAAGTCTTTTGGTCGTCAGGAAGATCTAGAATGTCATCAATGTCCTCAATGACATATAACGGAGGCGCGGAAAGGACAAGGTGGAACTTGGTCTGTTCGGACCTAATACCATGCAAAGAAACTTGCGACTCTAGCTGACCAAACTAAGACTTAGGATTAGTCTCGCGAAAAGGTGCGATAGGCAGCATAACTGTGCCGATCTGAACGTTAGAATCTACGCGCTCAGTTTCCATAGCGAGCAAAATAGCGAGATAGCGAGATTAAACCGGAAAATGAAAAGTGAAAATCAGACGGATTAGCGAAAAAATGTGGCCAAATCTGAACTGAAATGTTAGCGAAAACTCACCGGATAATGACCAAAAGTCGGGGTCACCAATAAAGCGAGAAGCAGGATCGGTACGCTTTATAACCAATACGCAAATATAAGGCCAACCTACGATGAATGGAGAACACAAAAGTAACGTTAGGAAAAATTTATTAAGTGGGGCGAAACGCTATCTAGGGCTAAAAATAAGGCACCGAAAGATAGCTAGCTAGGGGAAAGGTGTGGTCGCGTGCGCGGAGAGAAAAGATGGCGGCGGAGCCGCTGAGCGTCGCGCCGTTTCGAAGGGCGGATGCTGGTGTTTGACTCAAACAAAGCGGAGCATGTTCAAACAGGCGAGCGGTAATTTGCTATGTGCATCGAGAAAA
>OX104070.1:55459814-55493096 GCA_944474145.2 Dicrocoelium dendriticum | reverse complement strand
TGGGGAGCTCTTCGGAGCTAGCTGAGAGCGGATCGCGAAAGACGGCTAGCGACGAGCCTGGGCCCGGAACTACGGAGCGGGAACATGTGGACAGCGCAATAAATCAGACAAATACGCCGCTAGCGCAGCCCACAGGACCGAGGCCGAGCCGATTGACACAGCCCCGAACAAGCAAGTCGAGAGCTCTCGAACGACTCCTGGCCGATCCAAATCGGGTGCAGAGAAGCGGAGATCGAGGCGAAAACAGGAAGGCGGATCTTCCAAGTCAGAGCTCCCGAGGCGAAAGGACTGGCTCGCCTCTAACTTCCGTACCTGTGTTGCGTGGTGGTACGGAAATCTAGTCGATATTCGAGGGCGCGCGCGAGACCCTCATGTGCCCATTTTCGGTGTGCAATAAACGTCTACCCCCCCTGTCTTGTCGTTCTCGCTACATTGGTGCCGTGACCAATCGCGATGGAGTTGACCCGGTTGGAGCAATTTGCGGCCGGTGACGTGGAGGCGTGGCTGGATGAGTTCGACGGAATTGCGGCTTGCGCGGGTGTGAGGGGGATTGCAAATTTGCTAATTGCTTTGGGCACACGGTTGAGTGGACGAGCCAAGGCGGTGTATTTGCTCACTCGAAAGGCCAAACCCGGTTGTTCGTTCGCTGAGATGAGGGCTGCCTTGTGTGCAGAATTTGGGAAGGATCTGGAGAGAGAACGAGCACTGCAACGATTTCACGCAGCCAGATGGGACGAACAGGAGGATTTGATGGTGTTCTGTCCAGCAGCTGGACAGACATCTAACGATTGGGCTCCCCGAGTTAGAGGGCAAAGGAAGAGAGCGCCTACTGAAACAGCAGTTTATCCGAAGTCTGCCCGGTCCACTCCATGATCAGGTGAAATTGGCGTCGCTGGTGGGAGACAGCAAAGCGTTGGATCTGGTGACGGCCGCCCAGAATTTGTCGGAACGAGTGACAGTGAGAAGCATCCAGCATGCTGAGTTGGAAACAGAAAGTAAATCGCCTTTCCGAAATGGTGGAGCAGCTGTTGTCGATAGAGTCTTCAAGCACCACTTCACAACGCAATGTACGGGTAATCCGGAACGGTCGCCGCTGTTTCCGATGCAACCAGAATGGTCATGTGGCGAGATTCTGCACCAACGTCAATGTGTCCCATTGTTTCTCTCTATCCATGCCGAATCGGTGGCGAGTACCAGTCCTCCAGGTATCTATAGAAGGTGTGTCTGTCCGAGCCATAGTAGACACAGGAGCGGCAGTGTCAATTACGAAGAGGTTCAATGGGGTTCCAGTAAACCCATCTTCAATCACGATGCAGACGGTCGGCGGGCCTTCTTTGAAAGTGACGGGCACGCAGCGGATACGAATCAGGATAGGAGAAACGCTCATCAGCTATGACATGTTCATCGTGGAGGAGACGACCGAAACCATCATCGGAACCGACATCCTGAAACGGCTCGGTGTAACAATTGACCTGAAAAACGATGTGGTGATCGTGGCTAACGAGACGATCGAGATAAACAAGGGGAGAACCGACCGGGTTGGTGCCCTCAAAGCCGTGCCTGATTGTCAGAACCGTGCAATACGCAACGTACTGAGCAGGTATGCCCACTTATTCACAGACGCGGAAGATGATTACGGATTGTGCAATTGGGTTGAACACCGAATACCGTTGATCCCAGGAGGACAATGCAAGCCAATCTTCAGACGAATTCCACAGAACACCCTGGTGGAGATACAGAAGCAGGTGACCGAGATGGAATCGAAAGGAATCATCAGGCGAACGCACAGCCCGTATTCATCACCCGTGCTATTGACGAAGAAGGCCGACGGAACCTATCGATTTTGCATCGATTTCAGAGAACTAAACAGGGTGACTGTGAAGGATGCATTCCCGATGCCTCAGATGGAAGAAATTTTCTCAAGCCTTCACAGTGCGAAGCAGATATCTCTGATTGATCTCCGCTCGGGATATTGGCAACTGCCAATCGCAGAAGAAGATCGCCACAAGACGGCTTTCAGTGTCAATGGCCAGCAGTATGAGTTTTTGAGAATGCCGTTTGGATTGTGCAACGCCCCGGCTACATTCAGGCGTTTGTTGCTGATGGTCCTCGAGAACCTGCAAGGCGTGGTTGTGTACGGTGATGACATTATCGTCTTCTCTGAGACGGAACAGGAACATGTGACCAGACTTGGAGCAGTACTGCAGAGGCTAGATGAAGCTGGTCTGAAACTCAGTCGTAAAAAGTCGCAGATTGCCCAAAAGTCAATTGTATGCTTGGGTCACATCGTGGGCAATGGTCAAGTCCATCCACTTCCGGAGAAACGCGAGACGATCAAGTGCTTCGCAAAACCAAAATCCAAGCGTCAGCTCCGTTCGTTCTTGGGAGTGGTGGCATATGATTCAAAGTTTGTGCCCCAGTTCGCAGAGAAGGTCAGCCCGTTGTTAAAGCTGCTTCGCAAGGACGTGCCCTTTGTGTGGACAGCTGAAGCGGATCAGGCTTTTGACCATCTAAAGGCAGGCATAGCAGAAGCCCCGACATGTCTACGGCTACCCAATCCTGGTGAGAGGTTCACTGTGGCTGTCGACGCAAGCAACGTGGCAATCGGTGCGGTTTTGTCTCAACCGGCTGGGGTGGTGGAGTACGCGAGCAGAGTGCTGACGGGGGCGGAACAGAAGTATTCAACAACGGAGAAAGAATGCTTGGCCATCGTGTGGGCGTTAGAGAAGTGGAGAAATTACTTACTGGCGAATGAATTCCGGGTCGTCACTGACCACAAACCGCTCTCGTGGTTGATGACGGCGAAAGACCCGCGGGGACGACTTGCGCGATGGGCCTACCGATTGCAGGAATTCAACTTCACCATTGAGCACGTGGATGGTACGCAGAATGTATTGCCAGATATGTTGTCACGCCCGTGTTTGGACGACATCATGCCAGACCATGCTATACCGGTGCGTGCGTTCGCGATGGGAGAAAGGAACCTGCTGGGAGATCAAAGGACAGATGAATTCATGAATGTGTTGTGCTCTCACTTACGGGCTGGCACCAAACCGGAGGCTACATCGGAGGAGGTGGAGGAACTCCTCAAGATCTGGGACAGGTTGAAGGTCGAAAACGATAACGTGGTGGTGGCGATAGACGGACGGAAAGTGCCTTTTGTTCCACCAAATCAGCGAGAACGTGTGATGCGCATAACTCATGATGGCGCCCATATGGGATTCGAGCGGGTCTTTGAATTGCTGCGGAGGCGAGTGTTTTGGCCAACTATGAGGAAGGACGTCGCGGCATACCTTCGGGAGTGCCCAAACTGCCAAACGAGTCGGGAGATGGAGTCCCCGAGACCGCCGATGCGATCGATGGAGGTTGGTGAGCCACTTCAGTGTTGGGGACTGGACGTCTTTGGGCCTTTACCAGTGAGTCGAACAGGAAACAGATACATTCTAGTGATGATTGACCACTTCACTCGATGGGTGGAAGCCATACCAATCAAGGACCAAACAGGCGAGACAGTGTCGCAAGTATTCGAATTCAATGTGCCTGCAAGGTATGGGATCCCACAGTGTATCATCACGGACCAAGGGCCCTGCTTCGAGTCAAGAGCGTTTAAGTCAGTGTTGGACAAGTGGGGCATCCAGAGACGGCGAACTTCACCGTACCACCCACAAACCAACGGGATGACCGAGCGGTTCAACCGGACATTGAAGACGTGGATAAACTGCACGAAGTTGGCATGGGAAGATGCTTTGCCTCAAGTTCTGATCGCGTATCGGACCAGCATGCAATCAACCACCAAGGTCTCGCCATTCGAATTACTGTTCGGCAGAGAACCACGGATTGCGCTCGATACTTGCCTACCGAACCAGGGTGAGTGGAAACATCCAGCTGAGCATCAAGAGCGACTGCGATGGAAAGCTAGAAGCGAAACCAAAGCTCGACAAGCGCGGAATAAGCGAAATTACGACGCCAGGCATGCGGCTCACAAGTGGAGGCCATTCAGGATTGGAGAACGGGTCAAGTTACGGAACAACGATCGGCCGGATCATGACGGGCCGGGCGCAAGCAAGTTCAGAGAACGCTGGAAAGGCCCCTACACCATTATCGACCAGAAAGCGGGCAACTTCTTAATAGACTGCGGAGGAATGAAACGTTGGGTGAATGCTGCTCTCCTGCGACCATGGTACGAGAGGAAGAAAGGTCCTGGAGGAGGGGCGGGTGTAGAGGGGCCGCTTCCAAGAATGGCTCTGGGGAGCTCTTCGGAGCTAGCTGAGAGCGGATCGCGAAAGACGGCTAGCGACGAGCCTGGGCCCGGAACTACTATACCAAACCGATTGTTTCCAAACCTCTCTGAACTCATGACTACTCGATCGGTTCCAAGTATCTTCCAAGAATTTGAAAGGGTAATCACACCTATTCATATGGGTAGTCGCACTGACCCAACCGATTACCGTCCGATAACACTACTCCCTGTGCTTTCCAATCTTATGCAGTCTATCATCGCTGATGCACTTATACAGTATCTGGAAAGCCACAAACTGATAGCATCAGAACAACATGGCTTCCAACAAAGTGCTCATGCACTACAACCCTGCTAATTGCACGCAATAGCTGGACTGAAGCAGTTGATTGTGGAGCAGGAGTCAACCCCATTTACCTGGAGTTCTCAAAAGCGTTTGATCGCTTAGACCACAGAATTCTCCACCATAAACTTCAGCTCTATGGCGTTGGTTACCCACTACTGCGTTGGATAGGCAATTTCCTGCACGAATGTCGGTTGGAGATGAGAGTACGAAAATCCCTGTCCGACGCAATTGTGATGGAGTGCGGCGTATTACACGGCTCGGTGCTCGGGCCACGGATATTTTCGATTTTCATAAACGAGGGAAATTACTTCCGATTTCCTATTCTTCACGGATGGTATCAAGTTATAGCGAGCGATCAGAGAACCGAACGACCACAAAAAGCTACAGCTTGATCTCAACATGATTTCAAACTGGTCAGTTCTGAATACACTACCGTTCAATGTGGAAAAGTGTCACACTGTTCAATTGCGCTATAGGCATGACTACATGTACAGGATTGGGTCACATGTGTTGCAAACAACTTCCCAAAAACGCGACCTTGGTGTGCTCATTCAAAATGACCTTAACTGTTCAAATCAGTCAGAGGCAGCTGCGAAGATAGCCAACCAGCACGTCGGCTTGCTGCAGAGATCATTCGGAAGATTCGACCCATCTATTTTCCCATGATGCGCCCTCAAGTTAAATATGCCATCCAAGCTTGGCAACCCTGGTTGAAGCGAGACTTAGAAGCGTTAGTGAAATTGCAACGTAGGGTCACAAAGAACTTCAAGGGCCTACAGAATCTGTCTTACTATCAACGGCTGAAGTCACCGGGAGTTTTCAGTTGCCCCTACCGAAGGCTGCGAGGCGATCTCATATTAGTCTACCAAGTATTGACTGATCCTAAGCACATACGTTGTCTTTTGCTAAAACACTAAAACACCACTATCAGATAACTCTTAAATTGTGTGCACAGTATAGCCTCCTGGAATACCGGTGGAATTATTTTTCTCTTCGAGTTTGCCAACCCTGGAACTCTTTCCCAAACTTCGTCGTTTCCTCCTCTACCTTGGATACTTTCAAAAAACGATTGGATCTTGCTCTTGTCCCGCATCATTTCGTTGCCTAAACTGTGCTGTTTTGCAATATATTAAGTATCCATTCAAACCGGGGTAACATGTTACAAAACCTGAGGGAGCGGTAAAGAAGTGAATATTCTCGTTTGCACTTTTTTACGGAGTACATTAATCATAACTATCCCCATGTTTCGTTTGTCGTTCGCATTCATTTCTCACTTACACTACTATTATTCAGCAGCGTATCTGCTAGATAAACGCCCAAGCGGACAACTCACATATCTTTTGGTATTGTAGTTTTATCCCCACCCTCATACGGGATTTGTCAAGCAACTACTTTTTTACGCGGCATAAATCGTTGTTCATTTTTCAACTATGTTACATTGGCAAAACCGATAGGAGACTCTTCCCATATGGGGTAACATGTGCCGAAATGTATCCTGTGTGAAATAGACCTGCAGCTATACACTCTCCAAGTCCTGCCGTTGCATAAGCCACCGGCATCCTCGATCGGTATACACCTATTGATTACTGGTCACCGGATTTGGCTCGATACTGCGTACAAAACTTGTTGCGTCACTCCCATACACGATTTCTTCGGTTCGCTGAGACTATCGTGATTGGCCGAATGCAGCCAGTGGTGTGTGTGCACAAACAGTTGTCAGCCGCAGCTTCACGTGGACATAAGAACCGGATTGCTCTCATCCATTTTAACCATCGTTTGTTTTTTGTTTGGTCACATCCATCGTTTATTGTTGTTTATTCTTTGGTTATTGTTATTGGTAAGGAAGAGACAATACAAAACGCCTGCATCGCCCAGCTGTCACCTTCCGGCTGTAATTTTCAAACCTGTGTTTTCATCAAAGGGGCTAGAGTATTGGAAGGGAGAAATAGGCCTACTAGTAATTTAAGTTAGTAAAAAGTATCGTTATTATCGAGTGCAGCGCAGCCATGTTGTCATTTTGTTACACAACGATGCTATGTGAAAACTATTCGACCGTTCCTCGGGAGCGTATACTTTTTTTGAAGATTAGACCTCTTCATGACTATGCAAAGCAAATGTAGCTGCCGATAGCGATCCCGTTATTGGGCCTTTCACTTATCCCTTTGTATTACAAAGCCGAGCCTGCACACCATTTCCGATTCATGTTCTATCCATATAATTTTGTGCGCTGAAATTGCTACACATAGAACCTAGGATGAGCAGACGTTAATTGAATGAATGTATCCAGTGTATTCGATCGAACATGCCACTCCATACAATGCGAAGCCTGGTGCAAACACCCGGCTTGGCAGTTCTTGCTACATGGATGACTGAATGACATACGCCAAGGAAACCCAGTGCAGTCGTTACACCCGGGATCCGTTACACTCTTGCAACAAAATATGTGCCCTTTTGGAGTTTCTCATATTGTTTTGCAGTCTAAGCTATCCGGCGAGTATCATGTTCCGCCACTGACTTCGATGGATGGAGAAAGTTTCGTTACAATATTTAATTCACAACACGGAACGACGCACAGTGGGTAGTTTTGGTGTCTAATGAACTCGACACTGCACCTCCATGTGCACTACGATGGTGTGGTCCATTGCGTCCATCGCTGTTTTTTTTCGACAAAGCACCTGAATCTATTGCACCCGGGTGGTTGGTTCTGTTCATCACTGCCGGATTTATACAGTTATCATAATCTTAGTTCAAGTCGCGTATGAGCGTAGCCTTTGCGGCTGAGTAGGGCTCTTTACAATGTAGCCTAATCTTGGTCAACCTGGGCAGACACTAGTAGTGATGCAGGGTGTTCTCGTGCAAGTTTCATGGATATTGCGAATCAGTTCAGTGGTTTTGCCTAGAAGCTGGACATTGTAAGGCGATCAACGAGTTGAGAGAGGTTAAACATGTGGTCTTTCTCAAGCCGCATGAAGGGTCGGGTATAATAATTATCCATAAAGCAGATTGTATCTCCAAGCTGAAATCAGTTCTAGGATAGATGTAACTTCCAAGTGGATGACACAGTGGACACCATTTTTCGGGTGGGAAATCAGGTTGCAAATTCTTCCGTTGAATACATCTCCGAATTACAGTATCGGCGACTGAAGCCATTTGGGACGGAGACCTCGAGAATGACAGGCTCTCATGATACGGAAGAAGGGAATTCACCTATGATTGATTTTGTGCATAAGTTGCTCCTTAGTTTGCTAAGTTATTGGGATCCGTTCATAAATTCCCGGCTACACATTGTTTAAAAAACTCCTTCGAAATATTTCTGGGACTGATCGAAAGGAAGACCGCTAGCATCATTAGTGAAGTTAAGCAACATAAACGTTACGTAGATGACATCTTAGCCAAATTGTCACCATGTTGATTTGGATTCACCCAAATTTAAATCTGTGTTGTATGAGAGGGAACAGCACGACAGCCTGCCGCTTTTAGATCTTCTTATCAAAGGGCGAGCCGGAGATACGATGCAATGCACTGCCCACCTTGGAGTAATCTGGAGTGGGCAATATATACCTTTCACCGGTTTTGTTCCGGTTGCATACAAACGCGCTCCCGTCAGAACTCTTCTCCACAGAGCCAGGCGTATTTGCAATCCAGAGATACTGCACAGTGAAGAAGAGTTCCTACATAGGACTCTTTTGTCAAACGGGTATCCGGAGAAATTTATTCAGTTTCACAGTAGACCCATTAAAGATAAATTACCAGTACAAACGATTGGGAAAAGTGTTGTTCGTTTATTTCTACCGTTTAAATAGGACCATGTTTAAATTGAAACTAGCTACAAAATTAGGTCTGCTATAATGTGCACAAATACCACCGTGCGAGGGCGCCATCCAACAATCTTCGTCTTCTGATATTCTTATTTGGAATTATAAATGGGAATTCATGTTCCCAATGTCTTCGGGTCATGGACACCACACGAAGACTTGAGCTTGACTACCATCCGAACAGTTTGTCAGTCGGTTTGGTCTCATGTTATCCACCAGTTCAACTGCAGTTGCGGTAAAAGGCAAGACTTAACGGCGGCCGGCGTAATGGGTACCTGTATGTATGTGTTAGCAACAGTCTAACGAATAGACAGAGCCAAACAAAACCATGAAAAACACTGGAAAAAGACAGGTTTAACCACCGCATCATCATTATTGTGCAATAGCTGAAGGTGAGAAACACAATTCAGCTAGTGCACCGCAAGAAGAGCGGAGCTTTTTGTTGTTATTTTTTCACACGCCATTTTGTCTTTTTTGTCTTGTTTAATTGCTAGACACTAAGCCTCTGCATTAAAACGAGTACACAGATCCCCCACTGGTTTCTATTGCGCGCCGTATGCTGAATTTTTTCCAACCATCCACATTGCTCTTTCTTGGTCTCCAACCAGAAAGACGTATGGATCCAACAACGGCAAGATGTCAAGTAAATGATGTGATTTGCTGTCGCCAGCCTGACAGCTAACCACCACGTCGTCCCTTCCAGCCAAGTCCTACACGAGCGAAAAAAGCGCAATGGGCAAACACTTGGCTGACATACACAGGATGTGACCAAGCCATCTTAAATGACGTGGCATAACCTGCTTGTTGAAGGGAATATTCGCATTCTTTAAAACACGACATCTGACTTCACTGTTACAGATACGTTATTGCCACCATACACTAGCAATCCTCCTCGAGCACTGATTGTCGAAAGACGAGTGCCCGCACATGTCATCCAGGCAAACTGGCCACTACTGGCTTCCATTTAGCACCACCGCCAGAACGATGGCATTGTAAACACGACCTTTTACCAAGAGGAAGACCTTCCGACGATGCCACGAGTGTTTCAAGTTGACAAACGCCGTCCGAGCTTTGACGTTATGGAGGGAAATTTCCTTCACAAGAGTGCCACCAGCAAACACGCAGCTAAACATGTAAACAAAGCCATCCACCTATTCAAGCTGTGTAACTTCAAGAGTTAACACGGAATCATTCATTCATTATACACGTTAGCCAGACGTGGGGACACAACCATTGTGCGCGATACACAGGAAGAAAAATACTAAAATGACGCAACCCAAGCGTGCCAGCTGAGCCACCAGTGAGGAATACACCTCCTTCCGGAGAGCTAACAGCCGGCTATTGTGCCGCAAAATAGTTACATTATGCCTAGGAAATGAGAGCCTGGTTGGAGAAGGAGGCTACGTGGGTAGATGGCTCATAGCCATCTCAACAAGTATATCTATCCAAGCGTGTTCATCGGCTTTTGTGTCCCAATCAGAGAGCCGAGAGGCTCCAACTGAGGCCAAATTCTGAGTGAGTGCCTTCATTCCTTTTGACCATGTGGTCGGTTGGACTCCCTTTCTCCTTTTCATTCCACACCACCGGCACGCAGACAACGCACGTCGCGAGAGTCGGTGTGCTGGCATGAGCAACAATGGCCCAGCCATCGGAGTCTGGTGCACGATAAAACCGTGCTGAGCGTTTCACTTTCTCCTGTACCATAAGCAAAGCGCCGAACACACTCATTGCTCACGTGGGTTCCCACCAGACATGAGCTAAGCTGCGAGGACAGCAATGTCCCTAACGTAACTAGCCTTTTTGTGTCTGTCCATCTAACGGGCTAGGTTTCACAACCGTAGAGCAGCATCGGACGTACGTATGCATTGTACACTATACTCGTCAGGTCAGGTCAGGTCTTCAGGGACGAAACAGGCGTTCGCCTAATTGGCGTCCCGTTTCATGTACTGGTAAGCATGCCAAGGCCCCTGGCACTTCGACCTTGAAGCTTCGCTTCTTCAGAGACAAAAGAAGAATAAAAGGAGCCTCTCATATCTCCATGAAATGGTTCATGAAATTCTATTGCTACTAATTGGAATCCACTAATCTCAGTGCAATTCCAGAAACAAAGTGGACCAATTCATCTCTAGGTCTCTTTTAAAGCCTTCCACATTTCACTAATGCAGGAGAAGTAAATTCCAACAACGTACTACGCGGTTAGTGAAAAATTTCGCCCGAATATCCAGTCTGGACCTACGCCTCACGAGCTTCAGATGGTGTCCCAGCAGGGGCTCCGACGTAGCTAGTTCGAAGAGATCGATAGGCTTAATGTCACTGAGACCTTTCATAATCTTAAACGTTTCTATCAGATCTCGCTTTACTCTGGGTCGTTCCAATAAGAGCAAGCCTAGACAATCCAGGCGGTCAACATACGACTTCTCACGCTGGCCTTCAACCATTTTGGTGGCTACTCTTTGTATCTTCTCTAAGCAAGCGACATCCTTTCGAAAATAAGGTGCCCAAGTCAGAACACAATACTCTAAGTGCGGCCGAACCACCGCTTTGTACAATGGGAGAAAGACCTCAGGTTTAGTATTACACAACACTCTCCTGAGGTGAGAACGTTCTTGCTGCGCTCTGTTAACAACATATTGGCACTGAGCCAAGACCTGAAGCTATCTACCATAACGATGCCCAAGGCTCGCGCCTTCTCTACACACTGCAATGTCAGTGACCCTGTGCATGTTAGCACCGCCATGCCAATCTTACGGAATGACAAAAGCTGACATTTGTTCGCGTTTAATGACAAGTCCCATGATTCAGACCAATTTGCCACAGTGCCCGGGTCTTTAGACAACGTATCCCTATCTCCCCACTGACAAGCTTTACGTCATCCTCACAAACATAACGGGTGTCCTCGTGGGGTGAAACTAGACTATTTATAAATATAAAATACCAACGGTCCTAGCATTGAACGCTGGGGGATTCCGCTGTGACCTCACCAGTTCTGACAATAAACTTTCTACCGCAGAGGAAATCCGACAACCAAGTCATCAGTTGGGGATGCAACCCAAATCAAGTCAGCTTCTCTATTATTACTATTATTTATTTATTCACGGTCTGTTAACAGACATTGTGCCATCAGAACCATGGCAGAAGAAAAAAGTGAAGAAGCTGAGAATACGAACTGCGATTTAAAAATATGGGAAACGATTTTTTGGTTTTACGCACGCCATTTTGTATTTTTTGTTTTTTGTTTTGTGAGTTTTGTATGCATCAAAGGGATGGTAAAATGGCAGAACAACATTGACGCCACTGATGTCTGTTGCGGGCCATAACGTCTAATGTTTCCAACCCCTGCGAGTCAGCATCTCGTGGTCCCCAACCTGGAAGACTAACTGGTCCGACTACCGCCAAACTTGAGGTTACCTTCTTTCTGCGCCTTCTCCACGTCATTGGCTGTCCACCGCGGCACCTTTTCAAGTCGCTCCCTGAGAGTGCAAATAGCGCTCGACGTGGAAGGCGATGGGCTGGCATGCGCAGAACGTGCCCGATCCAACGCATGCGATTACGGAGAATAACGTCCTGAAGACTGGCACTATTCGCCCCAAACACGCGGTCTCGCACCTCTGCGTTGCTTACGTGGTGTTTCCACCACACCCGAGCAATTCTTCGTAGACAGCGATTGTCGAAGACGGACAGCCGCTTCATATCTTCCGAGCGAATAGGCCAAGTCTCACAGCCGTACAAGAGTACTGCACGAACGGGAGCATTGTACTCCCTGCCCTTGAGCTTGAGACTGACATCACGACGACGCCATAGGTGTCTCAGTTTGATGAATGCAGGGCGGGCCTTTGCAATCCGTTGTGAGACTTCACCTCCAACACCGCCACCAGCCGTAATGCAACTCCCTAGATAAGTAAAGCAAGGGACTTGCTCCAGAACATGTCCAGCATTGGTGAGCGCGGGTTCAGGCACCTGCCATTCCTGATGCAGCGTTTTACATTTTCCCGTAAGCCGTACTTAGACGCCTACATCGGCAAGCGGTCCAAAGCGCTCTGGACGGATTGTGGGTCGTCTCCCGGCAAGGCGATATCATCAGCGTAGTCCAAATCCGTGACTCTGTCTCCAGGGAGGAGCTCAACGCCGCAGTCCTGGACACCCTCCAGTGCTCTTTGGACAACATCTTCGATGGCGAAATTTAAGAGGAAAGGTGAAATAGGGCAACCTTGGCGAACACCGCTGGTCACAGCAAATGAAGAAGAGTGTGTGCCGTAAGCCCTGACTAGCCCGACGTGTGACTATAAAATTCTTTCAGGATGGTTACAAACTTGTCGGGCATACCTTTCTTCAGTAAACAGTTCCACAACGCAGATCTATCTACTGAATCAAATGGCGCTCGGATGTCCAAAAACACTACGATCGTTGGCCGCCGGTGGATGTGACGGAGTTCGAGAACTTGGCGAAGCGTGAAGATTTGGTCGATGCAGCCGCGACCTGTACGAAATCCGGCTTTTTCTTCTCGGGAAAACTCCTCTCTAGTCGTTGAAAGCCTGCTAAGTAGGACCGACAAGAAGATTTTGGATGCGACAGGGATTAAGGAAATTCCGCGGTAGTTGCAGCAATCGTCGTGGGAGCCCTTCTTGTGAATCGGAACAATGACTGCTTCCCCCATGAGTTCGGAACCTTCTCCTCAGTCCAAACATTCCTGAACAGCGATAGGATTTCGCTGACAAGTACCCCTCCCCCGCCATCTTTGAATAGAGTCGGTGGTAGGTTGTCGACACCCGGAGCCTTGTGGCGTTTCAAAGCTTGGATTGCATTTCGAATCTCTGCTTCATTTGGGGGCGGCTGTAGAGACAGGCCAAGCATCATACATTGGGGCTGGAGGTGTCACATGGGGCAGTGTTGGGTGGTTGAATTGAAGCGTGAAATACTCTGCCCAGCGACCCAATCGCCTGTGAAGACTGGTGATCTTTGTGCAGTCTGATTCGCAAATCGTCTGGCTGATAGCGTGGAAATTGCAACCGATGGCCCTGATGATGTAAAATAGACGGCGGAAGTTTTCAGCTGATGCAGCGGCTTCCATCTCATCAGCTTGTTTTGACCACCAAGATTCACGATCAGATCAAAGGTTTGCTTTCAGCTGTTGCCAATAGACCGGCGGTGTTCGTTGTTATCCGCGCCAACAGGCACTACCCGTCGGCGATCCAGCAATTCCGATGATCTTCCCGAGATTCAGCTTTTGGGAGTGGAGCGAGCGATGCCACAGCTTGACAAACCAGCCGACAGCAAGGCTTGTTGCAGACTTGACCAGTGTTGATCAACATCCATGGTGTGAGAGAGCGCGATTTTCACGAAGTCTTTGTTGATACTTCTTCTTCACCATTGGGTCCTCCATCTTGTAGGTGTTCAGTCGGGTTTTTTACCTAAGCGAACCACCGAAACGCATGCAAGCGGTCGCACACACCCGTGCATGACCGATATCGACGCATGTTGACCAAAATGATCGGCAGTCGCGTACGCTGCCGCGCCACCTACAACTTATAGCTATTTGGTCAATCTGTGACCAGCGCTGGGTTGATGATGGGGGCGCCAAGTGACGTACTGGCGTCCAGAATGACGAAAGATGGTGCTGGAGAGGAATAGTTGATGATCTGCACACAGACTGAGCAGTCTCTCTCCGGTGTCTGAGGGAACATCATCCTATCCATGTGGTCCCCCGAGGCGGTACTCAAATGGCAACAGACGACCGATACGCGAGTTGAAGTCACCTGCCAAACCAATGATGTCTGTTTTAGGAGCCCTTAGGAGCAGCTCATGAAGGTTCTCTTAGAGCTGGTCTTTGACGATGTCCGAGCTATTCAGTTGGCGCGTAGGCAGAGATCACGAACAGAGGACGCTTTTCGACCCGACATCTGCTAACTTTACAAGAGCCATGGAGCCACATCGCACAAAGGCGGCTATTGATCGGCATCCAATCAATCATAGCAGTCTCGGCTCTAACACTGAGGGCGATTCCAACACCAGCTTGCCCAGATGCGGCAGACTCGGCGTCACCAGAGAGGCGTAGATGGAAGCGGGTGCATGGGTGGAGCGGTGACACCAGCTGGTGGACCGAGTTAGAGTCCTGGAATCGTGTTTCATTCAGGCAGCAGATATCAGTTCCAAGGGTCTCTAGCGTGCGTGAAAGTCCAGATTGCTGACCTATCTGCAGTAATGTGCGTACTTTGAAATCTGCAAGTTTGGACTGCGTTCCGGGTTGCAGGAGCGAAGATGGGCGATTTTGGGACCGGTAGCTCTCTGTTGAGCACTGTGTGGTTAAGTTGGCAGATGTCACGGGAACAGGTTCATCAATGTAGGTGGGGTTGATCTCCCTAGAGGAACCAGATAAAAATTAGTGTGATTGGTTCAAGGGAAGGGTAAGTAAAGTGGTGGCGTGTGCTTGTGCAGTTAGCATAGTGACGTGAGTGAATAGCATGGTAGTAGCAAGTGAGCGTGTGAATGGTTGTGGTTGTAAGTCCATGGTTCGTCAGTTGGCGAGACACTACCCGGTTGCCCAGGCCGAAGTAAAGGGTTGTCTTAGGGGGCCCCACCCCGAGCCTTTGATTAAGGATCTAACCTACAAGGCAGCAAGGCGATATGAGTGTATCGCAACTCGTTGGGAGCCAGTGACCAAACGAGTGGTTCATCCGCCTTTAGGACCGCATAGGACCAGGGGCCCAACACACCCTTGAAGTACAATGCCACTCAGAGAGAGGCAAGGGGCAGTCAGTTTATTTAATGGCGAGTCACATCCGCCACGTCACAGTGTTGTTAGACCGACATATGTGGCTTTTTATAGGGAAAACGCTTGCCAGACGAAAACCCACCACGTGCTGGAACACTACCGCCGAACTATTCGCAGGAACGGGATAACCGCGAACCACCCAACTGGCACCACGAGGAGGTTGTTCGGCAAGCCAGCTAGTCAGCCTCTGTAGTGAAAAACGATGATTAACAGTGTCAAATGCTTTACTGAAATGATGCCGCCCCAGCACCACATGTGGCTAAGATTAGTAAAAACGCCTCGTGCTTTCGATATACGGTTCGTGACTTTGTCTTCGATTCCACAAGCGCTGAGACCATTGCCTGTCATTGAATTTCTGAACGACTTTTAGCTGATGCCCACCAAAGGTCAGGGCAGGAGACGGTTTCTTCCACTTGGAGGAAAGCATTACACTTCGAGGATAAAAGCGACGCCCCTAGCGATTGACAGCCAGTGCTAATTTGTCTAGTGCTGTTTGGCACGTTTATGATCTGTCACAGATGAGGGCAATGTTAACAGCATACTCTAGGTCAATAAGTCGTCCACCTGGTAGCAGCTCCCCACCTTTTAAGCTGTGTCCAGTGAACGTTCTTTTCGTGAGTTCGTCAGCCACGTAGTTCAAAAGGAAAGGTAACTGCGGACACCCTTGCCTTATGCCGCTGGAGATATTGAAAGGCGGCGACATCTTGCCGTAAGCTCTCTGCCCGAGCTACGCGCTTAAAGCGTTCGGGTGATGTTTACGTACTTCTCGGACACACCTTTCCTTAACATACAGTCCCAAGAGCACATCGATCCACCGAATCGAAGGCACCTTTAATGTCGTGCAACATGACAACGGTTGGCCGCCACTATATGTAACGGTACTTCAACAATTGACGCGAAATGTAGGTGTGGTCGACCTCGGGGAAACCCTGCTTGCTCCTCACGAATGCCCGTGCCAGTCAATCTATGTATGACGACAGAGGCAAGTAACTTGGAGGCGATGGCGAACAGACTTATTCCTCTATGTCCGCCGTATTCCGAACTTGATCCTCAGTTGAAAATCGGGATAATGACAGAGCGGCTGCAGTCGTTTGGGACAGTTTTCTGCTCCCTAGTTTCATTAGTAACATCTGAATCATCCACAAGAGCAAGCCCCTCTAATTTGAAGAGGGTTGGATGAAGGTCATCTGGTCCAACGGCGTTATTCAACTGTCTGATCTCATGTCCGACTCCTGCGCGAGAGGTTAGACCCACAGAGACAGCCCAAGGAGCAGGGCGATCAATGGCCGGCGAGGAATCTGATAATTCTGACCGATGAAATTGCCTTTCAAAGTACTCAACCCAACGCTCCAAGCGTTCTGACAAGTTGTTGGTAGGCTGTCCAATCTCGTCACATATAATTTAACTAACACCAGGTCTCTCGCTGCCGGTTTCCCGTATCCAACGGAATAACTTACGGTGGTTACGAACGGTAGCGGCCACTTCCATCTCCGATACGCGACGAAACCACCAGGATTTGCGGTCTCATCAGGCTAGCACGCAGTTGTGTTCGCTTCCAGCCGGAATGTGCCGCCGAGCATCGGTAAGCTCCAGAGACTGCGAAGAGACCCAGTGTCCTGTTTGGCGGTTTGATTTGCCACATGAGAATTTTCCTGCTGTTAATAAGTTCGGGTGAACATGCGACCAGTGGCGTTCAACTGTATTCAGTGAGCGCTTACTCAAGCTGCATGTCAGCGTGCTTCAATACGCATTCAGAACACCTGGCTTCGCCAGTTGGCGGGTGTATGCGCTCACAGAGTCGCCGCGGGCGTCCGCCAAAACGCACTCGCAAATCAGCACATACAGGTGCATGGTCAGTGTCCACACATGTGCTCCAAATCGAGCGGCACTTTTGGACGCAGCCTCTCCATCGGTAACTGATCTCAATGTGATCGATTTGCGCCCACGGCTGGTGGGTGCCATGTCACCCTCCGACGGGTGCTGTGTCGGAAGTTAGTGTTCGCAAAAAATAGGCGAACATCTTCACACAAATGAAGCGTCGTTCACCGTTATTGTTACGCGAGTTCACACCCTGTTGGCCACCCAAATGAAGCTCATCAGTGGACAATCTTTCAACTTGAGCGCTCAGACCCCCAGCCAGCACGACAGTGTCCGTGCTTTTTCTGTGACGAAAAACCTCGTTCAGTTGGCGATAGAAGTCGTCTTTTACCGAGTCATCGCTATAGTTTCTGGGCGCGATCCATGCTTTTGTCAGTGGGCGCGGTGCTACCTGGTTGCCCAAGCCGAAGTAGGGAGTGGTCTTAGGAGGCACCACCCAGAGCCTTTGAATAAATAGCATGCCTGCAAGGCAGTGGGACGAATTTATGGGATCGCGCCTATTGGGAGTCGGTGACCGAATATTCAGTTCGTACGTCTTTTGTTTCCTCGGTTACCAAACAGGGGCCCAATCTTCCCCGTGTTATCAGCACACTTCCTGGAGTGCAATGCCCCCGCCCCGAGGTGAAGCAAGTGGCAGTGACTTTATTTAGTGACGAGTTACACTGGCCGCGTCTCATTGTTGTTAGACAGATATTTGTGATTTTGTAGAGAGAATGCCTGCAAGGCGAAAGCCCACCACATCCTGGAACAGTGCAACCGAACACTTCGCTGGATCGGGATAAACTCTAACCACCCAGCTGGCACCACAAGGAGGGAGTTCAGCGGGCCAGCCAGAGTGCAGGACCACTTCCTGAAGTCGTTGAAGCAATCCATTGTACAAAGTGGCGGGATGGATCAAATGGAGAGCTGGAACCCCACTTCGTCTACTACAAAACACCTTGTGCTGATTCACCATCACGTGGATTCATCGCAGACCTTCAAAGTATTATTAATCATCCGAAACTCGAGGTTGCTGGCAGTCAGTGAGGCATTACTGATTGCGGTAAACCGGTCGATGTTGTATGCGCATAAGCAGCTGAAAAAGTCTGTCAGCTTTTCCTGGTCTCGATCACTCAACTTTAATTTACCCGTATGTTATCGTTCCACTTATATACACATTACTTTGCTTCCCTAAAGTATTTCTTATGTGAGTAAGGAGCGCAAAGGAAATTTTAACATATCGCAACTTTTCTTTTCTGTCTGTGTTGACCAAATGGGTAAAAGCGACACAGTGTTTCAGTTTTCACAGAAGAGGACTAAGCACTCCAAACCAATAGTGCATTATAACAACTGTGCTACCGAATTAGCTTAATTTGTTTAGATACGCGGTAAATAGCCTTGCTAGTATGGTCATTACAGAAGAGCTAGCATTCTGTGCCGGCTCATGACCTACCGAGGCCATCACGTGATAGCAATATGGACTTGACTAATCCCAATGTGTCGGTTGTTGCGCTCACCAATTCCCTAGTTTTATCAACACATATGTTACGCACAATACCTTGTATAGAAATAGTCTCATAGCTACTGCACCTGAACTGTTTGTGTGTGGTCCACTGCTGAATTCGATGGTTCAATGGTGTATGATGGGATAAAAAGCATAACTTGACAAGACCCACATGATGGATATGCAAAAGAAAATTAAAATCAAAATGTTCCAACGTGGAACGTAAAGTATCAGGGGTTAAATCATTGCACTTTGGCAAAGTGTTGTGTTGTTTATCACTAAAATAAAAATCTAAGAGTCTTTCGAGTGTCGTCATGTCTGGTGCGTTCACCACATAGTTTGGTAATGCATTCCAGTGAGAACAGATTCTAAGTGAGAAAAAATACTTTCTACAATTCAAACGAGAGTGTTGCGTCATTAGTTTCAGGTGGTTGCCTCGGTTTTGTTTGTATGGGGCTAGAGTCAACAGTGATGTACATGGATGCTCGCTTTCAGTTAGTTTCCGGCATGTGAGATTAAGATCTCCGCGAAGCCGTAGGTATTCTAATGAGAACATACCTAGTACACGAATTGGTACGTCAATCAGTATTTAGCGTCACAGTACCTGAGGTGTTTTACACCTCTAGCTAATGTGTATAATGATGAATGATGATGATTTAGCCAAGCGCTCGTGTGTTGCCATATATCTATATATTTGCAACTTCTACGCATAGACATAGTGCCATCACCAACTATGGGACTCAAAAGAAACCACAGAAATCGTAAAAGAAAACAAAACACAACATCGGAGTCCATGGTTTCGTCAGAGGGCGAGATACTACTTTACCACCAGATCACTTTCATCGTGGAGTGGACTTTTCCACACTACTCTCCATAATGTTGAAGTGCCCGTAATCACTCTCATCTAACTCTGTTCCATTAACGCTCTGATAAATCTCAAGGCACTCAGGTGGCCTGACTGGCCCACATACTAGTCGTATTGTGCGGATCATCTGTTATGTGGTCTTGCGGGTCGCATCCAATGAACGCCAAGAGTAATCAGCACACCCCGTGCACACGGCACGCTCTCCACTAGAACCGTCCTTCAACTACCACTGTGGTATAATCACAAGGCAGTTTATTCATTCTGCTCACGCACCATGGGCCTCATGACCAACACATATGCCGTGTGGCGTGATATATGACGTCATGGAAGGTTTGGAGACGACTCTCACCGCAATTTCATGATGCTTGCGACAGCCAAAATACCTGAGGACCAAACATAGGCTAGTTCCAGTCTACAAGCGGCAGAGGAACTCAATGGTGTGCTTATCATGTCTCAGCAAGCCTGGTCCAGGTTTTGGCATAAGTGTGCAAAGGAAGTTGGTCTCAGTTGCTTCAGCCCAAACTGGGGAAATCGAGTAATGAAACATATCGTTGAATATTTCTAGGCAAACCCTTACACTGTAGTCTAAATTTTTGGTTTCATCGATTAGGTATAGTCTCGTAACTATCAGGTCTTCTGCAGTGCCGTTCAATGAACCCACGCCGCTTCCTCAACACATTCTGACGACAAATGCTGTGTATCGGTTGGTAAAATGGATCTCAACTTATGGCCACATAGCTATTAACATCTGCTGAACCAACATTTACACTGTTGAATCGCCTACCGCAACTTCCAGTCATGTCTATCACGCCAAGCAACGCAGCCTGAAACTGTTTGGATGAGTGTCACCGATGGATCAATATCAAGGTCATCATGCCTGTACCTTATCAACCACACTTTTTAACTAGTGTCCAGAGGGTTTCCGTCCGTTATTCTGCTTTCGTTAGTGGGTCTGGCCATAGTGATTCAAGACCCTGCTTGCGCAGGGACCTAGTGTGCTTGTTGGGACACAACATTGACGTTGCGGCTGTGAACTGCTACAACTCCATCTTCCACCTCCGGACGTATTTTGGTGTGATTCAATTGTCAAACCTACTGAGAGTGACTGGGCTCAATGGAAACCATATTTTGGAACTAACTTAGACTTAATACCGTCAACTACTGCTTACAAGAGGCCCGAAAGTTGTAACTTCTCCGTCGCCTATTAGGAAACGAGGCAATCAAGAGAAGAGCACAACTCAACGCTACGCGCTGTAGTACACCGTTTAGAGAGCCTAGATCTTCGGCCTAGTCTTTAAAAGTGTACATTTTGTGCTACTGAAGTCGAATTCCCTGAGTATACCTTGTCATCCAGCGGAATGCGATCATGCAGCGCTAATACTCGAGCTACCACCAAAGCCTCCATACGGAAGAATGCATCTGAAGTTAAGCATTTTCTTGGTCTATGCTCGTACAACGCACTATTTGCCCGATTTTGCTACTGCAGCAGAGCCCTTGAGAATGCTGACGAAGGAAAATGTCCTCTTCGACTGGGGCTCTGAACAGCAGTCTGCCTTTGAAGAAATTAAAAGATACATCGTCTCTACACCAGTGCTGTCTATTTTCGATGAAAAAGGCCCTACATTCGTCTCGACCGATGCGTCAAACATCCGTTTAGGAGCGGTCCCGTCGCAGATGCAGAACGGGGAGAAAAAACTGATTGCAAATGCCTCTAGAAAATTCTTCCCTACAGTTGTTTCATACTTCGACAGTGAAAGGGAGGCCCTCTCCTGTGTCTGGGCCTATGAAAAATGGCACCTGTTCCTATTTGGTCGCAGGTTTACTTTGCGTACAGATCACGCTGCTCCAACTACCTTCCTCAGTCGATGAATTAATGTCCACAAGCCACTGCGGATTAACCGCTGATAGGCGCGTTTACTAAACTATGCTTTTCAAATCACATTCCGCCCTAGTTCCAAAAACCATACGACAGATAGCATACCACGTCTTCCATTGGATGATTCCGATAAGAATGAGGGCGATGAAGAAAAAGTCATGGTTTCCGCTTTACATTCAAGTGAGCTTTCCGCCGTAACTAATCAAGAGCTTCAAGAAGGTAACCAAAGTGACCCAAATGTACAAGCCGTTTTCCGTTACCTCTCAAGGTTGGCCTCGCTGCACGAAACTCAGTGGTGAACTACGGGCTGTCGTGTTCAAATACTTTGCTTTGTTATTGCCCTCGATTCGCTTGTCCTACTCCCACTTCTATTTAGCGCTCGTTAAACTATCATGGGCTCATGCATTTGATTGGTTGCAATGCGAACATCAATTTAATTGTACTGCGCGTGTGTGCGGACAGTTTCCTCCATACATACGTTCCGGTGCTGCTCTGGTCTGCTGCTTTTCAGGAGACAACAAATTGGCGTCGCGTGTTACAGATTTCTTTGCATGCTACTGCCCCTTCACTGTTCTGGACTGAATCTGCGGTTACCCCAAATGCAGAATGCTGGGAAGACTGGAAAATTAGTTTTTCAGAGTATATTTTTGTGCTACCAGTTCTCAATCCATCCGGAACGCTGCAAACGGAGGGTAACTTAAAGCTTTTATGCTTGCACCTCGGCTCAGAGGGTCGATATATATTTGACGCTCTAAACTTGCGGGAGAAACCCACGTTGACGGAGACCTTATCGGCTCTCGATTAACACTGGGGTGTTCGAGTGAACACCTATACTTCTCCGTACAATTTTTCGCAGCTGTAACAAGCATCTGGTGAATCAGTGGATGCATTCATTTCCTGTCTTGTTTTTTCTGTTCGAAAGTGTGACTACAATAGTACTCCCAAGAAAAAGTGGAAGGAACCATGCTAATAAAACAGTTGATTTCTGGTCTCACGGATTCCCGGATCAGAGAGAATCTCTTAATGGAGAACGCAGAAAACCTCATATGAGACGGGGCCTGGGACGTGGCTCGCGCGAAGTTCGCAGTCACAGAACAAAACAAACATTTTCTCTTTAACACAGAAGCTACTGAAATTGATCGTTTGGATTCTACACACTTTCTGACTCGATCCACCGTTAGCAATAAGTGTTACTGTTGAAGAAATGCTGAACATCGTGCAAATAATATCTCATATTTTGCAAAGGGTAAAATCTACCGGAATTGCGGTAAAGCCGGTCATTTTTTGGATTTATCGTTCCCGCTCCAAATCTTTTAGTTTATACTGCAAATGACTCTATCACAACTAAACAATCCATATATGGCGTTAGTGCATGCAAACATCCACTTTCGTCTCCAACTCAAGAACCCGAGCTGTCTTCGCCAGATATTCGTCGTGTACTTTTTGAAGTAGTAACAAAACAATTTGTCTAGACATGGAACTAGATTCCACGGCATCAATCACAGCTGCGCACTATTGTTTTTACATACAGCATTTTGGTCAGCTAATTGTATAACCTTCCGCTTACACTTTCAACAGCCACTCAACTTGTGATGTTTACATACTCACATTTGTTATATCTTCAATGTTTCTTATATACAGCAGAAAGCGTATAGTTGGAGTTTACCTCCCTAAAACTGATATTACGCATCTGTTGGAACGTAATGCCGTGGTTTAATTGAACTTATCACCACGCATCAGCCGGATAACCATTACCAACGTCAACCCTCATTCGTTACATTCCAGTCACCCAAATCTCTTCCGAATATTGGTATAGTCCCTAACGCAATGCACCGCATTCGGTTGAGCGCGGATTACAAACCGTTTAGCATTTCTCAACTTGGGCCTGTACCCCTGGCCAAGCCGAGAGGAGCTGTTGCAAACTTTAACAAATGTGATTACTAAAGACTTGATAGGACCCATACAGTGTTCTGAAAGTGTTCATCCACTAGTTGATGTTCAAAAGAAAGATGGCTATTTTCGTCTATGCACACCGACCTTCGAGCGCTTAATCGACATATAATCGTGGACAATTCCCTCTGCCTTCTCTCGACAGATTGATAGTTAGGCCTTCAAATGTCAAACTTTTCAAAGCTGGATATTTGCAGTGCATACTACCACGTGCCACTGACTTCAGATTGCCGACATTTGACTACTTTCCTCACGCAAGACGGCTTGTATCAACACAAAGTGCGACCAAGAGACCTAACTAGTGCCTAAGCAGCTTGGCAGAAAATTATTCCTCTATCGTCATCAGATCTCAAACGATGTGTTGTGTATATAGATGATAATTTGTATCTTGGGTAGTAACCTCACCGAACATCAGGAGGACCTTCATAATGTGCTGCATAGACTGAAGGAACTAAATCTCCGCTTGAATACCAACAAATGCCAATTCGCTGTAACGGAGGTCGAGTTTATTGGACATGTTATTTCTACCTCGGGTATTAAGTCTAATATGTAGAACACCAGAGCCATTCTCGATTGGCCAAAACCATACAACGTTATACAGATGAAACATTTCTTGGGTTTGTGTTCTTATTATCTTCGACGTTTACCGAATTTTGCGACTATTGCCGAGCCGTTACAGAGGTTGATGAGCCAAAACCATGAATTTGTGGGGCCACTGAACAAGGCAATGCTTACATGACCATACGAGCGATGATTGAAGCCACTCCTACGCTAGCGATCTTCAATGAGCACTGTACAACATTCGTTTCAACGGATGCTTCAGATGTTGGCTTGAGTGCAGTTCTGTCCCAGCTCGCGATGGCGAGGAGAAGGTGATTGCGTACGCATCACACACCTTGTTTGATACTGAATTAATTATTCCACCGGCGAGAAAGAGGCCCTCGCATGCGTCTGGGCATGTGAGAAATGGTACTTTTACTTATTCGGACGTCGATTCACTTTGCGCACCGATCATTCTGCTCTTACAACGTTACTAAGTCGGGGTACCAAAGGCCAAAAGCAGGTACGCTTCAGTCGCTGGTACTCACGTTTATTGAAATATGATTATGAAAAAAACTATGTGCCAGGGTGCTTTAACCAACTTGCAGATGCCTTGTCGAGACTCCCACTGTCCAAGGAAGGGGAAAACGAGGACTTAGAGGAGGCAAAAATGATATGGCAGCTCTCAGACGGAACACCTTCAATAACATTTGACCTGATACGGGAGCACACTGACAAAGACCCTGTCCTAGCGAAGTTTTGGGAGTACATATCCACTTCATGGTTCAGTCGTACCAAGATCCAACCTGAGTTACTTCCATGCTATACCATACGGAACGAGCTTTCTACTGTGAGCAACTGCATTATTAGAGGGGAGCAGTTCGTGGTCCCTGCAACCCTTATTCCTATGGTGGTTGCATGTGCGCATGAAGATCATCCAGGAATTGTGCAAACAAAGTCTCGTATACGAGAATACTATTGGTGGCCGAAGTTGAATTCTAGCGTCCAGGCGGTTATTCGGGAATGTTACGCCTGCCAACAATCCGATAGGAGTGCGAGGCCTCTGAATGTTCCAGTCCAATCTGTCGTGTACCCAATGAAGCCATGGGCAAAAATTGCCATTGATATTACGGGGCTGTTTGCCAATGCACCTCCGCAGAAGTGAAACGTGCTAGTGGCTGCATGTTTCTACAGCAAATGACCAGAGGCTATTCTGTGCGGGGAAGTAACTACAGCCGTCAACATAAAGTGGCTCCGTTGTTTGTTTGCAAGGTACAGTTTGCCAGGAGAAACAGTCACTGATAACGGCCCACCGTTTCGAAGTAACAAGTATGCTGAATTCCTAAGGCGCAATGGTATCATACCCACGAGGATTGTACCTTATAATCCTGCAGCAAATGGACACGTCGAACGACTTAATCGTACTTTGAAAGAATCGCTACAAGTCCTACGGCCTTCGGGAGAATCCTAGGATGATGCGTTGGTATCTTCATCTTAGGTATACAGAACCACTCCACATGCTGCAACGGCAAGTACCTCCTCGGAGGTAATGCAGAGGCCAACAATTCGAACTCGATTAAATGCAGCCTTTACATCCGAAGCGACCGCCGATCACAGAGAATACGAAAGACTAAATATAGACGCGTTGAGAGAACGTATCCTCCAGAGACATTTGTTCGTGTGAGACTACCCATTTCTCGGAAAGGAGGTAATGTATTCGGACCCCGACCCCTGTGGGATCTGTGTGCACGCCAGGAACTTACATGTTGGCTGATGGGACAAAGGTGAATGCAAAAGGGCTACATACAGCGCTTTCCCAACGTGCTATTGAACAGATGAACACACCAACAACACAGCGCTCGGTACAAACTTAAGACGTTCCGGTCGGATACGCCATCCTGTCTACCGATACGCCTTAACGGATAACACCACATAACAACTCTTCGGGGTGCTGACATTAAATTAGATCGTTCATGGACATGTAGTGCCTATCATTTTACGAACAGAGGAGGGGACAATATCGTGTTCAAATACTTTGTTTTGTTTTTGCCATCGATTCGTTTATACTACCCCCCACTTCTATTTACCACTCGTTGGCCTATCATGTGCTCATGCATTTGATTAGTTGCAATGCGAACCTACATCGATTTAACTGTACTGCACGTGTGTGCAGACACTTTCCTCCATACATACGTTCCGGTGCTACTCTGGTCTGCTGCTTTTTCGGGATACAACATGGGCGTTTTATGTTTTACGACACGAGGTGGCGGTCATTGATGGTTGCCTTAAACGAGGATAGAAATTCGTGGCTCCACAGAGACTAACTTCAAAAGTTATCCAATGTGCAAACGAAGGACATCCCGGCATAGTACGAACGAAGCGACGAATGTATGAACACTTTTGATGGCTGAAAATGACTAAAATGGCACAGGCGTTTGTCCGGTCTTGCAATGCGTGGCAGAACGCCGACAAGAGCTCTAAGCTGCTTGATGCACCCATCCAACCTATCTTTTATCTAAAGAAACCTTGATCGAAGGTGGCGATTGACATCAGGGGATCATTCCATTCTGCAACGCATCACCAGAGAAACTGTCTAATGGACACGTGCTTTTACAGTAAGTGGCCCGAGATTCACCTTTGTGGCAGTGTGAACACTTCAACCATTATAAGGTAGCTGAGCCATCTGTTTGCTGGATTTGGGCTTCCCGAGGGAATTGTGACGAACAACGAACCGCAATTCAAAAACTACGAGTACCGACATTTCCTACAACTTCACGATTTGAAACACCTACAAACTGTCCCATGCAATCCAGCTGCCAACGGAGTGGTTGTGGGCACTGATCTCTCGTTAAAGGAAAGTATACAGAAAGCACCTTTGTCCGGCGTGGATTAAGAAGATGCCGTAGTCGAGGCTTTGTTTCCCACAGAACGACCAATCGCACATCAGGGGAAATAAAGTTCGGCAGAAAGCTATGCACGAAGTTAAACGCAGTCATCCCGACTACGGAAAACAGCGATCCCCACCAACTGGAAAGTCGCCGACGTCATCATTCCTCCTATGAAAAGTAATCCATATCGGTACGTCCCAGAATGCTAGTCCGGCTAAAGGAAAGGTAGACACATAAAGGGCAGTCAGCATTGTCGCGCCCCATCAGGAGTACGCGGACATTAGGACCAGGAACGTATGAGCTTGTGGACGGCCGCCGCGTTAATGCCCGACAGCTTTACTCAACCCTTCAATCGAACGCATAGGCAATGTCCAGAAACGGGATCCAAAGCAGTTGGTCTAGCAGCTTAATCGTCACTCATGCTGATGCCCTCATCTAAGTGGGTTATGTTACAGCGCCTATCGAAACTTCCAGTCATGTTTGTCACGCCAAGTACAGCAGCCTGCAAATGCTTGAATGAGTGTCACCGATGATCAATATCAAGATCATCACGCCTGCACCTTATCGATCACACTTTTTAACTAGTGTCCAGAGCGTTTCCGCCCCTTCCTTTGCTTTCGTTAGTGGGTTCATTCGTAGTGATTCAAGACCATGACTTGAGTGTCAGTGAAACGCCGTGCAGCCGTACTTTAATTCGGCTCTCGCTTTGCCCTCTGTGGCCACTCCAATTCTCCCCACAAAATATTGTCTGTGCGCTCGTTCGAACCAGTTTGACGAGCTCTAGTCAGTGCTTCCAAACTCTTGGATCTAACCTGTGTGGATTATACTCTTGCATACTCGGCATATTCTTTGCCGAATTCCACGTGTGTGACTACATCAAACCCGTATTTCGGAAAAGATTTTGGTCTCATTCGGAAGGAAAAGCCGTGGGCTCCCAAACTAGGCGGCAACCATCCCTGCAAGTTGCAGCATAACAAAGTTACATGCTCGCTACGCTCATCAACTGAACAGTTCTAGGGATGCTTATCAGCGCTCCACCTGCATTGTTGCTTAAGGCAGGCCGATCAACACACCCTGCCGCTTTGTATGGGCGTGTGTATTCAAGTGCGAGTCGTTTGATGGTCGAACCCGACAGTCTGCGCCTTACGATCTCCATCTGCCTCTACCGCCTGACTTTGGTGCGGTTGAACAACACTTAATTCGTGTGCGTGTTCGGACGTGTTTGTGCGTCACGCCTGGCGCAAAGACCACTCATCAAGGTGAACGCTCAGATAGGCCTTAGTGCAAACGATAAGAGGACGCCTATCATTCCAATGGTTTAACGTCGCCTATGTTGCTCAGCCAATTGCAGTAAAGTCCTTAAGATCGGTATAGCCTGCTCTAACTGCATTAGAGCGTACTGTCCGCAATGTGTAGGCAAATCCGTCTAAGACTTGAGATAGACAAACAAAGTTGCTGACACAATTTGGTTTGGCCCCATGTGTCTAGTCATTCCAGTTCTCAACTGTTTAACTTTGCTCATGAAAAAGTGCGATAGAATGACTGAGGTACTCGCGCATTTTTGTAACTACTAAGGTCGATCCCATGGAGGTAAATATGGCCACGATAATACCTCCCCCAGCCAAAGTTAGTTCTGAATCTAAGCCGAAGAAGAGAGCTAGACGCTCCAACCGCACTGCAGCGTCTGTGACTCTAAATCCACTGGGTCACCTCACTCCCATAAGTGGACAAGCCTCAAACATGCCTGCTTCCACTTCTCCAACCATAGACGCTTCACCTGGAGATGCAGCCATGACACCGACAGCTCAGAGCCCGAAGGGAATCCGGTGCAGATAACAAGTAGGTAACGTACGCGATCGATTGCCTCGACAAACATACTGGAAGCGACACACATAGGTCCATCTTCTGTACCGAGAACGCGTGCGCAAACAGCTTTCACGTCAACTCCAGTGGTGCCTTCTAAATAACCCAAATTGCCGGCAAAACTATAAAGCCGACACTCGCTAAACAAAACCACGCTGCGTTAGTTCTCGTGTGCACCAATTTCCCCGAGTCTAAATCTGGCACAATAAAAGGCAAGTTGCAAGACGATCGCAACCAGTGGAGTTCCATCTGCGAGGCGATTGGTATTCGGGTTGAGCCTGTAACGCTGCAACGCGTAGCGCGTCACCCGAACTCAGTGCACTTTGATGAACCTCGAATTCTTCGAGTAAGCATAGACTCAACAGATGCGAAAAAGGATTTCCTGCCATACGCAGTTCGTCTTCGCAACTCACCTAGCGGAGTGCGCATATTACCCGATCTACCTTGGAAAGATCGCCCAAAAGAAGCAGGTGATCAACGCGGCATTCCTAATAGGGATAGCAAGAAAACAATATTTTTTCATGGTGTTCCCGAGCTTCTGCATTCTTCTGATCATGATGCGCAAACACATGACCGAGAGCAGTGGTGCTACATCCACGAAGCACTCTCTGTTGACAATGTTATTGCCAAATCCCTGACAAGAGTTCCGTCATCACCTAACTAAAGAGGCTGCGGTCCAAGACTAATGAAAGTAATATTACACTCCGAGGGAATGACGCAAGTTCTGTTGGATAGCTGGTTAAAGTTTCGAGCAAGGTTGCCAACAGAGATCCGGCTAAAGGCAGCAGGCGAACGGCCAAAACTCCTAAGCAATTCGATGGAACTTGCAAACGCTGTAAATTCTTTATCTGCACAGTCCTGCGGAGAGACTGACACAACAGCACCCACGGCACACAACAGGACAGAGCACAGCCGAGTGAAACGTCTGTTCAGGAACGCTCAATAATGCCATGCAACTTGACTGAAATTCATAAACCAGAAAACCATTAATGGCCGGCCACCTAACGGCCGGCTTAAAAGCTAACACAAAGTTGACATCCATCAACGCACTCCTAACAACAAAAACCCTATCTTGCATGTACACAAACGCCCAAGGACTTCTAAGTAATTTGGCCGAACTTAGAGAACTCCATGCCTCACACCGCGGGACCTCGTCATGATTACAGAGACCTGGTTAAATCTTGAGGTAATCGATTCTGTGATCAATTTACCCGATATGTCGCTGCTTCGGACCGATAGAACCGGAAGGAATGGCGGTGTGATTCTTTACTATAATACAAACCTCCGATGTGAAGTTGTCGATCACCCGGAAATCCGAGCTCCTGATTGGCTTTGGTGCCGCCTATGGTTTCGAAACAAGGACACATGTCTACTAACCGTGATTTACCGCCCACGAAACTCGAGGTCGAAAATGGATTCCAAGCTAAACCACGTCTTTCAATTTGCATCGTACAAGACCTACACCCACATGCTTATCGCTGGAGACTTTATCCTGCACGACATAGAAACGCTAGCAACCGACGGTACGCAGTTTAAAGCCTGCTTGCAAGAGCTAATTGCTAGCCACCCTCTGTACAACCACGTAACCTCTCCCACCAGATTTCGAACTGTTAACAAAACGTCGATACTGGATCTTGAGCTCACTAACGAAGAACTCATGCTTGACGGAATAGTTACAAGCACACCACTGGGTCGTAGTGAACATTTTACTTTACTGGTTGACTACATATGCTATGCGGATTATCCTGAAAAGGAGGATGATAAGGTTCATACTGTCACGCACTATAATGTATTATCTAAGCTTGTTAAAGATACATCTTGGACTTTCTTAACCGAATGCCCCCCAGATGTTGCCTGGGAAACCTTTACAGGGACGTTTAGCCCACTCGTAGCGCAAGCATCGGAACAGAAGTCCTTCCAACCCAAAAACATGCATAAGTCATTTCTGAGGAGAAGAACACGTAAATGTATGTCCCGGAGGGATTTAGCATAGCGAGATCACCAGGACTGCTCGAATGCCGAAACCTGGACTGGATACGTTACACATCGTAACTTCCGTGTGAAATTGATCCGTGAAGACAAGGTCACGCATCTGCAGGAGTTAATGAAGGGATTCTGCACGAACCGCAAACTTCTGTACAGGCACGTTAACGGACTTCGAAAGATGAAACGGGGGATTCCAGCACTAGTCACGGCTGATGGTTGCACGCGATCAGCAATGGAAGCAGCTGATCTCCTACGGCTTCATTACTCCCGAACTTTCCAGCAGGTAACGAGCCCAAACATTCTCCTCCTTTCTGTTATTCCACCCTCGGGCTTAGACAACATCACCTTCACCGCGGAAGCAGTGTTGAAGAACCTGTTATCCTTGCGTATTCACGGTTCTCCTAGAGTCGACCAAAATCCGACCAAAGACTGCACGTGGTAGCTAGTGATCTAGCAGAATGACTGGCTGTTTTCTATCAGTGATGTCTAGAAGAGAAACCGTATTCCACGGTATGGAAGCGAGGGGTTATCACTCTATCCATAAAGGAGGTAGCCGCACTGACCATGCCAACTACCGTCCAATAACACTATTTTCCGTACTATCCAAAGTGAGGGATCAATCATCGCAGATGCGCTGATGCAGTATCTGAAAAGCCACAACTTATTAGTCCCAGAGCAACATGGCTTTCGTCAAAAACATTCGTGTAATGATTGGCGGCATCCGGTTTCGGATTTGCCTGTCACTGTGGCCAGCCACAGGACGCATGCGCCTACAGAGGGACCATGGGTTGCTTGCGCTGCACCACCCACAGCTCCATCCACACACCCTATATCCAGTGTAAACCAGAAGGAATAAGACCGGGAGGCGTGCGGATGAGAGCCACTTTTCATCAACGGAGCCGGCCCACACTCCTTCACAGGCAAACACATGCACGCTGTAGTTGGGAATCAAGTGCACACAATGCAGTGGCTGGACCGTAGTCCGCTCCACACTGAATGCATGGAACCACTCTTCGAGCCTAGCACGGCCACGATGACCGTGCACCCTGTCCCCTCCAGCAACGAGCAACTGTCTCCTAGAGCCAGTATGGACGAGGTAATGGGTACTAGACGGGTAGGCACCTTGACAACATGCACATCAAGCGCATCCACACCGGGGATATCAAGCAACAGCCAACCACGTGAGAGGAAGATAGCAAGGAAAATACATCGAGTAATGCATAATTAAACATGACAAAAATCTTAAATTAATGAGCATATGAAACAAGTCGTTTACAAACAAATCCGGGATAAGTTCATGAGGTCAGAAGGTATATTTTACGGAAATGCCAAAAACGCGAAAATGTTATCGAAATTAACTACACTTGGCTTAAGCGACGGATGCAAGTTTATAGAAGAGCATTCAGGTAGACATTTATATGAGAAAGAAAAGCATTAGGACAAAGTTGCAAACCCACCACCTGATAAAAGAGACTTGCCATGCAAGCACACGGTTAGTAAATCGAATGCAACGTACCTACAAACGCTGCGCTGGTTGTGCCTACGTTCCTTGCAGGACCTGTCGTCGCTGCGGTAGTGGTCCTGAGTGGCCTCGCTCATGGCTCACTAAGCCTAGCCTGACTTAGGCACTCGCGACCGCATTTGCTACAGCATCATGCGCTTGATGTCTATGGAGTACAACTCATCGGTGCTTGCCGCTTCTGCACTTGTCGCTTCTTCGCTGAATGTATGAGGTCATTCTCCCCCACTTCGGCAACTGCCTTCGCGATTAGATTGAGCCATGCACGCCGATCAACCCCCTTCAGTTCCCATGATCTGCAATCAAGATTAGAACCTGAGTGGCTCACTTTAATCATGTCCTGGTAACGTAAGTTTGGTTTGCCCACATGTCGCTTCCCAATACTCAGCTGAACATATAAGACTTGTTTCCGTAATTGCGTCGAATCCATCCGGATCACATGACAGAGCCACCTCAGTTGTCTCAGCAAAAGTGTGCAGTCCACTGCACACATTCCACTTTATCGCAACACTTCCGTGTCCGTAACTCTGTCGCCCCATCCGATGCATAGAATCCGTCGCAAACACCGCTGATGGAACCGCTCGAGATATTGAACATCCCGCCGGTACATCGCCCACGTTTCACTGCCGTATAGAAGAACGGACAGCACCATGGATTTGTACATCATCAATTTTGTGCCAATGGTAAGCTGATGGTTGTTCCACTCTCGGTACTCTAGCTTCCCGAATGTCGCCGCTGCCCTCGACACGTGAATACGGAGCTCGCTGTGTATCTGCTGATCAGTCGACATCACACTGTCAAGGTAGCAGTAGCGGGAGGTGGTTTCCAATACTTCAGCACCAATGCTGATTCGCGGCAATATTGAAGATTGCGCCTCTGGTGAAGGCTGAAAGAGACAGATAGTTTTGCTTGTGTTGATGGTGAGCCCGAATTCGGCCGCTGTCGAAACTAGAGTACTAGTCATGTGCTGCAACTCATCCGCGTTGTGTGAAAACAACGCACAGTCGTCAGCAAAACAGCAACATACGGATAGTTGCCTCACAGACCAGAGTACTCGCACCGAAACGGCGGATGTTCAGCAACCCACCATCAATACGGTGCTCCACATGAACACCGTAAGCACAAGCGCCATCAAAAGCACAGGACAACATTGCATGAAAAATATATATTAAACAGGGCAGGAGATAAAATACAGCCTTGCTTCACACCAGAGACAACTGCAAAGTCATCTGAGGTCTCTCCACTCAGCTACACCTTCGCCCGCATA
>OX104070.1:55284153-55459504 GCA_944474145.2 Dicrocoelium dendriticum | reverse complement strand
TTGGTGTGATTCAATTGTCAAACCTACTGAGAGTGACTGGGCTCAATGGAAACCATATTTTACAAATAACTCGGACTTACTACCGTCAACTACTGCTTACAAGAGACCCGAAATTTGAAACTTCTCCGTCGCCTATTAGGAAATGAAGGCAATCAAGTGAAGAGCACGACTCAGGGCTACGCGCTGTAGTACATCAGTCAGAGAGCCTAGATCTTCGGCTTAGTCTTTAAAAGTGTACATTTTGTGCTACTGAAGTCGAATTCCTTGAGTATATCTTATCATCCGACGGAATGCGATCATGCAGCGCTAATACTCGGGCTACCACAAAAGCCTCCATACGGAAGAATGCATCTGAGGTTAAGCATTTTCTTGGTCTATGCTCGTACGACGCACTATTTGCCCGATTTTGCTACTGTAGCAGAGCCCTTGAGAATGCTGAGGAAGGAAAATGTCATCTACGACTGGGGCTCTGAACAGCAGTCTGACTTTTAAGAAATTAAAAGATACATCGTCTCTACACCAATGTTGTCCATTTTCGATGAAAAATGCCCTATGTTCGTCTCGACGGATGCGTCAAACATCGGTTTAAGAGCGGTCCCGTCGCACATGCAGAACGGTAAGGAAATACTGCTTGCAAATGTCTCTAGAAAATACTTCCCTACAGTGGTTTCATACTTCGACGATGAAAGGGAGGCCCTCTCCTGTGTCTGGGCCTGTGAAAAATTGCACCTATTCCTATTTGGTCGGAGGTTTACGTTGCGTACAGATCACTCTGCTCTAACTACGCTCCTCAGTTGAGGAGCCAATGTTCACAAGTCACTGTGGATTAACCGCTGATAGGCGCATTTACTGAACTATGATTTTCAAATTACATCTCGCTTTAGTTCCAAAAACCATACGCCAGATAGCTTACCACGTCTTCCATTGGATGATTCCGATAAGAATGAGGACGATGAAAAAAATGATGGTTCCTGCTTTACATTCAGATGAGCTTTCCGCCGTAACTAAGCAAGTGCTTCAAGGAGGTAACCAAAGTGAACCAAATGTACAAACCGTTTTCCGTTACCTCTCTCAAGGTTGGTGTCGCTAAACGAAACTCAGTGGTGAACTACGGGCTGTCGTGTTGAAATACTTTGTTTTGTTTTTACCCTGGATTCGCTTGTCCTACTCCCACTTCTATTTAGCACTTGTTGACCTATCATGTGCTCATGCATTTGATTGGTTGCAATGCGAACCTCCATCGATTTAAATGTACTATGCGTGGGTGCGGACAGTTTCCTCCATACATACATTCTGGTGCTACTCTGGTCTTCTGCTTTTTCAGGATACAACAAATTGGCGTCGCGTGTTACCGAGGTCTTTGCATGCTACTGCCCCTTCACCGTTCTGGACTGAATCTGCGGTTACCCCAAATGCAGAATGCTGGGAAGACTGGAAAATTAGTTTTTCAGATTATGTTTCTGTGCTACCAGTTCCCAATCCATCCGGGACGCTGCAAACGGAGGATAATTTAAAGCTTTTGCGCTTGCGCGTCTGCTCAGAGGGTCGACGTATATTGGACGCTCTAAACTTGTGGGAGAAATCCAAATTGACGGAGGCCTTATCGGCCCTCCATTAACATTGGGGTGTTCGTGTGAACACCTATACTTCTCGGTACAATTTTTCGCAGCTGTAACAAGCATCTGGTGAATCAGTGGATGCATTCATATTCCGTCTTGTTTGTTCTGTTCGAAAGTGGGACTACAATAGTATTCCCAAGAAAAACGTGGAAGAAACCTTGCTAATACAATAACTGATTTCTGGTCTCACGGATTCTCGGATCAGAGACAGCATGTTAATGGAGAACGCAAAGAAGCTCACATGGGACAGCGCCTGGGACGTGGCTCGCGCGAAGTTCGCAGTCACAGAACGAAACAAACTTTTTCTCTTAAACACAGAAGCTACTGAAAATGACAGTTTCGATTCTACACACTCTCTGACCCGATCCCCCGTTAGCAATAATTGTTACTGTTTTAGAAATGCTGAACATCGTGCAAATGATATCTCATATCTTGCAAAAAGTAAAATCTACCGGAATTGCGGTAAAGCCGCTTTTTTGGATTTGTCGTTCCCGCACCCAATCTTTTAGTTGATACTGCAAAGCACTAATGCTTCTCCGGTCACAATTAAACAATCCATATATGGCGTTAGTGCATGCAAACATCCACTTTCGTCTCCAACTCAAGAACCCAAACTGTCTTCGCCAGATATTCGTCGTGTACTTTTTGAAGTAGTAACAAAACAATTTGTCTAGACATGGAACTAGATTCCACGGCATCAATCACAGCTGCGCACTATTGTTTTTACATACAGCATTTTGGTCAGCTAATTGTATAACCTTCCGCTTACACTTTCAATAGCCACTCAACTTGTGATGTTTACATACTCACATTTGTTATATCCTCAATGTTTCTTATATACAGCAGAAAGCGTATAGTTGGAGTTTACCTAAAACTGATATTACGCATCTGTTGGAACGTAATGCCGTGGTTTAATTGAAACTATCACCATGCGTCAGCCGGATAACCATTACCAACGTCAACCCTCATTCGTTACATTCCAGTCACCCAAATCTCTTCCGAATATTGGTAGAGTCCCTAACGCAATGCACCGCATTCGGTTGAGCGCGGATTACAAACCGTTTAGCATTTCTCAACCTAGGCCTGTACCCATGGTCAACCGAGAGGGGTTGTTGCAAACTTTAACAAATATGATTACTAAAGACTTGATAGGACCCATACAGTGTTCTGAATGTGTTCATCCACTAGTTGATGTTCAAAAGAAAGATGGCTATTTTCGTCTATGCACCGACCTTCGAGCGCTTAATCGACATATAATCGTGGACAATTCCCTCTGCCTTCTCTCGACAGATTGATAGTTAGGCCTTCAAATGTCAAACTTTTCTCAAAGCTGGATATTCGCAGTGCATACCCTCACGTGCCACTGACTCCAGATTGCCAACATTTGACTACTTTCCTCAAGCAAGACGGTTGGTATCAATACGAATTGCTACCATTGGGCCTTAGTGGTGCCCGTGCAGCTTGGCAGAAATTTATTACTCTATCGTTATCAGATCTAAAGGATGTGTTGTGTATATGGATGATATTTGTATCTTGGGTAGTAACCTCACCGAACATCAGGAGGACCTTCATAATGTGCTGCATAGACTGAAGGAACTAAATCTCCGCTTGAATACCAGCAAATGCCAATTCGCCATAACTGAAGTCGAGTCTATTTGACATGTTATTTCTACCTCGGGTATTAAGCCTAATGTGCAGAACACCAGAGCCATTCTCGATTGTCCAAAACCATGCAACGTTATACAGATGAAACATTTCTTGGGTTTGTGTTCTTATTACCTTCGACATTTACCGAATTTTGCGACTATTGCCGAGCCGTTACGGAGGTTGACGCGCCAAAACCAGGAGTTTCGTTGGGCCACTGAACAAGACAATGCTTACATGACCATACGAGCGATGATTGAATCCACTCCAACGGTAGCGATCTTCAATGAGCACTGTCCAACGTTTGTTTCAACGGATGCTTCAGATGTTGGCTTGGGTGCAGTTCTGTCCCAGCTGCGCGATGGCGAGGAGAAAGTGATTGCGTACGCATCGCGTACCTTGTCTGATACTGAAGAAAATTATTCCACCGGCGAGAAGGAGGCCCTCGCATGCGTTTGGGAATGTAAGAAACGGCACTTTTACTTATTCGGACGTCGATTCACTTTGCGCACCGATGATTCTGCTCTTACAACGTTACTAAGTCACGGAAAACAGGCCAAAAGCCGGTACCCTTGAGTCGCTGGTACTCACGTTTTGGAAATATGATTATGAAATAAATTAATTGTCAGTGTGCTTTAACCATATTGCAGATGCCTTGTCGAGACTCCCACTGTCCAAGGAAGGGGAAAACGAGGACTTAGAGGAGGCAAAAATGATATCGCAGCTCTCAGACGGAACATCTACAATAACATTTGACCTGATACGAGAGCACACTGACAAAGACCCTGTCCTAGCGAAGTTTCGGGAGTACATATCCACTTCATGCTCCAGTCGTACCAAGATCCAACCTGAGTTACTTCCATGCTATACCATACGGAACGAGCTTTCTACTGTGAGCAACTGCATTATTAGAGGCGAGCAGTTTGTGGTCCCTGCAACCCTTATTCCTATGGTGGTTGCATGTGCGCATGAAGGTCATCCAGGAATTGTGCAAACAAAGTCTCGTATACGAGAATACTATTGGCGGCCGAAGTTGAATTCCAGCGTCCAGGCGGTTATTCGGGAATGTTACGCCTGCCAACAATCCGATAGGAGTGCGAGGCCTCTGAATGTTCCAGTCCAATCTGTCGTGTACCCAATGAAGCCATGGGCAAAAATTGCCATCGATATTATGGGCCCGTTTGCCAATGCACCTCCGCAGAAGCGAAACGTGCTAGTGGCTGCATGTTTCTACAGCAAATGACCAGAGGCTATTCTGTGCGGGGAAGTAACTACAGCCGTCAACATAAAGTGGCTCCGTTGTTTGTTTGCAAGGTACGGTTTGCCAGGAGAAACAGTCACTGATAACGGCCCACAGTTTCGAAGTAACAAGTATGCTGAATTCCTAAGGCGCAATGGTATCATACACACGAGGATTGTACCTTATAATCCTGCAGCAAATGGACTCGTCGAACTACTTAATTGTACTTTGAAAGAATCTCTACAAGTCCTTCGGCTTTCGGGAGAATCCTAGGATGATGCGTTGGTATCTGCACTGGAGGTATAAAGAACCACTCCACGTACTGCAACGCCAGGAACCTCCTCGGAGTTAATGCTGGGGCGAACAATTCGAACTCGATTAAATGCAGCCTTTACATCCGAAGAAACCGCCGATCACAGAGAATACGAAAGACTAAATATAGACGCGTTGAGAGAACTTAACCTCCAGAGACATTTGTTCGTGTGAGACTACCCATTTCTCGGAAAGGAGGTAATGTATTCGGACCCCGACCCCTGTGGGATCTGTGTGCACGCCAGGAACTTACAAGTTGGCTGATGGGACAAAGGTGAATGCAAAAGGGCTACATACAGCGCTTTCCCAACGTGCTATTGAACAGATGAACACACCAACAACACAGCGCTCGGTACAAACTTAAGACGTTCCGGTCGGATACGCCATCCTGTCTACCGATACGCCTTAACGGATAACACCACATAACAACTCTTCGGGGTGCTGACATTAAATTAGATCGTTCATGGACATGTAGTGCCTATCATTTTACGAACAGAGGAGGGGACAATATCGTGTTCAAATACTTTGTTTTGTTTTTGCAATCGATTCGTTTATACTACCCCCACTTCTATTTACCACTCGTTGGCCTATCATGTGCTCATGCATTTGATTAGTTGCAATGCGAACCTACATCGATTTAACTGTACTGCACGTGTGTGCAGACACTTTCCTCCATACATACGTTCCGGTGCTACTCTGGTCTGCTGCTTTTTCGGGATACAACATGGGCTTTTTATGTTTTACGACACGAGGTGGCGGTCATTGATGGTTGCCTTATACGAGGATAGAAATTCGTGGCTCCACAGAGACTAACTTCAAAAGTTATCCAATGTACAAACGAAGGACATCCCGGCATAGTACGAACGAAGCGACGAATGTATGAACACTTATGATGGCTGAAAATGACTAAAATGGCATAGGCGTTTGTCCGGTCTTGCAATGCGTGGCAGAACGCCGACAAGAGCTCTAAGCTGCTTGATGCACCCATCCAACCTATCTTTTATCTAAAGAAACCTTGATCGAAGGTGGCGATTGACATCAGGGGATCATTCCATTCTGCAACGCATCACCAGAGAAACTGTCTAATGGACACGTGCTTTTACAGTAAGTGGCCCGAGATTCACCTTTGTGGCAGTGTGAACACTTCAACCATTATAAGGTAGCTGAGCCATCTGTTTGCTGGATTTGGGCTTCCCGAGGGAATTGTGACGAACAACGAACCGCAATTCAAAAACTACGAGTACCTACATTTCCTACAACTTCACGATTTGAAACACCTACAAACTGTCCCATGCAATCCAGCTGCCAACGGAGTGGTTGTGGGCACTGATCTCTCGTTAAAGGAAAGTATACAGAAAGCACCTTTGTCCGGCGTGGATTAAGAAGATGCCGTAGTCGAGGCTTTGTTTCCCACAGAACGACCAATCGCACATCAGGGGAAATAAAGTTCGGCAGAAAGCTATGCACGAAGTTAAACGCAGTCATTCCGACTACGGAAAACAGCGATCCCCGCCAACTGGAAAGTCGCCGACGTCATCATTCCTCCTATGAAAAGTAATCCATATCGGTACGTCCTAGAATGTTAGTCCGGCTAAAGGAAAGGTAGACACATAAAGGGCAGTCAGCATTGTCGCGCCCCATCAGGAGTACGCAGACATTAGGACCAGGAACGTATGAACTTGTGGACGGCCGCCGCGTTAATGCCCGACAGCTTTACTCAACCCTTCAATCGAACGCATAGGCAATGTCCAGAAACGGGATCCAAAGCAGTTGGTCTAGCAGCTTAATCGTCACTCATGTTGATGCCCTCATCTAAGTGGGTTATGTTACAGCGCCTATCGAAACTTCCAGTCATGTTTGTCACGCCAAGTACAGCAGCCTGCAAATGCTTGAATGAGTGTCACCGATGATAAATATCAAGATCATCACGCCTGCACCTTATCGATCACACTTTGTAACTAGCGTCCAGAGCGTTTCCGCCCCTTCCTTTGCTTTCGTTAGTGGGTTCATTCGTAGTGATTCAAGACCATGACTTGAGTGTCAGTGAAACGCCGTGCAGCCGTACTTTAATTCGGCTCTCGCTTTGCCCTCTGTAGCCACTCCAATTCTCCCCACAAAATATTGTCTGTGCGCTCGTTCGAACCAGTTTGACGAGCTCTAGTCAGTGCTTCCAAACTCTTGGATCTAGCCTGTGTGCATTATACTCTTGCATACTCGGCATATTCTTTGCCGAATTCCACGTGTGTGACTACATCAAACCCGTATTTCGGAAAAGATTTTGGTCTCATTCGGAAGGAAAAGCCGTAGGCTCCCAAACTAGGCGGCAACCATCCCTGCAAGTTGCAGCATAACAAAGTTACATGCTCGCTACGCTCATCAACTGAACAGTTCTAGGGATGCTTATCAGCGCTCCAGCTGCATTGTTGCTTAAGGCAGGCCGATCAACACACCCTGCCGCATTGTATGGGCATGTGTATTCAAGTGCGAGTCGTTTGATGGTCGAACCCGACAGTCTGCGCCTTACGATCTCCATCTGCCTCTACCGCCTGACTTTGGTGCGGTTGAACAACACTTAATTAGTGTGCGTGTTCGGACGTGTTTGTGCGTCACGCCTGGCGCAAAGACCACTCATCAAGGTGAACGCTCAGATAGGCCTTAATGCAAACGATAAGAGGACGCCTATCATTCCAATGGTTTAACGTCGCCTATGTTGCGCAGCCAATTGCAGTAAAGTCTTTAAGATCAGTATGGCCTGCTCTAACTGCATTAGAGCGTACTGTCCGCAATGTGTAGGCAAATCCGTCTAAGACGTGAGATAGACAAACAAAGTTGCTGACACAATTTGGTTTGGCCCCATGTGTCTAGTCATTCCAGTTCTCAACTGTTTAACTTTGCTCATGAAAAAGTGCGATAGAATGACTGAGGTACTCGCGCATTTTTGTAAATACTAAGGTCGATCCCATGGAGGTAAATATGGCCACGATAATACCTCCCCCAGCCAAAGTTAGTTCCGAATCTAAGCCGAAGAAGAGGGCTAGACGCTCCAACCGCATTGCAGCGTCTGTGACTCTAAATCCACTGGGTAACCTCACTCCCAAAAATGGACAAGCTTCAAACATGCCTGCTTCCACTTCTCCAACCATAGACGCTTCACCTGGAGATTCAGCCACGACACCGACAGCTCAGAGCCGAAGGCAATCCGGTGCAGATAACAAGCAGGTAACATACGCATCGATTGCCTCGACAAACACACTGCAAGCGGCACAAGTAGGTCCATCTTCTGTACCGAGCACGCGTGGCGCAAAGCAGCTTTCACTGTCAACTCCAGTGGTGACTTCTAAACAACCCAAATTGCCGGCAAAACTATAAAGCCAACACTCGTTAGACGAAACCACGCTGCGTTAACTCTCATGTGTGCCAATGTTCTCCAGTCCAACTCTGGCACAGTAAAAGGCATGTTGCAAGACGATCGCAACCGGTGGAGTTCCATCTGCGAGGCGATTGGTATTCGGGTTGAGCCTGCTATGCTGCAACGCGTAGCGTGTCGCCCGACCTCAGTGCATTCTGGTGAACCTCGAATTCTTCGAGTAACACTAGACTCAGCAGAGGAGACAGAGGCTGTCCTGCTCTTAGCAGTTCATCTTCGCAACTCACCGAGCGGAGTGCGCATATTACGTGATCTACTTTGGAAAGATCGCCCAAAAGAAGCGGTTGACCAACGCGGCATTCCTAATAGGGATAGCAAGAAAACAATATTTGTTCGTGATGTTCCCGAGCTACTGCATTCTTCTGATCACGATGGGCAAACACATGACCGAGAGCAGTGGTGCTACATTCGTGAAGCAGTCTCTGTTGACCATGTTATTGCCAAATCCCTGACAAGAGTTCCGTCCTCACCTAACTACAATGGCTGCATTCCAAGATTAATGAAAGTAATATTACACACCAAGGGAATGACGCAAGTTCTGCTGGATAGCTGGTTAAAGTTTCGAGCTAAGTTGCCAACAGACATCCGGCTAAAGGCAGCAGGTGAACGGCCAATGTCGTAAGCAGTTCGAAGGAACTTGAAAACGCTGCAAATTCTTTATCTGCACAGTCCTGCGGATAGACCGACAAAACAGCACCCACAGCGCATAACAGGATAGAGCACAGCACGAGTGAAACGTCTGTTCAGGAGCGCTCAATAACGTCATGCAACTTGACTGAAATTCATAAAACAAAAAGCGATTAATGGCCGGCCACCTAACGGCCGGCTTAAAGACTAACACAAAGTTGACATCCATCAACGCACTCCTAACAACAAAAGTTCTATCTTGCACGTACACAAGCGCCCCAGGCCTACTAAGTAAGCTGGCCGCACTTAGAGAACTCCATGCCTCACAACCGCGGGACTTCGTCATGATTACAGAGACCTGGTTAAACCTTGAGATAACCGATTCTGACATCAATTTGCCCGGTATGTCGCTGCTTCGGACCGATGGAACCGGAAGGGATGGTAGAGTGATTCTTTACTATAATACAAACCTCCGATGTGGAGTTATCGATCACCCGGAAATCCGAGCTCCTGATTCGCTTTGGTGCCGTTTATCGTTGCGAAACAAGGACATATGTCTACTAGCCGTGATTAACCGCCCACCAAACAACGACGGAAATGGACTCCAAAATGAAGCACGTCTTTCAGTTTGCTTTGAACAAGTCCTACACCCACATTATTATACCTAGAGACTTTAACGTGCACGACATAGAAACGTCAGCAACCGACGGTACGCAGTTTAAAGCCTGCATGCAAGAGCTAATTGTTAGCCACCCTCTGTGCTACCACGTAACTTCTCCTACCAGATTTCGAATTGCTAACGAGCCGTCGATATTGGATCTTATGCTCACTAACGAAGAGCTCATGGTTGACGGGATAGTTGCAAGCACACCACTGGGTCGTAGTGATCATGTTACTACTCTTTGTCTATATATGCTATGCAGAGTATCCTGAAAAGGCGGTTGATAAAGTGCATATGGTCACGCACTATAATGTGTTATCTACGCTTGTTAAGGATACGTCTTGGACTTTCTTAACCGAATTCCCCCCTCCCCCAGATGTTGCCTGGGAAACCTTTCCAAGGACATTTAGCACACTGGTAACGCACGCATCGGAACAGAAGGCCTTCCAACCCAAAAACATGCATAAGTCATTTCTGAGGAGAAGAACACGTAAATGTATGTCCCGGAGGGATTTAGCATAGCGAGATCACCAGGACTGCTCGAATGCCGAAACCTGGACTGGATACGTTACACATCGTAACTTCTGTGTGAAATTGATCCGTGAAGACAAGGTCACGCATCAGCAGGAGTTAATGAAGGGATTCTGCACGAACCGCAAACTTCTGTACAGGCACGTTAACGGACTTCGAAAGGTGAAGCGGGGGATTCCAGCACTAGTCACGGCTGATGGTTGCACGCGATCAGCAATGGAAGCAGCTGATCTCCTACGGCTTCATTACTCCCGAACTTTCCAGCAGGTAACGAGCCCAAACATTCTCCTCCTTTCTGTTATTCCACCGTCGGGCTTAGACAACATCACCTTCACCGCGGAAGCTGTGTTGAAGAACCTGTTATCCTTGCGTATTCACGGTTCTCCTAGAGTCGACAAAATCCGACCAAAGACTGCACGTGGTAGCTAGTGATCTAGCAGAATCACTGACTGTTTTCTATCAGTGATGTCTAGAAGAGAACCATATTCCACCGGTATGGAAGCGAGGGGTTATCACTTGTCCATAAAGGAGGTAGCCGCACTGACCCTACCAACTACCGTCCAATAACACTATTTTTGTACTATCCAATGTGATGGAATCAATCATCGTAGATGCGCTGATGCAGTATCTGAAAAACCACAACTTATTAGTCCCAGAGCAACATGGCTTTCGTCAAAAACAATCGTGTAATGATTGGCGGCATCCGGTTTCGGATTTGCCTGTCACTGTGGCCAGCCACAGGACGCATGCGCCTACAGAGGGACCATGGGTTGCTTGCGCTGCACCACCCACAGCTCCATCCACACATCCTATATCCAGTGTAAACCAGAAGGAATAAGACCGGGAGGCGTGCGGATGAGAGCCACTTTTCATCAACGGAGCCGGCCCACACTCTTTCACAGGCAAACACATGCACGCTGTAGTTGGGAATCAAGTGCACACAAGGCGGTGCCTGGACCGTGATTCGCTCCACACTGGATGCATGGAACCACTCTTCGAGCCTAACACGGCCACAAGGACTGTGCACCCTGTCTCCTCCAGCAACGACCAACTGTCTCCTAGAGCCAGTATGGACGAGGTACTGGGTACTAGACGGGTAGGCACCTTGACAACATGCACATCAAGCGCATCCACACCGGGGATATCAAGCAACAGCCAACCACGTGAGAGGAAGATAGCAAGGAAAATAAATCGAGTAATGCATAATTAAACATGACAAAAATCTTAAATTAATGAGCATATGAAACAAGTCGTTTACAAACAAATCCGGGATAAGTTCATGAGGTCAGAAAGTATATTTTACGGAAATGCCAAAAACACGAAAATGTTATCGAAATTAACTACACTTGGCTTAAGCGACGTGTGCAAGTTTATAGAAGAGCATACAGGTAGACATTTATATGAGAAAGAAAAGCATTAGGACAAAATTGCAAACCCACCACCTGATAAAAGAGACTTGCCATGCAAGCACACGGTTAGTAAATCGAATGCAACGTACCTACAAACGCTGCGCTGGTTGTGCCTACGTTCCTTGCAGGACCTGTCGTCGCTGCGGTAGTGGTCCTGAGTGGCCTCGCTCATGGCTCACTAAGCCTAGCCTGACTTAGGCACTCGCGACCGCATTTGCTACAGCATCATGCGCTTGATGTCTATGGAGTACAACTCATCGGTGCTTGCCGCTTCTGCACTTGTCGCTTCTTCTCTGAATGTATGAGGTCATTCTCCCCCACTTCGGCAACTGCCTTCGCGATTAGATTGAGCCATGCACGCCGATCAACCCCCTTCAGTTCCCATGATCTGCAATCAAGATTAGAACCTGAGTGGCTCACTTTAATCATGTCCTGGTAACGTAAGTTTGGTTTGCCCACATGTCGCTTCCCAATACTCAGCTGAACATATAAGAGTTGTTTCCGTAATTGCGTCGAATCCATCCGGATCACATGACAGAGCCACCTCAGTTGTCTCAGCAAAAGTATGCAGTCCACTGCATACATTCCACTTTATCGCAACACTTCCGTGTCCGCAACTCTGTCGCCCCGACCGATGCACAAAATCCGTCGCAAACACCGCTGATGGAACCGCTCGAGATATCGCACATCCCGCCGGTACATCGCCCACGTTTCACTGCCGTATAGAAGAACGGACAGCACCATGGATTTGTACATCATCAATTTTGTGCCAATGGTAAGCTGATGGTTGTTCCACTCTCGGTACTCTAGCTTCCCGAATGCCGCCGCTGCCCTCGACACGTGAATACGGAGCTCACTGTGTATCTGCTGATCAGTCGACATCACACTGCCAAGGTAGCAGTAGCGGGAGGTGGTTTCCAATACTTCAGCACCAATGCTGATTCGCGGCAATATTGAAGATTGCGCCTCTGGTGAAGGCTGAAAGAGACAGATAGTTTTGCTTGTGTTGATGGTGAGCCCGAATTCGGCCGCTGTCGAAACTAGAGTACTAGTCATGTGCTGCAACTCATCCGCGTTGTGTGAAAACAACGCGCAGTCGTCAGCAAACAGCAACATACGGATAGTTGCCTCACAGACCAGAGTACTCGCACCGAAACGGCGGATGTTCAGCAACCCACCATCAATACGGTGCTCCACATGAACACCGTAAGCACAAGCGCCATCAAAAGCACAGGACAACATTGCATGAAAATATATATTAAACAGGGCAGGAGATAAGATACAGCCTTGCTTCACACCAGAGACAACTGCAAAGTCATCTGAGGTCTCTCCACTCAGCTACACCTTCGCCCGCATACCACTGTGCAGACATTCAATTAAACTTACAAACTTACGCGGGCAATCAAACTTGCCCAACACCAGCCACAATGCCTCGCGGTTCAGCGTATCAAATGCTTTGGTGAAATCAACAAAAAGCGAGTACAATGGCTGGTGTCGTTCTCTGAACTTCTCCTGAAACTGACGAGCCGCAAACACCATATCTATAGTGCTGCGCCCCGAACGGAATCCACATTGCTGTTCCGCCACGTTAGGTTCCACAACCTGACTGAGGACGCGGTTGAGCAGGACTCGAGCAATCATCTTGCCCACACAACTCAGCATGTTGATGCCACGATAATTCGTGCAACATTGCTTGCTACCTTTGCCCTTGTACAGTGGTATCACAAGGGCATCCTTCAGCTCAGGAGGCACCTCCTCCTCAATCCATACGCGTTGCACCAAGTGGTGCAACGCAGTCAACAACGCAGGTCCGCCGTGTTTCAATAATTCAGGCGGGATTCCGTCGGCTCCGGCACACTGGCCCTTTTCACAGTTGAGAAAGTGCTCTCTGCGTCTCATCCAGTGTCGGCGTGTCCGTCAGACTCGCCTTCACATCGTGCTGTTTGAGGCCGTTCAATGTAGGCCAGTCGATCTCTGAACGGTTGTTCAAGAGACAGTCGAAGTGTTCTTGCCAGATATGCATTATGTCTGCAGTCTGTGTGCAGGTAGCGCCTGAACTACCATCGATCAGTATCCTCAGCGGCTCCAATCTCGGTCCATCCACCGCCTTCAAGGAGTCAAAGAATTCCTTGCATTGGCGGCGTTTGGCGTAGCATTCTATCTGCTTCGCCTTCTTTGTCCACTATGCACCTTTAATGCGACGGCGCTCTCGGGTCAGACGCCGTCAAACTTTGAGAAACTGACTCTTCTTCCCCAAGTCACTGGGGTCTGCTAGATGTGCAGCAAATGCTACATTCTTCCCAGACACCAATGCGCCAATCGTCGCATTGTTCTTATCAAACCAATAAGAACGCTTATAGTTAGCGTAATACTAACCTATTAATTACACGTAATAGCCGGACTGCGGCTGTTGATGATGGAGCAGGAGTCGATGTCATCTACCTGGACTTTTCAAAAGCGTTTGACCGCTTAGACCATCGAATTCTTCAGAAGCTTCGGAACTACGGCATTGGCGACCCAATCCTGAGGTAGATTAGTAATTTTCTACACGAACGACGGCTAGCGGTGAGAGCCCCAGGATCGTTGTCGATGCAATCGATGTGGTGTCTGGTGTACCACAAGGCTCGGTGCTTGGACCTCGTCTATTCTTGGTGTTCATTAACGATTTGACAAGATCAGTTGCTTCCGAGTTCCTATTTTTCGCAGATGATATCAAGATATGGCGATGGATCAGAGGACCGGACGACCACGAACGGCTCCAGTGCGATCTTAACACAGTGTCCAACTGGTCAGTTCCAAACGCCCTACCATTCAACATAGACAAATGTCGCGTCGTACAATTACGCCATAGTCATAACTACACCTATTCACTTGGGACCAACGGACTGCAGACCAGCTCCAAGGAACGTGCCTTTGATGTGATCGTACAGAGCGACCTCAACTGTTCAAAATTGGCTGAGGTAGCTGCGAAAAGAGGCAAGCAGCACTTCGGCATGCTGCGAAGGGCATTCGGGAGATTTGACTCATCAAACTTCCCAATTATGCACAATTCCTTCGTGCGCCCGCATGTTGAATACGCTATACAAGCTTGGCAACCTTGGTTGAAGCGTGATCTAGAGACGTTAGAGGAACCGCAACGAAGAGCGACAAAGAATGTAAAGGGTCTGCGCTATCACTCTTACCACCGAAGGCTGAAGTTGCTGGGAATTTTCAACGGACGCTATCGAAGGCTGCGCGGCGATCTCATATTAGCGGATCAGATATTGAGTGACCCCAACCACGTATGCCGACACTTGCTGAAACTTGGCCACAACACGCAGCTCAGGGGTAACTGCTTAAAATTGAAAGAACGATATAGCCGTCTAGACTGTCGACGAAATTACTTTTCCCATCGAGTTTGCAAACCCTGGAAAGCACTCCCAAACTCAATTGTATCCTCCCCTACCTTGGACCTTTTCAAAAAACGGTTAGATGTTGCTCTTAGCTCCCAGCATTTCGTTATCTAGACTTCTCTATTATGGACTACGCTAAGCATGCTTTTCAACAGAATTTATGTATCAAATGGAACCAACTGAGCGACTATACTTTACTTTTCTCACGCCTTATATCAACGACCACTGCACTCCAGTGTATTTCTGAACGTTTATGCTCGATTTTTTAATTTCACACAGATGTAATTTATCAAAGTATTCACCTCGGCAGACGTTCGGTGGATGAACCAGATATATTTTGATTTCATCATATTCACCCCAACCATCCTACGAGACGTGTCAAGCGCTTGCTTTTATTCCGTGATAAATCATTGTTCATTGCGCAGGGGCCTAGTGTGCGTTTTGGAACACAACGTGCACCATTTGCTTATTTTGTTAACCATAAAGGCCAATTCGACTGGAAAACGAATTCATGTTTCACTCCCATATTGTTGGCGGTATCCGGTTCCGGATTTGCCTTTCACTGCGGCCTCCATCAGGACAACCACAGGACACTTGCGCCTACAGAGAAACCATAGTTGACCTGCATTGTACGAGCCACAGCTCAATCCGCACACCCAATATCTAGTGTAAACGCGATGGAATAAAACCGGGAAGCATGTGGATAAGAGATACGTTTCATCAGCGGATCCGGCCCACACTCCTTCAACATGCACAACAGCAGCATTCCTCTCTAATTATATTGGGGATCTTACGTGCCAGACGTACGCAATGCGGTGGTTGTGCCATGGACCGTTCCACAGTGGATGCACGAAACCACTCATTGATGCTAGCATGGCCACGGTGACCGTGTATCACATCCTCTCTAACAACAACCACTTGTCTCTTGGAGGCAGTGTAATCGAGGCGCAAGGTTATAGACAGGTAAGCACCTTGTCAACATACACATCAAGCGCAGCCACACTGGGATGTCAACCAACAGCCAATCACGTGAAAAGCAATCTCAAACGAAATAAATAGAATAAAGCATACAGATATGCCGGCTTAACTCTGCGCAAAATTAGCATATGGAAGAGGTTGGTAATCAACAAACCCACGATAAATTCAGGATGTCAGAAAAAGATATCAAGAATGCAACAAACACAAGAATTAACGGTTGACCACCTTCCGCTTAAGCGACGTGCACATAGAAGGTTATTCAGGTAGACATTAAAATGAGATGACGAAATATGCATTAAGGCAGTATAGCAAACCAGTCATCTGAAATAAAGATAAGCAAGTACGCGCATGCAGCGTACCTACTAACGCTGCGGCGGTTCTGCTTACTTTCTCACCAGGACTCGTTGTCATTTCGATGCTGGTCCCGAGTGGCTCGCTCGTAGTCCACTAAGCGTACCTGGCTCAGACAATCGCGACCGCACATGCTACAGCACTACGCACTCGACGTTGATGGAATACACTCCATCGGCGCTTGTCGCTTCCGGAGCTACCGCTTCTTCTACGCATGCACCAGGGCTTTCTCCTACATCTCGGCAACTGCCTTCGTGATCGGATTGCGCCATGCACCTGAAATCAACATTAGAACTCACCTTATTCATGTCTACGTTTCGGTTCCATATAGAAGAACGGACAGCACCATCCATTTGTACTCTATTGGCTTCGTGTCAACTGTAAGCTGGTGGTTGTTCCATACACTGTACTCAAGCTTCCCGAATGCCGCCGCTGCCTTCGAGACGCGGATATGCAGCTCACAGTTAAGCTGCCGGTCAGTCGAGATCACACTCTTAAGGTAGCAGAACCTGCAGGTAATTTCCAGCACTTTAACATCAATGCTGATTCGCGGCAATATTGAAAATTGCACCGCCGGCGAAGGCTGAAAGAGACAGACAGTTGTGCTCGTGTTGATGATAAGACGGAATTTGGCCGCTGTCGAAGCCAGAGCACTAGTCAGGTATTGCTAATCATCTGCGCTGTGTGCAAACAACGCACACTGGTCAGCGAATATCAACATACAGATGGTTGTTTCACAGATTAGGGTTCTCGCACGAAAACGACGAATGTTCAGCAAACCACCATCAATACGGTGCTTGACACAACGAACACCCTAAGCGCAAGCCGCATCAAACGCACACGACATTATGGCAAGCGTATACATATTAAATCTTAAACATAGAAAATATGATATATATAAAATATATATGTATATAAAATATATAGATAAAATATATAAGATCTAAACATACAAAATATAACTACTAAATATTGATATAAATAAATATTAAATATACATATTAACTTTTAAACACGACGTTGCTTCAGATCCAACAACTGCAGTCATCCGAGATCTGTCCACTCAGCTGCACCCTCGCCCGCATACCACTGTACAGACGTTCAATTAAACTTACTCGGACAACCAAACTTACCCAACACCTGCCACAATGCATCGCGGTTCACCGTATCAATTGTTTCGGTGAAAGCAACAAAAAACGAGTACAGCAGTTGGTGTCACTCTCTCCACTTCTCCTGCAACTGAGGAGCCGCAAGCACCATATCTATAGTACTACGACCAGGACGGAATCCACACTGCTCTTCCTTCACGTTAATTTCCAGAACCTGACTGACGAAGCGGTTGAGCAGGATTCGGGAAATCACCTTCCCTACACAACTCAGTAACTTGATACCACGATGATTCGTGGCACATTGCTTGTTTCCTTTGACCTTGTACAGTGGTAGCGCAAGCGCAGCTTCCTACTCAGGACACACCTCCTCAATCCACAAGCGTTGCACAACTGGTGCACTGGCAAGATTGCAGTTTCGCAGCAGAGCAAGTGCTACCTGCACCTCGTCCAGTGTCGGTGTGTCCGCTATGCTCACTCTCAGCTCGTGCTACTAAAAACTGTTCAATGTAGGCCAGTCCATCTCCGATCGGTTGTTCAAGCTACAGTCAAAGTGCTTTCGCGACATCTGCATTATGTCAGCAGTCTGTGTGCAGGCACCTTCTGAATAACCTACCTAGGTCCATAAACCGTATTCAAGTAGACAAAGGGTTTCTTGTTTTGGCGGCGTTTGGCGTAGCATTCCAGCTGCTTCACCTTCTCCATCCACCATGTATTTTTAATGCGACGGAACTCTCGAGTTAGTCACCGTCGAGTTTTGCGAAACTGACTCTTCTTTTCCATGTCACTGCCGTCTGCCACACGAGCAACAAATGCTACATTCTTCTCAGGTACTAAGTCGCCAATCGTTGCATTGTTTTCATAAAACTAACCGGGCCGCTTACAGTTTGCGCGCCCGATGGTCTCTTCGGCAGCAGCTGTCACTTGGTCGCAAATATGGTGCCACAGGTCGCCCACTGTGGTTGTGCATTCCACATCACGTAGGCGTGTGACCATGGCTTTCTCCAGCTCAATACGCTTCTCCAAGTACCGAGGGAGCGGATGTTAAATTTACGCTGGTTCACGGCATGAGTGCAATAGATAGATTCAAGAAAATATAGGTACGGTTTGATCCGCTTCAATTTGTGATCAGTGTCTCACTCAGCTCCACGCAATACACGTGTCGCGCGCACTTCACGCATATCACGCTGACGTACGATGACCTAGTCGAGCAGGTGAGCTTGACCACTCTGTGAGTGCGTCCAAGTCGCCATACACTCGCATTCATGGCAAACCGGTGATTGGTGCTCATCAGGCAGAGTGGCATGCAGTGAGAGTAGCCTATCTCCGTTCGCATTCGCTGAACCAATGCAATGAGGACAGGTGACATCTGTCCTCATCGATGCATCAGACCCAAATCGCGAGTTGAAATCAGCCAGCAGAAATAGTCGGTCGCTCCTTGACACAGACCGTATCACAATGATCAATTAACGATGATTTATCATGGGTAAAAACACAGGTACTTGGCAAATCCAGTATGGTGGTTAAAGTAAGAAAAAGTAGATCAAGGAATGAGTGAAGCGTCGGTTTAAGCGACTACAGATTTAACTACAATGCGGTATAACCTTAGTTTGAAATGGAAATTGAATGTACGCACACAAAGCAATATGGGGAGCAGTTATACTTCACGTAACATGTGGAGAAAAAACAAATACGGGTAATGTCAACGCTTAGTCTAAAGCAGCTTTCTTGGATCGACGGGATACGTAAATCCATGAGTAGCGTTTAACAAATGATGTGATGAAGACGAAAATGCGCACGCTGCGGTTGACGCCCGGATATAGCAGATTATGTGGCGTAAGGTAGATGCATGAGTGCATCGTCTAAACGTTTTTGAATACCGTCAGTGTGGGAGAACTAACAACAGAAGTGGGGAGGACGTTCAATGGTTGGCACACGCAGAGTGAAAAGAAATTCCGGTGTCAATCCAAACTGTTTTACTGTGTGATCAGCATTAGCTGATGACCTCTCAGAGTAATATTGTGGTTCAATTTCAGAAGATGATTACAAGCGTGTTTTGAATTCTTTAGGATCGAATATGTTAGTATTAAATCGCCACACAGTACTTGATAATGTCCACTATAAACCCCAAATTTTTCTACCCCATTTTATAAGGGAGATGAACCGAACCCTTGACGTTCTTGGTCGCCATTCGTCGTGGCACTTGAAGGGCCGTGAACTAGTGTTTGTGCCAAGCATGTCAGGTTATAATAGCGTATTCTGAATAGGGCCTAATGTAGGCATTGAGCATCTGATAGAAGATTGAAGGGTCAAAACGCCCAAACGCTCTCCTCAATAGGACAAGATGTTGGTTAGATTTTTTGCAAGCCTTCTCGGCCTGTCGTGCACAGCCAAGATCCTCTTGTACTAGCACACCTAGATCGTATTCACTAGTAGCAAGCTACAAAGTTTGATCTCCCAGGCTGTACTCACAGGTGGATTGATGACGTATGCTCAATGTCTTTCGCTTGGTGGCCTTGAAATGAAGCGGTTTCTGAATTGCCCATTCGTATACCATATTAAGTTCATCATGAAGCGCCATTTGATTACTCGTTGTTTTGCTTGTCCGCCTATTGTAACCCTGCCATCGCCTCTGCCCTCTGTGCTCCAACGCAGCCGAGAAAGAAGACAGAACGCTGAAGGCCGTTAGACGCTTAATTTTATAGGTCACCTGCTGTCATCTCCGGCTGCACGTTCTGAGCTAACTCAAGCCACTTTCCTGGACAGATTCCATACCCACTAACAGTCCACACTTGCCAGCTGTAGTCGCGCTCCCTCACGCCTGTCGCGTAGCAACCTGCGTCATGCTGACGGGCTGATTTTCTCAGCTTCCCGCGTGACCTAGCCTGCTACCACCGGCCGGACAGCAACCCGTGTCATGGCGGACGTCTTGAAACCGTGTCACGTTCTTAGGTTGCGGCCTCTGGTTACCGCCATATCTTAACATCATCAGCGAAGAGTAAAAAACTGGAAGTTATCACTCTTGCTAGATCGCTTACGTAAATCAGGACCAGACGTGGACTAAGTACCGAGCTCTGTGGCACTCTGCGCTGAACATCGATAGGGTCAAAGATGGCGCCGCAAACTCTACCATGCAGATGTGGTTGAATCACAAAGCTACTTATCCACCTGATAATTGGGTTACCAATTCCACAGCTCTGAAGCCTGCGAATGATAATGCGGTAGTTCAGACGGTCGAACGCTTTTGAGAAGCCCAGATAAATTGCGTGAACTCCCCCACCGCTGTCCGATTTCAATCCAACTGGAGCGAGCAAGCAGCAGGTTTGTGGTGCATGACCCGTTCGGGCGAAATTCATGCTGTTCTGGTGCTATGATTTTACATGGACGCCTCGACAATAATAGACGCGGTGAATTTTGGAAAACGTCGGCAGGAGAGTTATCGGGCTATAGTTCGCTGGATCTGCACGAGTTCCTTCTTTGTGTATGGGAATGATGATTCCGTGCTACAGCCTTGTGGGAACACACATCTCGTTGAGACATCATTGGAAGAACCTAAAGCTTGGATCGACCAAATTCAATGTATCTAAATTCAGTGCTTTCGGTCGGCTATTATTAGCACCAGGAGAGGTATGTGCGCCTGGGGAATTTAGGCTTTTCAGCAATTCTGTAGCCGTAAACGAGATATGACTACTTCCTGGTAGCGGTATAACTTGCGTGAACAACGTCGCAAACTCGGTCCTTCCAGGACAAACGGTCTCTTCGGCAAAGCGAGCTCAGCAAAAATGACTGGATGGCAAGCAGGTAGGAATCTCGATATAACTAAGTCATTTCCTTAACTAACGGTGCTGCTGCACCCATGAACTTCTTTCTTGGAAGCAAGTAAATAAACCCGCTCCAGCAAACCAAGCGGTGCCTAGACGAAATATGCGTAGCTGTTCAATCAGCGGCTCTGTCCGCTTTCGGCACGCTAGCCGCATGTTTCGCCATGTAAATCGTATCGTCCTGCTTGCACAATCACATCACAAACAGCATAGACGACGAAGACGTGTTCTAGAAGTTTGGGGAGAATTCATGACCTATGTTGTTAGCCGCTTCCGTGGTAGTTTGTGCTTGTTCTCTTGGCATATAGAGGGCAGAATTACCTCGCTGCATTTCACGGAGCTTGTTAAGATGTCTTCGAAGGAGCTTGTGGTTTTAGGAGAATTTCTCGACTAGATCCTGTTAATGTTTTAGCTTATCCTCACGTACGAGGTTCACGCAATTATTTCGATGGATAGTGTAAGCTTCCCATGTTTCGGCACCCGGTGACTCCTTGTATTTTCGCCAGAGTGAATCCTTTGTGATCATGCACTTTCGCGTCCTGTTGCGTCTGAATGGCTTTACTCCCATCGCGAGCGGGTGCAGCTCTCTCAAAACACTGGCTACAAACTTGTTGAAAAGACGAACAGAACCCCAGCGGGAGCCAATGGGAGATAGTTCAGCTAGAAAGGACCAGTCAGTTGCATTAATGAGCTTAACATATAAAGGGATGGATAGTGATTGGTTCGGGGGTTTGTTGTGAACTGACTCGGTCACTGGTTAGACAGCGAATAGTTCGCCGCTGTCTCATTCACACATATCGATTGAGCGTTACGTAAACACAATGCCTGAGCCGATATCAGGGTGACGGCTGGGTTGATGGCTGTTCGGCCAAGGCAGGTATAGAGATTGAACAAACTTTTTCTGTGAGCACATTGGGGTTGAATATGTGGATCGCAACGGCATCTGCAGTGGCGAGCATCCGTAACCGCGTACCATACGGTTTGCTCATTGGAACCTGATAAATCACAGTAAAGGCATTCGGGAAGTTAATATGGTGACCTGATTCGAACAGATGAGACAAAATACCGCTTGTAAGCACTCCGGTGCCCCCCGTTCAATAACCATTTAGGGCTATATTCCTTAATGCGACGTGACAGTTGACGAGCAGTCCGAGCAGTCCACAAGGCACTGGGGAGCAGATGCAGCTCGGGAGTGTGATTGCAAAGATCCACTGGGATCTGCTTAAGATCTGTCACACACGACCTTTGGAGAATTAGAATTATTCACATCTATTTTGCGACCGTAGTAGGCTATGCATCTGCTACCAGTGCGCGACAGGAGGATTTTGGCGGGTTTGCACCAATTTGACTGTATGGTTGACGGCATCCGGTTCCGGAGTTGCCTGTCACTATAACCAGCCACAAGGCGCATGCGCCTACAGAGGGACCATGGATGGCTTACGCTGCACCACCCACAGCTCAAACCACACCCCCATATGCAGTGTAAACCTGAAGGAATAAGACCGGGAGTCGTGTAAATGGGAACCAGGTTTCTTCAACGGAGCCGGCCCCCACTCCTTCACAGGTAAGCATAAGCACCCTGTGTTTGGGAATGAGTCGCACACAAGACGGTCTCTGGACCGTAGTCCGCTGTAAACTGATTGCAAGGAACCGCTTTCCGAGCCTAGCAAGACCACAAGGACCGTTCACCCCATCCCCTCCATCAATGACAATCTGTCTCTCAGAGCCTGTATGGACGAGGTAGTGGGTAATAGACAGGTAGGCACCTTGTCAACATGCACATCAATCGCAGCCACACCGGGGATACCAACCAATAGCCAAGCACTTGAGATGACGATATCATGTTAAATAAATCGCTTAATGCACAGATACGGTGACATAACTCCTCACTAAATGAGAATATAATATTTATTGGTTTTCAACACATCCGTGATAAGTTCAATACGTCAGAAAATATATCTCATGAGAATGCCACAAACGCGAAAATGTTGTCAAAGTTAACCAGAATTAGATTAAGCGAGGTGTGTACGTTAATATTAAATAGTTCAGAAAGACATTACTATGGGATAATAAAGGATTAGGACAATATAGCAAAACACACCAACTGAACTAAGGAGACTCGGCATGCAAGGAGGCGGTTAGTAAATCGAATGCAACCTCCCTACCAACACTGCGCCGGTTCTGCCTATATTCTCAGCAGGACTCGTCATCGTTTCATGGTTGACCCTGAATGGCCTCGCTCATGGCTCAATAAGCCTGTCTGACTCAGGCACTCACGAAAGCATGTGCTACAGCACCATGCGCTCGATGTCGATAGAGTGCAATTTGTTTGCTGTGTGCTCTACCGTTGTGTTAAACGTCCTTGTGAACGTTTCCCATTTGACTTCTGATTGATGTACAGCTAAGGATGTCCAAGCAGACGAAAGCGTATACCTGGTTGTAGTACGAGACAGTATACACTACCATACGTCTCTTCAGTTTGTTTCTCATATCTTATCTAGTCAAAGAGTAGATTCACATGGTCACTGCGATCCAGGGGTGTAATTGTTAGTACTCCGTGCCCCATAAGTTCGTTGCTGGGGAGCACATGATCAAGTACCGACGGCCGCTTAGCGCTTTGAAATTTGGTGGGAGAGGTGACGGGGTTGTATAGAGGGTAAATGAAAATTAGCGCTTGAAAATTAGTTTTAAACTGTGTGCCATCGATTTCTGGCGTTTCTAGATCATGCACATTAGGGTCTCCGGCGATGAGAATGTGGCTGTATGACACGTTAAGTGCAACTCGGAAAAGGTGGTTCCGTTTGGAGTCAATTTCCGACATAGAGTTTGGTGGGCGGCAGATTACGTCTACAAGACGTGCGTCTTTGTTCCGCATCCATCATTGGGACAAAAGTAAATCATGAGCGCAGATTTTCAATTGCTTATTTTGTTCACATCGGACGCCAGCTTCGTAATAAAGGATTACACCCCCATCCCTACCAGTTCTATCGTTTCGAAGCAGCGACAAACCGAGTAACTTGACTTCATAATCAGCTATATCAAGGTTTAACCAGGTCTCTGTAACCATGATAAGATCCAGCGGCTGAGTCATGGCATTTTCTAAATTCGGCCAACTTAAATGGAAACCTGTGTTGGCATACCAGCAGTACAACATTTTGGATGCTGGGGGTGCGTTAGTGGAAGTTCAACTGTGGTTTGCTTTTAAGCCGACAGTGGAGGCAAACACCCAGAACGCCGCAAGACCACAGAACCGGAGTATCACTGTTTCTGTCAGCACCGATCATGTACGACCAATCTACTGATGGCACGAAGTAGACAGATCGACAGGGATATGTGTTATTTCGTTTGCTCCGAAGCCTCTTGTCGTCTGGATCACCTCACTCTTCTTCACAGGCACGAAAGCTACGGAGTCGGGGATCTTGTTCTCTGGTGGATTGATAAGTTTCTCCAGCAGTGGTAACTGCAGGTTAAAGTTCGGAGAACCTTATCCTATCCGATTCATGTCGAATGTGAAGTCCACGATGGTCAGGGATGGGGCCGCGTCTGTACCTGTTGTTCATTAACTAGCTAATGTGTCTGGTCACCACGTATTCCGTGTTATTATTTTTAATTCCTTATATTTGGATTTTTCTTATTTGCAGGGCTTCATCATCAGGCTAATACAACCAAGGTAAAGCAAGTTAGAATAGACACAAGGGTTTAAATTCGTTGAGTCACTGAAGCAAAGGAACTAATCGATAAGTCTACATAATTGATCTGGTTGATGTGAAGTCAGTTCAAGTGGCGTGACTGCCATTGTTAGTCGCGTTGGTCTCTGGACAAGACAGGATTAAAATATGAACGAACTTTATCTGTGCATTTAGGTTCGGGTTATGGAACCGAATTGCAATCGCCTCTGCAGTCGACAGCATGCGCCATCCGACTTCCGTGTGGAACGTCCGGGACCACAGTAGATTGGTGTGAATGTGCCATGCGACTTGATTTGATGGTTGGAGTCTACTAGGTGCGACAATACTGCACTCGTTACATTCTTCCTCGTACGGCTGTAGAGCCGAGCTGTGCAATACCCTTGAGCTCTAATAGACAGTCGCCAGTTATTTTTTCCAATATATCTTGCTTGACACGAGCAGGAGAAAACGTACATACAGAAGGGAGTCAGTGACCGAGATATCCTGTCTTTACGTTGTTGGCGCACAGTCGGTGTTTAGGTGAAGCCTACGCGCAGATTAGCGATAAAATACATTCTCTCTGTTGCTAAGGAAAGTCTTCGGGCGGTCCGTTCCGCTATCGCGTCACCCTTAAATGGTAACGATAAGTATACCAATCGCTTCCCTCTACCAAAAAGCTTTTGAGCTTCTGTACTTGCGGTTCCACGTGCCTCCGGATGAATTTTTCAGGGTACCTAGTACGCTCGAGTACGCCTCGTATAAAGCACAGCTCATCTAAAATTGTATCATCTGTACATATTCTCCTCACTCTCGCCATTGGGCAGTGAAGGAGGTTCATTTTTTGGCTTTTCGGAACAAAACTAGCGAAATGTATGTACTGTCTATTCCAGATTTCCTTTATCTGCACCCTCCTCCGCATTGACCCGTCTGATGCTCTGTTCTTTTGGAGATCTAAAAATGCCAACGAGTCGTTACGTTCTAGCTCGATAGTGAAAGTTATGTTCCTATTTGCAGTGTTAAGGTGGGCCAGTAGATCCTCGACGCACATTCCATTATCCGCAATAAAAGATACGTCGTCCACTTATCGACCGTAATAAACCAAGCTATTGATGGTTGGTTGCACTCCAATTTGCTCATGAAGACCTTCACGAGCAACGGTCCTAATGGTGAATCCATTACCACCCCGTCTATTTGTTGATATAGCGTTCCATAATACTGAAGCTGTGTATCTCGTACACATAAGTAGCAGTCGTTTCAACCGTCTGGTGGGATACCAACGTCGATGTTGCGCAGCTGGATGAACTCACACAACCAGTCTACGGTCTCCTCCAATGGAACATTGGTAAAAAGAGACACCACATCTAAGGAAAACATAGGTCACCCGGCTAGCTCAAGTTGTCTCACTGAGTCAAGGAAATCAAAGGTGTCCTTGAGACTGTATCTAGCTATGGCTTTCCCGACTGATTCCAGTAATTTGACGCGCCATTTGGCGGTTGAATGATACAGCGAGTTACACATATCTATTATCGGCCTTAGTGTTAGCCCTTGCTTGTGTAGTTTGGGCAGGCCATGCAATCTTGGAATCACTGTCCCACGGTCTGGTGTATTCAAATATATCTGAGTCGATTACATTCTGCTGTTTTAAACAACTCAGGAATTTTGTTACAGATCTCTCGATTGCCTGTGTCTTGTCATGCTCATTATTCATTCTACGAAAATTTGACCCGTCAGAAAGAATGGCGTACATCTTGCTGATGTAGTCCCATCTGTCCATCAGAACCATCCCGGCTCCTTTATCTGTCCCAGACAACAGTACAGTATCGTTTCGCTTGAGTTTACAGAACTCTAGATGTTCCTTCTTCAATAGATACTTGGCATACGGTTTATAAGTTACGTACTCGTAACACGCGTTAACCAGTGTTGGCTTTTACTGCTCGTCTGCTAAGGCTGAAGACTGCGCAAGTGTAGCGACTTGGGAATAAAGATTCTCAAACTGGACCTCCAAATCTAGTTGTTTAACATAGTTCTGTGGACAACAGAAGTTCGGGTCAAGTGAAAGAGCCTCGAGTAAAACCTAGTCCAATGGTAATGAGGAGAAAGTATAAACGTATCTCTCAGGGTCAGAATGAAATGACTTCCGTGACTTACCCACATTGAGTTGTTTCTGCAGTGAAGACACTCGTACTTCCACTTGTCGTGCCACGATTCGCTGAACGTATGAATAGAACGGCTCGTATTTTTTGTCATTTGCCACGAATACACTCATCTCTTGATGTGATGCATTGAATCTTCCAAGCTAATAATTATGCCAATGCAACGCGTATCGCTATTGCCTGACAGACGTTTAAAAATAAAGTGCCATGCTCGAAATGAGCCGAATAATAGAGTGCGCTGGAACGCTTGGTTGCCCATTATTTATGCATATAAGCAGTCCAAAAGATGCGGTAAAGCAGTGCTGTTATGTATGTTACTACGCCACACCAGTACACTGTCAGATGGGGCATGTAATTGCGGGTGAAAGCATTCGTTTGAATATCCTGTATAGAGTCAGTCTTCCTACAGACAGTTCCACGGATGAGAGCATTGCTTTAGGTGGAAATTTGGTCATGACTCCATTTGTTATTGATCCCAATTGCTCAAGCTTGCCAATACATTCAACTTCATATGCTCCCAATTAGTGTGCATGCCGTGTTAAAAAAGGAGCAACAATCTGTTTTATGCGAACTCGCTGCAAATATTCGATCAAAGCACTGTTAAATTGTGGCTAGCATTGTCGAGAACTGTTGTAATTATTTATTCCTTCCTATTGATGATATTAAAATGTGGCAGGCAATAGCCAAGCAGGGAGAGCACGAGGTGCCTCTGTCGGGCTTAGACAGCGAGTATGAATAGTCATTCCTCAATATGCTCCAGTTTAATTCGTCCAAATATTTGGTGGTCCACATTCCTCATCCGCCGAACAGCATGCCTCAAGCTTGGAGATCACGTCCAGTAAGCAGTTATCTATAAGCGCGACCTTGGAGGCACTAATTCAAGTTAACCTAGATTGTGCGAAACAAGTCGCGAATACACCAAAGATTGGGGACTAACACATTTATATTCTGCGGAGAGCAGTCGGGAAGATTGACCCACATTTCTGCCCACAGACTCTTAGCCCATACGTGCTGCCTCATGCGGAATCCGCTACAATGAGGCAAACAAGATCTCACCGCGTTAGAAACTCTACAACGAAGAGCCACCAAGTACGTCATTGGATTGTTCAACCTTCCGCGTCAATTCAGGCTGAGGTCACCATCGGCAAACGCGAAATAATAATAATCTACCAGGTTCTGAGGAAGCCCAGACGCGTCCGCCGCCACATACAGCAACTTGGTCACAACACCATTCTAAGGGGTTATCAGTTCAACTTTGCCAAGCGTTATGGCCAGTTAGGATGTCGCCAAAATCTTCATTCTTCGTGTCTGCCAGTCACTTAAAGTCATCACTAATTACACCAATTCCGCCCTCAAAATTACTTGTGTTCACAAAGTTTACACTTTAACCTGACTATTCGCAAGCTAAATTGGACGTTTTGTAAATCAAACTGGACGAAATTCTTTGTGAGCAGAAAAGCAGCAATTTGTTAATGAAGACGAATAGATGGTGTTCAGACCACATTGCAGCCAGACTAATCCAATCCGAATTGTGGAAGCAACGGGCCCTTCGCTTGATCATGGGCATTGTTCATCAAGACAAAAGCGGCGATCCAGTTTTCTCCTGTCTCCCAACTGGTTTTCGCTCATGGTGTGTGTGTGTCTGTGTCTGAACCTGTACAGCTACGAGACTATTGGAACAGTGTAGGTTGTTTAAATTCCACCAACTCTTGCCTACTGCTGCATGAAACGATAAAAGTGAGTGCCAAACGACGAGAGGATGCGTCTCCGAGGCAACGACGTTCTGAGTGAGCAGCATTGCTACCGAAAGTGACCCTTACCAAGCTTGTGTTTGTCTGCGACAAAATCACACAGGAAGCAGCTGAAGTCGCGTAAGTCAACGATAGCATGACATAATCAACGCCTAGTGGGAAGGAAAATACAGATAGACGCTAATTCCTGATGACATTATGAAAACCGCCTCACATGTGCGAAACCTTGGGGTGGTGATCCAAGATGATCTTTGGTGTTCGGCGCAGTGTTTGAAGGCGTCCAAAACCTCGAACCAGTAGGTTGGTATGTTAGGAAGGGCATTCGAGAAGTTCGATCCCTCCATCTTCCCCCAAATGCTCAGGGCGTATGTGAGGCCCATGTGGAGTACTATATCCAGGCTTGGTAACCCTGGTTAAAGCGCGACCTGGTTGCACTGGAGACCGCACAGCGCCGGGAAACAAAATTGTGCAAAGGTTGTCCCACCTACAGTATCATAGGCGAGTGAGAGCTCTGGGAGTGTACAGCGGCACATACCGTCGTTGTCACAGACAGCCAGCGTACCAGCCGAGAACCGTGGCGCAGCATTGGATCAATTTACAATTGGAGATTGAAAGCAAACAGAGATGAAAACGCTAATCAATGTGGGATCAGCAGCAAGTTGAACTCTGAACTTGAACCATGTGAGTTGTATTAATTAGCATTAATTAGCATCTCCCATATCGATCTGTTAGTAGTTGCCTTCAACCTATTTATAGCATTGTGCTCTGATACAATACGAATCTCTCAGTCCGGCAGATCTTGGCGTTCTCATTTTGTTGCGGGTTGAACCGGTTGGAGGCGGCACAACAGTTGCTGGCAGATTACTGGTACAGTCAGTGGAAACCACAACAGCCGTGTACGGGGTGACCTGATCTTGACTTTCCAGATTTTGTAAAACCCCGGTCACACTGGCCGCCACCTCCTGAAGCTTAACCGCAATACAGAATTGTAGGGTCATAAATGGAAACTTGCCACCCAATACAGTCGGCTGGAGTGCCGCCGGAATTACTTTTCACTTCGAGTTTGTCAGTCATAAAAAGCTCTTTCGACTTTTGTCATTTCCACGTCCACGCTAACCATTTTTTAAAAACGACTCGACGATACTCTACACCATATACATTACTTGATTTGATTTCTATTCATTAAGTGACGACAAGGCGCAGACAAACACTTTGCTCACCAAAACCATGAAAGCGGGGTGGAGGGATATACCTATGTTTTAACGTGAATACTATGGTGAGTTCACAGATGTGTTTTTCAATTTGTGTAACTTGAACTGACGTTATTCCCACAAACCATCCCACGGGACTTGTCAAGTCTTGGCTTTTTTTATCCGTATTAAGCCATTGATCCATTTTCCTACAGCGCGCTGACGAGACCGTTAGACGGCATTCGAAAGACACTTCGGTGCAAATAGAGCAGCGGCTGAAAGTGAACGACATCCATATTTCCATATCTACTGTCTCCAACGCCCACAACATGTTAAAAATCAGGAAAAACTTCCCTGTGTCAGCAGTGCCACGACAATCAAAACCCGGCAGGCCTAAGCCTTCGACTTCTCGATACACATACCGCATGACAAAGAGAAACACATCTTCAAAGATGAGAGCATGTTCAATCGCCATCTGCAGCCGACGCAAGCTGGCTGAATAAAAGAGGGTCGCGAAAGTCCTCTTGCCCAAAGTCAGAGTACGCGTGGTGACGCTGATTGTGACGATGAATAACAAAGACACCGTCCGCACAAACAACATCAGCGATGGCACCTGCAATGGTGACACGTGCTAAATTTTAGTCGAGGAGCATATGGTGCATACACCCTGCAGAGTGAGGGTAAACGGTGCATGGCCAGTAGTGAACAACGAGAAAATCGGCATACTGAATTATCTAAGGAGGATGTTTCGCTAGTAATATGAGTTGGATTTTCTATCACCCTACTCCTATATGCTAAATCCAGCTATTTGATTGGAAAACGTCCACTTTAAAATGCTATGGCTATTAATAAGTGCAAAAGTACTATCGTTAGAAATTGTCAGTTGGCGAAGGGTTATCCCGTTGCTGTCTTCGTCAGATTCAGCTCCATATTGAAAATGCAGTAAGTGCAGTCCCGCTGTGTTACCATTCCAACGCTCTCTTGCATGACTGCACTTATCTTCTGGTCAGGCTCCGAATTGATGACCTTCGAAAACAAGCCCTCTATTGTTTTTGTGCCGTCAACGAACACAAGCTTGGTAGGATCCTTTTCTGCATCAATACCGTTCGCTCACACCGTAGCTGCCTCAGAGACCCATCCTATCGCCGTTTGTCACTCACTAAGGCCGATACTAGATATGTGTAACTCGCCGTATCATTCAAACGCCAAGTGGCGCGTCAAACGGCTGCAGCAGTAGGCAAGATTTGGTGGAGTCTAAATAACCTACACGGTTCCAATAGTCGCGCAGCTGCACAGGTTCGCACACACACACGCACACCGTGCCCGAAAGTACATTAAGAGGCAAGTGGAAACTGGGTCGCCGCCTTTGTTGAGCTCAGCGACACTCGTGATCAAGAGAATGGCTCGCACTGGCGTCTGCTACTTCCACAATTCGAATTGCATTAGCTTGGCTGCAATGTGGTCTGAACATCGTCCAGTCGCCTTACTCCTTATTCTTTGCTAATAAATTGCTGATTTGCAAAGCGTCCAGTTTCACTTGTGAAATGTCACTTTAAAGTGAAGTGGTGTAAAAACGCCTGGATGTTTTCCTGACCCACCTACTCTACGACATATGGTATGTTGACATCGGAGGCGATAGAACGTGACAAATGATACAACAAACAGAATTTACGTACACAATCCAGATAGTATTTATCGGTAACACACCATTCGTTCCATTTTCGTTCCAAATGGACTGGATTTGACCTGATATTAAACCTCCAAAACGAACTCTTTTGCTACGGCATTTTCCACTTGTGTTAGCAATGTTTTCGACTAACGGATATGAGTGCCTGACTGACAGCAACATAGCTTGGGGATATATTGGGGCGGATGGAACTGACACCTGTTTTATTATATGAAGTTCCTACTCTTATTGATCAAACTAGTCTCTGAAGCATTTCATAAAGTCAATTTATTCTTTTATGCTGTCAGCATTGGAATGCTTTCAATACCTCGTAGTTTAATAATTAATCTTTATAATTCGTGCATTCTCCGCATTGGTCATTCGGGTCCTCTGTCGCTGACCTTGCACTAGTTTAGAAGGATTACACTTGTTTGTATGCTCAATAAAAAACGCATTTCTTGCTACGGTCATTTTTCTCCCTGTTCTCTCTTTGCTCTAATCATTTATGGATCTTGAGGCCAGCAACAAGTTTTATGCTGATCGTTTGCAGGATAATATTGTAGAAGCTCTGCTTTTTGCTTCTACATGTGCAAAATGTGAAGTTTGGTATCCCCCATTTGGTTGTATTGGAGCACAGTATTTCCCTATCCGTCAGCCTTACATTTCTACTCAGCAGAATTCATAAGCATGGCAATCGACCGGTTATCGGAGTGGAAATCGCGTATACGCTTCATTTTACTCCACTTTTCTATGCGCTTTCAGCTTGAACAAGGCAAATTAATTCCCCATCTATAGCACTTCCATGTTGTACCCTCATTGTGCTTGCCACGTCTAGTTGGCCATTGAAAGGAATCAGGTGTAGTCCTCACTTGCAACCGTAAAACTTACAATGTTTTCTTTGTAATACTGCAGGACATTATTCGTGGTTAAGCGTCGATAAATATTATATTACTCGACTTAACGAGGTGATCAGAAAAAGTGTTTGATCGCAATTTGCAGGCATTTTATGCTCCTCTAAAAAACAACTGAATGTGTTCAAATGTAGAGGTTAGCAGATATGTTGCATGGGCGTCGGAGGAATCAAAAACAAGAAGTGTACTTGAATTTCGTCCGAGTCCTTTAATATTCACTTTCGAACACTTCGTTCTTTTATCACAGCTGACCCCACCGGAAGTTTCAAACGCCTAACACAAGTTCAAGGAAATGGTAACTGGAGCTAATAGAAAACATTGAAGCTACTTATGATCATTAAGTCAATTTGCCAACATCGAAGATTCAGTGCAAATTTATGTAAACCTTTTACCCAAGCGCTTTAGGACGTTTTAATAGCCATTCTATGACGGCATCTATATGGAAGTAAGGACGGAAGGTCCGACTATAGGGGACGTATATGTCGCTACCTGGTATAGTTGAATTGTTGGTATGGGACACACGGGCAATGGAAAAGAGGAAAACAGGTGGGGTGATACTGATGAATATGAGCTCGTGCCCACACCGAAATATCGAAAAAACGCAATGATTTAATTGGAAAGGATTAAGAGTGGAGCTTGGTATGCTTTTTTGGTTCCAGCTTCCAAAACACCGAGGTAGACATCACCGAGTATATAGACATAGCGCAACATGGTACAAAGAATTTGGATGACGGTTAAGTTAATTTGTCTTTTGCAGGACTCTATTCAAATGAGAGTATTGAACCAGGTACGTCCGAGTAGGAGCAGAAATCAGCAGCAGTGTTGCTTACGGAATAAAAGGTTTATTTTTTCTTTTCAACTTTCATGTAAACATCAAAGTCACCAAGAAAACATGGATCAGCAAGGGAACAATAGAACATTGATTTTATACGGGTCACAAACGCTGAAGCTTAACAGACCCCACAGGATTATCAAAGTGCAAATGCAAAATATGAGAAAAAATTGTCAGCAAATTTAGATACGCACTAGTGGACTCACTGCGGTATTCGTAAATGTAAATCCACTGTTCTATAACACACATATGTATGCATTTACACACGCATATATATCTGTTTACACCGATTTCGTGTGGGCTAGAGAGCACAATGTTTATCTGCGTCCTGTTGTCACTATGTGAGCAGAAATCAAATCAGGTAATGCAGGTGTTTTAATTCTTCGTCGAGTCATTTTTTTCAAAAAACTGGGGACGTGGTGAAGATTGGGGATGAAAACTAGATTCCCTTCTTTCCCGACTTTATGTTGAAATTCGACCCTCAAAATATGCTGGCGGCATCCGTTTCCAGATTTGTCTATCCATCTGGACAGCCACAGGACTTATGTGCCTACAGAGGGACCATGGGTGATTTGCGCTGCACCACCCACAGCTCCATCCGCATACTCCATATCCAATGTAAAGCCGAAGGGGTATTACCGGGAGGCAAATGGATAGAAGCCACGTTTCATCAACGGAGGCGGCCCACACTCCTTCACAGGCAAGCACACACAAACACGCCTTATTTGGGGGATCAAGCGCACACTAGGCGGTGGCTGGACCGTAGTCCGCTCCACATTGAGTGGATGGAACCACTCTTCGAGCCTATAACGACCCACACTCCTTCAACATGCACAGTAGCAGCATTCCGGTCCATCTATGTGAATAATCATGCGTACCAGAGGTAAACAGGACGGTGGATGGACCGGGGCCTCGTTCTGCACTAAATGGAATCACTCTTTTGGCCGAGCACGCTTACAAGGACCATGCACCACGTCTCCCTAGCAAATATTATCAGTCTCCTGGAGTTAGTAAACGAGGTGGACGGTGTTAGACAGGTAGGCGCCTTGTCAACATTCACATCAAGCGCATCCGCACCGGGGATATTATGCAACAACGCAGCAACTGAAATGCAAAGAACTCATTGCGCAGGCACATAAAAGTGCAGACTAAATACGACGGTGGTGTAACACATATACCACATCAACCCCCGATTGGCCTGCGTTAGTACCTCAAATGGAAGCGGACCCAAAGTACTTACGAACGCTGCGCTGATGCTGGCTAAATAGTCAGCTGACTAGTCGTCTTTAGATGGTAGCCCCGCGTTGAAACGCTGGTGGCTTACCAGGCCCGCTTGGCTCAGGCACTCGCGGAGGTATGATTTCTCGCACTATGCGCTTGAGTTTGATTTGGTAGGCTCCATCGATCGTGTCGCTTCCGTACACCACGTTTCTTTTCCGCATGCAGCAGAGCTTTCTCATGCACCTAGGCAACCGCGCTTTTGATTGGTTCTAACTATTCATGCCGATCAACTGTCATCGCTTCCTAACCTTGATCATGTCCAGGTATCCTCCCGTTGCTACCTTAATTCTCTGTAGGTTACCGAGTAGTTGTAGTAGTCGATGCAATGGTCCAATAAAAAGACAGAACCAACAATGCATGATATTCAGTGGATGACAAGTAGGATCGTCACCAAATCATCAGTATAGCACATTAGTTGAGGATGAGCAACGCACCTCAGCTATTGTGCCACATAAAGGGCGAAGCCTTTTTGTTAAATTTTTCACACGCCATCTTTTGTTCATTTATATCTTCTTTAAATGCTAGGTGTTAGAATATCCGAACCTTAGCAAATATGTACACAGATTTTCTACTAGTTTCGATTGCTAGCCATATCCCGAATTGTTTTCAACCATCGCCACACTTGGTCTTTATGTCTCCAACCCGGCATGTGTGTGTGGATCCAATGACGGCAAGACGTGAAGTCAGCGATTTCATATACTGTCACCAAGTGGTTGTTTGCTCGACCCATGGGCTCTTCCAGTCGAGTTCTGCTCGAGCGAACCGAGCGTGATAAGGCAAAGGCCCAGCGGATGTACACTGGACGTGACCGAGCCATCTTAACGGGCGCAGTAAAACCAGCTTGTTGAAGGGAAAACCCACATTATTTAAGACCCGTTGTCTGCTTTCATCGTTGCCGATAAACTGTTGTCATCACACACGAGCGATTATCCTCGAACCCCCATAATCGAAGGCCAAGAGCCGGTGCAAGTCATCCACGCAAACTGGCCACTATTCAGTGCCACATACCAACACAGCCTGAACGGTAGTATTGTAGACACGACCCTTTGGTAAAGGAATGCATCCCGACCATGCCACAAGTGTTGCAGGTTGACAAACACAAACCGGGCTTTGGCAATGCAGAAGGAGATTTCCTTGCTGATAGCCCCACCAATAGGCACGCAGCTGCCCAGGTATTCAAAGCAGTCAACGGGTTCAAACTCTGTATGACAGGTGGGCGAGAAAGTTGATTGCCAACTCGCGCGTATTCGCCACAAAGCGTGCTTGGGACAGACCCAGCGAGAGTTGCCACGGCCCAGCTGAAAGCTGATGAAATCGCGCATCAGACATCATGCGTTTTGCCAAGGTCTGACCGGAAGCTGACGGAAGCGGGCGTCAGACATCATGTACGTTGCCATGCCCCGAGTACGCGGATGAAGACTGGCGTGCCCGAGCACGTCGGTGAACTGGCCATACGGAGCGGACAGTCAAGTGTGGGGCGCGGACGTACGAGGAAGACAGGTAGCCAAATTTGTCAGGTGATGCTTAGAGGAATGATGAGACCGGCCTATAAATATGAGCGTTCTCGGTTCTAATACAACTATGACCGGCTGAATCTTCGGCTGTTTTCCTTCCGGTCGGGTCCGCCAAGGTGTGAAGCAAAGCAGGCGTATTGGCGCAGATTTAGCAGCAGGGGTGAACCAACCGATCGATTGCGGATACAGCGTTATAACACTGCGCTTTCAAGAATGAGCACGGAAATGAGAAAGTGCCAAGCCTGAAGTAGCACTTTGACTTTTGATGGGGCGAAGCACATTCCGAATCTAGACTCCTCAATCGCCAAACGGTTTGGAATGGTTGGTATACTCTGTGTGTTGCCATCAAGTCGGGTGACGTCACCGGCATAATCTAAATTGGTTGCTCGCTTAACCGGTAGTGCTTGCGGACTGAAATGCTGATAAGCTTCCAGAGCTCTCGACAAGACGTCTCGAATCGCAAACGAAGATAAAATGGGACATACGATAACCTTGTCGAACACCGCTACTGACATCGAAGAATGACGAACGCTTGCCATAGACCCTCACTTTGCCGGAAATGTAGACGTAGAGTGTGCGCAGGATGGTTGTCTACTTATCTGGGACCACTTTCTTTATCAAACATTTCCATAGCGTAGGTCGATCAACAGAGTTGAATACAGCACGGATGTCTAAGAATGCAACGATAGTAGGCCTCTGGTAGACGTAGAGATGTTCGAGGGTTTGGTGGGGCGTGAATATTTGATCCACAAACCCATGGCCAGATCGGAAGCCAGCTTGTTTCTCTCGGTACTACTGTTCCCGAATAGTGATAGTCTTCGGATTAGAATGGATGCCAAGATTTTGCCGACAATCGAAATGAGACTGATTTGCCGGTGGTTGGTGCATAAAATGCGAGGACCGTGCTTAAAATGCAGCACAACAACTGACTCGCCACAGGAGGATTTTACCTTTTCCTTGATTCAGATTTTGGAGAGCTATGAGGTTAGCTGGCTAGTGAAAACTGTGCCTCCATATTTGAACACATCCGAAGGAAGTCTTTCCTAGCCGGCGGCCTTGAATCAAGTGTCATATCTCTAGACAAAGTACTGCTTCGTTGGGTGGATCAAGTGTGACGACCCAAGACCGGCAGCCGGGTTCGCAGGGTATACAACTGGATAGGGAGCGCCAAATGAACTGGGGATGAAAATGCCCAGCCGATCGATCCAAGCGTCTCTGTAGGATAGCAATCAGCTAACCGTAAGCTTCGCAAACAGTCTCATTGACACCAGGCTTCTTGTGTCCAGTGGAACGACTGAGCTGGAACCGCTTGCCAGTATTGACAAAGAAGGCAGCGGCCTGCATTTCCGAAACACGCTGAGACCACCAGTCTTCACGGTCACCACGTAGGCTTTGTTTGAGTGGCCGACTGACAGAAAAGTGGTTCATTATGATTAGACCCTGCTGGGATATTTCTGCGACGGTCAAATAGAGCCAAGAGGCGCTTGTAGATCTTGGTGTTCATAGGGTGCTGAGTAAGGTCACGGACCAACTACCCGGAAGAGATCATGGTCCTCTGCATGGACGTCTAGTGTTCATCTCAGTTTTGTGGTGGGTCGCCGATGAGTGCACCGACCAAGAAAGATTGATAGCTTTGCTGAACGGGGGGATTAGATAGTATATTTGTATCTATGTTACACTACTTGTTTTGCCGGGACCCCCGAAGCTCGTGCAGATGTTCGCTCATACAAGGGCATGGCCTGAGTCAATAAATGCGGACCAGATAGATATGCAATTTTTTACACTACCCCGTCATCTGTTATTAATTGCGATGTGATTAATGTGAGACCATGACTTAGAAACAGATAGTAGGCGCCAAAGTAGCACAACGTCTCCTCGAATGCAAGTCAATTCGATCTACAGATCATAAAGTATGTGGTCTCAGTGTAACGTGAGTTGTGTCTTAATTCAAACCTTGGCAGTATAGGCACTTGAAACTTCGCAACACGCTGCCCTCAGATTTACGCCTACGGGTGTTCAAAGCCAGCCCCTAGTTGACAGGGAGTGAGAGAGAGTGACAGAGGGAGCAAACTCAGGGGTCTTTAGCAAAGACTTCAATAATTTCTGCTTTCGAAACATAGTATTGTGGGGAAGCGCTAACTGTCAAACGAGAAATAGCTTGTCCAATACTCGTTGAAACTGGAACTTCATCTTGCAAGCATTCTGTTCGTCAGTATGAATAGGCCCAAGATTCAATGTCAACAGTTTACCAAAATCCGGGTATCCGCCAATGCATGGTGCACGTCAGTGCTGAGAACAATCACATTACGATTAGGTGAAGTCTAACGTCCCATCTGCTTTTGCTCAAGTGCGGGGAACGCAAGTGATCAGCTGACGTAACTTACCAAGTAGAGTTTTGTAGGTTGGTACTTGACACTGTGGCGGCATTATTGCAGGTGACAAAGACTAAAGGTATTGCATCTGTCGTACTTATAGATAGTGTTGGTGGTGGGAGCGGGAGTGAGGTATGCAGAGGAAACGGAGGATAGGTAATAGGGGTTCACTGGCGGTATTCCATCCTCGCTTTTTCGTCCCGCTCTGTGCGAAAGTTTGTCTACTCTCCCGGTACTTCACCGTAGCCAATTAGGAAAGTTGAACGGCGATGTGACCGTTATGATTATATATTGATTGGTGTACTGAAAATTCGCTCACATCTAAACAAGTGTATGGCCAAGGTTTTCAAATGAAGTTTTAGGATCAGACGCTAATGTCAGTCAATGCTGCAGAAACCGGTGAAAGATTCGATTTAAAGCACACTCACAAAGGGAAGTGCAATAACTAATCACCTACTCATCATAGACCACTAAAGTAACAAATGAGGCGATTCCCATATTCTTTAAGCAATATCAGCAGAGCACAGCTATGGACTAAGAGCGAGAATGCTTGCTACTTCGAAGACAGTATGCATGAAAGTAACAAGACCTGACGTGTGGATACAGAAGAAAATGATAGAATAATTGCAAATACCCCGCATGGCCTGTCACCGGAAGTGATGGATTCGAACCAAGACAGTAGATTCATATGACTTTGAGCACATGATTACCCAGCTGAAACCTTGATCTCACTGACTAATCTTATTAATTATTTACATTGTTGTTGAAACCGACGGTACCCAACATCAGTCACGTTTAGTAGTGTAAAAACCGGACGAAGAAGCTATTGAAAACCGTGGTTTGCTTTTCGCCTACCGCTCCTGATTTCCGGTCCGGGATCGACGATATATCGGCATCTTGTATGACTATTCACAAAAACGCGACACTCTAATCCCACGGTTAATCTAGACAGTTGCATAGGTGAGTTACTTTACTAATTACTGACCAGTTTTGTGAAGTAGACTAGTATGGAGCTGATTGAGTAAGAGACGTATGCGAATTGTCTCAAGACGCCTAGTTTCCGTCTCTCAATATGTGATTCATGCATACAGAGATTTCACACTGGATACAACAGTGCCAATCCGCGTGGTAAAAGCGGTATCCCTTCACACCATAACTTCGAGACGAGTCCAGCCGCATGGTACAATGATTCGGACATGAAGTGCCGCTTAACCACACAAGCCAAACAAAGTGGTCTGCATGCACCGATTTCAAGACTGATTGTACATCCAAAAACGTGTCAATGATGGAAGAGAGGTCAACGCGAAAACGACAGGTCCAACTTATCTTAGGTTGTTCGTACGTGTTCTCTACAATCGTTATTGTAGGTCACCTTAGTATGAAAATGTCATGCTCATGTTTGGCAAGTGTTCCAAAACGCTAGAATGAACCCAATACTGAGTTGTCACAGTCGTAGCTGAACGGATTGTCGACAAAGAATGCAACTTGATCGCCCTTGCTATGTAGCCTATCCTTTCCACAAGTTATCTGTACACAGCTAAGGAGAACACACGAAACTAATGAATTCAGTATATCCTGTTAAAATATGATTTCTTCTTGTTCTTTTGAATTGCCAAATGTGTCGAATGAACACTTGCGCGTATTCCACTATATTCCCGAGCGAACCACTACGATCTGCACCTTTGTGGATGCGTTTATTCATGCGGATGTAGTTAGCCGGCCTAGCGGCTGGATATTCACCTTTTGTGGATGCATAAGGTGTGATATGCACTTGACTTAAACATCACAAAAACTGCATGAGCACACAACTAGAGATTTGATGGAGCGGAATGAAGCTGCTGACGACACTAAAACCAAAAGATTGTATGCAGTACTGCAAGCGAACCATTTGTTGCTGCTTGATCCTTACAGATATTAGAATCAAAGATATCAAATAAGCTCCACTCGGGAAATACACAAAGTTCGTTTCCATTCAAAGTGTTTGTACTTGATGCACAACCGTGTGAGAGGTGCAAACACTGGTTCATATGCCAGTGAAACAATGAAGAGATCATGAGACGGCTTGAGAAAATAACGTTTATTGATCAATCCTGTGGAAGCTGATGAGCAGCCTATTCAACATGTACATGTAATGTCCGAAGACGCGGTTGTACGTTTGCAGATGCGCAAAAGCAGAGAACCATGGGGGTGAAAGCATGAGTTAGCACGTAATTCATAAGCTCATACAATCAAGTCACCATGGGATATGATAACATTACATTGTATGCCCTTGACCATTATAATGGACAGCGTATACAGAACTGTTACCGAGGAGTAACTAGTTTTCGTTATCATTGAGATAGTGTCTTCACTTACATCAATGAACTTACTGCTGTTTGCAATTAGTCTGAGTTAACTTCTTTGAAGGGTGCTTTGAACAAGACTTGTTGTGGCAGACGATGAACTAGACGACAGGGAACGGATGCTGATGTAACTACGACTATACAAAGACAAGGAAAGAGGTGAATGGGGGGGATAGCGGCACTTTGGAAATTGGATGCGTCATCGCACATAACCCCAACGACGTCAGACAATAGCAGGATCTTGGAAGCCGTCTAGGATTCGGGGTTTTCAACCTAAACAACCTGAGTTATGCAAGCAAAAGACGCTAATACAAGCTCTCAGTTTGCTCTGGTCGTGACCAAGATTCTGTCCGTATCTGACAGAACCCCCGGCCCAAATATGAGTTTCGTTTCTCATCAGCCACTGCGTTCGTGCTTTCGCTGTTTGTCCATTTGTATTTCCTCAAGACGCAGTGTCATAACTTCTACCACCTGCTTCATTGACACAACTATCGATCGGCTTCACTCACCCTATCTATATTGTCATCTAACCACTATCACTCGAGCTCTAGTTAGCTTCCTCGTTTGCTTAATCTTCTTCACAAATCTAAATGCCTGATGAGAATTATCGAAAACAGATATCTCCGCAAGTCTCCTTCTTAAAACTAAAGTGTGCATTTCACAGTGGTCGGGCATAGTAAAAGTGAAGTGAAGTGACCCAACTGACGAACGAAAGCTTTATTAATGCGCTGAGTTATGCGAGTTTATAAACGGATGGGATAAAAGCAATCGGTGTACCATAACAAAAGCAGTATGCCTATCTGAGCCGTCTCTCGTCTACACTCTGGATTACCTTCCCAGCTGCGAGGCTGTGAAATGTTGCGTTTAACTAAAGTGCATTTGGAATGGAGAGTACAAAACTTTCATTGTTTGGTGCCGCTTCGGATTAAGAGAAACGTGGTCCTCATTCTTGTGAACCGGGCCGAAATCCTCTGCTCGAAAGATACTCTTCTCCAAGAATTGCAGCTAATACGATCGACGCTTAAAGAGAATGTCTACCCAGATAATTTTCTTAATGTCAATATGGGGTAAAACAGGGAGGCAACTTACGGTCCTGATAGAGGAACGGAAACCTATTTTCCCCCAACTGCCTTACAAAGTGGAAAGAGTATCAGAGACTGTATCCCGCCGTCTCTCGTCCACACTCAGGAATACCTTCCCAGCTGCGAGGCTGCAAATCCGGTACACCAGCAGCCCAATGGTGAGACTAAGCCTCAAGCATAAGCTGCCTGTCCACACCAAATCAATGTGCGTTTACTCCTTTACCTGTTCCTGTGGAGCAGGCTAATTTGGCCGTACGACAAGACGCTTATCCGAAAGGGTGAGGGTAACCCATCCGGCCTGGTTCGGAAATGGAGGTCAAAATCTCACCAACTCTGCCTTCGCCACGCATCTTTCGGATACGGGTCACGCCACCAAGTCGGCTGATCCGTTTAACGTAATCTATCATGCCCCAGAAACTCGATCAAAGAATTTCCGTAAGCGGATATTAGACGCCGCAGAAGCCATCGCCATTCGACTGTACGAACCTGCACTGTGCACGCAGAAAACGTTCACTCACGCATTGAGCCTACATTGGCCAGGATGGATTGCAGTTGACCTGTACGCGCGCACGACTACAACTGGAACCTAACCGACTGTTTGTCACAGCGCACTAGGATCAATTTGGCTGACTGACGACCCGTTGGCTCTGTATACAAAAAGAAAAAATATTACTTTGAGTTTCGTGTGGAACATTGAAGAAAGTAAAAACGGTTATCAGAAGACAAACTGACTGTCGGGGAATCAAGTAGTTGGTGACATATAGTGGTTTGTATTTAGTTTACCCGATGTGTAGGTTTAGCGGCTGATTCTCTCTCCCATCTTACCGAGCGCGTGTTTCTGCAACCCACAAGGATACCTTGATTGGACGAACATTTGTCGACTGACCTAATCAAACTGACTAAAGCGGGCTGTTCGTGGGCGCCTAACCAAGTACAAATTCTTACGCGCGTTCCACCCTACATGTTGCTATTTTGTCCTTCGGGCGTACACCATGGAGGTTGCAGGGACCGAGCTGCAAATAGGCCGATTGCTTTTGGTATGGTACACCGATTGCTTTTATCCCATCCGTTCATAAACTTACATAACTCAGCGCATTAATAAAGCTTTCGTTCGTCTGGGTCACTTCACTTCACTTTTACTATGCCCGACCACTGTGAAATGCACACTTTAGTTTTAAGAAGGAGACTTGCGGAGATATCTGTTTTCGATAATTCTCATCAGGCATTTAGATTTGTGAAGAAGATTAAGCAAACGGGGAAGCTAACTAGAGCTCGAGTGATAGTGGTTAGATGACAATGTAGATAGGGTCAGTGAAGCCGATCGATAGTTGTGTCAATGAAGCAGGTGGTAGAAGTTATGACACTGCGTCTTGAGGAAATACAAATGGACAAACAGCGAAAGCAAGAACGCAGTGGCTGATGAGAAACGAAACTCATATTTGGGCCGGGGGTTCTGTCCGATACGGACAGAATCTTGGTCACGACCAGAGCAAACTAAGAGCTTGGATTAGCATCTTTTGCTTGCATAACTCAGGTTGTTTAGGTTGAAAACCCCGAATCCTAGACGGCTTCCAAGATCCTGCTGTCGTCTGACGTTGTTGGGGCCATGTGCGATGACGCATCCGATTTCCCGAGTGCTGCGATACCCTCCATTCACCTCTTTCCTTGTCTTTGTCTAGTCGTTGTTACATCAGCACCCGTTCCATGTTGTCTAGTCCATAGTCTGCCACAACAAGCCTTGTTCAAAGCACCCTTCAAAGAAGCTAACTCAGACTAATTGCAAACAGCAGTAAGTTCACTGATGTAAGTGAAAACACTATCTCAATGATAACGGAAACTAGTTACTCCTCGGTAACAGTTCTGTATACACCATGCGCTAAAATAGTCAAGGGCATACAATGTATAGTCGTTATATCCCACGGTGGCTTGATTGTATGAGCTTATTATTTATGTGCTAACCCACGCTATCACCCCCATGGTTCTCTGCTTTTGCGCATCCGCAAACGTTCAACCGCGTCTTCGGACATTACATGTACATGTTGAATACGCTGCTCATCAACTTCCACATTATTGACCATCATCGTCATAATCATCATACACGTGGACTGGAGGTGGGGAACACCTCAGCTACTGTGCCGCAACAGTATTGACCAGTAAACGTTATTTTCTCAAGCAGTCTCAGGATCACTTCATTGTTTCACTGACATATGAGCCAGTGTTTGCACTTCGCACACTGTTGTGCATGAAGTACAAACGCCTTGAATAGAAACGAACTTTGTGTATTTCCCGAGTGTAGCTTAGTTGATATCTTTGATTCTAATATCTGTAAGGATCAAGCAGCAACAAACAGTTCGCTTGCAGTACTACATACAATCTTTTGGTTTTAGTGTCGTCAACTGCTTCATTCCGCTCCATCAAATCTCTAGTTGTGTGCTCATTCAGTTTTTGTGATGTTTAAGTCAAGTGTATATCACACCTTATGCTTCCAGCCGTTGGGCCTGCTAACTACATCCGCATGAATAAAGGCATCCACAATGGTGCAGATCGTAGTGGTTTGCTCGGGAATATAGTGGAATACGCGCAAGTGTTCATTCGACACATTTGGCATTTCAAAAGAACAAGAAGAAACCACATTTTAACAGGATTTACTGAATTCATTAGTTTCTCGTGTTCGCCTCAGATGTTTACAAATAATTGGTGGAAAGAATAGGCTAGATAGCAAGGGCGATCAAGTTGCATTCTTTGCCGACAATCCACTCAGGTACCATTGCGACAACTCATTATTGGGTTCATTCTAGCGTTTTGGAACACTTGCCAAACATGAGCATGACACGTTCATACTAAGGTGACCTACAATGACGATTGTAGAGAACACGTACGAGCAACCTAAGATAAGTTGGACCTGTCGTTTTGGCGTTGACCTCTCTTCCACCACTGACACATTTTTGGATGCATAATCAGTCTTGAAATCGCTGCATGCAGACCACTTTCTTTGGCTTGTATGGTTAAGCGGCACTTCACGTCCGAATCATTGCACCATGCGGCTGGACTGGTCTCGGAGTTATGGTGTGAAGGGATACCGATTTTACCACGCGGATTGGCACTGTTGTATCCAGTGTGAAATCTCTGTATGTATGAATCACACATTCGGAGACGGAAACTAGGCGTCTTGAGACAATTTGCGTGCGTCTCTAACTCAATGTGCTCCATAATAGTCAATCCAACAAAACTGCCCACTAATTAGTCAAATAACTCATCTATTCAACTGGCTAGATTAACCGTGGGATTAGAGTGTCGCGTTTCTATGAATAGTCATGCAAGATGCTCATATATCGTCGATTCCGGAAGAGAAATCATAAGCGGTAGGCGAAAAGCAAACCACCGTTTTCGATTACTTCTTCGTCCGGCTTTTACACCACCAAACGTGACTGATGTTGGCTACCGTCCGTTGCTGAAAAATGCAAATACTTAATAAGATTATTCAATGAGATCAAGGTTTCAGGTGGGTAATCATGTGCGCGAAGTCAAATGATTCTACTGTCTTGGTTCGAATCCATCCTTTCCGTTGACAGGTCATGGTATTTGCGGATTGTAACAATTTTTCTGTACGCACACGTCAGGTCTTTTTATTTTCAAGCATACCGCCTTCGCAGTAGCAATCATTCTCTCTCTTAGTCCATAGCTGTGCGCTGCTGGTATTTCCTAAATAATCTGGGAACCGCCTCATTTGTTAATTTAGTGATCTATGTTGAGTAGGTGATTAGTTATTGCACTTCCTTTTGATTGCTTTAAATCGAATCTTGCACCGATTTCTGCAGCATTGAGATTAGACTTTGCTCCGAAGACTTCGTTTGAAAACCTTAGCCATACAGTTGTTAAATGTGAGCGAATTTTCAGTACGCCCTTTGCAAAACACTATTCCCCAAGAATGATGGGTCATTTGGTGTACACGTTGTGTGATTGGATTGCGACATGCAAACTCAACGTAGACCGCAATTCACATTGAAGTGAACCTCGGTTAATGCGATCACTAGGATCGTAGCCCAAGCCGAGGGAAAATGGGTGTTTCGCGCCCGAATAACTGCAAAACTACGACGCGTTTCGATATCGTTTTATATCATTAGGTGGTTAAGGCATGCCTTGAACCCCTGACTATTGGGATATTAGCCGAAACCTCCACCCCTTTGACTACCGGGTCACGACGGGTAACGCTTACGCGTCACAATCCATTCACCCAAGATGTACACCAGATGTCCCTCCATTCAGTCGTTAACCGTTGTGTCAAGCGTTTCCCTTCGTCATCCGGTAGCTAAAGGGGTAAAATTTTGGCTTCTTTTCCAGTGGTAGCGTGTTCAATGCCTGCAATCTCCCCGTGATTATATAAAATGTGATCGATACGCGTTTTGGTTGTGCATTGTTTTCCGGCAGGCAACACCCGATTTCCATCCACTGTCCTACTTGTTTAAACAGGTCCAGAAGGAAGAGGCGATCCTAATCATGTATTGAATCGGTCATAGTGACAACAAACATGCAGAACAGTCGCAACGAATGCGCGAAGCATTTGGGGCATTAGCCCAAAGCTTTTAGTAACAAACTTGCTGGCCTCAATTCGGCTCCGTCCATGTAATGCGAAACAACGATTTTGGATCAGAGAACAGCAAGCAGTTTTACACTTAGGACGGGTCTGTAGAGTCCACATGCTTACTGCGGAATGTGCTAGAGCAGCATCACACATATCGCAGACCGACAGTAGCTGCATCCTTTGACTTTAGGAGCGCGTTCAACCCAATCGATCGAACCACTCTGTTCGAAACACGTGTGGACAGATGTTTCCATGAAACACATGGCGTTTTTAGATGTACTGCACTCGAACACTGCATGTCGTGTCAGAGTCTATACTGACTTTTCGAGCGCATTTTGGACGATTAGTGGCGTTCTTCAGGGTTGTAAGATTTCCCTGTTTATTCAACTCATGTGGACTCTTTCATAGGCTTTTCAAAGGCCATGATGCGCTGTGATAAAAGACCAGTTGACCTTGATTATACTAAGACATTAGTTTGTCGTTTTACTAGGTTGTGTTAGTGATCTCATCATTTGGCATCCACACCGCACTTTCAAATTGCAAAATATTGTTTCAGGACCACCAGCCATTTGATGATCCATAGATCACTGATGAGGAGGAATTCAAGGTAGTCGCCTTACCACTCCGATTTAGATTATCCTTATAAAACACAAAAATAATGATTTGCAGAGTGTGTGGCACCTTGACGACTGCCACACAAGAAATCCGTAGCCCAGTAAGACAGAAGACGGCAGGATATAAAGAATGTCTTGAGAAACTAGCACTGTACAATAGCTATGCAAATATAACCTGAGGGTAGTGGGAGAAAGTGGTGAAGCAATGAGTTACACCACGACGGAGCGCAACAGCCAGGAACACGCGGCCAAGATGGCGGACCGAGTTCAAAAATGCCGTCCGGTGTATATAGGCTTTGGATGAGTGCAAAATGTGTACAAGTCTGGATGTTGATGCTTGATGGAGTAAAATGTCATTGTCACTACAAGTGTCACACGAAATGTCATATTATTTGTTTTGTTCACTACACATGTAACATTATCGATATAATGTTGCAAACTCGTATTCGTATATTTTGGTTAATGGAAAATCCGGTAGATGTCACTAGAAGTTTATATGGAATATTTTCTTGACGCCAAACACAATTTTAAAGATATCGCATGTGAGCAGATTGAGTGTTGAAGAAAAGTGGAAAGTTAGAATGTTTGCTATAATATTTGTAGGGATACAAAGACGTCTTCGTGCACACTTTCGTACCAGATGGGCTGCATCTAAGCAGACTATTCGGAGATTGTATAGTCAACTTGAAACAACCAGTTTTGTGTTGGAGAAGAATCGACGGTGCAGGTCAAGTGTCCGCACCCCTGAAAACATGAAGTAGTTCGCGTTGCTTTGACACGAATTCCTAGCAACTCTACAAAGAGGACGGTTGCTAAGTTAGGAATATCTCGTCGGTCCATACAGAGGACTCTGCATTCTGCTCTTCAAACGTTCACTTGCAGGATAACATTCCTCCATAAATTAACAGCAAATGACAAACAACAAAGACTTCAGTTCGCTTCATGGTTAGTGCAAGCGGATCACGTTCTTTACAACACGTGGTTTATTGATAATGCGTATTTTTATTTAAAAGGTGTAGTGAATAAGCAAAGTGTTCGTGACTGGACAAGTGAACATCCTCACATTCTGCACAAAATGGAAATCATGGAGAAAAGGTCAGTGTATAGGTAGCAATTTCATCCCACGGAATAATAGGACTATTTTTCTTTGCTGGGACGATTAATAAAGATCGATATAAAGGAATGTCGGAGAACAGATTGATTCCAGAACTCGGCAACTGGTCTCCCATTACAAATACAACGGTTCATGCAAGACTGAGCCCGCCCACACACTGCAAATGTTGTTCTTGATTACCTCTATGACATGTCTCATGGTCAGGTAATGACACATCGGTTTCACCAAGTTGGGAAACACTGACCCCCGCATAGCGTTGACATCAAGCTATTTGATTACTTCTTGTGGGGCTACTTGAAAGATAATGTCTTCGTAACGAAGTCTGTCAGGGCCTTCAAATTGGCCGTTGCTGTTGCCACCTGGAATCTCGTTTATTATACCCTTTCTACTGCGGACCTATAACTTTTGTTGTTTTACTTTCTCAGTTTTGTTTAACTGAACCATATCTTCGTTGCTAATGTTCTCACTCCGCACATTTGTTGAAATTCTGCCGAAGTATAACCGGCCCGCGGGTGTCACGGTGACACGTTAACAGGTAAGTGGTCGATCAGTTTTGCTCCTTGTTATCCTTAGCAGCCTATTCCTTTCCGGCACTTTTCCTTCCCTATTCTGTGCTTCCTTAGATGCCTCCATTACACCGTCCCCTTAGTAGGCGGTTGAGCATCCAGCCGTCTACGTGGTATAAATTTTGTGTTGCAGCTCTAAACGCCCATCATACTTTTGGACAAGGAAGAACTTGGAACGCCAGACCGGAGGAATATTACAGAAGTGCAGCACACAAAATGCCTTTTATCTACTAGTTCACGTTCAAGTGGGACTGGAATAGTAGGATAAATTCCCGTGGATGTTCTTTCCGTGGCGGTTCGTTGATCCGGAGTGTTATTCGTCCGCGATAACTAGAATCTAGAAAAGTCAGATCAGTACGCGCGAATCACACCACGGTCAACCAAGTAATACCCACGCGACCTGCATTGGCAGTCCCCGCCGCATCTGTCACATGAAATAAGAAACAGATGTACGAAAGTAAGAAGAGCGTTAAGAACCAAAAAGTAATAGATTTACTAATGCAGTAAGGCGAATAAGATAAGACGTGAAGGGGAAAGTTAAGAACTGAGGGCCAGGGCGTCAAGCCAGTGTTCGAACTACTTAACCGTTGGTAGCAATACCACGTTCTCGGACAGTGCATTCCAGGAATCCACCACTCGAGATGATAAACGAAAGTCCGCCCGGACTCCATCCGATCGAAGTTTGTGTAGCTTCATCGAGTGCTCTCAGGGAGATGGAAACCTATTCGGTTGAAAAAGCCTAAATCTGGTCCGATTGTGCCGGTAAGTATGCGATAGGTCATGATCAGGTCGCCTCCATGTCGACGATAATGCATTGAGAACGTGCTTAGCTCAAGTATTCTTTCTGGGTAAGAAACGTTCCGTAGTCCATGAACCATTTTGGTTCCAACTCTCAACACTATCTCCACTGACATCCTGTGCCTGACTAAGCAAGGCGGACAAGTCTGCATGCAGTATTCCAAGTGTGGCCTGACAAGGCTGAGAATAACCTAACAAACATACCACCCGTTATGGTCCCGAATGACATGCGGATCATGCACAACTTTCTGAAACACGTAGCTTTCCTCCAGTTCTCACTGGATTTAAGTTCTGCAGACAACGTGACCTCCAAGTCTACCAGTTGGGAAGCATGATGTAGTTCATTCACGCCAAGCGCGTCACGTGTTTAGGGGCCATTTGGCCCTAATCGTAAAATGGAACACTGCATAATTTATGGGCAACTGCCACAGAGCAGTCCAGTACCAAAGTTTATCCAGGGCCCGTTGCAGAGTCTGTGGTCCATCGAGGTCGGACACTGTGTGCCAAAACTTTTGATCATCTGCGAGCATGAACGATGGTACCCCCAGCAGTTCGGGCAGCTCATTGCTATACAGAAAACACTGGGTCAAACACCGAGACCTGCAGGACCCTACTGAGGACTGACTGACGGAAAGGCGGGCTAGACACCACACGAACACACATCTCTCTCCCCACCAGAAATGTGGTGATCCATTGTAGTGCACGCTCTGATATACAGTAGAACTACGGGCATAAAGCCAAGAACAAACTTAACCGGATTGTAAGAAAACAGAATGGCAACATGAGGAAACGTCGCGCTGGTTGGAAAGTTGGTCTCCGGCCATGCCCTTTGCAGAAAATGTAATTACCACTCATCCACTTCAGCAATGTGTGTTCATTGTTAGGAAAAAGCACTGACCTCACAGCTCTTATACAACGAAAGGAATATTTAAACACGTGTGTTATTACATTACAAGAAAGCTGGTTGTACCCTGGTATTGAAGATGGTCATTAGCATTAGCGAATTTCGTGTGGTTAGGTTCGAAGGTCCAGGTAAGCCAAGGAATCGTGATGTATCGCAGCCTGGAGAGTCCCCGGCTTTTCTCTGTAAAAATTCTAAACAAAAGCACTATTTCATTGTACACTTAGGCCAATGGTGCGGAATCTTGAGCTGGTTGCTGAGTTCGTTTGTTTGAGTACAGCATTGCTATTTTAGCTTTGCGCTCGTTTCGGTTGCAACACGTGCCTGTCCTGTGTGCTGTGCATTCTCTGCTCCCCTTGCTAGAGCACCAACGGTGTTGCTGTTTTATAGCTAGGTAACATGGAACCTTTTGCTGTAGAAATAAACGTTTTCCTGCAACCGGATCTGTCTTTTTGAATCTCTCTCCGAGCTCCCGCTACGGGTTACGCGCTGAAGGTGGCGGCGTCATCACGTACGTTAACCAACTCTGATGCAAGTCAGTCAATCAACTAATCACTCACTCTTAAAGTTCTATTAGCCGTCATGTAACTGATTTCCAGCCTAAATTTCTCAGTGGCTTTCAATCCGTTGTTATCGGAAACTTCTACTTTGCCCGTGATACATTATTATCTTAACTGAAACCTTTAGTTGAACAAATTTCTTGGTATTGCTGCCGAAACTAGGATGCTCTGTCTGCATTGTCGCCGGTGATACAGCATTCTTCAAGTCACTTGATTTGGTAAATTTAGTAACTGTCCCGACCAGGCAAAACGCACAGTTTACTGTTGCTCACACAGACAAAACTCGTTTGGTTTCCATTTAAAAAGCTGCACAGCTAAGCAATTCGAATCATTGTATACTAAAGATTTGCCCTACCATTTGCAGTAAAACCAAGTATGTCGCACTAACAAAACGACAATTCAGGACTATCTGACGACGCAAATGCTCAGCAGGAAATATCGCACGACTCCAAGCAATGCTTCCTTCAACCATGTTTCAGTTTTTCCAGATGAATGTCCATCGCTCCAGTGCGATCAATTCACGAGTTACATAAACTTCTGCTTCCACTTATACTGCCCTATCGAGACGATCTAACTGTGAGCACATGGGTTTTCTTCATTGCTGCTGAAACAACTCTGAAAAAAACACGTGCTTACAAGCTCAAAATACCCATCGGAGTCAGAAGTCTGACTTTAGCAAATATACCTGAAATAGCAAGACTAAACAGTTTATACATTGAAACGGTGCCGGGAAACCATAACTGCCGGGATCTACGGAGGCTGCTGAAGCAAAGCCATAATAAAAGTATCATTGGAGGTACTGGAATCGTGGATGTTGAAAGACGCAATTCTGAGTTCAGTTCCTCTCCGTCGAGCGATTTTCCATCACCCACCTTCACTAGCTCATACCCTGTCACCTTATTTGATCAGGTTGAGGTCAAAAAAGTGCTCAAGAAGCTAAATTCAAATAAGGCCAGTGACCCTGATGGCATATTACCCGTGGTTTTGAAGCAGTGCGCGGATTCCCTTACATTACCCCTGACTGATATTTTTAACAAGTGTCTCACGCCGGTGCCATTCCCGACATCTGAAGGTCAGTCAGAATAACGCCAATTCCTAAAAGGGAACCTCACAACTATCGGCCTATCGTTTGTACTTACGTGCTTTTAAAAGTCTTCGAAGAGTTACTAATCCCACGGATGTCCACAGCCAGTCGTGCTGATGAGGTTTACCAGTTTGCGTTTAGACCTCAGCGCTCCACGCTTGATGCTGTCTCTTACCTTGTGCATTCAATAGCCTCTGCGCTAGTTAAAACGTGCAGGTATATACGACCTCTTTTTCTTGACTATTCAAATGCGTTTGGGAGTCTTGATCGATCAGTTGTACTTAACCGACTTTATTTGAACGGAGTCCACCCTGATAGCTACAACTTTTTGCATGACTATTTCACTGATCGTATATAGTTTAGCGAGTTAAACGATAAAGCTCCGGTATGCTCCGCGCTGACTGTGGTGTTTTGCAGGGCGCGATCCTCTCACCCCTTTTATTCCCTTTATATGTCGAAAGTCTCCTCATACCATCGACATTCATTGGATGTAAATATGCTGATGATGTTGTCTTGGGGTGCAGATTTCCTCCCACTGGGACGTTTACACTTCGATGTCTTTTGGAGAAATTTGTGCGTTGGTCCTCAACCAGGTCCCTTAAACTTAGTGCTTCGAGACGTACTGATGTAACCTTTTCATTTCCCCGTCCTGCTAAATTGCAAGTAATTTTAGATTAATCACCTGTATATACTTCGGAGGACAAAACCACTCCTATTTCATCCACTAGTAAATATCAAAACCTCTCTTGGTCCATGCACTTTTTGGAGATCTTTCACAAGGTCAGACGATTTTGCTTTTATGCTTCCCGACTTAAGTTCTCCGTACCGCGAAGCTTAATTTTGAGGTTTGTAACTGCATGTATACGACCCCACCGGTTGTACTGTTTCCCAGTAATCTTCGCTGGTCTTCTGCAGAAGGACTATGTCTTTCATGTGTGGTCGATTAAACATATTCGCAGCTACGGTGGATTGCCGAGGGAATCCATAGTTGGTTTTATTGCTCGTAAGGATTTTGACGCTTGCACGCATTTTTCTCCTGAGGTCCTAAGTGACCGCTCTCATCCGCTACATGATGCTGTCTCACAAACGTTATCGATCTCTCACACACAAACAAACTTAGGATTTTATTCTCTCACATTTCTTCGTATCGTAACACAATCTTGCTTTATTGTCGATCCTATACGTCACAAATCCTTTGCGCACGCAGGTAGCTTGAATGACATCCACATACCTTTGACTTTTTAATTCTGCAAGTTGTGTTTATGTATTTTTAATTGCTTCCATTCATTTGGTTTACCGCAGTGATAGTGAAAACGCTGAGAGTGTACCTATTTAGGTGTATAAAGCTGTTATAACGCTTCTTTTTTTCCTCTGTGCTCTCTGCCGCTGACAACTGTTGTACTGCTTGATATGCTGCTCTGTGAGACTACGACTGTCTGACTGCTCAGGTACGCGCCCAGTCAACCGAATGAATATAAAAGGCCAGAACTCGGTAGACAGATAGTATGTATCTATACGGTAGGTTAATTCTATTTATTGGTACCGAAACATGCTCATTAGTAGGTCAAGGTCACTCGCTATTCTGCGCCTGGATTTCGTTCAGTGCGAGTGAGTCTCGCTCCACGGGTTTATCATATTGACCGAATAGTTCGATTCCTTTGAGGAAGGCTGGTATTTGCTGGTCGATCAATTTTCACTCGATTCCCAAATTCAGCTCCGCTTGCGTCACTTTATAAGCCTATTTTGACTTGACTTGAAGTGCAGCTCAACTCAGGGCTCTCATCATGCAGTTGTGCCGTCTAATTTCGGAAGAATGTTGCAAGAAAGTTGTGACAAAGGTAAATTTTCGCTTTCAAGAGGTTGTGAAACAAAATGGTGATCACATTGAATACACATTACATTGAACTAAAGTTCCATGCGCATACCATTAATTTAGCATCAGTTTTCTAATATTTTAATCATAAATACATGTCTAACGAACAAAACAAATGGCGTGACATTTCGTGCGCCATCCTGTATTTATTAATTGGTCAATTCACACACCTTGACATCTGCATCAGCAGCAGTGGGCGCATGGCTTTGCACGAAAGCCACCTATTTGTGACGGTACGTTGTTGACACAGATTGTAAGCATCTTGATCCTGCGTGCTCGCTTATAGTATTCAGGTATTATGATAAGTCCTCTTTCCCTCACTGCTATTATTCTTCACTCCGTAGGTTCTTGTGGTGTAATGTTAGCAAAAGTCCTCCTGCACATTAGTAACTGAGGCATTTTCAATTTCAACCTCACAAAGCACTTGTATTTCAACTGCTCTCCTTCCCTCCGATATTTGCATACAAGTATGCATGGTGCATATACAAATGAACCGCACACAGTCAAAAACACAGGGTTCCAAGTCAAATGGGCTCGGTATGGGACCTACAGCAAATCCTCCTTCAGCTGGCCACTCAGGGGACTGGACCAAACGGCTCAACATGGAGTGGTCCTGGGTAGAAACTTAGCGTATCTTACTTTCCCGTTGTGAATAGTATGGTCTAAACTGTATATTTTCACATACATCCTTTTTGTATATATTGGATGAGGTTCTGCATAATGACAAACACAGTTAAGTCATACAATAGTATAATAAATCAAAGCAGCGTGGTTTCCTCAAAATTGTGCAGTTACGTCATAGACATGACTACTCGTATTTGATTGAGGCACACGGATTGCAGACCAGCTTCTAGGAACATGACCTTGGTGTGCTTGTACAGAGTGACCACAACTGTTCAAAACATGCTGAGGTAGCTGTGAAAAGAGGCAACCAGCACTTAGGCATGCTGCAAAGGGCACTCGGGACATTTGACCCATCAATCTTCCCAATTATGCACAATTCCTTCGTGCGCCCGCATGTTGAATACGCTAAACAAGCTTGGCAACTTTGGTTGAAGCGCGATCTAGAGAAAGTAGAGGCACCACAACGAAGAGCAACAAAGAACGTCAGAGGCCTGAGCTATCACTCTTACCACTGAAGGCTGAAAGTGATGGGAATTTGCATCGGACAATACCGAAGGCTGCGTGGCGATCTCATATTAGCGCACCAAATACTGAGTGACCCTAACCATGTATGCAGCCATTTGCTGAAACGTAACGCAGCTCAGGGGTAGTTGCTTGAAATTGTGGGAACAATATAGTGGTCTAGAGTATCAACATAATTACTTTTCCCTTCGGGTTGCCCAACCCTGGAACGCATTCCCAGAGTCAGTCGTATCCTCCCCTACTTTGGACGCTTTCAAAAATAGATTAAATGTTGCTCTTAGCTCACAGACCTTCGTTACCTAAACTACGCCATTATGTATTACATCAATCATGCCTTTCTACAGGATTTATGTATCAAATGAACCCACCACTTGCTACCAATAAGGAGGAAGCGGTCAATAATAAAGTGCTTTGTGGAATTAACCGGGAATCACATGAATATGCGGGCCGCTCTATTGCATTAGATGTTGTGTAAGGTAGTACACCTAATTCTCACGCTTCGGAGTTAAGATCAACGTGATGCAAAATTGGTTACTGGATGACCTCCACTAGGCCACAGTTTCACGGCTAAGCATCGGAAGCCGACCAAGCCCAAAACCACTACAATCCACAAAACTAATGATGTGCATGGTGATTCCTCTTGGATAATCAGTTCTGGCAGTCATATAGGTTTTCCTAATACTATTTCCTGTATGCGAAGCGACAATAATGGGGATCAGCGAATAACAACTGCATTACCTGCTAAATCCCAGTTGCATGTAAAACCGCTACCTCAAGCCTCGAAATGTCATGTCCCGTCTAAAGTCTGCTATGACCATTGTCCAAGCTCATCGAGAATATCGATGGATCCGGTCAAATTGATCGATAGTAAAATGACGGTTGACCTAGATTTATCGCAAGCATCATTGAGCGACTATGTAACGTCATTTTGTTTGGATAGACGTACATCCATTGGTCATAAAGCTATGGAAGACGTGCCGCCATCTTTACAGTTTACACAAGGTGTAATTGGATACCGCAACTTTCCAATTCTATCAACGAACCACATGGATTATGCTGATGGTGGTGTATGGATTGACACCAGTGTGCCTCCACCGCGTATAGTGAAGTCTTGTATATCGAGCGCAAGTAAGTGGATTTTACCCATCGATGGACCAGACAGCTACCCACTGAGTCCTAACAATGCGTTAAGTAAACAACAGCCTATTAGCGATATGATGCAGAGAACACAAGCTAACTCTCCAGCTCCCACATGATAGTACAACAATCATGAACTCTTTTCCTTGAACCATTTTCTAGAGGGCCATACTGAGTCACAACTCACTCCGCTGTGGCTACCTCCAAATCATTTTCCACCGTTGGCAATACACGCACATGTTCAACAATTTCTAGCCTGGGTCCAGGCACACGGCTTGAAACCCCAGTGTTTATAATACGACCTAACGAATATTCCTCAAATCTCACATCCATCTCAGTATTTTTGATAAATATTCGTTCTCTTCACTCTAAGATGCACACACTACGCTCATTTGTTTTGACGCATACTGCTGATATAATATTTATAACTGAATCTTGGTGCCATGATGATATGTCTGACAATCAGTTAACTATTTTCGGATATAACAAGTTTATGAGAAATCGGCCTAGTCGTCGAGGTGGTGGCTGTGTAATTTAGCTGAAAAGATCGCTCGCAGCAACGACGTTCGAGAACCCAGTGTTGAATAGTGTTCAGGAATCACTCTGGTTTACGATATTTGTTAATCAGCGGCAGCTGCTTATGGGATTTATATACAGCGCGTCAAACTGCAGCCAAGAAGACACAGAACTTTTGACCCTTGCATTTGAAGGTGCCGCTAGCCTACAATTTATACATAAGGTTACTGGAGATGATTTCAATATGCCTTCGATTTCATGGCCCATGGGAACCGCTCCTTTGAAATGCCAAAATCTTATCTCCTGTATCCAAATGAATGGCTGGCAGCAACACGTCTCCCAACCTAGCAGAGTTGAAAGTACTCTGGATCTCATGTTTTCATTGGGCATACCTACAATCAGCATTAATGTTGTCGATGAATTTCCGGGGAGCGATCATCGCGTGATAAAATTCCGCCTAAGACTGCGCATGGCCAATGTACAGAACACAATACATTATCGTCTATTCAGTTCCGTTAAGTGGAACTCTTTCAAAGACCCGGTTCGTTCGATGAATTGGGATAACTGTTTTCTCTCTTCATGTCCTCAATATGCGACGAACCTGTTTTATACTATAATTGGCTTCTGCATCGACTCAGCAGTACCACAGACCAAGCTGATCGAAACGCTGACCAAGAATTTGTCACTACAGGCAAGCTCGGTAACAGGAACAAGTGAACGTTGTCCCTCAGCAGAAACCTTGACCCAGCAAGTTTGTGAATTCCGTTACGATGCTGATGCCGGTATTACTTTTGAATCGTGGTTCCATAAATACGAAGACCTGTTTCGCGTTGATTTAGCCGGTGCTTCAGAGGACAAGAGAGTACGCCTCATGCTGCGGAAATTGGGTGCGGTCGAGCACGAAAAGTTTATGAATTTCATCTTGCCGAAAAAGAGCACTGATTTAACATTCGATGAAGCGGTTGCTACCTTGTCCCAGATATGTGGACAGCAGTCGTCATTATTCAATATCCGATACAAGTGCTTGACAATGACCAAGCGAGACGACGAAGACTGGGTTACTTACTCGAGTCGCGTAAATCGTGAGTGTGAACGGTCGCTGTTTCACAAGATGACCGCTGATCAGTACAAGTGCCTTATTTATGTGTGTGGTCTTCAAGCAACCAAAGATGCGGATGCCCGAACAAGAGTGTTGAGCAGAATTGAACAAAATCCCGACATCACACTGCAAGAAGTGACGAACGAATGCCAGCGGTTGATGAACTTGAAGCATGATACTGCGATGATCCAACAGTCCTCTATCCAGAGTAGCCAGGACATCATTTGCAGGGTCAGCAGAAGTCCTCAGAAAGAATCGGTCCATGTGAGTCCACCACATTCTAAACCCTCTTCTGCTTGTTGGTTCTGCAGGGAATGGCACTTTGGTCGAAACAGCCCGTTCCGAAATCACATTTGCAAGCGTTGTGGTAAGCGGGGACACAAAGAGTCGTGTTGTCTTGCGAAGCGACCAACAATGAGCGGAATACGGCGTCGAATCCCAGTGCGCTTCCGATGTCACAACGAGGCCAAAACCGTGACAGCGACTTTCAAGGTTGACAGTGTCGGCAGGCGTACGTTTACAATCTTGAAGATCAACGATAAGGAACCTAAGCTGCAGTTGGATACTGCGTCAGACATCACTTTGATTTGTCGAGACACGTGGTGTATGCTTTGACGACCACCGCTTGTCCACACAGACCACACAGCACGAAACGCATCCGGCGGTATTTCGAAACTTCTCGGAGAGTTGCATTGTCAGGTCAGTTTCCGTGATCAGCACATCCGTACAACCTGTTTTGTGACAGATCAACCAGGATTGAATTTGCTGGGTCTGGATTGGATGGAGGAATTGAAATTACTTGACCAGTCAGTTAACAGTATATGCCAAAAATTACAAGTTGAGAAACCCGCAGAGACGCAGAATATGAGCCTCGAACTTTACAGTCAAATTGCAGAACTGAAGCGACGCCACGAAAGTTTGTTCCAACCCGGTCTTGGATGCTGCCGGATAGCCAGAGCTTAGCTGAACCTCAAACCAGACGCCAGACCAGCCTTTAGACCAAAACGTCCAGTGCCGTACGCAACACAACCAATAGTGGAGTCCGAGTTAAATAGGTTGCAGTCGGAAGGCATAATCGAGCGCGTACATTACTCCGAATGGGCGGCACCCATCGTTGTGATAAAGAAAGCAAACGGCAAGGTACGTATTTGTGCTGACTTTTCAACTGGCTTAAATTCCATGTTGGAGAACCACCAGTACCCTTTGCCTATACCTAAAGATTTGTTCACCAAGCTTAACGGTGGAAAATGGTTTGCGAAACTCGATCTAGCTGACGCTTACTTACAAGTTCCAGTAGCCGAGAACTGCAGAACTCTATTGACGGTCAATACGCATCTGGGTCTTTTCCAATACAATCGCTTGCCATTCGGAGTCAAAACTGCTCCCGCCATTTTTCAACAAATCATGGATACGCTGCTGAACGATATCCCTGGGGTCGCAGTATACCTAGATGACGCATTGATTATGGGGTCTGACCCGCAAGCGTTGCTGGCCACGTTAGAGAAAGTGCTCACTCGTCTAGAAGAAGCTGGTTTCCGGTTACGAGCGGAAAAATGCAATTTCCTGATGGAAAGTGTCAAATTTCTCGGGTTCATCATTGACAAACATGGCAGACGTCCGGATCCCGCTAACATAGAAGCCGTCAAGCAAATGCCACCACCAAGGGATGTTGCCGAACTTCGTTCGTTTCTCGGTCTTATAAGTCATTATAGTGCGTTCCTGCCAAGTCTACATCAGACTAGAGGTCCTCTGAACGAGTTGCTGATGAAAGAGAAAGAATGGCGATGGACAAAGGAGTGCCAACAATCCTTTGATACAGTCAAAACAGTGCTCAGTTCTGATTTACTTTTGACCCACTTCAACCCAAACTTGGAGATTGTTGTTGCTTCGGACGCCTCCAGTTATGGGGTAGGTGCTATCATTTCTCATGTGTTCCCTGGAGGAGAAGAGAAGGCCATTGCGCACGCAGCACGGTCGCTGACAGTGGCGGAGAAAAATTACAGCCAGATTGAGAAGGAAGCGTTGGCGATTGTTTTTGCAGTGAAACGGTTTCATAAGATGCTATACGGTAGACATTTCAAACTGATCACGGACCACAAACCTCTACTTTCGATATTTGGATCAAAGAAAGGTATTCCTGTTTTCACAGCAAGTCGCTTACAGAGATGGGCAACAGTACTGCTGGCTTACGACTTCAGTATACAATACCGATCTACACAACAACTCGGCCAAGCTGACGTTCTATCTCGCCTCCTCGGTTCTCACTTGAAGGAAAACGAAGACTGCGTGATTGCATCTGTCAAATTCGAGTCGGAAGTTCAGCGCATCCTGGTTGACAATGTAAGGGAGTTGCCAGTAACGTCGGACACGATTCGTGCAGAGACGGCTCGAGACGTTATTTTGCTGAAAGTGATCGGGTTTGTGCAGTCCAGTTGGCCTAATGTCAGAAATTCGAATGAATTACAACCTTTCTTTAACCGACGCGGATCCCTTTCGGTCGTTGACAGTTGTCTAATGTTTGGAGACCGAGTTGTGGTACCAAGGAAGTTGCGGAAGCGAATACTACAGCAGTTTCATTCAGGTCATCCGGGAACCAGCCGAATGAAGGCACTAGCGCGAAGTTTTGTGCATTGGCCTCAAATGGATGCAGAGATCGAGCAGTTCTGCCAAAGTTGTGAATCTTGTCAACAAGCGGCAAAGGCACCTCCGAGATGTTCGTGGCACCCTTGGCCCGAGTCGGAAAAGCCCTGGCAGAGAATCCACTTGGATTATGCGGGACCAATCAACGGTCAATCTTATTTGATTTTTGTTGATTCCTACACAAAATGGCCCGACGTCATTCCGATGCAAAATCCTACCGCCCAGCACACTATCAATGAGCTGAACAAACTGTTCCAGTATTTTGGCACCCCGGAGATGCTGGTCACAGACAACGGAGCCCAGTTCACCTCATCGCTGTTCAGAGAATTTTGCATGCAAAACGGAATACAGCACAAGTTTTCGCCACCGTACCATCCACAATCGAATGGGCAAGCCGAACGGTTTGTAGATACCTTTAAACGTGCTCTTCTCAAAGCGGAAGGAACGTGGGTGTCAAGAGATGCAATTCAGCCGTTTTTGAGAATGTATCGAAACACTCCGAATCCAAACACACCGGAGGGTAAATCTCCTTCTGAATGTCTATTTGGACGAAAAATTAGAACGACAATTGAAAGCCTGATTCCCCGAAATGTTGAAAAGCGAAACGGACAACCGAGAAGGGGGCAGAATAACAGGCTTCGTACGTTCAAGATTGGCGACTTGGTGTATGCACGAAATTTCCAGACCCCGGAAAGATGGGTTAGTGGAACGGTTAGTGGAAAGAGGGGTAAAGTTATTTATGAGATAATGGTCGGAAAGGACAAGTGGACCAGACATATCAATCATCTGCGACAGCGGCATGGCAAAACTCAAAGAGATCAAGAACCAGCGGCACCACAGTGGGACATACTACTGGATACATTTGGTTTAGAAAACAGAACTGATCCCCAAAGCGGAACACAGCCGGTCGCACAGACGCCACACGACGTGACATGCCGGCCAAGTCGAAGAAGAAGGCAACCGCGATGGCTACAAGTGGATCCCAGGGTGAAAAGCTACGACCAAGCCCAAGTGCGGAAGATAGGTAGGAGCAATCAATTCAAAGGGGGAGGTAATAGAAAGGTAAGCGGAGCCAATGTCCAGACACTGGGTCACGCACGGGCTTACCGCGGAGCACGTGAGTTGTCTGCTGCACGCGAAGGTCACATACACGAGCGGGGAACGATCTTCGACCGTTTTGCCAAATTTGGGAAGCGGGTGCAAACCGATTGGCCAGCAATTACAAGCCGGAATCAAGGGAGGAGAACCATTCTGCCAAATTTGGAAAATCTGTGCGACAGAACCAACCCACATTGGCTGAGAGCCAGACGGTTCCAAAACTAGTATGTTTCGTTCACCAATAAATAGAACTGCCCTGTCGTGTAGAATAGACTCCCTGTTTACCGAGCCTTGATCTTCTGTATCCCGTCAGTTGGTTGGGCGCGTGATTGAGCAATCAGGCGGTCGTAGTCTCGCAGGCGCAGACTAGCAGCAGTGCAGCAGGACGAAGGCAGCTTTACAACACTTACCAAGCAAAACATAAATCCGATGGCAAAGCGTTGACGGCAGCACGAAAGCTTCAAAAGATTCGGCAGAAAATCAGATTAACTGCTGAGTTTGCGCTATTATTACAGCAGTCCAAGCACGTGGAAGAACAGAGGCATCAACATGACAAAACTCTCATTCTAGAAAAGTATAAAGTTCTGAAGGGCCTTAGCAAATCAGCTGAGCTGAGCTGAGCCGGAGTTCGTGTTGCAGCAACCATTTCAATTTTATTACCACGCCTAATGGAACATACTACGACGCACCAGGTGATATCTGCGAAGCTTTCAGGTCTTATTTTGTCGAATCAATGCTCAATGTATCATCAGACACACCACCACTTATCATGCCGCAAAACAATGAAAGTCTATGCAGAGTGGAATTCACTAAAGTGAAAATCACTGGTCAAGACTCTCGCTTATGCTCCTCAAGGTGTACAGGCCCTGATGGGAGACCCCTTGTCTATTAGAAAGCAGTGGTAGTGACTTCCTTCTGCTTTTGCTCAACATCTATACACTCTCTTTTAACAACGGATGATACCCTACTCAATGGAAAACTTCTGTCCTTATCCCGCGACACAAATATGGCGCTGTCCACGAGGTTAAAAACTTTCGTCCCATCAGTCACACACCCATCGTATTTAGAATAATGGAAATGCGAGTGAAAGATGAAGCATTTATATTCTTGCACCACGCTAACATTATCTGCAATTTGCAACACGGCTTCATGCAAGGTTGATCCTACGCAACATGCCAGACACTTTTTAAACCACACAACGGCTGCCATAGACAACGGAAGCAGTGTAATAGTTCTGTTCCCGGATACGCTAAAAGCCTTTGACAGAGTGCTTCACAGAAGGTTACTGAACAAACTGAAGGCTATATGCATTGCAGAACCGATGTTTTCTTGGCTGTCTTCATATGTAATTGGTAGACAGCAGGTGGTGCACGTCGGCGACCATTTCTCTAAACGTAAAGCAACCACCAATTGAAGGCAGTGTTCTTGGTCCTCTTCTTTTTCTAATATATGTTGACGATATATTCCAGAGAATAAGAAATGGTGTTGCATTTATCATGGCTGATGATATTAAAGTTGTCTACTCACAACCACGTGCAAATACCCAGCAAGCCGCACGTCTCATTCAGTATGACCTTTCTGACCTTGAATCCTGTTGTCACTTGCGACAGATGTTAATTGCCGTAGATAAGCGTAATATTTTATCATGCAAATGCGGTGCCGCCAGACAGTTTATTACTACAAGGCGCATATATCTCGCAATGCAGGGCAGTTCGCGACTTGGGCTTGCGATATTCAGTCACGTTTAACTTTTCTGAACATTATGACTTTCAAGTTTCGAAAGCCACGAAGACCATTGGTTACATCTGCCATCATTTTTACCTCACGGAACCTCATATATTACTTTACAAAACATATGTAATGCCGTGTATGGAATAGTGTTCAGTGCTCTAGTCTAATCTGCGGAAATCTGACCAGCACGCTCTTAAGAGGGTCCAGAGACGCTTCACGAAAAAGCTATGTGGATATTCCTCAAAGTTGACATACAGAGAGCGATATGATAAACTTGGATTTGACCCATTTTGGCTTCGGATAATTAAGCTGAACCTATGTTTCCTTTACAGAATTATAAGTTGTCAAATTAGCAGTCTTGATAACGGTGTTCTCATATCTTCAAATAGCAGATATCCAATCTGTAACAAAGAGGTGACGGTTATGATTCCAAAATCTACTACCAGAATCAGAGAACGTTTCTTTCTAACCCAATACTCAAAAATTTGGAACAAACTTCCAAGTGATATCAGAACATACTATACACTTTGCAATTTTAAGCTTGCAATTAGTAAGCCATTAACTGCCCAGAAAGTGATTAAGATGTTCGGGGCATCACAATCCCAAGATAAGGCATTTGAAAACCGTATCCATGGTGTCTGAATAAATTTCGAAACACACAACATTTCGGACAACAGTCCCTTTCATTTCATTTTTTCTCGGCCCAAACATAGCCCATGTGATTGTGAAGAATCCTGGATTAAAAGCAGGAAAAAATAGCAGAAAGATTCTGACTACTCTGTGTTACTTAATTTGCAATTGCGCCCACGTTTATTTCTGGAAAAAATATTAACGCAATGTCATGGAAAGGTTGTACCATTATTTGACCTGTTCCTTCTAGAGAACAGCTTCTCGCAGCGTCGAGGAATATACAATTTATTATTTATAAGTGAGCAACGATTAATCACGGGATAGGGATCTTAGTATTTACAAATTGCGCGATTATTTCAGTCATCCTATCGCATTTTTTCATGAGCAAAGATGAGCAGTTGACTACTGGAATGACTTGACATGTTGGTCAAAACCAAATCGTGTCAGCAACTTGGTTTGTCTGTCTCACTTCTTAGACAGCTTTGCCTACACATTGCGGACAGTATGATCTAATGCAGCTAGAACAGGTAATATTGATCTTAAGCAGTTTAATACAGTTGTCTGCGCAACATAGGCGACGTTGAACCATTAGAATGCTACTCGTCCTCTTATAGTTTGCAGCAAAGCCATATTTTACCATTCTCATGCCTATCAACGATCAGTGCACCCCGTGTATTTCTGAACGTTTACACTCCATATTTTTATTTTACACTGACGTTATTTATCAAAGCGTACACCTCAATAGACTCACGGTAGATGACCCACATATATTTTGATTTGTTCGTATTCACCCCAGCCATTCTATGGGACGTGTCAAGTACTGCATTTATCCCGTGATAAATCATTGTTCTTTGTTTAATTTGACTCATTTTGTAAATAATTAATATTTGTCTACTTGTTGCTTTCATAGTAAAGGTTACTGGACAGATTAGTGTAGAACTGATTAATCAACGATTAGACAGGCACTCAAAATCCTACGTATGACCTGTGTAATGAGTGGGCACATGTTTCAAAGGCTAGGCGTGATGCTTTTTCGTGTAGGTACACAGGGGATGTGCGAGCTCACACAGAGACACTCAAGGTTGATCCGCAGACGTAGAGCTGCAGGCACACTGCGTAAACACCGAAGGTCAGAAGCGAGTTTCACGCGCACATACACATAAATAGAATATGCTGTATCGTAAGATGTCTGCCGAGCTGTAAATTGCAATGATTAATGGCAAAGAGAAATTTCACACCTTGCACAATCCCTCTTCATACACATTATTTTTTTAACCAGTCGTTCGGCAAAGGTTGACAGGAAACCATTCTATGGTACACTTATAGAGGTTAGATCACTAAGGACTGTTCTAGTCCATGTGGTCGGAGTCGACGTCATTTATCTCAGAGTCGACGTCATCTATCTGGACTTCTCCAAAGCTTTCGACCGCCTTGATCACCGCATCCTACTTCAAAGACTACAAAGTTACGGAATCGGAGATCCTGTACTTGGTTGGATTGGCAACTTCCTTTACCAACGAAAGCTTCAAGTATGTGTTAGGGGATCACTTTCTAACCCAATTGAAGTGGAATGTGGTGTACCACAAGGCTCAGTGCTGGGACCGCGCTTATTCCTGGTGTTTATCAACGACCTGGCAAGAGTCATCTCCTCAAACTTCCTGCTTTTCGCCGATGACGTCAAGATATGGCGGGCGATTACTAACAAGACAGATCAGGATCTGCTCCAACACGACCTAGATTGCATTTACGAATGGTCAAAGAGGAACAAGCTTCAATTGAACATGGCTAAGTGCAAAGTGATGCATCTGCGTCACCAGCCGGTGAGCGCTTACAAGATTGAAGACCACACCTTGGCGAAGGTTTCTCAGGAGCGTGACCTGGGTGTATTGGTACAGGAAGATCTCGGGTGTTCAAAACAAGCAGAGAAGGCCACGAGAACCGGAAATCAACACTTCGGCCTCTTTCGCAGAGCCTTCGGTCGGTTTGAACCATCAATATTTCCCCAAATGCTTAACGCCTACGTGCGACCTCACGTGGAATATGCTATTCAGGCTTGGCAGCCGTGGCAGAAACAGGATCTCGTTGCTCTCGAGACTCCTCAACGACGGGCAACCAAGAACGTCAGGGGTCTCTTTCATCTGCCCTATCAGTTTAGACTGAAAACTCTAAGAATGTACAGCAGTCCATATCGGCTTTTGCGGGGGGATCTCATAGTGGTTTGCCAGATTCTGAAGAACCCAAACCACATTTGCCGTCCGCTGCTGGAATTGAACCACAACACTAAACTAAGAGCTCACCCTCTGAAACTGACAATTCATTATAGCCGGCTTGAATGCCGTAGAAATTTCTTTTCTCTCCGCGTGTGCCAGCCTTGGAACACCCTCCCTAATTATGTCGTCTCTGCTCCTAATCTGGCGATATTTAAAAAACGTGTTGACGATGCATTGTCTCACTTACATTTCATTTTATGACTTGTTAGCCAGGGGCTACAAAACGCAATCAAACGGTTTCTTGCCAAACGCCTAACCAATGGATTGATGGATTTATACGTTTAATACACGAACATCTCCGCTATTCCACATAAGTCTATGGTGAATCCACCACAACGCTTTTCACTTTATTATGCAATTGATTTTCGCAATAATTTCCATCCCACGGGACTTGTTAAGCGATGCTTTTTTACCCGTAATAAACCATTGTTCCATTGTTCGTCAACATGAAACTGATAGGGGTAATCACAACACAGAGCTCTAGTTCCATAGGGCTTAAATGTTGAACGTTTAAGCTATGAAAATACCGTAAAGTTTGAGATGTGGTCAAGAAATAGAGATGGTCAACTTCGGAGGTTTTACTGTAATACGCTCTGATTCCCGCCACTTGCTGAACTTTCTGGTAAAGGAGTGCAATACCAGTATCCGCAAGAAAAAATGCATGTGACTAAACAAATTAACGTCTATTCTCGACGCTGCGTGACATATTTATTTCGACCTGCTTTTGAATATAAAAGTATATACAATTCATTAATCAAATTGTGATTAGAGCAATCCAAAAACCGTTTATGTATTATCGCGTGGAAGAGCACATGAAAGAAATAAAGCTCATCGTCTTTTAATAGGACATGATGTATCTTTACATGGTTTGGTCAGATGCACCGGTTCAGAGCCCCTTTATTTTTAGTCTCGTTGAACGAAATGATATCACGTGAGTGGAAGATCACCAACCGCCAGTGTTAATTTGATATTCGCAGAAGCTACAAAGGTGGATGAACTGGAAATTATAATTGGTCCACTGGGAAGCCATTTTCGTCGGCACGACCGCGCTTGAAAATCTAACCCACTGGTGAGGTGGATTTCGCACAAACGTCAAGGCAACCGCTCCAGATATCTGACGTCCTTCCATCCCATCATTCAAGTTTCGCCACCGTTTAGAAGGACAGAAAATATCATAGACTTGTGTACTACCAGCTTCGTCCTAACGGTAAGCTAATAGTTATTCCACACACATTTTTCCCGCTTTCCAAATGAGGCTGCCTTCGATACGCGCATGCGCAGTTCGCTCGTCATCTGCAGGTCGGTAGACATTAAGCATCCTAGGTGGTAAAATCTCGAAGTTGTTTCTAAAACGTCGCGGCCAATGTGGATTTGCGGTAAACCCACGGATTCCATTTCTTGTGCAGGCTGAAAAAGATAAGCAGTCTTGCTTGTGTTGATGATGTGCCTGAATTTGACCGCTGTCGAACCTAAGGCCAAACTCACGTAACTAAACTCATTTGCGCTCTACGCAAACAAAGCTCAACCGTCGGAAAACAGCAACATACGGATGGTTGTCTCACACATTAAGATTCCCCTTGAAACGACGGAGGTCCAGTAAGCCTCCATTATGCGGTGCTCTAAACAAATACTGTAAGCACAAGCAGTATCAAAACTAAAGGACCTCATGGCCTGAATATAAATATTAAACAGGGTAGCAGCTATGACACAGCCTTGCTACATCAGAGTAAACAGTAAAGTCATCCGAAGTTCTGCACTCAGCTGCACACTCGTTCGCATATCACTATACAGACATTCTATTGGGCTTACTAGCTTAATCGGACAGCCAACACCAGCCACCATGCCTCGCGGTTCACCGTGTCAAATGCCTTGGTGAAGTCAACAAAAAGCGAGTACAGTAGCTGGTGTCGCTTTTTACATTTCTCCTGCCACTGACGAGCGGCAAACACCATATACACCGTGTTGCTGCCAGAACGGATTCACATTGCTCTTTCGGCACCTTCTGTTAAATGACCCAGTGACGAGGCCATTGAACAGGATTCGGGCGATCACCTTCCCCATATAACTCAGCAAGTTGATGTCACGATAATTCGTGCAACATTGCATGCTCCTTTTGTCCTTGTACCGTGGTAAACCAAAAACATCCTTCAAGTCGGCCGGCACATCCTCTTCAAAACATACGCGTTGTACCAAGCGGTGCAGCAGTGGTATCAACGCCGCTCCGCCGTGTTACAACACTGCTGGCAGTAATCGTCTGCTCAGGCACACTTGCCGTTTAGCAGCTGAGCACGTGTTCTCTGAGTCTCATGCAGTGTTGGTGTGTCCGCAAGACACATCTCTTGTTGTAGCAGCCCGTTCGACGTAGGCCAGTCAATCACTGATGAGACAGTCAAAATGATTTCGCCAGATCTGCATTATGTCTGCAGCCTGCGTGCGGGCGGCGCCTGAGGTAACAACCCCCAACATCCTCAGTGGCTGCAACGTGGATTCATACACCGCCTTCAAGGAGTCAGAGGATTCCCTATATTAGCGGCGTTCTGCGAGACATTCCATCTGCTTAACCGACTACTTCCACCAAGCATACTTGATGAGACGTAACTCTCGAGTCAATCGTTTGCGAATATGAGTCTCTTTTTCCGCATGGGCATGGTCCACCAGATATGCAGCAAAGGACGCATTCCTTTTCGACACCAATGCGCCAATCGTCACACTGTTGCAATCAAACCGATCGGGCCGCTTACAATTTGTGCGTTTGATCGTTCCTTTAGGGTAAACCTCACCTGTTCACAGATGTGATGCAATAAGTGGCTGACTGAGGCCGTAGAGTTGAATCAACCAAGGTCGGTGGCCATCTACCTCCAAATCCATTCACTCCTCAACAGTACCTACAGAAAGAACATTAACTTTCAGTTGCTTCGCGGCAGGCGAGCAATACATCCATTTATAAAAATGTATGTGCGATTCGGTCCGCACCAGCGTGAGCAGCGCCACACTCAACCCCGCAGTACACGTGTCATGCGCAATTCACGCATGTCACGCTGGAGTACGATGACATCGTCAAGCAGTGCGTGTAACCACTCCGTGAGTACTTCTAAGTAGCCATATCACTCACATCCATTGTAAACTGTGAGTTCCTAATCGTCAGGCCGTGTGCGGCCACAATGACAGCAACCAGTCACTGTACACTTTGGCTGTGTTAATGGCATACGGCCCAGTTACGACAGTCCACACTACAGCATCACTTTAGACGCGCGCATTGGAATTACCCAGTAGGAATAGCCGGTCGCTCGACAGCACAAACTGTGTCACGGAGGATAACTGAGCGTGAAACCGATTCTTCGTATCTTCAGGCTAACAAATAGTGGGAACATACATGCGAATAAAGTAGCAAAATTACAGCGCTCAGGGCGTAGACGCAGAGTACTCAAGTGTGGGCTGATGCCAGCCGGATCTCCCACCAGGCAGCTATTTAGGCGGTCGGATAGTGAAAATCCGATGCCATGTTCAGGTGGCACTGTGGTGACGTTTCTCACCCAATGGATGTATACTCAGCAACATCCTCATGCAGCTTGCCGTGGTTAACAAGCCGAGTCTCACTGAATGCGGCAATGTCAACGCCGTAGTGCAAGTTCCATCGCGACCAGTGCACTGAGTCGCTCAGAGCGTTCAATCGAGCTCCGGTCGAGTAATGTGAGCACGTCCAGCACCAGATGTTGAGCGCTTTGCACCGAAGCATACGAATGCGCCAGGCAAGCGCTTGGTTGGCAAATTTTAGTGAAGTAAATAGGGAGAAATGTGAATTGGGGACCGGGAAAAAGGTTACAGAGGAAGAAGAAGGCAGGGAGGCTCAAGCGGTAGCATGATTTTGCTTATCCACCCAGCTGGATGCAGCAGATCAGGCGTCCCTTTTCCTACTGCAACTGCGCGCCAGTCGATGAAGCATGCGATTACTAGTATTGGTGTATTTCACGGTTTGCTTTTGATTAGTGTACTGCCAGGGCGTCCACACCTGACTGTCAAGGTTGTGACCTTGAACGAACCTGGGGGCTAATCGCTCATCTGTGAACACATTGTTTGGTTACTCTTTCGGAGCTGCCATTTGTTACACAATCGTGTGTTCACATACACTCGACGCAGCTTCACCAGCGCTATCTAGTGCACTCCATCTTTCGGATCTAGCTTGTGTGGATCGCCTTTTATCTCTACATTGCGCTTTTTGCAGCATTCCAGCAAAAAACACTTGAGGACTTTTCCGAATTACGAACCACACAACGATACTTGAGACCTCAAACGAAAGCCAACTCCACGTTTTTTCCGACGAAACAGCAAGCACAGGTGTGGACCGTTCATCAAAGTAGCTATCGTAAACTTTGTTTCCGGTTCACTCAGTCGCTCTGTTTACCGTGTGAATGATCTAGCTGCTTAAACTTGTCCCGACCGGACGCACAGAACCCGATGACCTTGAACCTACAGACAATTCAGCGCACGCGCGACCTGCAGGAAACCATAAGCGCTCTGGCCTTGATCGAAATAGCATCGATCAACACAAAGGCTTGTGACGACCAATCAAAAGCCCATGTGATGGCATCCAGATCGGCAGTAGTTTGTGGCCTTCCCTCATGCCATACAAATGTACGAATTGGAATCCAGTGTAGCAGCTGCCAAGACAAGTTCCATCGCAAATGTTCCAAGTTCACAGCGAACCAGTTGAAGTTACACAATAATAAACCAGATTCCGGGTGGTTCTGCTCAGTATTTATAGTCATCCTACTGGTAAAGTTTGTACATAAACTGTCGCAGACGTACGAAAGGCTGGTAGTAATGATTGAACAAATGAGGAGCAGCAAAAGCGATTCATTCAAAGAAAGAGAGTAATTACCAGTCATTCCCATCAGGCCACACATTAAAATTGAGGAAGAAGGCTGCTCAGCGCGCTAAAAATACACATATGTGACTTATAACGTTAATACCACAAATTACCCGAACATGCCTGAAACAACCACCGCCAATCCGATTGCAATGAGCACGTTCAGGGCCTCGTCCATCGTCCAAATGGTTCCGAAAATGCAGAAGGAGTTTGACCTTAGTGGTTGTTAGAAGTTGGCTTCTGCAAACAGTGATCGTAAAGCTAGACCTTCCGCCACTCCCACTGGAGTTAGATTAAATGAAAAATACGAAGTTTTACCTACACAGCCTCCATCGACTGTATGCAGACCAGCTGGTCCTTTGATTTCAAGCCGTTGCATGTAGCATACCAGCGGTAATTTGCACCGAGGTTCCAGAATCAACCTCAATTTCCTTAAAAGGAAAGCAACGTGATGACGTGAACCAGTGGGACTACATATGTAACTTTGTGGGTGTTGCAGTTAAGTCCGTCCATTTGACACGTGTTACTCCTCACCCAAAAGCACAGCCCTACGGTGAAACAAGACGTCTCCGAATTTTGTTGAGTTCTGCCAATGAAACAGCAGCTGCTCTGTTATCGATAACTCGCCTCCGGAATGGGTCATGTACCATGCGCCTATTAGAGGATATTCCGTGTAGCGAGCGTAGACAGGCGAAGCACTACGTGGACGAACAGCGGAAGAACACTGTAGCCAGGACCATCCTTGTACACGGCATTCCCGAGGCTGGAAGTTATGCCGAGCGTGAAGCAATTACTCGCGACCAGGAACAATGGCGGTGCCTTCGCGAGACACTCTCCATGGAAAAAGACATAGCGCAATCAATCTTTAGGGTGCTCCGATCGCCAAACTACAAGGGATGTGACCCGAGGGTTGTGAACGCGGTCCTTCAATCTGGACAAATGTCAGCAATGGTGCTGGAGTGCTAATATACGGACGGTAGCAGCTATCCTTCCGAGCTCCGGATCCAAGCAGCATCTGCTGACCAAACCCAGGAGAGCAACCTCTTAGTCGTACCACTTCCAGACAAGAGTTCGGATAAACGCAAGCAACTAGCCAGCGAAACTGGCAAATGCACCCCATTCATTACCTTCAAAGTGAGAAACAGAGGCAATAGTGGGAGCCATGGATTTGACACAGCTAAGTTCATCATCGCCAAGCCCAAAAAGCGATCAGTAGCCGACCTTTCACCGGTCGGCACAACCTTTTACCCAAAACACCCATCCCACAATTTATTGTTAAAAACAGAGAATTTTCCTGTATGTACACCAATGCACAAGTCACCTGAACTAGCTTGCGGAACTGTGGCTACGTCAAGCTTCACATGCCTGGAACCCCATATTCGTCACGAAAACTTGGTTACACTCAAAAATTACTGACACCGAGGTCGCGATGCATGGTATGTCCCAGCTCCGAAACGATCGGTTTAGCAAGGGCGGAGGGTACTGTCATACTATCGCAAAGACCCGCAGTGCGAACCGTTGGTCGATCCGGAAGTGCTGAACATAGACTCACTCTGGTGCAGTCTGCGACTGAGTCGCAACTTGCCTTTTGGCCATTGTTTATCGTCTTCAAATATCCTCCCCAGAGATGGACTCCAGCTTGCGATTATCCTTTGGAGGGGTCCTACGTGACAGTCGGTTCTCCCCTCCGGCGACGACAATATTCACGAGGTGGAAGTTCCGGCACCCCCCTGCTCTTCATCAACGCCCTTGCGAGTGACATCAGGTGAACTTTCCTGCTTTTTGCCGATGACCTTAAGATATGGCAGGCAATCGGCTGTCAGAAAGATCGGATATGCTGCAAGTAGACTTGGACCACACTTTTGAATAGTCAATGGCAAATCTACTTCGGTTTAACACGGACAAGTGCAAAACCGTGCATGTCTGCCACAAGCCCACATACACATATAAGCTTGGAGACGACATGCTGAAAACCGCCTCACAAGAGCGAGACCTTGGGGTGGTGACAAAAGAGGATCTCGGCTGTTCGGCGCGGTCCTTGAAGGCGTCCAAAACCGCGAACCAACAAGTTGGTCTGTTACGTAGGGCGTTCGAGCGGTTCGATCCCTCCATCTTCCCCAAGTGCTCAATGCATACGTGGTGCCTCATGTAGATTACACGATCCAGGTTTGGCAACTCTGGTTAAAACACGATCTGGCTACGCTGGAGACCGCCCAGCGAAGGGAAACGAAAATGTGAAGAGGTTGTCCCACCTGCAATACCATAGGCGACTGAGAGCTCTTGGAGTGTACGGCGGCAGATACCGCCGTCTACGGGCTGATCTCATCCTGGTGTTCCAGCTCTTGTAAAACCCCGAACACGTCTGCCGCCACCTCCTGAAGCATAGCCTCAACAACAAACTGAGGGGGCATAAGTTGAAACTTGTCAGCCATACAGTCGGCTTGAGTGTCACCGGAATTATTTTCCCTTCGAGTTTATCAAGCGTGGAACGCTCTTCCGACTTTTGTCATTTCCGCACCCACGTTACGCATTTTGAAAAAGACTCGATGATGCTCTACATTACTCTAGCTGATTTCTATTCATTGAGTGACGACATGGCGCAGGCAAACATTGTGCTCACTAACCTCACGAATTCGTAGTGGACAGATATTCACTCAAGAGTTTCAATGAATCACGAGCAATGCCGGTCTTCAGCAAAACAAATACTTCCATTTCATTAACATGAATCACTATCAGAAATCAGTTCAGGGTAAAGAATTCTTTACGGCAAACTCTCATCCTACCCAAATGTTTATCTAACACAGTGTTATGTAAACATTTGAGTCTGATGGGAGTTTACCGTAAAGAATTCTTTACCCTGAACTGATTTCTGATGTAGACGGATATACCTATGTGTTAACGTGGATAATATGGTGAGTCCATAGATGCGCTTTTAACATTCGTGTAACTGCACTGAACTAACGTTATTCCTACAAACCATCCCAAAGGATTTGTCAAGCCTAGGCTTTCTTATCCGTATTATGCCATTGTACCTAGGCAGTAGACTCGGGTCCTCAGCCAAAGTGTTCGATGAAATGTACCCGCTTAAAGCAGCAGGACGTGCGCCATAAGTCAATGAACCGACTCACGCGGAAGTGTGTCCTGGCTGCTAGGTAGTAGCAGTGTACCCAATCCCCATGTTGCGTTCGCCACGAGGCGTCCAAGACATGAACCCATAGCACAACATTCGCAGCAGCGGGTCGACGATTTATCATGAATTCGGCACCACAAACCTCAACCACGTATATATATGTATATATATATATGTAGATATATATATATGTATATATATATATATATATATATATATATATATATATATGGGAAAGCTGCTATCCTTGCGCCTGCACGCCTTTCCAGGAATTTATGAGATCTGCCCAGGGACGCTAGTTGTGGCGGCTAACATTTTGGCTGAACCCTTGGCTCGGCTGTTCTAGCAATTGATGAAAGGTGCGTTCCTACACTGTGGAAACACGGGGTAATAACTCTTATTTACAAAGAGGTAGTCCTTACGACTCTGCTAATTATCGACCAGTAACTCTACTGCCAGTTCTTTCACAAGTTATTGAGGCTATCTTTGCTGACGCACTCATATATTATCTGGATGATCTTGGTCACATTGCTCAGAAGCAACACGACTTTCGCCAGAATTGGTCGTGCACAACCAATCTATTGTTAGTACGCGATAACTGGACCGGAACAGTGGATGCTGGTTCAGGGGTTGATGTGGCATACCTTGCTCTCTCTAAGACATTCGACTGGTTGGACCATCGTATCCTTCTTACCAAAATTCAAAGATGTAGCATTAAGGACCCTCTCCTCGGGTGTATCTGCAATTTTTCCTCGCACAGGCGTCTGGAGGTGAGACTACGTAAATCCATGTCACACCGAGTTCACATCGAAAGCGTTATGCCACAGGGTTTAGTACTGGGGCCTCAGTCTATTCTTTGTTTTCATAAACGATCTAGTGAGCCAAATTAAGTCCAACTGTTTACTCTACGCCGATGACATTAAAGTTTGGCGAGCGGTCAGAGCTCCAGAAGACCGTATTCACCTTCAAAACGACCTTGCCACGATTTATGGACGGTCGGTCCAAAATCCTCTTTGCTTCAATTTGGCTAAATATCGAGTGCTCTATTTACGAATGGTCCACACAAATGAGATGGGGGACCAGGATCTGCAACACTGTTCTCTCGAAGGGGATCTTGATGTGATGGTGCAGGAAGATCTCGGCTGCTCCGTGCAGTCCAAAACGGTATGAAAAATGGGGACCCAAATACTGGGGATTTTGAGGAATGCTTTCGGGCAATTCGAACCCTCTGTTTTCCGCCAAATAGTTCCTGCTTACATACATTCTCATGTTGAATATGCAATTCATACATGGCACCCGTGGGTAACGCGGAATCTCACGACCTTGGATATTCCGCAACGTCGGGCGACCAAAAATGTCAAGGGACTGCGCCATTTGTCACACGAACAGGACTTCAGAGTGCTTGGCATTCTCAGCGGAAGTTATCGCCAGTCGCCTGGTGACCTGATCATCGCTTACCAAGTTGTAAACAACATTGATCGCCCCTGTCATCCCCTGTTGAAGCTGTCACAACAACACACTGAGAGCTCATCATCTGTGATTAACAGAGCAAAACAGTCGACTGGAGCTTCGAAGAACCTACTTCTCGCTGCGTGTTTGCAACACGTAGAATACCCTCTCAGAAGCTATTATTTCGGCCCCCACATTAGCCGTGTTCAAAGCACATGTCGATGGTGCATTGGCCGTACTACACCATATCACGTAACACAAACGACCCGTAGAAAAAGCAGAAAAACAAAAACAAATCAACCCATATTAATTTGTGCACGGAAACCATAAACGACAAACCTGGATATTACATAAAACAAAGTGTGAACTGCATAGACGGGAACACTGTAACCGGAAAGTACGCAATTTGCGGTTTTCCACTATTTCCTATTGATAATTTTGCCTCCATTTTATTCACAACTAACCGATCATTCCGCAGGACATGTTAAGCTTCGGCTTTTTGCTCCAGAATATACTGTTGACCATTGATCATGTAGACATGATTATGGCATAGTTGTGCAACTCGACATTTATCTACATTGAATGGTAGAATACTCTGAACTAACCAATTCGAAATGTCGTGAAGAGCGCACTGGAGCCTTTCTGGTAGTCCGTTTCCCTTGAGCCCTCCTCATATCATAATATCATCTACAAAGATTAAGCAATCGGAAGCAATTGATTTCCTTAGATCATTTATACAAACTGATTTGAGGAGGCCCTAGAACCAAGCCTTGCGGTACATCTCAATGCACATCTAATGCATCGGACAGAGATTCCCGGAACCTCACATCCAAACGATAATCATGTGGAGAATTACCTACCAAACCCAGGATTGCTTCCCCGAGCCGTTGTGCTGAAGTAGATGAAGAAGAATTCGATGGTCTAAGGGAGCAAACACTATTGTGAATTCCAGTTGGTTGACATCTCCTTCCGCTCCACTATCAATTGCTGCGGTCTAGCTACTGTGCGCACTTAACTGGTTAGTAGTACATGGCCATTTTGATGGAAGCCATGTTGCTCCAAAGCCATTATGCTATGGTTTTCTAGATACTGTATCAGCGCATCCGCGATGATTGCTTTCACAGTCTGATAGAGCACAGAAAGCAGCGTAATCGGATGGTACTTCATAGGCTCATTGCGGCTACTACCCTTATGAATAGGAGTGACGAGCCAACCCTTCCATACTGGTGCGATTTGGTTCGCTTTCAGACAGCCTTGATCGAAAATGACCATTGGTTCAACCAGATCATTGGATGCTGCCTGGAGAACCTTCAGCCGAATATTAGAGGACTCCAGGAGAACACTGGATACGCAGGGATACCAACTTCTTCAACACAGCTATTGCAGTGAGGGCGGTGTTTAACAAACATGATGGCGGAGTAATAGAAAAGAGAATATTTGGACCGTAACCACTAGGAACGTACGGGAGCAATGAGACCGTAAGCGGTCGGCTGCTTGCATTGTTGATCGCGCGTACCCGTCAGTTGTAAACAGTGCTGGGATTCCGCGTTACACCTTACGAAGGCCATTTACGTGCCTGTAAGATGTTGTGGTTCGCGCAGAATCGTTTCACTAAATCCTGCTGCTGCTTCGCATCCTCGTGGATAAGTTTCATACAAAATTTACTCTATGCTTCCTATACAATCCAGGTGTCGGCATTCGGGCAAACCCTCTTAGCTAGCCATGTAAAATCTTTACAAGACATGCATTTACTTATTCTGTTCCTCAGAAGGGACTTGCATGTGCGCTACCAGTGGGCCAAGCGTCCTTTTGAACGTATCCCAGATGGGTCTTAGGATATTCACTTGGGGAAGTCCAAGATGTATGCTTAACGAGCGTGGATAACGCGTAGTATTGCTTGACAAAATATACTTCCTCAGCGTCTTCTTCAATATATTCTAAAGAGCATACATAAGCAAATAGCTGTGCAACATGTTCACGGCGACCCAAGGGTGTACTTGTAGTTTTTCCGCCGTTCACAAGTTCCTCGTTGGCCAGCGCAAGGTCAACAATCGACGGCCTGTTAACAGTTCGAAATTTGGTGGGTGAGATTACGTGGTTGTATAGTGGGTGGCTAGAGATTAGCTCTTGCACTCAGGCTTTAAACTGCGCATTATCGATTACTGGCGTTTCTAGGTCATTCACATTAAAGTCTCCAACGATGGGAATCTTGCTATAGGAATTGTACATTTCCGACGTCGCTTTTGGTGGGCGGTAAATTAGGACTGCTAGACATATGTCCCTGTTCCGCAATCATATCCGGTAACAAACAGAATCAGCGCGCGGATCGCTAGATCAATAACTTTACCTCGGCGGTTTGCATTACAATAATGGATTATACCGCCACCAATGCCAGTTCTATCTTTCCGAAGAAGTGACATACTGGGTAAATTGATCTCAGAATCGATAAGCTCAAGATTTAACCAGGTCTTTGTAATCCTGAATAGGTCTCACAGTTGTGAAACCTGGAACTCGCTAAGCTTGCCCAAGTTACTAAGAAGGCCTTCTGCGTTCGTACACAAATGGATAGGGTTCTGAATGTAAGGAGTACGTTGGTGGACGTCAAATTCCTGATTGGTTTTAAACCGACGGTTAGATGGTTGCCATCTAATCATTGGTTGGTTGGTCCTGGGTTTACAAATTTCAGTCGGACTTCGTGACTTCAAAGACTGTTCCAGATAACGTTGTTTGCTCGTGCTTCGCTCGGTCCTGTTGTGTGTCGTTGGTGTTGTTATGTTGGTCTCACCGTAGTAGTCTAGAGATAAAGTACACACTGACGTTGCAAGTTCCATCGATTTGCTGACAATTTGTGAACGTGCGTCAGCTGCATTTAGCCGGATCTCGGTTGGCATCCTGGCACAAAACTTTAACCAGTTATCCAATAGAACGTATGCCATTCCCTTGGGGTGTAGCACCACTTTCATTAATCTTGGACCACAGCCCCTGTGGTTAGGTGATGAAGGAAGTTCATGATGATAAGAACATCTAGAGTGCTTCGCGGATGTGGCAACTCTGCTCTCAATCAAGTGTTTGCGCTTCATGATCAGAAGCATCCGGCGGCTCGGGAACATCATGAACAAATATGGCTTTCTGGATATAGATTTTAGGAGGGCCGCCTCGGTTACCCTCTTTCTCTAGGCGATCTTTCTAAGGAAGATCGGTTAGTGTATGCGCTCCACTCAGTAAGTCACGAAGACGGACTGATGAGTGCAAGAAGCGCGTATCTCACCAGCTGAGTTCGGGGTTATTCGAAGAATTTGTGGTTCACCATAGTACACTTAGCTCGGATAACGCGCTACAAGTCTCAGCTTAGTCGGTACAGCCTGAATATCAGTCGGGTCGCAGATGGTATCTCACTGGCTGTGATCATCTGTCAATTTGCCCTATATTTGACGGATTTGGACTCCGGAACGTTGATGCACATTAAAGCTAACGCCCCGTCGTTCTGTGTGGCACACATCTCTTCGAGAGTTGTTTCTGGTAATTTGGGTGTTCAAGGGGGTGCTTGGTACAGAAGATGGACCCAAATTTGTCGCTCCCGATGCTTTTATCGAGGTCGCCGATGTGCAAGTTACCAGTTTTTCTCTGCACTACATTGCCTTCGGCTCTGAGTTGCCGGTGTCATGACCGAATCATTAGGCGTAGCTTCCATGAATTGGGTAATTGCAGTCACACCGAATGTGACTTGCCTGACTAAAGGGTTAGGATTTGTCTGAGGAATTGCCGCAGAAAACGTGGAGCGGCTGGCATGAGTGCCCTTACACTTTGACATACGAACTGGGCCCAAAGGGATTGCTGGGGTACAGAACCGTTTACTTCGACTGGAATAACGATTCACCTAGACTCGCTAATTGCTTAATTGTTTCCGTTAGTTTTTCGCACGTTTTCGTGAGCACAAGTATAAGATGCATAATTGGAATAGCTATGCATACCCGGGAATACCAGAGCGCCTCCGGCACATTGTGTACCTTCTTTGTTTCGACTTGACTTAAGCCACCACGAGTAGGGTGGAATGCAAAGACACAGTAAGAGTAGGTCAGACCTACATTGGCCACGCGGGTTCTATTCAGCTATCCATATTCACCTTTAACCGCGATCATTTTCAATTCCGCTGTTGTTGCAACTGATAATTGCACCTGTTCGGTCACGTGAGGTGGATGGTGAGGGGTTCTCAAGTTCGTTTTCATCGTCGCGAGCTTTTCTCGGTGATCTTAGGCGGGTTTGTCACGAGACGGACGCGCACGTACACGAAGTTGGGTTTCTTTATTGATTGTTGGTGGTTTATGGAAAATCGGGATCTGTAACGTGTCTTGTAGTGGGTGGACGACCCAGCAGCTGAGTGTCATCGGTGGCCTAATATAATCAAAAGCCACAAATTGGGGCGTCGTTTCTCGGAATGGTTCTGTAGAAGTAACTTTTTGTTCATCGGATAGCGCAACTAATACTTTATCGAATGCAAGTTCGCAGCAGTGAGAGTTACTAACAAAGCAACTAAGTTTCACACGTAAAACTGCTCATGAGAAGTAGTAAAACAACTTGGGTTGTAGAAATCAAGGTACCTAAGGAGTAATTCCGTAAAAAGAAAATCGCTGAATACGAGAAATTACCCCGATTCCAACAACAGTGTGATGACTGTGCTAGGTGAAGATGTAACAGGGAGATCCATTGATAGAGCGGCGCGCATATTTTACCGACTCACTAGCGGCGGTGTGCCGACTGAAAGATCCACTGTTGGGTGAAATGGGTTATAAGACTTCGAGAGCTTCGGGGAGAAGGGGCTGCGTTTAGACTTTGAAGTATATTTCAAGAGTAACTATGGAAGGTCAACTGATTCACATCTGGGAAACTATTCCAAGTAATTTACACACACAAATAATGTTTTAAAATTAGGGTGTAATGAGCAAGTTTGACCTGAGAGCTGGCATATCTTTGCAATCAATTACCAATGTTACCGGAAGAGCTTAAAAACTTTTCCGGTTTACAACTGGTCCTCAATATCTTCAGAATGCATTTACTAACTTGATTACGCCAGGGCAGCTGCTTCGCGGAAGATAGAGAAGGTATGTTATGTGTTTATTTGCCCATAAAAACAGTAAGGTAGAGTTTTCCTTCTTATGAGGCTTTCAACTCACCTAGTAAACGTTACAGTGTACGGTTACCATCAACCTTTTCACAAAAAACAAAACCGACTAGGCTTCACGAGATGGTGTTTACCGGAAAAATCTGTAGTGCAAGTGTCTCGCGACGGCCAGGCTGACACATTTCAGCAGGCTAGCAGGCGGAACATAATTTAACCGGCGTCGAAGTAAGCGGTACGCGTCAGCTCCAAGGTTAAGATGGAGTGGATGGTGCAGCGTTAGGTAATCAACGACCAGCATCCAGTTCCAAACTGCTTAGACTATCTGAGTTAACTATCTGAGTGAGTAAGTAGGAATATTTACTGATTTCACTATCACATCACGACGCATTAGTTACCGGGACACTTATCAATTGTTAAATTTCTTGACACGGCTGTGACCCATCAAACCATAGCCCAATGGAGAGCTGAACAACAACCATCAAACGGATTTATCACACACTTCGAATATGTTCTTTATATTAATCTCGTTGCGAAAATTAAATTGTCAAGAAATGACACTTTTCGCACCCGAGTTTTGTTAGTTTTAGCTTTTCCTGGCGAACATCGCAGCATCAGCTACCTTCGTTTCAAACCGTCAATAACCCTGGTTGAACGTGACCACATAGAAGTATAGCAATCGTCACATGTAATCGCAGATACAACCTGACTTTCGAGACCACTAAAAAGGATGTAGCGGCGTACTTCTACGAGAAGAAGATTCTGGGGCACAGTGCAGCTCGGCCCCGTTTTGTCAATGGAAAAAGCACCACGGTCGGAAACATAATGCTTAAGAGCCGATACTTCCTAAAAGATTCACGGCCTTCAGCACATCACGTGCAGCTTCACGTGCTGCGCTGATCATGTGCAGCCCCACAAGCAGGTCGTGCATTCATCGAATTTTAGACGGAAGCAAAGCGGCTGTGAGTGGAATGTTGTTGCTGTGGGGCAATCCAGCTGACTTCAGCACTAATGGAGCAGTTTATAATAATTTGTGAAGTGTGTACGCAGCTATCAATACAGGCCAATGGAACGTTCATAGAATATGGGCCGAAAAAGATAAAACTTGACAATTCCCGTCACCAACAAAGTAAACTTCATATCTCTGGACTCACCATGCTATTCCCAACAAAACACAAATGAAAGCAGCCCATGACGATTTCATGAGGGAATGATGAGTACAGTGTTTTCGTTTGGTCGTCAACCTATGGGCGCGGGCCATATCACTTAATGTAAGTGCCATAACCCGTGGCGGAGCTGTAGCTATCGGGATCGTCCCCAGTTTGCGAATCAGGTAATGCCTTCCTTGTAGAGATAAGTGCGAATAAGTCGCGTTTGCTTTGCAGGCGAGATGAATAAGCAGTTGCAGACAATCAGCGGCAGCGTCTCAAAGTGCGGGGAGTTCTGGACTGGTCACCTGGTTCTCCGTTAAATACCATAACAGCTCGTACCGCGCTGTGTCAAAACCAATGTGACCGCCTGTAGGGTCACTGACCACTCACTCCTGTAACTTGGGGTGTATCTAACGGAGGGCGGATAAACAACCTCGCTGGTCACCGGCTTCTCTGCACTGCTTCCGAACACAAAGAATGCGAATGAGCCACTTGGCTGTCAACGGTCTTCCTGAATCACCCCGCTGCCTTGCGGGTCAGGTCTTTAGACCAAACGCTCGGGGTATGGTCCCTTAAGTTAACCCTCTTCCTCGGTCTAGGCAACCGGGAAGCTCAATGCCCACACAACACATGGAACTTTACTTCCAGTGCTCTTGTTCACTCTCACTTTTTTGTTATTGTTACTCATGTGCTGTGTCACTCTGCCAAATATTTATTGAGTAGGTTTTATATATATATATATATATATATATATATATATATATATATATATATGTTATTGTCGACTGAGTGCACCAAGGAATCAATAATTGTATATATTTGCTGTGCCTGGCATTTGTGAGAAGATAAGAAGATTCGTTGACAAGAAGTCAGACCCAGTTGTTTCACCGACCAGATGGTGTCGCTGTGTTGCTAGACGAACCGAACCGGATGGTGGATCGAATATTTACGATGTCGACGGATTAAGTACTCATTACTTTTTTACTCGAAAATCACTGTTGTTTTATACACACCACTACTGTTATCGTTTTTCGTTTTACCCTACAGCCTAAAGTCATGTTCTTATTCCGCTGGCTTGTTAACGCGTCCTTCTCGTCGGTACACTGGCATCATCGCGTGTTTTCCTTGTCTCGCTGGTGTTGCTAGCGCTTTCACTACCCATTTGACTTATGCACAGCTTGCTCAACCCACAACTAGTCTTTAACCAGGACATTCAGTCCGCACCACGAGCCAAAATACAACGGATCGTTAAGATTCAGTCAGTTTTTAGTGATACGAAACCTGACATAGTGTTGTAAAATCAATCGCAACGGTTTGTAGGCGTCGGTTGGTGCATCCCGACTGCCTGCCTGGGATCCTAAGGACGGTGAACACGTTTGGTTGGACACACTTGCTGATATGGCTTGGAGCCGACCCCAATGACGATTGTGTTGTGAGTTCCTTTGTCCACCCCCTCCTGCTCAGCATCCCCCCCAAGCACGATGTCACTTGTCAGGCATAATATAACTCTTTTTTACGGCACGATAACCAGCTGTTAGCTCTCCGGAACGATGTTCATCCGTTACTGGAGACTCAGCGGGCGTGCTACTGCTTAGTTTCCTTTTCTTGTCTTTTGTATTGCGGCATAATAGCTGAGGTGCTTTTCACCTCCAGCTAACATGTATAATGATGATGATGATATAGGCCTTAAAAGCTGGTTGCGGTAAGTTAAATATACTAGAATTCAGTTGTACAAGTATCATGCTTCTCATGGGCTTGTACGTCTCGGCTCAGAAATCCAGATTATGAGAGCGGCTCAAGTAATTCGCAAACAAGTTCGAAGTAATGGGCCTAGCTTGCACCCCAGACATACATTATGCCTCTGAAAATGTGGTAGCTTATTCTCAGTCCTTCAAGGCGCTTAGCAGAGTCTGTGAAGTAAAACTGGGGTAAATGTGCTACTCACTGGAGAACAAAGAACTTGAATCTGTTCTTTCTTAATAAAGAACCACAGATTGCAGCTTAGCAACTGCGATCAAGGTTTCAGTGACATGTAAATATAGCTGTGGCGATCAAGTATCGATCGGGTACAGACGTCACAGTAAGAACACTGAATACTTATCATCTAGTACATAAAATCAAGAAAGCACATGCCAAAAGAAGACCAAAAGATTATTGCGCATTGTTAACTAGGCAAGACAAACTCGTTGTTGAGCTTGAGTTAAAGCGTATGCGAAGAGTACTGAATAAATAAATAAATAAACGTTTTATTCCTCGACGGTGCGAGGCACAATCCAACTGAGTGGACTGATCAATTTGTACATCGAGATCGCACAAAATAGTTGATTGTTCATGTTTTGTACAACGGATCCCAAATATGTTTCTGAAGTGAATGGCAGTTTCGTAATATTAGGGAGAGTAAGAAACTGGGAACAGCAACAAACGCAAGTTTAGCCAAAAGTTCAAGCAGTTATACGGCCATCCATGGAACCGTCCCCAGGGAACCTGCTTCCGTGCAGGGTATTCCATCGATGGGTTTCACCTACACTTCCATGCTCCAACTAGTTGGCCGATGTGACAAAATAACATGTAAACCATCACGTGTTTCACAAGTGTATTTTTATTAGGACTGTTTTACGCATGTATTATGGGCGATGAACCCTCAGCCCGCTCCATCATGCGGATTACTCAAGTGTGGCAATTTTTTGTTCTTTTTCAGCTAGTCAATGGCAGTATACTTTGCATGGATATAACTTTTTTTTATCTTGGAAGCTGTAATCCGTCACCCCAAGAGATCAGCCCAGTCGTGGCCAACAGTGAAACAAGGAAGACTCTAACGTATGAGGAATCACAAACATAATAAAGCTTACAATCTTTGCTACCAGGCCAAACACAAGTGGGTAAAAAAAAGCACTGCGAACTACAATGACCGTACGGAGATTTCAGTTTGAAAGCCGTTACAAAGTTTTGTAACGATTCACCTGGCCTGAAGAAGCTCCTGTGTCAAGGGCGAAGCGTTGCCACAATAAAACCCTAGCAAAACCGATTTGTATTCAAACCTTCTGAAATCATGAAATCACAGTCGGTTCGAAGCATATTCCGAGATAAATGTTATATTTCTCGACGGTGCGAGACAGAATAATTGCGTTGTCCGATTATTATGTACAATGAACAACGAAAAATGGATTTATACGGGCAAATTGTAAGTGGATAAGTGCATCATCTAACCGTCTTTTAAGTACTATTAGTGTCGGTGCAGAACCGACCGATGCTGGAAGAGCATTCCACAGATGACAGACACGAATGGAAAAGAAATTTCTGCGGCACCCTAGAAGGCTATACTGTTCTGCGAGTTTCATTGAGTGGTCTCTCAGGTTTGTATTGCTGCTGAGGTGCAGAAAAGGGCGTCACACATGATGTGGGTCTTACAGAATCAAGTATATCATAAGCAGCTCTCCTTGTAATCTGCAATACCGTCCAGTGAATACGCCCAATCATTTTAGCCTCTCCTCGTATGAAAGATCACATTCCACTTACGTTCCTAGATGCCCGACCTTGAGGCTGCTCCAGAGCGTTAAGGTCGTGTTGCAACCATGGATGCCAGGCTTGAATAGAGTATTCGACATGGTGGCGAACATACGCACCGTGCGTGTGTCGAAATGTGAAGCAGTTTATTTGTCCAAACACCCGTCGCAACAGCCCGACGTGTTAGTTTCTAGCCCTCGAGGCCTTTTCGCATTGCCTGCAGCAACCCAACTCATCTTAAACCAGCACACCCAAGTCACCTTCGACAGCTGATTGTTGCGGTAGATTCTTTCCGAGCTGGTAGGAGTAGCTGATCTGAGGTCGAATGGAAAGTATCACAGTTATTGACGTTGAAATGCAGTGTTTTAGGTTGGCCATTGATATACCGTATCTAGGTCACTCTGAAGAAGATGCTGGTCGACATTCTCCTGAATCCTGCGCCAAATCTTGATATCATCGACAAACATGATAAAGTTTGAAGCGATTGCCTCTGTGATGGCATTAACAGACACCAAAAACAGACGTGCAAGTGAAACTGAGCCTTGCGGCACACCACACGCGACTTGTAGGCGGTCAGAAAAAGAGCGCCGAACTCTTAGCACCAATTGCTGTTGAAGTAGAAAGTTGGCAATCCAGCTTAGAAGAGGGTCACCGATCCCGCAATGCTGGATCTTGAAAACTAGTGTCTGATGGACTGGACGATTGGATCGTAGAATAATATTTTGGACTTTTACAAAGTAAGTCCCAGATGTTTTACAGTGTTCAATTATTTAAAAGCAGTAAAACTGAGGAGAGTAAGGCTTAAGCATAAATGTAGACATGGTTGATCCATCCTCAGCCGCGTGGACTAACCCGTTGGGCGGAGCACTTGGAACGAGACGCATTGCCATTGGTTCTCTGGCGATAAAAAGTGCTTCACGCAAAAATACCAGCTGATGGTACGGGCTAGTTGGCTTGACTGTCCACACAATATACACAGAAAACAGCCCTAAATGTGAGTTACATAAGTGATGCCCTAGCTGCTTTAAAAGCCACCGGCACACGGCCAGATGGGGCATGGGAGTGCGGGTGAAATCCATCGAGGGAATAACCCGAATGGAAACAAGTCCTCAAGAGACGGTTCCATGGATGGCCGTAGTACTTCACTTATACGTTTTATGTATCTACACAATCTTCCCGAGAGATTTAACCGACCAATTAGCCATGTCCACCAAAATGCTTGTGGAGTGCTTTGGAAAATTCGAAAAATAGGAGATCTGCTCCGAGTGATTCTGTCTTACACCAAGAATCGTGATATCCATTGGGACTGTACCTCGCATCGATAAGGAAGATACCGTTGCTTTTTATTCGCCACAACTTCATATTACCTAAGCAAGAGCATGGTACTACCTGTACATATTTGATCTGTGCCAATTATGGTCGCAGCTTCTCACTTCGAGAAATATACGCCTTATAACACTCCAGCAACTTTTCTGCAGCATTGCCGCTTGCTAAATCATCTATATGGTAGGAAGTTGATGAAACACCTTCCAGTTTGGAAGGGACTCGACGTGAACTCGATATGTCGAAACGAATCTAGACCGAAAGATGGTGACTTACTGGTGGCTGGTTTATCTGCTCTATTCAACATTGTTTGAGAAAATGCCTCGAGACTGTCAACTGTATTGCCCATTTCTAAAAAGCTTGGTCGGACTTTGTGTAAAGATCATTTGGGCACTAGCTTTATTTCTGGCGTCCCCAAACTTTTTACGCGTATCATCCTGTGACGACTCAGTGACCCATGTGAAGGCCGAGTCATTGAGAGCCCGATCGCTGCTGCACAAATTTAGCATTGTGGTAACGCACGGAAGCTGATCGCTGTCGCACTAGACACAGAGTTGTGACCGAGTCTATGTGACCTAGCGCTGGCGATGAGTAGTGCGTCTTCGAGCGAAGACGAACCTGATTGGCCCAGACACCGCGTGCTATATCTAGTGCCCAGGGGAGGGAGTTAAGCCGATGCCAACCGAGTGGACAGAACGCGATTCAATTGCCACCCACGCCAGCTGAACAAGTGTATGCTTCGGATGAACAAAGCGAATTGGTGCAACAGAAAGAACGGAGCTCAATGTGGCCCCGGGCAAGGCAGATATGGGTAGGACTGATTACGGTAGACGAACGAGGTGCGCGGACCAATGAGCATAGGCAGACGATATGGGATGTGACATCAGGAACAGCCAGTGGAAAGCTCCCACATTGAAATGGTAGTTCAGATCTATGCGCGGTTTGAATGATTCAATGAGTGAGGCTAGATGTGACGAATTTCTACCTATACGATTCATTACTAACAAACGCTGATTACTGCACGGACTTTGTGCTGAATCTCGGAGTGCTACTCATGCGCACCTTTCGCAAATTATTGAGGTACCAACACACACACGGACGCGAGCCGCTATTTACTCGGTTGATCGGGCCAGCTTGTTACTTTGTCCATCCATGAAGGATGTGCCAGGATATTTTCTTTCCACTGCCACAAATCTCTACCGCGGCTCTTAAGGCCGCATGTCTACGGAAAGCTGTCTTCTGGGATCCCAACCACAAGTAGGGTTCACCAGAGTTGTCCCATTTATCCTTTTCTTTTCGCCTTTGCGATCTAATTAACCGTGAATGACTCGACTCTTTCAAACGCTACCGGAGTGTAAGTTCTATCAAGGGACCGGCTGACAAGCTTGAATATGCGGACGATATAGCACTCCCAGAATCGGACCTCCTGGCTATAGAAGCACTACTAGATAGGCTGACGCGTATCGCTACACATGGCAGACGCTTTGCACTTTTTAGGTGAAAACTACTGTTATAGGACTGAGACGACACGCCACGCTTCTAGCTACCGCCGAGCAGCCGTTGAGAGCAGTCGATTAGTTCACTTACCTTGGTATTTGCGTCACCTCTGATCGTCAAATCACATGGGAACTCACTACACAAATCAGTAAAGCCCGTGCATCTCGGCCATTTGTAGGGACGGCGGGATATCGACCTGTCGGCCAGCTATCATGCTTGTGTTACTGTATGAAACAGACACCTGGTCACTTCGGGGTGAAGATACTGAGCGCTTGGCAGGGTATGATCACCGGTGCTTGCGGCGTATGTGATGAGCAATGCTGAGGCCCACCCCAGTTGGTGTTTGGCAACAAACCCTCTGGTGTCTCGCTTAAATTTCGCTAAGGCTTAACTGTCTACGCTGGCTGGGTCATGTCCCACGTGTTGCTCATGACCGAATTCCTCATCGTGCATTATACGCCATGGTTTCACCAAGCTGGGCGAAACCTCGAACTGGTCAGTCCATGACAGGGCATAACGCCACAAGGAAAGTGACCGGAAGCTTTAGCTTGACTAGTCCTTACCGTCTTGGTAAATGGGACATCGGGACCGTACGCATCAGTGGTCATAGATTGTATCCGATATGGCACAGTCGCGCAGTCAGTGACGTTACTGTATTGTGCTATTTGAATCCACCTAGCATAATTCCATCCAGTCAATTTACTCGCTTCTACCTTCACTTCGTTTCTGTTTGCGCTCTACATCATTTACTCACTAATGTTATTTGCTGTTTTCCAGGCAGCGTGAGTCCTGTCCATGGGGGTCCGTTGTGTGAACTTTCCACTAAACTTATTACTTTATTGCGCACTTAGGCGATCGGTGCAGAGTGTTGAATCGCATGTTGAGTTCGATTGTTTGAATCGAGAAACGCTTTCGCTTGGGGTCTCGGTTGGGTTGCAACTTGCGACCGCTTCATGTGCTACGCATATTCATTCCCCTAGCTAGTAACTGTGCACGTGTCGCTTTCCATAGCTAAGATAACGGTACCTTTTAATGTACAAAATAAAAGTTTTCATGCTTTCGACCTGCATTCTGCAACCACTATATGGGCTTCCAGTAAAATCTAGTCACGTGGCATTCGCGTAGGTAGATATGATGCAATATGTTCCGATAAGGACACATGTCAAATAGTCCACTGTGCTACTTTTTTTAGCTAACTGTTACCTTCCTTGACAATGGAGCCGAAGGCCCCGATTCAATACTCGACATTCTCAATCCAGTCTGCTACTTATAACAACTACACCGGGTGTTAGATGCAGAACAGATGAGGTGAACTTACTCGCGCAACACACTGTACCTAATGACCGGTGTCGTTCCTGCTTGCACTAGTCAGGTGGAGAAAGCAGGACTCAAGATATTGGGACTGCCTGCTGAATCAGTTATCCCCAAGCCACTGAGCCGATTGGGGGGCGCAGTTTCACCATCACACAAAATTTATATTTGTCTGTTTCGAATACCATCCCAGCGGTTGAAGTGAGTGACATTACAATGCTAATTACGACCCGGATAGAGATTGCGCGTCGCAATCCATTCACAAAAGCATGGTTTCAAACTAACTGCAATCAGTCGGTAATCGCTGTGACAAATGTTGCTCGCCACAACTCGGTGGACTAGCGGCTTTGGCAGGAATCCTCACCTAGCGGATCCGTCGCATTCCTGTTATCTCTGCCTGATGAGAGCAAACAAGGTGGAAACCTGTCGTGCAGTGCGGTGTGATCACAGTGAACGAATTCAGTGCAACCCTGATCACGGTCCGAATTGAGTTTGCGCTTGGCAATCTATGCATATAATGAATGTCATGGATTACGACGAAATTTGAAACGAAATCAATGGAATTAGAACCACAAGTGTTTTTGTACATCAATCTTGTAAAACCACTCCGCATTTCCTTTGTATCTATGATTGGACCAACTTAGCTGGGCCGTGCTTCATCTAGTTGAGATTAGATCAATAAAGCACACAATAATCACACTGCTCCCCGTCACTTCTCTTCGTGGGTGGAAGATTGGTCCTTTTAAGCATAACACAGTGAGCATGCACATGAAGTAGCACCTTAGCTAATGTGTGCCCTAGTGGCATTCGACTTAGCAATGCTGGTGTATGGACACAAAAATTTACCATCGCGAGATTGCACATCACCATAGTCTCATGTACGCTCAAGGTCGGTTCAGGGTAGCACGATATAGGACCAACTTTTGGACTTACTTGTGTCACGTTTAATTGTGTGCACTTCCAGGTAAGCACACTGGTAGAGGAACACTGAAACACGGTTTTCCATTACACTGCTAAAAAAAGAAAATCGTTCATTCAATCACACTGAACTCGGAAATTAGAACCATCTGGTTGAAGGCGGTCCATCGATAGACTCTGTTGAACGAGGAGTATGTTCCAAAGGCAATGATTTTACGGCCAAGCAACTTGTATAACTCCAATGCTTAGTGCAATTCTGGCAAGAATAGACTATGTGTTTAATAGAATCAAGCATTCAGTAGCAGCCCAAGACTTCTACTGTTTTCTCTTCGATAAAAAGCAAGCTGTAATAACACTTACATACGCAAAGGTACGCTGACATCAACAAGTATTCTGCACACAAAGGAAAAAAAGTGTGGAAAAGTAGCAACTTGTTGTGATAAACTGACAAATTTCTACTAGCGATACTTTCCCTTTTCTCTGACAATCGGATGGTGTATAGCTGATTCCTACTGCACCATTACCCATACTGCTCGAGAAGCTCCGGCTTAGTGATCAAGGCATAAGCCGTCAGGTTCCGCTTTCAGCTCAGGTTAACTACAACTGACGAGTCCAAATCAGGGCGAAACCAATCGGTTAACGAGTATAATGTTGGGAGAGAGCAGCTTCAAGACTCTCCATTTCGTATGCTTCTCCAGTGATCGAAATGCACAGGTTTGCTATAAAGCAAATAGTGACCTCATTTGGGGTTGTCGATTGCAATCCAGACACACTACAAATAATCCAGGACCCAACACTAGACGACTGTATGTTCTGTAGATTCGTGCGCTGTTGCCCACTTCAGCGATCGTACTTCAGCTGCAGTACACGTCTGCATGCACTACTGTTGTGCAATCTATTTGGTACCGGAGTTCAAAATGCCGTTGTTCTCTTGAATCATTATTTCACCAATCGTACCCAGTATGCCAGGCTAATAGGATATGACTCTACTTCACTCCTCACGAACTCAGGTGTTCTTCAGGGAGCCATTTTGTCCCCATTCTTATTTTCCACTTACGTTACTTCCATCTGTCCCTGAAGAAGCCATCTTGCTGAAGGATGCGGATGAAATAATCCTTGGTGTCCATCATCCAACCATTGAGTCATCCGTCAACCTATAAACCCTCCTAGGCAACCTCATAGCTTGGTCCAAATCCCGTTACCTACCGTTAAGCACCTCAAAATACAAGTATGTCTTATTTTCGCTGTTCAGAGGAGAACGTTGTCAGCAAATCCTAGAGCACTGTCCGCAACTTTGTACTGACGGTGAACGTTTAATCTCTTCCACTTCACGTGGCAGTGACACCGAGCAGTGGGTTCACGTGGTCCCTTCAGGTAAATGAAACATGTACTATAGTTAAAATACTCATTCCATGTTACACGTCTCAGGTATCTTCCGTACCGCGTTTTTGATCCAGCGTTTTATTACTGCATGAATGTTACCCTACTGGACCTATTGTTCTCCCCTGTTCATTTTTGGTGTCTTGGGTACGGACCTCAAAATATTTGCCAAATCAGTGAACATCCATCCATGTGTAGTGGCATTTCAGGACTGGAAATGGTTAAAATCATTATCGCCAGCCATATCAACTCATGTAACTAGCTTGCAATGAAGATACTCACTGATGTCAGCCGCCCCGTCCACAGGGTGTTGTCGGAATGCATTTCAAGCTCCTTGACCAGTGAGAGCTACGAGATTACATACGCCCGCACAAGGGCCTAAGGTACATCAGTATTGCTTTGACTATCCCGCTTTTTGAAAGGTAACACTTTAGTCATTTACGAACTGTTTAATGAATTACTCCAGTGTCATTCTGCTCTGTCACGTATTTTAACGATGGTGGTTTTATATCTATCCTCATGTAAGACTCGTTTTCCCTATTTATCCCCATACGTAGCATGTGTGCTAGACCTGAATGTTAACCCCTCATGAGTGCATAAAGCGCGCTCTTGACTTGACTTGACTGCGTAGTTCTTTGTGATGGAAGAGACTAACCTACTGAGCATCGTATTCGTAAATCGTCACCCTCCAGAATTCGTGTGCATAGGTTCCATAAACTGGCCATCCAGCAGGTGTGTGCACGCACGCTCCTTCTCAATCGGTAAAGCAGCGAACTCAAATTGTTGTCTACGTTTTTCTGTGACCATTTGCAGATGAATCCTATGGGTATATATCTAAATCGTTTCCAAATGTGATACCGTTACTTGTCCCTCCAACAGGCGGACACATGACCTTGTTGGGTGAACCTGGGGGTACTCCTCGGTAATGATGACATGTAAGAGACATGCCAAATACGGAACGGCAGAGAAAATAGAGGCAGCTAGACCCAAAGTATATTGTACCTGCTACAAGGAATGGAAGGTGGATAGGAAGAGGGAGGGGCAACGCAGCGCGCGACTCACCGAGTAGAAACGCATGCAGGGTGTTAAGTAACGATCCAGGGATCAAAAACAAAGTCTAGGCGGCGATCATAAAACCGTTATTAAGAAGATTCAAAGCTGTTTATGAAATACATAAATTCACTATTCTGCCTGGCTCTTGCTAACTGGCCTGTATCGCTGGGTACAATGCATTGATTCGTGCTCGCTGTCCAGACGGACCGATCCACGCCTAGCTTGTATAGTGGTACGTTGGGTTGCGTTGGTGCCAACCCGGATAGACTGCACGATCGGCTGTCATGGGTGACGTCTGATTGGTCATCCGTCCACTTGGTCCATGCTCTCTCAGCTGGGCAGCTGCTACAGCGGACCGTAGTGCTAACCTGGACTCAGGCGTATCCCATGTGCTTGCCGCTCGGCGGACTAATGCGGTTTTTAGTTGTCCCAAATCATACTGTCTCCCCTTTGCGTTGAGCCGGACCCGTCGTGCGAGCTCATCTCGCGTCAGTGCAGTTCGATTGGCCCCCGGTCCATCGGTACCGCAACAATTCCATTCGCCTGAAGACCCAACCACCATTAAAAATGGGATGTGAAATCCGTAAAACATACGGACGGTCAGAAGTTACAAACACCAATAAAATCCAATGTTGTGAAATACCGAGAGAGTATGTCCCTGGTTCGCTACAACTGCGTCACCATAGGAGGCTGATTGATGGAAGCCTTCGATTGAGCTGTCAGTGGTACGGAACTTGAGGTGAGGATGGGTGCGAAGCATAACTGGCAGGGATGTACAACGGGTTCCCAAATTGAGTGTTTCGCTCAGTTCGCTGGGTCCATACTTCTTTGTCATTTAGTAGTTATTATCCGGTTGTGGGCCGGAGTGCACCAGCGGTGCGCCGCCGGGGCAAGCATGTCGGACCGCAATAAAGACTGGCTAGTCTATAAATACGGCCGAAAGGATAGTTCCTCCGCTGCTGGGCTCAAGGTGCACTTAAGAGCTGTCCCCGCCCCCTTCACCACAGCCCAGTTTACTACCAAAACGATTCTCGTCCTACAAAGAAATCCGGGCGTACTTCTCGGCATCACGTAGCGAAGTGTTTAGGGACTGATCCGGTTGTCGCTGTTCGTAGTCAAGGTTAACTGGTTGTCATTTGGATAAGGGACGTCTTAAACTTTAGACGAGTAGCTCAAGAGTTGCCTTGGTTGTTCCAGGCGGCTGACATTCCGTAAGGTAGAACTCAGAGGGGTGGGCAAATGTCTGGGGATGTGATTTGACGCCGGAGAGGGAAAATGACGCGCAAGGTCAAAAGCAAGTGGGATATTAGCTTTTTCAAAGTGTTTCTGAGTTTTCGTCAAATTTGCAAATCGACTGTGAGTGAAATGCAAGGTAACTGCAGACGGCGGAAAACACGCGCAATAAGGACAATATCAAACGTACAGAATATCACTAGAACGGACCGGACGTATAACTTGCCTGCCGCATCGGTGAGTTACCTGGGATTTAGTCTTAGTAGGCGGAGGGTCAAGGGGAACGGAGGATTTCCAGGTACCCAGTGCTCGGGAAGTCAATCCAGGTGAAGATGTCTGTGTGAAAGCATTAGTTAGCTTGGATGTGGTTCGTCAAAGAAGGTTATTTTTGGGTGGTCAACGGACACCACTGTTCGATGACCATTATAGTCTAAGCTGAAATGCTTCGGAGTTCGTTACAGAACTAGAAAACAGCTAGTGTAGGGATCCTGGAGAGGGCACTTCACTGGGTCAGTTGGAAGGAAGACGTGAATGCAGGCAGAGAGTCCGTTGTGCATTTGCACAGTTCTGGTCTGCTCAAGGAGCGGAGTCGGGCGTAGTGAAAGCATGCTTTGAGCTAGAGAGGACGCAAATGTCAGAAGTGACATAAACGACGATGCGGGAGGTGAAACGAATTCTCCCGGCAAGTTAGGGTTGTGCCATAAACCAGCTGTACTGGTGCGCACTGTAAGTCAGCTATGATACTACTGCGAATACCCATAAGTACAAACGGAAAGTTTTCGCTCCAGTTAGGGTCTGAGGAGGCGCAGCGCAAAGTATTAAGCTGTCAATGGAAGCATTCGACTAATCCGTTAGGTGCTGGATGATAAGCTGCCGTATGAATACGGTAGCAGTCTAAATATTTGCATGCCGTAACAAATTTTAAAGATTCGGAAGGCATTCCAAGGTCGGTGATGATAGTGGGTGGGTATCAGTAGTTGGAGATCCAACGAACCTAGAAAGCCGGACAACAGTCGCGGCCGTGCAGTTTGTTACGGGAGTTCGGGTTATAGTCCAGTAGAGAACCAAGAATTACACTCGACACTTGCATAACGAATGAACTTGACTGGGAACCTCCAAGGGTGCATAACGAGATATTGGGAGTAAACGCAAAAAGAGAGAGCGACTTTCAGTAGTTGCGGAGTAAACAGAACTACGATGCCAGCTACACAGCGCAAAACTGGAGACCATTCGGTAAATGGGAACAACTCAGAATACTCAACGATGATCGGTCAGGACATAGGGGACCCGGTGCGAGTAAGTTCAAAGAACGTTGGAAAGGTCCGTATACAGTAATAGATAAAAATGTAGTGAACTTCAAAATTGACTGTGGTAAAGTGAACCGCTGGGTAAACTCAGCTCTACTGCGGCCATAGTCTACCAATGAAAAGCAACTTCAAGCAGGTCCCGGAGTAGTAGGGCGGACAGTAACGATCCGGTGAAAGAGGGGAAAGCCACTAGGACCAGTGAGGACAGAAACAGGTACAAGCGCATGAACGTGATCGGACGGCGCAACGCAAGCTCCACAGAATGAGTGGAGAGCGGATCGCGAGTAACGAACGGGACACATGCCTGAACCAAGGAGAACAGAGGGAGGATTTGTCGAAAGGCCCCATGACGAATAAGGCAACCGCGAAAAAAACAAATCAAGAGCCTTAGAATAACTCCAGCCTTGTCAGAAGGCGATTTACGGAGGCGGAGATACGCGGTCAAACATACAACCGAGATTCATAAGGTTGGGTAGAAACGACTCACGAATGTGACAGATAGCAGTTTCCCATATGTTGCGCTGTGTACAAGAGACATGATAGATATGTACGTGTGTACGAGACAGCTAACTTAAACTTGGTCGCCAGCAATGAACAATGCACTTTGTTGCCACTTCGTTCGTGTTCAAAGGTAGTGCTTACGTTTTAGATGAATGGGTGAACCGTCTTGCTGAGTAGGCTGAGTTCATGGAGGTATCGAATACCAGCAAATTCTGCGGTGGACCACTAATGGACAATGAGAAACTACGGGTAAAAAGAAGGTGCATGGCAAGTCCCGTAGGATAACTGGAGTGAAGCCTAAAAGATCAAAAGATACACGAGTCACCTGTTAAGCATCTACCGAGTTAACTGCGTTAGTGAATAGAGTGTAAAGTAAGAACTGAATGCAGGTATACAGAACAAGATGGGGCGCAATGATAGTTGACGTAAAGTGGGAGAAAAATAACAACACGATCACTAATTCATGTACCACTTGAGTCCATGTGACACATAAATCCGGTAGAAGAGCACGATAAAGATATTCCATAACAGCACAGCTTAAGTATCGAAGTGTATAGAGCTAGGAGCAACATCCAATCGTTTTTTGGAAGCCTCCAAATCACGGGATGTGGTAACTGGGTTTGGGAAACGGTTCCAAGGATTGCAAACGAAAAAGTAATTCGGTCAACATTTTAAACTACTGTATTGTTTGCTCAATTGCAGGCAATTATCTATGTGGTCGCTGTTATGGATAAGCCTCAGCAATATGTGATTGGGATCACTCAATCGTTGGTACACAAATATGAGGGCACCATGTGGCCTTCTTTCGCGTCCACTGAAAGCTGCCAGCCATCTCAGCCTTCGCTGATAAGCGAAATTTCGTAGAGCCTTGTTCTTTGTTGTCGCGCATTGTGGTGTCACAGAACGTCTAGGTTACACTTCAACTAAGGTTGACAAGCTTGGATAGTGCATTCAACTTGAGGGCGCATGCAGGGGTTGTGCACCGCCTGGAATATTGCTTGGACAGATCTGCCGATTGCCCTCCGAAGCAGGCTGACTTGCTGGTTGTCCTTTTCCGCAACTGCCTCAGACTACCTTGAGCAGTCGAGTTCACTGTACAAACAAGCCAAGGTTGCGTTCCTTGGAACATGTGCAATTTGTGTGCTCCGTGGTAATACGTGTAATCATGCCCTTAGCGTAGTTGTATAACCAACATATTCTGAGCTGACCAATTCGAATTGGTGTCAACATCACATTGGAACACTTCGTGGTCATCCGGTCCTCTGATCACTCGCCGTATCTTAATATCACCTGCGAAGAATAAGAAATCGAGACGAATTGATCTCGCTAGATGGCTTATTAAACTAAAAATAGGCGAGACTCTAGCACAGAGCTATGTGGTACACCGCACTACACATCTATTGCATCGGAGTGAGATTGCTGGACTCTCATCTTCAACCGACGTTCTTGTAGAAAAATGTTTATCCAGTTTAGGATTGGGTAGCCTATGTCGTAGTACTTAAGTTTATGTAGGAGAATTAGGCAATCTAAATGGTTATGCGTTTTTGGGAATTCCAGGTAGATGATATCGACTCCGGCTCTACCATCAAGTACTGCGGTCCAGCTGCTGCGTGCAATTAATAGGCTAGTAGTACATGAGCGATTTTGGCGGAAGCAGCGTTGCTCCAAGGCCATTATGCTGTGGTTTTCTAGATATTGCATCGACGTATCTGCGATGATTGATTCCATAACCTTAGAAAGCACAGGGTAGTGTCAGTGCGATTACCTCCCCTATGAATAGGACTGATGACACTTCGCTTCCATATTGGTGGAACGTGGTTCTTCTCTAAATATCATTGAGAGAAAACGGCCAGTGTTTCTGCTAGAACACTGTCTACTGCCGGCCGAGCCTTCGGTCGAATGTTGTCGACTTCAGGAGGACTGCGGATACTTCCCCGACATATCCATGTTGGTTCATAGCTGCCGTAATCGGGAGGTCCTAACCCCAGAAGTCTAACCGCTGTCATCTGCATGGCATGTGCCTGCACGTCAGTGGAAGATGGGTCGGGCTATATCGTAGTTAGCTAACAATTCATGATGTTCGACTACCTTCCGCATGGCTCAATGGCAAAAACTGCGGGCTAGCTGGCGCAAGCTACTAGTAGTCATGGGTTCGATTCGCGGAAGAGCACCGAAGGATGCACCCCATTGACAGCCCCAATAGGGCGAACCGGTCGTCTGATACTTTTCCAGATTGGTAGTTGAGTTATCGGAATTGTCGGCTGTTTGCGAGGAGCTCAACTAATGCACCAAAATCTTGCTATTCGTAAGTAACTTTAACACACCTTCTGCAGTGCAGGTGATATTGGATAAACCTGATGGTGGATTAATAGAAATGAGGAGAATATTGGCGCTGGTTACCCAGTGGAACGTATGGGAACAAAGTAAACCTAAGAGATCGGCTGCTACCATCGCTGAGCGCGTGCATCCATCAGTTATGACCAGTGTTGGTATTCCGCGCTGCACCTTACTTAGGTGTATTAACATGCCTGTAGAGGAGTTTGTGATTCATGCAGAATCGCTTTCGCAAATACTGTTGATGCATTACCTTGTCTTCTCGGATCAATTTCGCACAAAGGTTAGGTCGTGCCACGTATGCAGTCCAGGGTTCGGCATTCGGACAGCCGTTGTGAACTCGCCATGCTAAACTGCCGCAGGACATATCTGTACGTGTTCTGTTCCTCAGAATATTTTGATTTGATTTGACGATCGTTGGAGTTCTGTCACGAGGCGTGCGCTACCAGTGCTAAACGTCCATGTGAACATTTCCCATGAGACTTCTGGGGTTATTCATTTAAGAGGGTCCATAATGTATATATTTCTTAGGCGAAGATAACACATTTTAGTGTGTGATAGTATATACCTAATCGGCTTACACTTCAAGGTATTCCGCATAGTTAACAAATGGAGTAACATGGTCACCAAGGGTGTGCTTTTGAGTATTTCATCGACCATGAGTTCCTCGTTGACCAGCACATGATTAAGTATCGACGATATATTGGCAGTACGAAATCTGGTGGGAGAGATTACGTGGTTGTACAGAGGGTAGCTGGAAATTAGCTTTTGCACACCGTTTTAAACTGTGCATCATCGATTGTTGGCATTTTCAAGTCGTGCGAGATGAGAATGTGGTTATGTGACTTGCTAAGCGCAACGTTTAAGAAGTGGTTCAGATTGCAGTCCACTTCCGACGTAGAGTTTGGTGGGCGGTAAATTACGGCTATAAGACTTGCGCCCTCGTTCCACAACCATAGCCGGCACCAAAGCGAATCGGAGACGCGGATTTCTGGGCACTCAATAAGTTCACATTGAATACTAGTTTTATAGCAGAATCACACCACCACTCCTTCCAGTTCCATCATTCCAAAGTAGCGACGTACCGGGTAAACTGTTCTCAGAATCAGTTATATCAACGTTTAACTAGATAATTGCTTTTGAACACACAGGGCCGGCTTCATCCGGCTTATCGCAACGGCCTCGGCGAAACGGAGGAAGCGAGGATTAGGGTGACGTAATACAAGTGTGAACGCTGATCCGAGCTCTATCCGGTGACGCGTAGTCAGTAGGTGTTTACCTATTGAGGAAGCTGGCGGCTTGCGCAAGCACGGAACTTCAGTGGGACAGGGATGCTGGTCAATTTCACGTTGAACCCACCTTGGCACATGTTCCTTTATTTGGGAAGTCAAAGACCGATTGGTTCTGCCTATGTAACTGTTTCCGCAGTCGCACACGAATTTTTATATGCAGTGTGAGTTGGCCCCATCGGTTGAGCTTCCTTCGTTGGAGGCACCGGCAAGTTACAGGTTCTATTGATGACCACAACCTGAGCAGCATTTAACTAGATCTCTGTAACTATGATGAGATCCCGTGGTTGTGAGGCGTGGCGCTGCTTAATTTCGACCATTGAATAAAGCCTTGGGCGTTCGTGTACAAATATAATAGTATTTGCATGTTAGGAATGCATAGTTGGATGTCGAATTCGGATGCTGTTTTAATCCAACCCTTTGGTGGGCAGCTGTTAAGCCTTTTTACTTAGGTCGTTGTCATTGGAAATTCAATTGAGCTGCATGGTCATACAGAGCGTTCCAGATCAGGATGCTCTATCCTGCTTCGAACCATCCTGTCAGGCATCGCGGGTGCTACTGTGTCGGTCTCCCCGCAGGGCTAGATCGATAAAGGATTCACCTAGTTATACATCTGCCATCTTTTACCGCAGTTTTACATGCAGCCTTCTGCTGAGTTCACACTACCTACGCGACACGTTCGAAACCATTTGTTGGAATTGAACAATGAGGTTCAGTATCCTCTCTTGCATAAAACCATAAGTTCATAGTATATGGTTGTTCACAGTGTATGATTTTTTATAGTTTTCTTTTCGGAACCCCTTGGCGACCCTCCGGCGGGACATGTTAAGTTTCGGATTGCTTTTATCCGCGTTACACGATTGGCCACTGGGCAGTAACCAAATTTGATTAAAATAGGATCATAATGGATACACTTTTAGAAAGCCTAGAAACAGTAACAATAAATAAATAAACAAATAAACGTTTTATTCCTCAGCAGTGCGAGGCAAAGACCAATTGGGTGGTCTTATCAACCTTATATATACTGATCAAACTGAACAAATTATCACCTTAACAGTATAAGATCAATCGAGAAATATTGTATTTACACGTATGCAGTCCCACTAAATGGGGACGCGGGGGGTGGGGTATAAGAATAACACTATCGAATACCATAGACCCCACACCAGGTGAGTCATGCGAGCGACAGCCGAGATGTGGAATAAAGCAGCTACAGGCAGTTTGTCGCACAGTATTCGTCTGCGGAGGTGGTGGGGGAGCAAAATTGTACTCAAGTAAGCTAAATGATGGAATGTGATCAGATCATCGTAACTGTAGGTGGAATGAGTCACTGCGACCGGAGTAAACCATGCACACGAAAATTGCTTCCGATTCAAGCGCACCGTCTGTTAGAGATTTGAGGAAACCTTAATTCACTATGCTGATGAATCCATATTACTGTACAATCTAGGCCTGATGCCTAACGGTGGAGGGATAAGTGGGGACAGAACACGATGCGATGAATTTCTTGAGGGGACAATCTAGCACAGTTGCGCGAGTGAGGTGAGGGACATAGAGGCAAGGGTGACTGCGCTGCGTGCTTGTGCGACGCACTGAGAGATTTTGTTCTTCAAGAGTAGAGCAACATCATAATTGACATTTGCTGAGCGGTGACCGGAAAAATACCGTACACGAACATTGCGTACACGGAAAAATGCGTACACGAGAGATTGCGTACACGGAAAATAACGCACACGGTGTATGACGAACATGCAAGTACACAGTTCGAAAGCTTTGCACATAAACGACTGCCCTACTTGCCAAACCCCCATGACTTAGCGATTCGGTGGTTCTAACGCACTTGGTGTGCCCTAACCGAGTTCGTGACTAGCCTATTTTTGCCTTGTTAAGGTTGGTGACCTGTCAAGGACCCATGCAGCGTCAAATGAATTTCGACCGCCAATGTTCGGCCATTGAAATTGCTCTTTATGTGCGTAGCCGCAGCTTTACCACCATTTGTACGTACGCGGTTGAGGGAATACGTGAAATGACTGAATTCGATAAGCTGTATTGAAATGAGACAACTTACTGATCAGCAAAACGTTATGGCGCAGTTGTGTTTAACAAATACCCTTATTTTTCGAAGCTTTATCAATGGAGTGTTCAACAAGTCAGAAGCGTAACCGAGTTTTGACTTACTTGGGGTTTGAATGCCTCGCTTTTCGCGCTACAAACATAATCCTTACTTGGAGATCCATCAAGTGTCACTCACTAGTAAAGACAGGAGACGACGTCATGGTACAACAATCTACTGCGCATTGTAACGACTCATGTTCTCATAAAGCAGTAGCAATGCTGCCAGAACCAAAATGATGCTAGACATGAGAGCGGTTAGTGCCACACGTACTGTTATGGAAAATATACTGCCAGCGCTGAGTAACGAAGTACTGGCCCATATGCTCAAACAGACATCGCTTGTGAGAACACTTCCGGATCACAGAAAAAGACGTCAGTCACTTTGTCCAAAAATTTTACGCTTTGACATCCCTTGCAAACACTGAAGCATGGTGCTTCATGGTTCACGTGTGAATGATCCCGACAGAATTATTGCAAGGAGTGACAAAGAACTATTAAATTAATTGTGTGAAGTCACAACCTATGGGGGCGGAAAATGTGAGAAAATTCCAAGCATGTTTTAACAACTGTTTATGTGGCAAGCTGGATAAACTTCATTCCACTTTATTTGGTCTGTCCTGCCTATCTGAATAATCTTCTATTAACTGGCCACGTTGCTTACGCTAATTGTGCTTATCTTCGGTAACTTTCTTGCTTTTGTAGCCTTTTTAAGTAAGTTGTGGACATTTTTTCCTTATAGTGAACCCGTTGCTAAACAACTTACTTCATATGCTAGTTTAGCGAACAGTTATGCCACCGTATCTGTATGCATTATTGGAATTACTTTATTTCATCTTGTCGTTTCAAGTGATTGGCCGTTGCTTGATATCCCCGGTGTGGCTGCGCTTGACGTGCGTTGACAAGGTGCCTACCTGTCTATTACCCACTACCTCGTCCATACTGGCTATAGAAGACAGTTGGTCATTGCTGGAGGAGACGGGGTCCACGGTCCTTGTGGCCGTGCTAGGCTCGAAGATTGGTTCCATGCACTCAGTGTGGAGCGGACTACGGTCCAGCCACCGCCTTGTGTGCTCTTGATTCCCAGCTACAGCGTGCTTGTGTTTGCCTGTGAAGGAGTGCGGGCCGGCTCCGTTGATGAAACATGGCTCCCATCCACATGCTTCCCGGTATTATTCCTTTTGGATTTACACTGCATAATGGGTGTGTGGATGGAGCTGTGAGTGGTGCAGCGCAAGCCAACCATGGTCCCTCTGTATGCGCAGACGTCCTGTGGCTGGCCACAGTGACAGACAAATCCGAAACCGGATGCCGCCAACCATATGTGGTACTCCAAGGAGGGATACTATCATTCGCCTTGCATTAATGTCTTGCGGCAGAAAAATAATACCGAAACTTTTATCAGAATGTTTGAAATAATGAAGCTGTCGCTTCCGGCTTTGATGCCTAAAAAGCTTCTACTAGATTTTGAGAAAGCCTCTATGAACACAGGAATAGTGTCTTTTCCTGACGCCGAAGATAAAAGGTGTTGTTTCCACCTTTGCCAAAGCTTCATCAGGAAAGTGTGCAACGTCCGCCTAAAGACAGCATTTGAGACGGACATGGAAATAAAAATGTAGCTTTAGTCTCTGGTCGCGTTTTCCTTTGTCCCGGCCTGTGATGTCAGAAGAGTTTTTGTTGAACTTGCCGCCACATATCCTAATGAGGAATCGTATAATACGGTTTTCAAATACTTCTTCTCCACATACATTGAGGGTGCTGTAGGCAGCGATCCACAGTTTCCACTACAAATGTGGAACCCTCACGTTGCAGTCCTTGAAACGTCGCCGTAAAGGACAAACTCCTGGGAGGGCTTCCACAATGCCTTGTGCTCTTTGTTCCACTGCAGTCATCCCAGTATCTGGTCTTTGTTTGATGGACTACAGAAGGACGTAGCCTGTTACAGTCTATCAATGGCTTATTCTACAGGTGGGTCGCATAGAGGTGAAGTACATATTATGTGCTGCAACACGCGATCGCCTTCTGCGTCAGATATTATGAACAGACGGCTGACGAGCTGAAATAGCTGCGAAGGTTGGCAAGCTTATGAGAATTAACATTTTTGATAATATTATCTATTTGAGAATCATTGTCTAATATCAACACTTTTGCAGCATAAATATTCCAGTAATAATATTTTACGTGATACAGTAATGTGCAAGTGGATGCTTTTCCACGTGAGCATTTTATGGTAACAGGCTCGAAGACCAGTCCAGACGAATGGAATAATGAAGAGCCGCGATTTTCTTGTGCGCACACAAGTGTCCCCCTATATGGCGACACCGCTGAACCGTGGTGGAAGAGGAATGGCAGCGCGTGTCGTAGATTTTCCAAGCATTCCACCGTGGGCGTGTTTCGGTTTACTAGAATGTCTTGCCCTGACAGTCCACATTTCTCATCCGTCATCTAAATGTGTAACGGAAGAAGTAAGTTCGATCACAATTGTACACATCGTACTCAAACAAACCGGGTACATTTGTAGACTGCTACAAATGTTCCACCCAAGCGTTTTTCTAGGTGGATAATTTACTGTGTGGGCATCCTTTCATGTGCAGTATCATTGTGTACAAAATGGCTACCGGTCATACAACATGGTCAGCAATCTCATCAAGCGAAGACTAGGCTACCCACGAACGGTCTGCTCACCTCAAGTGCGTTAGAATCACCGAATCGCTAAGGCTTCGACCAACTGCCGTGGCGAGCAGTGCTCTCTCTCTCTGTTGAATATTCAGAATGAGTCATTGGGAGTTTGGCACGTAGGGCGGTCGTTTATGTGCAATCGAGCGAACTGGTGCATTTGCGTTTTCGCCACAAACCGTGTGCGCATTTTCGCATTTTCTGTGCACGTAACTTTCGTCTACGTTTTTAGCTGTGCGCAATTTTCGTGCATTCCTTGCTGTGTATGCTTTCATCACGGAACCCTACTGAGTCATAGCTCCAGTTGGAAACGTTCAGTTGTCACGTGGCCGCGGCTCAATCACCGTGGCAAAATATCGCTCGCTGGCCTGTACGCTTCATCCTGTGTGGATTACTGATTTTTAGCCGAATGTGCATTGCACCGTGCCTAGACGGACATATGCATGATCCTTGGTCTGAAGGCCTACGAACGACACGGTAGACCGGACACTTACCTGGCTTCCAGGGGGGAACAACTATTATTTTTCATGTGATAAGCCGGTGCAGGTTGCGTTCTACTTCCGACAAACGACTCCCTTCTTAATCTCATCCGAATGCAGTAATTGCTTCTGTCGCTTCTCTATTTCGACGGGCGAATTTGAATCATTCTCATTTTGAGTTGCGGCTAAATAGCTGCGCAGTAGTCAAATACGAAACACACATGGGGTTTTACCTGAACGCCCTATGCGCGTGGAACAGTGGGCGCAAACAAAGAAATTCAGCTTTATCTGTATGGTCACAGCCACTGCCTATGTAGTCCACGCCACATTGCATGCACTGCACTTCCTGTTAACCTGCATGAGAGTGGGTCCGATTCGGTAAGTTGCATTCCGCTGTCAGCGATCAGTTAGCGGAACTCGACACTGACAAGCGGGAGTCACTATTCGTGCATACAGTCTTCTGGATTATAGGCGGGACAAAAAACGAGCGTGTTTTGTTGGCAGCAGCTTCAGAGGTCACATGAGTTACTGGGTGTACATCAATCCATTCGGGATAGGTAACAAGGGGTAAAAATTTTGTCGCGTTAACCAGGTCGAAGCAGTCGGTGTGCATCCGTTGTCATGAGTTGGACCAAGGTCACGAGTGTATCGGACCAGACGTATTGCTGTGTTGGCGCAGTTGACTAGAGTCCCAATTCCTAAACATGTATTCTATGAATGAATTGACTCTCGGCGACTAGCAGCACATGCCCGCCAATGCCCTCACGACGCATGAGTGGGTATGGTGAAAATGTTGGGGAACGTGCTATGGGAATCAGGTAAGGATCCCTAGAGCCCAGAAACTAAGCTCAGTAAATTCGCTTGCTACAGACGGTCTTAGATTAGTGGCTCTTGTATAATGACATCACGCCATAAGGAGCTGTTTGGCTGTTGAGAGAACTGGATCTCTGTGCGCCAACTTGTGAATCGTAGAACTTCTTAGAAGGTCGTAACCCGACGTTGCATCAAATTTGCAACCTCAAAGTGGAGGTCGGTTCCATGTGGCGCCCTCGCGACTAGTAAGTAGCTCAGGGCATAGGACGTGCAGCCGCTAGTGTAATGGCTGCATAAAATTTAAGCACTCACTACTACATTCTTTTAGATATTTACTAGATACTTTTGCTTAGACCAAATGATGATCTTATTGGGTCGTGGCCTATGTTTACTCCAGAGCTTCTCTTCTAGGTCGCCACAATCTTCTTTACAAGCTTCGAAGCTATGGTATCGGTGATCCTATGCTGGTCTGGATATATTCATTCCCACATCAACGATGCTTGTATGTGCAGTTTCGTAGCGCCCTGTCCGACCAAATAGAGTTTCACTGTGTCGTCCCTTAAGGCTCGGTACTAGGATCACGGCGATTCCTAGTGTTTAGAAACGGCATCGCGGGAGTGATGACGAGAACTTTCTTCTTTTTGCGGACGACCCCAAGGTTTGGCGCGTAATCAAGCGAGTGGACTACCACAATGGAACAATGGATTTATGCGGGTATAAAAGCTGAAGCTTGACAAATCCCGTAGGGTGATCAGTGCGAAAATCATAGAAGTGTGAAAATTCAATGGAAGCCAATTCAGTAAAATCGTTTAACAACGAGTCACTACAAGCTTGTGGACTCACCGAGTTTGAAGTGTCAAAATAATATCCACTACAACTCCGGAGGGGATCATGAGGTATGGAGTATTTGGTTAAAAGAGTCACCGCCCCTTGAAATTCGCATGGGGCAAAGTGTTTGAGTTTGAAGCGTCAAAATATAAATCCACTGTTGAAATTTGCATGGGGGAAAATTATTTTTAAAGTATGGATTTTGGGTCTCTCAAAATTAGACTGCACTATGGGAGATAGTTCAATGAAGTGAGTGCACTATCAACTCGATTTTTGAACTCAATCAGGTTGGGTGCACTGACTACAGATTCTGGGAGAGCATTCCAGGCTTGGCAAACACGTACGGAAAAGAAATTCCGTCCACATTTCAAACGGCTGTACTGCACTGCCAGTTCAGATGATGGCCTCCCAGATTGTTGTTGTTACTGAGCTCCAGCAGATGGCGGCAGGTATGATTGGGGTCTGTCAGAATCTGATAAGCCAAAATCAAATCTCCCCGTAGTCGTCTATATTGACCACTAAATATCCCGAGCAATCTCAGTCTGTCTTCGTAGCGTAACTGGCCTAAACCTTTCACGTTCTTCGTTGCGTGTCGTTGAGGTTTCTCTAAATCAGAGAGGTCTTTCCTCAGCCACGGCTGCCAGACTTGTATTGCATACTCCACGTGTGTTCGTAACATTTCAAGGTGATAACAGAGCTTATGAGTGGTTGCCCCAAAACATGGTGTTTAACCATGTCAAGCGAAAAATACTGAGCATACGCCACCAGAGCATCTAGGAATATGGACTGGGAAAACACGTTTGCAGTGCGCTTCTCATGAGACCGATCATGGGGTGCATGTGCAGGACGATCTCGGATGCTCAAAACAATCCGAGAACGCAGTGAAAAAAGGCAACCAACACTTGGGCATCCTGAGGAGGGCATTCTGTGGGTTTTGCCTGCCTTCGTTTCGCAAATGCTCAATGCGCATGTGAGGCCACATGTAGAATATGCCATCCCAGTGAGGCACCCATCGCAAAAACATGACCTTACCGCTCTTGAGAACTCACAACGGATGGCGATGAAAATATTAAGAGATTGCTGCACCACATCTACCAGTTTAGACTAAAGTTCTCAGTGAGCGATATCCTCTGCAAAGTATTCGCATATTCAAGTATCAAAATTTTCGATGATTCTAACCATCCATGGCGGTCTTTATTGAAACAGCCACAACACATTTCTGAGAGACCACCACTTGAAGTTGGCGACACGGCACAGCCCGTTGGAATGCCGCTAGGACTTTACCGCCACTTCTCTATCCCAACTGTGGGATTTAATTCCGTATTCTCTCATCACCGTTCTTATCATAGCTGAATTAAAAACAATGAGTTCAGAGAGGTTTGGAAACAATCGGTTGGTATAGTAGCTTGGTAGCGTTTCGCTCTCGACACAATGGCTTCGACAGACTAGTTGAATCCGTGTGCAATTGGTGTGGGATTTTACAGCGAACCGGGGGCGATAACCGCGTTACTCGAGACTTGAGCCATGATGTCATTACAGTAACAGTTCGTGATGTCACCTCAGGTGGTTTAATCACAGTGGGAAAAGTCCACGTGTTCCTTTGGCGTCATGGCATGACGGATAAGCCCATAGTGTTGACAATGGGAGTCGGTTTGTACTTTCCAATCTGATCAACGCACTGATGCTCGTCAGGCTGGCCGGCTTAAGACCGCCCGCCACGCATTTGGGAGTTCTACCCCCTCCATTGTATTCACGCAGTCGTCACATTTGGCGCTTTCCACCGCCTCGGCAATCAACCGCTGAGGTGTTGACCGTATACCCCTCCTAATGACCTCCACGTTTTCAAGATCTATCTGGTGACCCGTGTCTAATGCATGCACAGCTACGGCCGAGTCTCTTACTATTATCTGGTATTCAAACTCGTTACTTGGTGGTCTTGGAATGCGCCTTCTGCGCTCCGAAAGTCGTGTGCGTAATTCTCTCACTGTTTGGCCTATGTACACAGTCCTTACAGTTAATTTTATAAACACAGTTAGTCGTCTAATCCTTGGGTAGGGGGTCCTTCAGATGTACCAGATCCGAAGGTAACGTTCGACCTCATTGAAAGATCACCTTATATTTTCGTTGTTTAGTACCCTCCGAAGTGCCTTCCTTGTACGGAATTCCGATCGTCCATATCCATTCGGCTATGGGTCATGACTGCCGGTATAACACTTTATACAGTTGGCGTTTGACTAGCCGCCGTGGGTAACCACTTTCTAGTAGTTTGCACATTGCCACTTCCCGCGCAGTCACCTCCATCGTGCACAAGGTTTGTGCCCTGTAGAACAGCGCTGAGGCTATCCCAGCGTAAACCTGTTTTGGATGACCCGAAGTGTACTGGAGTACGCCGTCAGTATCCGTTGGCTTGCGATATATGGTCGTCTTTAAATTTCCCCAATTTCTGTGAACCAGGCAGTCAAGAAATGGTATTGTGCCGCTACACTATTCCAACTCAATAGTAAACTGTATTCTCTCATCAATGAAGTTTAAGTGATCAAACAACTCATCCTTCTTATCCCGTTTAACAAGTACAAAGATGTCGTCTACATAACGCCACCAAAACTTTTGGCGAGTTAATGGTGTTTGTTAACGCCCGGTTCTCGAAGTCTTCCATATACAGTTTTGCCAGTACCGGGGATATTGGCGATCCCATGGCGAGACCTTGATCCTGACTGTAAAGCTTCAACTGAAAAACGAAGTGAGATATGTTAAGACACACTGTCATACCCTCGATTATCTGGTTGATTGTTAGTTTCGTCCGATTATTCAGAGTGACGTCTTCATTTAGACAACGTCTTGCTATTCCTACTGCCTCTTCTTTGGGTACATTTGTGAAAAGTGGTGCGACATCGAAACTGACCATCAACTCACCTGACTCAATTTTGAGACTTGCAAGGTTTTGAGCGAAATAATAAGAGTCTTTCACGAATGTACTCGTTCGCCCTGTTAGAGGCTGCAATAGCTTTGCCGAATATCTCGCAAGTTCATGGGTCGGGGAGCCTATACCGTCGACTACGGGCCGTACGGGAACTTCGGGTTTGTGAACTTTTGGCAAGCCATATACCCTCGGAGGTAAAATCGGTTTTGGGTCTAGACTGTACCACTCGCCTGCCCCTAAGTCGTCCTTCGCGGTTCTTAAATAGTTAGCAACCTCCATTTTACTCTGGTTCGTTACTGACGCCACGGTCTTATCAACAACAACTCTATAGGGACCCGTCTCCAAATGTTGTACCATATTTTCAAGCATTCTGACCTATTCATTACAACCAGGGTTTTCCCTTGTCATCCTTTGTAAGTACAATGCTGAGATCTTCCTTCAAAGAATTTAATGCGATACGTTCAGCTTGCGGAAGATTTGGCTCACCCGTTGGCTGAAACTTACTGATATTAACTAACTGTGCATGCATTAGACACGGGTCACCAGATAGATCTTGAAAACGTGGAGGTCATTAGGATGGGTATACGGTCAACGCCTCAGCGGTTGATTGCCGAGGCGGTGGAAAGCGCCAAATGTGACGACTGCGTGAATACAATGGAGGGGGTAGAACTCCCTAATGCGTGGCGGGCGGTCTTAAGCCGGCCAGCCTGACGAGCATCAGTGCGTTGATCAGATTGGAAAGTACAAACCGACTCCCATTGTCAACACTATGGGCTTATCCGTCATGCCATGACGCCAAAGGAACACGTGGACTATTCCCACTGTGATTGAACCACCTGAGGTGACATCACGAACTGTTACTGTAATGACATCATGGCTCAAGTCTCGAGTAACGCGGTTATCGCCCCCGGTTCGCTGTAAAATCCCACACCAATTGCACACGGATTCAACTAGTCTGTCGAAGCCATTGTGTCGAGAGCGAAACGCTACCAAGCTACTATACCAACCGATTGTTTCCAAACCTCTCTGAACTCATGACTACTCGACCGATTGCAAGTATCTTCCAAGAATTTAAAACAACTTACTTTGCAGGAATTAACTGTGGTCCCATTGGACAACCTAACCAAACACGTGAAATTTGAGGTAAGTTAACCGCTAAGCGTTATTTTTATTGACACATTCATTTTTGATCACATTATTTCAGTACGGAAAACTGTTAGGCGCTTGTTTTTATCCGTGATGAAGCTATTGTTCCATTTTGCCTCAAAAAGGACAACCAATGCCCCCCATGCAGCTGTGTTCACATAACTCCTCAAATTGAAACGGTGAGAACTACGATTCGCAATTCTACACAACCGCTTTTGCAGGCCATGCTGGTTGGAAAGTTGCCCCAGAACATGTGTCGTGCTGGTTACGAAGGTATCCTGCTTTTCTTAAGAATAGAGCAGTGGTCATTCGGTTGATTATTGACTGAATATGAGAGATCTGAGAAGCCTAGCAAGCATCATAGCTCCAGCCGGAAACGAACTGCTGCTGAGGGGCCACTTGATATAGCCGTCTATAAGTATACAGAATGAATTTCTATTAACTGCTTGCATTATTTCGCGCATATCTGTGACTCATAGAATCAGTTAATCGATACAACCTTCCCCGGATGGGTCATGTCCATCAGCCACGAAAGCTAAGAATTGGATGGATTTCAGTACAGTTGTTCTTTTATCCGAGTGCAAGTGGAATCCGTTATGTAAGATTCTCTGCATCACTTCATCATTCAGACACGGAAGTAAATCATGATGCATCCCGCGCGCTAGAATACAAACGTCCAGATAGACAGCCATTCTTGGTATACCAGTCAGTATGATGTCCATGATTTGCTAGAAGTTTTCAGGTGTTCTTGGGATTCCAGTAACTAGACGCATTATTGGATGAGCTTGTGATAAACTTTGATTCCAAGGGCTTCTTTATTGCAGACCTAGCTTCCAGATGCAAATAAGCGTCTGTAAGATCAGGCGCAGTGACCTTGTGACCTCTATTCATGTTGGGAGTGGGCAACAAGTCATATATATCTGCTTCGTCATTTACGGTCCCAATGACCCAATTTTCCCAAGTCCAGTGCAAAGTAAAGTGCGGTCCTGATCGAGTGTCACAACCCATACCCATAAGGAGTGCGTCAATATGACCACTGCGCACAATCATTAATCGTTGTGACAACCGTTGCCCATCGTGACTCGTTGGCTAAAGGGGCAGAGATTTCGGCTAACATAAAAATGGCCCCGGGTTCGAGTACCTGCTATCACTACCTGATGAGTGTAAACGAATGTAGCGTTGCGAGAAGGCAACACTGCACTGCACAACAATCAGAACTCGCCTATATCGGTATGAGCTTGTAGCATCAGATCGGAAGCGGATAGCACACCCGTTATACCTCGAGCGGTGAAACATTGGAATAGTTTACCCGGGAAAATAGTCAAAACAAAATCGGTATCGGAATTCGAAATATCCCTGGACGCCTTGTCGCGTAGTGTTCTGAAGGCGTGAATAGTCAAGATGGGCTTCGATCAACATCTATTTGCATCACAAATAAGCATACAATTTACAGGGTGGCACAAATAACGAATTTGGCGAAGCATTGTGTCTCATGGTCTTGCATGCTTGGACAGTTTCCGTGAGACTGTCAGAATGCGCTTCAGGATCTCGGGCTGGTAACACGATCTATCCGAGAGCTGAGGCAATTAGTACCGGCATGTATGAATAATTGCTATGGTATAAGCCAATGGCTGCTCCATGATTCCGGGTTGGCAACACGATACGTCTGTCAGTCAAACTGAGGCTGAGCCATTTACCTCCGGTAGGTCTGAACAGTTGCTAGTCGCTCTAGTGTCTTGTTCACACCACAAGCCCACAAGTACGGACTACAGATTTCGAGAGCGCACCGCATCTGAATAGAATGTCACACAAATGAAGCATATTAATAATGCGAGGTAATCAAGGAACCTTAGTCTGCGGGTGTGCCCGACAATATATGGATACAGTAAAACAAGTGTGTGTTCTAGTCTTCTGTCTTTAGTAATCAGGATGTAGTGTGAGTGCCGATGAAGCTTTAATGCAGCATTCAGTGCAGTTAAGAAATCCGCACAGGTGAACAGTACTATTAGGTCTCCTGCTCATAGCAATGGGAGCAGTCCATGGGGAGTCATTGATTCAAGTACCTATTTGATAGATATTAGCGACGCATAGTGGACCTGACATCCAGGTAAAAAATACTTGCCCCAGTTCAGGAGGGAGTTTAACCCGCATTTTTGTGCAGCTGCTAAGTAAGGATCGGAAAACACGCGCACCTCGCGAAAAACAGATCAGAGATAATTAGACTGGGATGCGTCGTCTCAGCCATGTGGCGAAACGTGACGCTTTTCATTGTACACACGATGGAGTGGTACGTTGTACGAATTCGGGTTTTCAGTCTAATGCATTCCAAAAAAATCAAGGTCAACGCAATAAACTACCTGGACTGTTGCTTGAAGTTGCTATTATTGATCTAGAATTCATTATACTCTATCTCTCCAGCCAGATTCAATGGTTCAACTGATACGGTTATGGCTGTCAGTTCCATAGCTTCAACTGACGACGTACCCGATTCCTTCCATGCCGCCCGAATAATAACTATAATTTTGGATACCGCGACCCATTGTAACAACCTTGCAACAGCAATGGAGTCCAAAGTGAATACTTTTTCCTCGACGAAAAATCCGACAGGAGTGCCGCAAGAATGGCATTTCTATTCACTGTTCGTAAGACCGTCTTCTGAAAATCAGTACTACTAAGCATATCGGAGATAAGTACATACCTGGAGTTGTGTGCAGTTCCATAGTGGATTTGGTTGCAACGGAATCGCTCGCATTTCTGACAATAGTACTTTTTCATTCGCGTAAAATATCCCAAAAGCTTTAGCTCGCAGTTCCGGCTTCTGAGTTGGCCATTCCTGTTCACCTCTGGGCCAGAGACAACTGAGCGGTTTGGGGTTTCCCTGTTCGACGCACTTAGGGCGGAGTGCGGTGTACCACAAGGCTCTGTGCTAGGGTCTCGCATATGCTTAGTTTTCATAAAGGATCTGGTGAGATCAATTAGTTCCGATTTCCTATTCTTCGCAGTTCATTTTAAGATAAAGCGAACGGTTAGAGGATCGGACGACCACAAAGGCCTCCAATGCGATCTTGATATCACTTTCCAACCGGTCAGATAAGAATATTCTACTATCCAAGGTAGAGAAATGTCGTTGTTCGCCCACGTCTATACACTTAGAGTACACAAATTGCATACCAATTCCCAGGAACGCGACCTTGGTGTGTTCGCACAGAGTGAACTCAACTGTTCAAAGCAGTCTGACGCAGCTACGAGGAGAGACAGCCAGCACGTCGGCCTGCATCGGAGAGCATTCGGGAGATCTGACCAATCAATATTCCAGGCGGTGCACAACCCGTACATGGACCGTTAAGTTGTATACAATATCCAAACTTGATAACCTTGGTTGAAGTGCGACCCAGAGACCCCAGAACGAAGAACGCCAAGTGTCTACACAATTGCTTTTAAAAACAAAGGTTGAGGTTACTCGGAGTTTTCAGGGGACGCTACCGAAGGCTACGCGGTGATCTCATATTAGTGTACAACATACCTAGTGCACCCAAACACGTAAACCGTCATTTGTTGAAATTTAGCCACAACACCAACCTTAGAGGGGCCTGTTTGAAACTGAGTGAACAATACAGCCGTTTGCCATCCCTGAAAGTGTCACCCAAACTCAGTTGTCTCTTCCTCTGATTTGGATGCTTTTAACAGCGATTGGATGTTGGCCTTAGCTCCTTGCACTACGCTGCTTAAGCTCTGCCACTGTGGATCACACTAAGCATGACATTCTACCGGATTTATGTGCCACATGGATCCAAGAAAGTGGTACATGAGTGAGTGAGCTCATTGTTATTTTTCTCACATAATACATCAAAGATAAGCGCCCCTCATGTTGTTTTGTATGCTTGCATCCATTCCTCATTAAAAACCCGTTATTCAGCAGCGGATTTAACTCGGCAGACAATTAAACAGACGAAGCACATATCATTTGAGTTTGTAGATTCACCACGACAGTGCTGCGAGATTTGTCAAGCATCTTCTTCCTTACTCGTGATAAATCATTGGTCACTGTCCCCCGTAGTGTGACCGGAAGTTCCGGTCAACTTGGTATCATACTTCGAAGTTAGCGCTTGCTGGCACTTGGCTGTCAGCTACTCAGGCCAACTGGAGATCCAGTCCCAATATGCGATGAGTGCGTGTTCGAAAATCCATATGGTTTTGAGATGCATGACCGCACATACACACGAGTGTGATGAGAGTGTCCTGTCAGAGTGAACGGATGGACCAAAGGAGCGAACTAGACAACCAATGGGAGACGGAGATAACGGATTTGATCGCTGGACACGGATAGGCCGATGCTCCTATGCGATCGTCGTCGTTTGTTTAACAATCAAAAGAGGAACATTATCGGATCATAGTGGCGGTTAGTTATGGAAGTGAACAGACAATACACATCAAGGAGTTTGACGTGTCAAATATGCTGTAATTTTCTCTGTGTTGACCGCCCAATAAACGCTTCTCCCTGATGGAGTATTTTACAACAACGACCGGAGATAAGTGTCCAGCCTGAAAAGCTCACATACTCGGTTCATTGTTGCAATGTATGTGTGTGTGACGAAGTGAGGGGCAGTATACATGAGCAAATCTAGACAAGCATAGTGAATACTGGACAAAGATGCTTGCTTACAAAATATTTGCCTCGCATCTTTAAACTCCATCAAAGTTGCAAACTTTAAGGTCTTAAGCAACACGAAAGTAGCACTTCGGTCAGGCTCGACTGCACCAAGTGTTTGTAATAACGTAATACGGAAACTATTCAACTGCACAAGCCAATAAAAGGGGATTGTTTTAAACATCTACTACGTGCAACCAACGAAAGGTTAGAGGCAGTGGCTAACGTCAGAGGGGGTTGCGATTCGTTTCCAACAATCATGATTATTAACCGCAAATGAGCTCATCAGATTAGCACATTAAAACAAAAGCTTAAGAAATGGAGACAGCGAAAACAAAAGCCTGTAGGTACTGTCATCGTGATGAGATGGCACCTCAACAGGGTACAACAGTTTGAGTGCCAGTTTTGGAGCTCGAGTAGCTAGACAAAACTTGCGCAGAACTCGACTGAGCTCACCTCAGTAACGTTGCCACCATACGGCCAGTCAAAATGTGTAAACAACAACTGAGCTCTCCCCATTGAAATCACTATTGTATGTCAACACTAACTGCACAGACTCCACAGCAGCTACCCCCAGTGTTATTGTTTTATCTACCGTCTTAACCTGTATTAACTTCAAATGAGTTCTCCTTAGGACAATGTCAATACGTGGCAACTCATTTACCACAGAAACATTCACCTTCCCCCCTAGTCTACGCCATACGCTGTTAGGTCGTTGAGTTAGAAGACGCAGAAAGCATGCTTGCCTTCGGCCGAATCAGTAAACGAACTCTCGCTAGGGTCAGTTTTTCTGTTCCGGCCTCGGTGCAGTCTTGCGAGGTTACACGTTTTGTTTAAAGTTTCAGCTCGTGTGCACATACGTCTGGCAGCTACGTCTCTTAGACCGCACCGCCACGCATTAAATTAGGCGATCAGTATGTAGTGTTATCAGTGAAAGCGTCTCATCCGTTATGACTAGGAGAGTCTAAACAACTAGGAGGTTTATGACTACGTCAACGATCTACACTGGTCTATGCGGGGTGCCGTATTCCATTTGCATTCGGCAACGCCAGACAAGTCAGCGGTTAGGTGTCAGACACATGGTTGTGGGTGACACAGACATCCAAATTAGAATCATACCAGAAAAAGGACGTCACTTCGGAGTTCGTTTCGGGGTTAATGTATGTCGCACCGACATAGGTGATCGCAGTTTTAATTGTTAACTGAACACAAGCAGTGCAGTGTATGGGTACGTCTGTGTGCCATTGCGTGTATAACAAACTAATAGTCACCCAGTACCATTAGTTACGTTTGATTAACTTGCTTCGTCCATCTCATAACCCTGGTCCCGATGGTATCTCTTCAACCGTAATCAAGCGTGGTGGTGATGATATGCCAGTACTATTACTGAGTTTTTTTCCTTGTCCTTACAGTCAGCACAGTAGCATGAGAGATGGAAGGGATCTGTTTTCATACCACGATATAATTCTGGGCCTAAATAGATATTCGTAATTATCGCCCCATTAGTCACACCCCCATCTTATCACGATTGATGGAGAATTGTAATAGAACAACGCACTTCTTTCCTTTTATCGCACAGTCTCCTTTCGCCTTCGCAGCATGGATTTTTAAAGTCTCATTCGTGCATAACATGCTAAATTGGTTTCTTAAATAAGCTCACCGGAGTGATTGACTCTGGTCATAAATGCACTGTCTTATAGCTTGACATGCAGAAGGCGGTCGATCGAGCCCCGCACAAGAGGTTAGTATCGAAATTGAGTAGTTTCGGCATATCAAGACCGCTACTTTCTTGGTTTAAATCCTATCTGATTGGACGCTCCCAGACAGTGAACATAAATGGGTTCATGTCTACGCCCCAACAAGTTACTAGTGGCGTCGTTCAAGGCAGCGTTTTAGGTCCGCTTCTTTTCCTACTGTACATAAACAATAGTATACCTGTCGTACGCTTCAGAAGCTCATACTTGTTTGCAGCTGACTTGTAAGTAGTATTTACGTTCCACTCATCCCAATACAAAACTGAGATAGCAAATATTAAATGTGATCTACAAACCATAAAGGGTTGGGCTGAAAAGTGGCAAATGCACTTCTCTAAATCAAAATGCAATATCCTTACTTCTGGATGCCATATTGAGGCAGGATTGTTTCTACTGCATGGCGATCCCCTACCAGTTTGCTCTTCTGTCAGAGATTTAGCACTGAGCTATTCCAAATCCTTAAATTTCAACGAACATGCAAACTATGTTGTTTCAAAGGCAATGCAACTGTAGGGACGTATTAGTCACTTACTAAGGCTGAAAGAGCCCAGGCTCATGGCATATGAAATCAATGTCAGACCCTTGTTAGAATACTGTAGCGTTACATTCAGCAATTTAGGTACATGTGACCTGATGGCCATAGAAAATATTCAACGCGCCTTCACCAAACGCATCTTTGGTTACACATAACTTGTTCCTTATAAATATGGATGCAGTGAATTAAAACTTGAGCCTTTATGGATGGGTAGATTACATTTAAATCTTTGTTTCTTCCACAAAGTTGTGTGGCATAACGTGTATAGTGGATACCACTCTAGGCAATTTCGGTTGGAAACCAGATATGAAATAGGCGACAACGAAAGTAGGATTGTAGTACCTCCATTCATGACAGAACTTTTATAAGCTTCAGCCTGATATGGAATAAACTACTTAGTTGTATACGATGTACAAAAAGCTTGAGCGTATTCAACATAGTGATTAGGATTTTCCTCACGCCAGCAAAGGTAAAAGATTTTAAATTTGCAAGTGAACGACGACAGATTGTTTGAGGAAGGACCTGGTCATATTTGAGACAGAAAGACCACGGTAGCCATTTGTTGAACATGGTTAGTCTATCACTGCGTTTTTTCAAAGATCACTAGAAACCTGCTGTTTTAACTTCCTATGCTCATCCGCACATCTCAGATTTCTTTTTCATGTCTCCACTGAGCGAAAAATAACAGATATGTTCTTTGCGATCGATTGTCCGAAATTTATGAACTGATCGTCTTCCACTTCTGATGGTTTCAATTGTTCGTCTTTTGGGATAAAGCAACCACAATTGAACACACTATGAACTGCATTTGGAATATCTTTACTGCTCTTTTGCAAAATCCTGGCTGGAATGAAACACTTTTTCCGTTCGAAATTGCTGTACCACCTTGCTTATTCACCAAGACTTCCAATCAACTTGTGAGTGGCCTATCTGCAAAAGGTAGTTATTAGTATTATGACTTTTCATTCCTCATACTTTATATTCTTCCTTATTTCGTTGTTAGCAATGAGTGAGATGATCTCATGACGTGACGGATTACAGCTTCCAAGACAAAGAAGTATACCCATGCAAGGCACATTACAACTGACTCACTGGTGTATAACAAAAAATGCCATACTTGTATGGTCCGCATGTCGGAACGGGCTGAGGCTTCATCGCCCATCATGAATGCATAAAAAAAATTTGTTAAACAGATGATGCCTTACAGGTGATGGCTAACATGTTATTTTGCCACACTGATACACAGCCTGTTAGAGGATGGAAGTGCGAGAGAAACTGTGGGACTAGTAGATACTAGTTGGGTGCAACGCAGGTGAACGAGCGCGGATACCAGAAGACAGAAACGTCGAACACAGCGGACTGTATTGTGACGCTACAACAAAATGAAGACGGGTGAAAGGACCAGAAACACACGTCAATATCGGACTCACCAAACGTAATTGTATCAAGCCGGATGTAGGCCAAGATGGCCTAAGGGTTTAAACAAGAAATAGTTTTGCACAACTGGCCAGCAATAAAATTGTACATAAAAATAGTAGTTATGTTTTGGGGCGCTACAAAATCCATCGAGGGAATACTACGCATGGAAACAGGTCCCCTGGGGAGGGTTCCATGTATGGCCGTCTTACTTTAAGTGAACTTTTGGCTAATGCTGCATCTGTTATTGTTCCCAGTTTCTTAATAACTCTGATATCTTCAAACCGCCAATCACTTACAAAACCTATCTGCGATCCGTTATACAGTCACTGATACTGTTATTAGAAGCAGCAAGAAGCGCTATCTCTGTGTAGCTGCATTCACTATCACTCAAGTACTAAGACCCGTTATGTTGGAGTACGCTTGATATATTATTTGATTGGCAGTGTTTGTCCAGGAATTTTCTAAAGTTCGACATCGATTTTGCCCCAACTACGTTCTGCGGCAGGTTGTTCAATACATGCACCACTCTTCGTACGAAACAGAGTCGGTGGGCGACCCGCTTCAAATCCGTTACTGCAGGCTTGTACCGGTGTCCTCGTATGCGCACGTGTAGAAACCGCCTCGAGATTGGGTATTCACCGAGATGTAATATCCCGTGCGTCATGATGAGGTCAAACCGCAGTCTATGATAAACTAGGGTGTAACGCCATAGCTTCTTACACCTATCATCTTTGTACGGCACACCTCGTAACCTGGGAATCAGCCTGGTGGCCATATGCTGCACTCGCCCAATCGTTGCTACCTCGTCCCCGGTAATAGGACAACACGACAGAGAGACATACTCTACCATTGATCGAATTATTGAGACGAAAAGGCAAGTGGCAATCTTTACGGACCAAGTGTTGAGACTGCGCCTGAGCGCCCAAAGCATACGGAGACCATTTTGGCAAAGCTTAATCGTGTTATCCATGGACTTTAAGTCGTAGCGTGAGAGTACATGGAGGTCTCGCACGGAAAGCACGGGATGCAGCGGTTAACCGGCCACAGTGTATGTTCGACCGTGCTCACACTTACCCAGCCTCTTGAATTGCGACTTGACCGGGTTGATCGGAAGGCTGAGCTCTGCAGACCACGTGGAGAGGCGGTCGAGGTTCTGTTGAAGCAGGTCATAGTCACTGGGTGCGCGGGTTACTCTCCACACCTTCAAGTCATCTGCAAATAACGCACAAGGTGAACGGAGTAGCTGAGGCACATCGTTTACATGGATCAGAAACAAAATCGGCCCCAGTACAATGCCTTGTGGCACGCCACTGCTCGATGGATACCAGTCGGTCAAGTGGTTGTCGACATAGACCCTCCACTTTCGACCAACAAGGAAATTCCTGATCCATCGATGCAGCGAGCGGCCAACACCGCACATCCTCAGCCTGTCGAGCAGCAGTACATGATTTACATTGTCCAAAGCCTTATTGAAGTCAATATAAATGACGTCGACCGACTTGTCTTGGTTGAGAGTTTGCAAGCATTCAGGCCTCGTTAACAAAAAGTTGATGATGCATGAGTGACCTTTCACGGAACCACGTTGTGCGGGCATCAAGAGGCTTTTCGTCTCTAGAAGCTGCAAAAAACCCTTCTTCAAGATCTTCTCAAGCGTCTTTGCCAAAACAGCGGTCAAGCAGATCGGCCAGTAGTTATCCACTTTGCTTGTATCACCACCTTTCGATATTGGCAAGATGATGGTCGATAGGAACTTGAGGATCAGTGGGTGAATTCCATCTGCCCGGCAGGCTTCGTCCCGCCAAAACTTGCCAACAGCTTGCGTACATCTTCAATGCTGTAATTCAGGCTGTCAAGTTCAGCGGGGGCGGTACCCGTCGAAATCGGTATAGACACCTGGTCACTCGCAAATACGGAAGCGAAGTGCGCGGCCAGTGCGAACGCATGATCTGTGCTCTAAATCAAGGGCTGTTCATCTGAGCCTTCCAATACTGGCACATTACCTGCAGGCCTCAGGCGCCGCTTCACGTAAACGAAGATCCTCTTGGGAGCAGTTTTCGCGTCGCCTGTGTTATTCCTCAAAGTTACTGCACTTTTTTGTTTTCGCGTTGTCGCAGAGACTTCGCCGTATCCTGTACGTTTTGCAATCCTCGTCAGAGCCAGATAAGACGAATTTGTTCCAGAGTCTGCGATCTCGTTGTACAGATTGATCAGTCCACTCAGCTGGACTGTACCTAGCACCGTCGGAGAAAAAAAAACCGTTTATTTACTTATTTGTCGCCGCTGCAGGTTGCGTGATCACGGACACACTTGATGGTTATGTGCACATAAGCCTGTCTATGGAGTCGGCCTCACTTCTAGGTCTCAGACGTATCCAGGTGGTCATTCTTTCATTTAAGCCGACGGAGTGATACGTTAGACATGCAGTTCGACCACATTTCGCTTTGTCTCATCACTGCCGCTACACTAACAGGAAAATATATGTGATCACAGATAGGAAGTAGAGCCTACGATGGGCAGATGTTTCATTCATACACTCGTAGTAGCCTAAGGTAAACGAACCCCGTTGCAACCAGACTGGACCTCAACGCGGTGCGACGGTTTGCGTACCTCGTCGACCCAGTGAGTTATAGTTGGTGGTGCCCCCGCGCCCCTTAAGAGCTAGTCCTACCAAGTCGATCAAAGGTTAGAGGTCAGACGAACTCAGTTTCCTGGTCCTTCAGGTTGGGGGATTGAAATAGGTTGGCGTCCAGTACTGTAAAACGGAATCGTCGACACACGCTGTAATGCGGACAGGTTGCTGAGCATAGGCTCTGGATGAGAACCCTAATCGTTCTCCTGTTTAGGTCTGGATGCATAAGCAGTGTCTCAGTGCACGAACAACAATGACAATTAATTTCAACGTCAATTGCATCCGACATCAGGCGTCAAACAGCTGATGTAGGGTCGTTTAGCTACTGCAAAGAGCACGGCAGATAAGCAGAAACGCGCTACACTTGACGCCTCCTCTCATTGCAGTCTGTTCATTTTACAACCCTCCCAATCCTCAATACTAGACTTCCTACTATAGCTCCCAGTTTACATAACAACAACCGTAATCTTACATGAATCAAACCACCTGCAGCTGTCCTCCGGTATAACCCACTGGGCACCAATCACCAAAAGCCACTTACAAAGGCACGATGTCCCATTTAAATGGAGAAGCTAAACATCCGCCCAACAAAAAAGACAAAAGGAAAGACTGGCAAGCAGACTGAACACGCTGTAAATTGACGTGTCAAGTACAGTGAAATCAACGAAAGTAGGCCTATGACCGCTTCCAAAAATGGTAAGTGCGGTAGCACGCCGTAACAACTTATGATAAATGCCGCTCGTTCATGAAAGTGGTCCCCACCATCCAACAGCCATCCAATGTGTATCGGAATTGCGCAAACTGCGTACTGCCTATGGTGCGCGCACGCAGACTCATTAATATCACACTTACCTTAATGCTGAGGACATATGGCGTCCTCGACATACGAGTGGTCTAGTTCATGGATCAGCTGAATGCAAACTTAAAGCTGGTGAGGAACAAGGCGATAGGCAACATTCGCCTTTTGTGTCGTCGAGCGAGATGCATGCAAGCCTAGCAAGACGCACTGCGTACCGAACTTTCGCTGTCTTGTCCTAATGACACTGAGCTTCAGTGGAATAGGATCTCGGCCGCCATGCACGACGCAGGAGCATCTGCTTGTGGCACTATCCATCATCACCGCACCACTCACTGGATATCCGACAGGTCGGTGAACCTGTTGGAATCTAGAAGAAACCTCCCGGCTGGATCTGAACTCAATGTGGCCAGACGGGCTATTAGGCGTGAATTAAAGCGGAGCCTACGTGCTGACAAGGAAGCCTGCTGGACCAGTCAGGCTCAAGAAATGGAGAAGGCAGGAGCAGTAGGCAATTATCGGAAGCTCTTCCAGCTAATCCGCACCACTGGTCCCAGAAAACCAGGCGTCAGTGAGACAATCAGAGACAGCGCGGGTGCACTGATACACAATAAGCAGCGCCGTATGGCTCGTTGGGCGGAACACTTTCAAGATCAGTTCAGTTGGCCCCTGTTCCTGGACCTCTTCCTACTCAGGTGATGCAGGACGAGCCATGGACGGTTAGTTTAGAGCCTCCGTCAGAGGCCGAGGTCCGAAAAGCGATAACAGCTCTTAATCGTTTTCGTGCCGCTGGCCCGGATTCCCACCCACCTGCACTATTCAATGATGGAGGTGAGGTCCTCTGCAAAGCACTGACCTCCCTATACGAACATATCTGGAAGAAAGAGTGTCCCGGCTAATTAGAGCGAATCGACTACAGTGGCAATATACAAGAAGAGCAGTCGCACAGACTGTGCGAACCACAGGGGTATTAGTCTAACGCCAGTTGTGACAAAATTACTGGCCTCGATTCTCGTTCGTCATCTAACTGAGGAACGGGAATCTCGGATTAGGGAAGAGCAGGCCGGTTTCCGCCCAGGAGGTGGCTGTATAGACCATATATTCACTTTGCGGCAGGTGCTAGAGCATCGCCACGCATATCGTAGACCGACAATAGTTGTGTTCCTCGATTTCAAGAGTGGGTTCGATTCAGTCGATCGATGCATCCTGTTCGAAATACTGGGGCGGAAAGGTGTTCCCACGAAATATGAGCATTCTTCGTGCTCTATATTCGAACACTACAGGCCGCCTCAGGGTCAACAATGTCTATCGGATAGCTTTCCGACCACAAGTGGCGTTCGTCAGAGTTGTCCGATTTCCCCATTTTTGTTCAATTTCGTCGTGGATTCTATCATAGAGTGTTCCCTTGCGGAATCTCACGATGTAGGTTTTGACATCCCGCATGAGAAAGGATTAGTGGATCTTGATTATGCGGACGATATCGTCTCGCTTTTCGACGATGTTGCGGAGGCACAATCAACCCTGAATAGCCTGTCCAGAGTGGTCCCATTATTTGGTATGCACTACGCACCTTCAAAGTGCAAACTGTTGCTGCAGAACCACCAGCCACTTGATGAACCTTGCTAACGAGGAACTCGAGGTGGTTGATCAATTCACTTATCTTGGCAGTCGCATCAGCAACGATGGGCGCATAAAAACTGACGTCAGCTCACGCATTGCAAAGGCCCGAACTGCCTTCTTGAACTTGCGGCATTTTTGGCGACAGGTGGGAATTTCCCTCCGTCTGAAAGACCATGTATACAAGGTCACAGTGAGGGCCGTTCTGCTCTATGGTATTGAGACTTGGCCCCTTCGGTCTGAAGATCTCAGGCGCCTTTGATCATCGTTGTCTACGAAGCATTGCTGGTGTCGGATGGCACCAGCGTGTCCGTAACGATGATGTGCGTAGACGAGTACTAGGTAGTGATTATCATGCTAGCTCCCTAGAACAACAGATAGCACTGAATAAGTTGCGTTGGCTCGGGTACGTGCTACGTATGCCTGGTCACCGCTTATGTAGGAAGGCCTTGTTCAGTCTACCAGGTGTAGGGTGGCGCAAGGCTCGAGGTGGACAGAAGTTGACTTCGCAGCGGGAAATGAGGTCACTGACGACCAAACTGGGTGCCATTGGTCTGTTTCGTCTTCTGGGCTGGAGTCCACGTGAATGGCCTTGTGCTTGGCTCAAGACTTTACAGGACATGGCTAGCAACCGACACCAGTGGCGTGTCTGCTGCCATCGCCCAATCGGATTGCCTGTTTAAAGTGCGTTTAGGGCTGAGTTATCTACGCGGTAATGGCTGATTATGACGCGTGGCAGTGAAAGCCGCAAGGAAGCTGTCTCGACGATGCCGCCTTATCTTTGCATGATAGCCAGCTGTTTGTGACGGTATGTTGTCTACACAAGATGTAGGCGCCTTGACCCTGAATGTTTGCTTAGGGTATTAAGGTTCTCAGGTAAGTCCCCCTTCTCTCCCTCTTATTATTCTTTATTTCACAGGTCATCATGGTTGTACGGCAGCGAAGCATCAGTTCAAATGGCTAATATACTACTGTTTGTGATGAGGAACTAGTGTTATTTCCATGCATCATGAGACCAGTGTTGCGAAACGCGCCATTTCATCGATCTAGATCCCCATTCAGGGATGCAGGATGATTTTCAGGATCATAGCGGATCATGAAGATTCCAGGCAGTCAGGATGGCAATTACAGTGTTAGTAATGGTGAAAGACTAGATGTTATTGTGAGTACTTGACGAGTTGATATGTGAAGGATTGCACCGTACTGGGTGCTGTAAACCAGGCTACCGTGGTTAAAAAGACGAGACATTTTACTGACTGTTACTTTGAGAAGACTATTCTGAGTGGCTCAAAAAGGCATAGTCGCTTAGGCAATACGTTGTGGCTTGATACGCAGAAACAACGGCAACAACGTTCGCCACTGAACCATTTCAGGATGTTGGATAGCTGTTTGCCACCTATCAGAGGGCTGTGAGGTCGACTGTGTTCGCTGTGCCAACTAACCTGTCAGCGGAGGAATCAGGGTGTATCACCCACGTCAGTAGGTCACTTTCGCTAGTAGCGCAAAATTCGATAGATTAAAAACGGCCCATTCAACCAAAGAAGGCGTCGTGGCAATTGCCTATACACTGTCAACTTGGAACTACCATGTATCCTCCAACTGCAATCAGCCGAAGGTAGGTGAAGTATCCCACTCTACAGATTAACCTGTACGTGACGTAAGCTGCCCAAAACCGTGGTACGTGTCCACCGCTTAACATACACTATAGTGTCGCGACAGCGTTCGCTGAATTCCGATCACCGTGCGCGGGCTCAAACGGCATTCAGCACGGTGGAGTGAAGGCAGTGCGATGTACACACTGCGTCAACTATGTAGTGTGCACCAATTCACGCGTGACTTAAGTCGTGTAGCCGCATCAGGCATTACCTCATGTCTTTATGTTCCGCTCGCACTTTGCGTGATAGAATTCTCACGTGTCCACGGTTTGTGGCGGCCACAAAATGCAAGGAATAGAGCTCAGGAGTTTGTGCTAGCGTCCGTTTGCGTTCATAGGAATCCAGCACTCTACACCGCTCCGTCCCTGTCTCAGTAGTGCCGTGAGTCACGCGCGTGTCTCCAGTGCAGACCACCTTAGTTGACTATAACTGTCAACCAGAGGACACACTGCGCGCACTGCTAAACTTACATGGGGGGAAGGAGGCCAGAGAACAATGTACATCGTGCTCAACCGCTGCCAGGTCCAGAGGCATCACGTGCGTTTCGTCCCCCATGAGGCTTCAGTGTAGCCATTCACTGCTGAGTTTGAGTGTCGAACGTGGCAAATACCCCCAAAGCGCGTCCGTTCTGTGTGTACGAAGCGCTACTATGAAGTTGCTTACGGAGGAACATGACTTTTCTTAAGAAATCTGACTGTACTACGAATGAAATTGGCTGTGAACAGGCTTAATCATGCTCTTGTTCGCGCGCGTCTGTCCCTCTTCAAGCCTTGGCGAAACGCGTAATCACAAAGGTGGTGCCAGTAGATTGTATTCGTATTTCGCGAAGCAACAATATCACTCGAAATTGGAGCATCAGTTGTCAATAACGAACAGGGCTAAACTAAAGGTTGACTGGAATCGTTTAAACGTGACCCAGAAACTACTTGAAGTCACTTGTCCTCCCGGTTAAGACACTCCTGGAGCAAAACGATGGTGGTTCGTTCAGCAGCATTATATCACGCATCAGGACCCGATAGTTCGGCAACGTGTTGCGCATGCCAGCACACCGACTCCCGCGACGAGCGTAGTTTGCGCGCCTGGGGTCTGGATGGAAATGAAGGAGGGGAGGCCAAGCAATGACTTGGTCAAGAGAAATGAAAACCCTCACTTTGAAGTTGGCGTCGGTTAGTGCATCTCGATTGCCTGGCTGGGGTCCGAAGGACGGTGAACATGTTTGGTTGGACATACTCGCTGACATAGCTAGGAGCCATCCCCAATGACGTCTATGCTGTGAGTTTCTTTGTCCATCCCCCTCTCATTTAAGTTCCCCAATCAATCACGATCCAGTAACAAATTTACAATAGGATATTTAACATTATATTGCTTGATCTTTTTGAATACTTTTGTAGCGTTATTTTTAGTATCTTATGCTTTGGTATAGCGACACCTTAACGGAGGCGTGTTTCCCACTCTCAGTTAACGTGTACTGATGATGATGATGACCGTTATACCCAGAGACGACGTCTAGCTAGAAGTCACAGAATTGACAAGGAATCCCATCGGATGGCGAAGACTAGCAAGATTGAGAGTACGTGAACACTGTTACAGTTCAGACGCCGTACTGATCGAAGAACAGTTCCCGTTAGTGAGGAAAATAGACGGGTTGACTCTCAAGCACATCGAATAGAATGCTGTGTTGAGTGTATTGTAGAGCTCGGTGCATCAGGATTGCTAATTAGTTCACTTGGGGATCACCTGGGAATCTTATTTAACAACTTCGAGCATCGACGAGGTCAGCCACGAGCTGATATTGATAAAGCAGATCGAGGCGGCTGGTTCGGACAACATTATATACTCTTTACTGAAGGATGATGATGTCTTAGTAGTGAATGTCCTAGAGGTGCAACTAGAAACTAGGTTGCGCAAGGAAACAGGGCTTACTGACTGATGAGAACCAATCATTCTTCCTGTCTTCAAAAATGACTAAGAAACGTCCAGTGGACGTCATCGTATCAGCAGTCTGACTTCAAGTGCTTCCCAACTGCTCAGGTATATCAAAGTACAGCGTCTCGATGATCCTCGTGTGAAACGAATCACTGGGTCGGATTAATCTCCATCACCTTTTCCTTAGACAAGCGCCCGAATATTGCCACTTCTACAGGCATTCTTTCATGGTGGACCTGAAGTCCAACTCTGCTCCTGATGGTGTCTTTCCTTAAAGAAAGTACCTGAAGTTTCCCTCTGTGCTAAAATCCCTAAATCCCGACTACTGCGGCCTCTCCTAGAAGAGCAGTGCGTCAGGACTGCCACATTCTACCATTCCTCTTCATCTTTGCCATCGAGCTGACTAGCATCGAGTCCCTCCTGCCACCTTGTGCTGGATGACCGGCTGTCAAACTTAGAGTAAACGGTGACGTAGTTCTTTTGTGGGCGGACCCAGATGCAAACCGATTGCTACTGAATAGGTTGACGTATAGCACCTCGCGCTTTGGCATGTGTTTCGCATCTTGCAATCATCTCTGTCTTGATCTTGATGTCTGGTTATATATTCCGCTTGCTGATCGACTATCGCGGCGCACTGTCTCTAACTATCTGCTTACATGACCAATTCACTACGTCAGTGCGCTAAAGCGCAGTGAGGAGAATCATTCGGTGCGGTCACCGAACACTGGTCGTCATCACCTGTCCGGCAAACAGCAAACCCGGAGTTCGATAGGCGATTCAATTGAGCGTCCACATCATCAGCATCGGTTAGTATACGTGACCGCACGGGTAAGTGATAATAGCAGTCGACAGAATCCGTCCGTGTTTTTTAAGCTGCAATCATTTGGAATGTACAACGAAGCCCTAGCAAGGCACTTTATCCTCAGATAATGAGATCGAACCGCATACATACGACGACTGCTCCCCGGGACCGCTTTGAATAGATCTCCATCAACATGTCTACTCAGGACAATACCGACACCATAAATATTTCGAATGATTGACACGGTATCATCAAAGAAAATTAAAAAAATGTAATAGTCGTCAAGAGACCCTGGATTAAGTTCCTATTATTTATTATGATGCTATTTTGTATTCGTATTTTAGAGACCCAGTACATATCACTTTTAAACAAATGAAGAGTTAATGGGAGCAAGCGTTGCTAGTTGACTGAGCTGAGGTGGAGAACGGATGTTGAAAGGGTTAGTGTGAAATCGGACACTTGTTTCCATCTCGGCAGCAGCCCCTTGTTCGTTAACCTGGGAAGAGACTTGCAATTTGGAAGAAATAAAGCAAAAAAAGCATTGGCGATAGGGTTCAGATGACACTCACTGGCTGCGCTTTGAGAGGACGTTATGCTCCAGATTTCCGAACCTCTCACCTTCCACTCGGTAGTCCGACCCACAAAGCACTAAGCTAAGCCAAGACTTGCATGGTGCACTACACTAATCTCTTTGGGCAATGTATCGATGTTACTTAGCTGACCACCCATTCACAAACGTAACCATGGAGCAATTGATTCCCAACTAGGATGACGCCTAATTCCGAACTCAATTGTCCCAACCCTAACACATACTCCTGATTGACTATGCTCAATCCGACGCTCCCCTGAGAGCTGACAGAGAAAAACAAACTGTTTTAATTCTACCAATCGGATCTTTTCTGTAGCAGGGCAACGCCTATGCTAAGGTTATTGCGTTCTTTTGGGGAATGTAAGAGCAACGATAATGGAGTATCCAAATCTACTAAGCTCTACCCCTGTGTCATAGCCTGTTTTTGCTTGGGTACGCTCATTGCGAAGATTTCTTATTCTGATAAGGGTGAAAAAGATAAATAGATAAAATTCGCTGTTTAGCCAAGTGGCAAAACGCGCTCCGTTTACCGTAAGTATGTGAAATGCGTAAACTGCCTAGAAAACCATTTTAGATCTTTGCCCATGGATTTGTATAGTCAAGTTGGTTCAAAATGGAACTCATCGTGGATTTCTTTGCGCGTGATTTGACAAACCAGATAAAACTTGACTCTTTATGGATAAGCTGAAAAAAAGCCACACTAAGTCCGCTGCCACATTATGGGTAGCAGTAGCGAACAATCCACGGCCTATAGTCTACAAAACGAACTAGAGTAAGATATCCGTGGCTTTGATTGAGGAGACATCCGTCGGTGTACCGCAAATCACGGGAAAGTATCGGTGGAGTGTTGCGCTGAAACCCAGCTGTGAGTAGTCGCTTCAACAAGAGGGTTCATGAAGATTTTACAATAACCCGTTTGAGATTAATTTCATTTGCTCAGTGTTATAGTAAGTACTAGTATACGTACTGGTAAGCATGATCACAGTAAGTTATTTAATCCCGTGTTGTGATTTATGCATCCCAGTGATCGCGTATATATACGTTCGATCAGGACGTCATCTATCACTGGACAAGCAGTGCTTCTTCACTGTAGCAAGTCATGCACAGTCAGATGTAGACGCTTCCCACTGCATAGTTAATGCTTTTGGAAGAAGTGTGTGCGGCAATCAGATAGCACTGAAAAGGAGCACCTTACAATGTACTCTTCTATACAATGCGAACTCTCACAATGCAGCAATTGATCGGATCTTGTCGAACCGATTGAGGGCGGAGCAGATGAGTGATTTACAACTGCACAACTACAACACAGTCAGATAAGCATATCCAATGATGTACGACGCACACCCAGCCACAATTCGATCGGTGTTGACGAGTTGTTGGAGTGAGAATTGTGAATCCAGCGAAGTGGTAATAAATTCAATCGAGCTGGGGACATGCTTTTCCTTTTCGAGCACGTTTCAGAAGTCGGTAATCTTCATTCAATTCAGCTAGCTCTTCGGGATCCAGCTGGGGCTTTGTATCATAGGACTGATGGGAATCCGATGATGGATGACCCAATGATTTGGCACGTCGAGTAGTCTTCTTTCGATTACGCATCTCTTTAGATTTATGCCACGGCTTGTTCTATATTTGAGAGAAACAAAATTGAAAGGTAATAATCAGGCCGCAATCAGAAAACAAAATCAAAAGTATGCATAAAACTCTGAAACAACCATTGAACTTTCTCACCATCTAACAAGTCATGAAAATTCCCGAGAAAATACACAAATCAAGGAATTGAATGCGCACATTTGTCGTGTTCGAGTAGTAAAACCGACAAAGGACATCAACAGAGTCTGCCTATCGCTCTAATCTGGTGGAAACATCTAAGAAGTGAACCTGATCTCTCGTTTATATATAGGTCTTCTGGTACAGAACTAGGTGGCTTGTTATCATGGGAAAATGCTCCCACAAAATTCGCGAGCTGTCTCAGCTACACTTGCGTTTGATGCAAATCCTCCCGCTTGTGTGAACTCACATGTCCGCAAACTACGCCCTTGCTTTCCTCGCGTTAGACCCGAGCGCATAGCAATGCATGTGTGATTCACACATGCCACCTTCTGCCGGATCGCATAAATACTCGTGCTAAAGGCCAAGCCCCCTCCCCCCCACCTATTAGCTGTTGCGCTCGGGTGTCTCATGCGGTTAGTGTTCGTCTCGTTTATGCCACCAAAAGTCGGAGATGTAGTCAGAAAAGAGCGTGTCGTTCGTTCCGACAAGGAAAGTCCTAATAATTAGGCCGGCATAATACTTGCCCAGCGTGTGGCCCAAGTCGATTCCACCACGGCTATTGGACGTCTTTAAGTGACATTCCTTGGCATACGTTGGTTGATGCCGCGGTACATAGTTATCCCAAGTGTCAGAATGGCCAGACATGATTAATATGGATGAAGTGAATGACCGGATGACTGCATTTCGGACACTTGGTGCGCCGGAATCAGCCACATACGTGAAGTACTTGATCCCCCACGTGATGCGTCCACGCTGTCAATGACGTCATCACATTTGTGAACCTTTAGTGCAAGGTGTTTGTCCTTAAACATGAAGATTCGGCGAGTACGTGATGTCTACCTAGAATTGCAGTTGGATGCGGGACTGGGAGCAGGCAGCATAGGAAATAGCTACTGAGTACGTGAGCAGTGAGACATTTCCCTTCAGAATTTCTAAGCTTAACTGCCGCTGTTAGGCCATCAATATCGTAGTGATGAAAGTCCAAGCAACGGAAATACCCCAACTTTTTTGACGGCAGTATACTTGTGTACCTATCTATTCCGAGTAGTTGAAAACAATGTGTCTTTAAAGGAAGAGTTATCGGCGAATCGAGAGATCCAAATGCTGTCCGTAGATGCTGGACTAATTCACGGAGACGGTTCTTTTCCGTAGAATATCCTGCAGTGCGGGAATTTGATACCAACAGATTGTTGAAAAATACGGTACAACAGTCGATTTCGATCGTCTGTCAAAGACGACCACGTCCACGGTGTACACAAGCTTTGGAATTGTGTGGAACGCGTGCAGATGATCACGTTTTCTAATGGCAGTTAATACCCACACATCAGTGTTCGATCAGACTGAACTAGCGGATAACATTCGGAGGCAAGACACCATGTTGCAAAGTATTAATCTGATTGGTAAACTCATGATGGAAAGAATACCATTCAGCTAAGTGTGCTTGAGCCGCACGATCCACTCAACTTTTAGGGGTCACATGATCGCTTGTTGTTGTCAGAATAAACCAACTGTTAATTTATTCTATTTATATCTTTTATTCTTGGCGTTCGTGCACGATGAGCGGAAGTATGGACAGACAAAAAGAGAACTGCTCACCCGATAAATTTGGTGTTCAAATAAGTGTGATGGCAAAACACGCTGTATGAGAGTATATGTGGCTCCAATTATTTATGGGTGATTCATAGGCTCTCTATCCACTGATCCCATGTGAATAGCCAAAATGCGAAGGTCAACGTTGTTGTTCACATATGATTTCCATTCTCATGTTTTTCTAACTTCGTTGAGTCTTAATGCTTGGCTGGGTCACCGGTCAAGAATACGTGCAAACATCGCTGAGATTTTGAAAATACCTGGTACGACAGATCAGAGGGATGCTAGCTTGTCCCGTCGCACTTTTGGATCCCGTCTGCCTAGGTGAGTAGCACGTTTTGTCCCGAAAAAACATATCAACAAACGGTATCTCGGCATGAAAAAATCAAATGACATCATCACGTAGGTGGATGCGCACGGTGGGAGAAAAAGTCACGTACCTTCTTGAAATCTTTCATTTCTTGAGTCGCAAGAACCAATCGAGATAGCTCCCGTTGTTTGGCGACGCTTTTTTCCCTAAAAGTGACAAAGCAAGAAAACTGAGATGAGCAGTGTGGAAAAGCACTTTTGGAGGGAACGGTTTCCAGACTGCGTAAAGCAAAAGCCATAAAATACGCTCGTATAACAATCACTTACAGACGAAATAACGTACCGATATTTAAGCATAGAAGGATCAACTTCAGTGGGCGTGAAAGACTCTGTATTGGCCTCTCGAAGCTCCGGCATCCTTGGCAGGTGAAGCAGTCCGAAGGCGTTGGCCAACATTCCCATATCTAAAGCTGATTATCAAAGATTGAAAAGAAAAAACCACGGGATAAAAACAGTGAAAGGCGCTGCGCCTCAGTCAGGAAGTACCCAGGTAACAGACCGTGTTAGGGTGGCCTACGGGTAATCAGAAAACAGATAAAGCCGAGTAAAGGCTGTTGCGGAGGCAGAGTAACTCTAAGTGCGGACAGGAGCACAAGTGCATAGCTAAGGCCGTTGGATATCGAGCAAGGCGCACACACACAAGACAGTGACAAGAAGCTAGCCGTAGAGACCAAAGGTAAAGCGGTCTGAGGCCAAGAAAAATCCGAAGAGCCTAACTGTTCTACAGTGATATCGGTAGTTTATGTATAAATATAGATAAGTACGGAACCACTTTCTAGTATGCCATGTCAAATAAACAGTATTCATTAACCGATAAGACCACATCCGATACAGCCATATCAACAAAGCTGTCCCTACCAACAAGCTAACCGAATTTGTTTATCTGGCTACTGAAATCCTCAGTTGATACGCCACCCCTATACCCAAACTGTACAAGTATTCCATGTCAAATATACCTTTACGCAGTCATAGTTCTTTCAAATTCCTCCTTAAGGAAATGTTGTGCCACCATATATCCCTCAAGATCGTCCTTAACACCATCAAATTGCATACAACGGGCGCAAACGCCCCTAAAGTATACGTAGTGTACGTTGAGTGACCAACCCCAAAGCAACCGCTGGTATGACAGATGAGTACATAGGTATAGTTGTACCGCGATTGCATAAACAAATATTAACATTACGACGATGCGGACGCATTGACTGAAAATCCTAGGACGAATCTCAAGAATAATGCTGATCTCCGCACTTTACGAGGTGTGCCATACGAAGACCAGTGCAAGACACTAGGAATTTAAATCTTGTCTTATAATCGATTGCGGGTTGACCTCATCAAGACGCACCGGATAGTACATCTTGGTGATTAACCCATGTTGAGGCCGCTGCTCCATATGCGTATAGCAAGCAGCACACGAGGGCACCGGTACAAGCTTGCAGTTCCGGATTTGAAGCGACTCACCGGCCAAATGTGCTTCGAATGGAGAATATTTTACACATGGAACAATCTGCCGTCACACTTAGTTGAGGTAAAGTAGTGTCGGAATTCAAGAAATTCCTGGACAAACACCTTGCTGATATGAAATATAGCGAATACTCTCCAACATAACAGGTCACTATATCTGAGGGACTTCAGATAGAGTACACAGAGACATCTCTTTCTGCTGCTTCCATTCAGCATTCCAGTGTTTCTCCAACCAGGTTCACTTTCTCCACCATACCAACGTTCTCACATACAACCAAGAAGAGCAAGTGAGGGATGTGGCACATGAAATCGCTTGATGAGCAGACGCCAGGTATAAATCCGGATGAAAAGTTTCAAAGTCAAAGGTAAACTAATGAAATCATCTCCAGCGCCCCAAAATGCAAAAAAATAACAAGAAAATGCCACAACGATCGCGTACATGTTCGTTGTCTCATTGTGACCACATTGTTGTAAGGGAGGCAGCATGGCGATTGTGATCCTCAGATTGGGCATGTATGGCAAAAATCCTGGCGTGTATGAGGACACAAGCATCGACACCAGAAAAGAGTAGAACAAAACGAAAGACGACACCGGGATCACGCTTATTTCTGGTCCTCGGAAATGATCTCGCTCACCGCCCGAAAATCCAATGTACCAAAATCCTGGACGATCACAAAACACCAAAAGCAACCTCATCATCATCATTACACACGTTAGCTGCAGGTGAAAAACACCTCAGCTATTGTGTTGCAATATAAGACAAGAACAAAACAACAGTGGCACGCCGGCTGAGTCCCCAGTAACGGATGGACATCGTTCCGGAGAGCTAACAGCCGGCTATTGTGCCGCAAAAGTCATATTATGCCTAACGAATGGCATCGTGATTGGAGGGTGAGGCCAAGTAGGAGGGGGTGGACAAAGGAACTCACAACACAAACACCATTGGGGCCGGCTCTTCGACATATCAGCAAGTGTGTCTAAGCAAACGTATGCATCGTCCTTAGGACCCCAGTCAGGCAGTCGAGATGCACCAACTGACGCCGACTTCGAAATGAGAGTTTTCATTGCTCTCGACCAAGTCATCGTTTGACCTCCCCTCCTCTTCTAATCGCACCCCAAGCGAGCAAACAACGCACGTCGAGGGAGTCGGTGTGCTGGCATGCGCAACACGTGGCCCAGTCATCGGAGTCTAGTGCGTGAGATAATGATGCTGAGCGGTACATTCAGTCTGCCTGCACCAAATACACGATGCCGAACACGCTCATTGATCACGCGGTGTTCCTACCAGACATGAGCTACGCTGCGGAGGCAGCGATGATCAAACGTGACTAGCCTCTTTATGTCTGCCGACCAGATGGGCCAAGTTTCACGATCGTATAAGAGGGTTTAACGGACCGCTGCATTATAAACTCTGTCCTTCAGGGCGAGAGTGATGTCGCGTCTGCGATACGGGTGGCGGAGAATGGTAAAAGCACCTTGAGCTTTTGTTATGCCGTTCGTAATCTCAACTTCGATCCCACGGGCGCTAATATAGCTGCCCAGGTACTTGAATTCCTGACCGACTTTTAGTTGATCACCACCAAAGGTCAGCAATGGGGTGGGTCCTTGCCAATCTTGGTGAAGAACTTTGCTTTTCTATGGAGCAAGGCATAGTCCAAAACGATGGACAGCCAGTGCTAATCGGTCCAGTGCAGCGTGGCACGTTTGGGCGCTGTCACATATGATGGCAATGTCGTCTGCATCCTCCAAGTCAAGAAGTTGCTCACTGGAAAGTAGCCCCACACCTTCTAGGTCGTGTCCAGCAAACGCTGTTTCCATGACTTCATCAAAAGCGAAGTTAAAGAGGGAAGGTGACAGCGGGAAACCTTGTCTCACACCGTTGGAGATATCGAAGAGCTGCGACAGTTTGCCATAAACCCTCACTCTACCCGAAGTATGCGCGTACTGCGCTTTGATAATGTTTTCCTATTTATCGCATACACGTTTTCTCAGCGGACACTCCCAATGGGCACATCGATCCATCAAATCTAAGACACCTTTGATATCGAGAAACACGACAACGGTGGGTCGCCAGTAAACATGGCAGTGCTCCAACGACTGACGTAATGTGAACATGTGGTCGATGCAGCCTCGATTTCGACGAAACCCGGCTTGCTCATCACTGATCTGACCTTCACGAGCGCCAGTCAATCTGTGGAGAACGACAGACGCAAGCAATTTAGAGGCAATTGAGATCAGACTGATCCCTCTAGGGTTGCCGCATTCCGAACGGAAGCCTCCCTTGACAATCGGGACTATGACGGGGCGGCTCCAGTCTGTTGGGACAGTTTCCTGCTCCCAAACGTCCAGTAGGAACTCATGTATACCATCTACAAGAGCAGGTCCCCCGAATTTTTAGAGCTGGTGGAATTCAATGTGCATCAGCGGCCTTATGCAATTTCAACAGTCTGATCTCACGTTCGACTTCTGCGCGTGAGGGCGGACCTAAGGAGACGACCCATGGAGAAGCGCACTCAATGCCCGAAAAGAAAGTGATAACAGATTGGTTAAACTGCCTTGCAAACTGTTCGGCCCAACGCTCCAAGCGTTTTGACAAGCTGTGGATCGGCTGTCCACACTCGTCGCGTAGTGTCTCACTAACACCAGATCTGCTGCCTATTTCCCGTATCAGACCGGATAAAGTAACAATGTTTACCAACCGTAGCGGCTGTTTCCAATTCCGATGCACAATGAGACCATCAGGCTTCGCGGTCTCTCTTCAAGGTAGCAGGCACTTTTGCCGTGAGCTTTTTTCGATTCTCATTGTATTCCCTTCCAGCCGGAATACGTCGGCGAGCATTCAGAAGTTCCAGAGACCTAATGTATAGCTTTGCAATTTGATTTGCCACATGAAGACATGTTTGCTGATAGTAACGTTTGGCGAATATGCGACCAGTGACCTTCGACGGTGTTCAGTTGATGCTTACTCAGCCCAGATGCCAGCGTAGTTTGATACGCATTCAGAACACCTGGCTTCGCCGGCTGGCTGGTGTCATTGCGCCCAGAGAAATGTTGCGGACGTCCACCGAAACGCACCCGCGGGTCGGCGTGATTGGAGTCCACGCTGGTGCTCCAAATCGAGCGACAATTTTGGACACAGACTCTCCAGCGGTAACTAATCGCGATGTGATCGATTTACGCCCATGACTGGCCCGAGACTGGTGGGTGCCAAGTCACTCTTCTGCGGGTGTTATGTCGAAAGTTAGTGATCGCGAGAAAGAGATGAGCACCTTCAAGCAGGTGTACCAACCGCTCACCGTTATCATTCCGGGAGCCTACGCCATGTTGGCCTACCAGATGAAGCTCATCAGAGGACAATTTTCTGACTTGAGCCTTTCTATCGCCAGCAAACACCACATTATCCGTGTTTCTTCTATAACGAAGAAGATCGTTAAGTCGGTGATAGGAATCATCTTTCATCGAATCAGGAATGCATTTTTGGGGCGGGCGTAAGCTACAATGACAAACAGGTACCGTTTGTCCCCGTGCGACCTCGAAGCCTGGAACGAGTCAGCCAACCTAACGGCGCACACCTGGCTGTTGACAGGGATCGAGTCGATCAGGGCAGCTTCAGCCCAGGGGACTCAAAACAATGCCGACGCCAGCTTGACCGCCATTTGAAGCTGCATCATCGCCAGACAGGCGCAATGAGAATGTACCGCCAGTGTCGCATGTGGGGGAACTCAGAGTAAGCACAGGCTTCGAATCTTTCAGGCGGGTTTCGAATAAACAGCAAAAATCGACCGAGAGGGTCACGAGTGTTCGGTTAGGTGCTGCCTGTTGTCCAATCTTTAGCAGTGCGTACGTTAAGGCATACCAGTCTTAGCGAGGATCGCGGACTCCTAAGGGAAACGGATGAACTGACGTTGTCTGCTTAGTTGAACATGGGCTTGTCGACTGGATTGGAGCGACGCCCTGCGACTGTGTGAGTTGAAATTAGAAGACACGCGACTATTCAAGCAAAATGGGAACGCCTGAGCAGTAGCATTCAAACCCCTATCCACCCTGTTCGATGCGGCAAATACGGCGCCGTTGATTATCCTATGTGACGGCCAGAGCATCAGAAAATCGTTGGAAGATAAGTTCATTGTATTGCGTGGGCAGAATACTGTCATATTGCCCAGGCCTAGACAGGAGAACGATTAGGGTTCTCAACCAAAGCCTTTGGTTTAAAAACCTTACCACAAGGCAGTGGGGTTTTGGCACTGGACTACAGACAGCTTGTTTTATGGAGTAAGGAGCCACTCTCACTCCAAACCCAACCTGGAGGACCAGGAAACTGAGTTTGTCTGGCCACTAACCATTGATCAATCTGTTAGGATTGGCTTTGAAGGTGCAAAAAGCACCATCCAGCATAACTCAATGGATCACTAAGGCACACAAACCATCGCACCACATTAAGGTCATGTCTCAACCTAGTTCAGGTTTACATGCGGTCAGCCGAGAACGCGCTACGGTTCGAGGTGGCTAGGGAAAAATTCTGAGAATAGGCTATTAGAGCAATCACAAGCGTTGGCGTTGCACTTTATACCAGAACGATATTGGAGCGCTTTCGTAGGACGATCTTGACCATCCGAGGGACGGTGAAAAGCATCGAAGAAAGTAAACCAGTATTGTGGCTCCATGTGAACGCTTTGGGAGTTTTATTCTGCCATGTTTCCGCAAATCTTTAGTGCGTAAGCCAGATCGCACGTGAAATATGCCATCCATGCCTGGTGTCCGTGGTTAAAGCAAGATGTCATCGCGCTTCAAATGACACATGACAAGGCAACAAAGGACAGCAAACGCTTGTTCCAATTTCCACCCAACTTAGGCCAAAAGTTCTGACAGTGCACGGAAGGCGCTATCGGTATCCGCAAGGCGATATCACAATAGTGTACCAGATTCTGAAGCACTCCAATAACACTTGTCATCGTCTCGGCGAAAATCCGATAAAGTACGAAGCTGGGAGGCCACCAAAGTTAACTAGCTACGCATTACAGCCAGGTGGAATATCCTCAGTATCGAGATTTACACATTCGGGACGACTGCTATTGGTATTAACGAGGCATATGGAAAATATCTTCAGTTCAATACAAACTGCAATCTCGATCAATAGCGCTTCCCACTTCAAGCAGTTGCAAATGGCTCTAGTCACCATATGTCTACCAATTACACTATGGCATCAAAATTCATTATGTCTCCTGATGAATTTTGACACTAACGGAAAAACAACATGAAGGATAAAATCAGTTGGATCCAATTCTACCACAAGCATACTTATCAATGTTATCAATCCCCTAGCAGTCTGGCAGTTGTTTCTCTGGACGCGTCGATGCCCCACAATACCTGTACTTCCTAGCCAAACTTCCAGCAATATTGGAGGATTTTTATACCTATCGCTCGGACGCCACAAAAAGTTCCGTTTTTATATCTGGGTATCAACTGAAAATGACTGCAATTTACGATTTCATTTAGGCAAAACGCCGACGCTCTTTGCGTGGACTTGTTCCATACCTACATAAAATTTATGTCCCTTTGCTGATTCTCTATCACGTTCTGTACGAATGGTTCTCGATATTAGTTTCTTAAATCGCTGCAACTAAATTTGATATTAACCGTACATCTGTGCATTTTCAGATCATGGTGTGTCTCGCTCTATGGAGAATAAAACATGTAGTTATTTACTATTAACCAAAAGGCGACCTGGAGTGGACAATAACCACTATTCCAGCTTCCCCCGGGTTGCACACAACCGCGGCATAGTAAAAATGCTCTTCACTAGAATCGGATGAATCTGCAGACAGTAAAAATTGAGAGTTGAGAAGTTTCTGCAGAGGATCTCAGTGTCGAATGGATATCCGGAAAAATTCATCCAAGTCCACAGTAGGCTCTCCAAAAAGAAGCTACCTGTGTTGACGCAGAGACGAGCTGCTACTTAGTTTCTGCAGTTTAGAAGGCTCTTCGACCAGTTTAACCTCTAATATGACTCATTAATTTACCTGTAGTTGCGGTGGCATTTAAGTAGGCAAAACTGATAGTCGGTTGGCTCAGAGGGTGACTGAACTCTTGTCAGTAATTGGAACAAACCATTACGCAAAAAACGGAGAGTTCCAGAATCAGCCGGAGAACGTCATCATCTACCGCCAAGCTTATCATGATGACTTGGCGTCAAGTGAACCCGGAGACCGCGTCCAAGGTGCTATTGCGCAAGAGGAACCCGACAAAGCGTTGTTTATCAGAGCACATCAACCATTGTTGTATGCACAGAAACTCTGGAGGCGAACAATTAGGTTGCCTTAGTCTTGATTTATCTAAGCGACAGATTCGCTCGTGCAACTCGTAATACTCCCAGGTCAAACAAAAAGTGTGAAAGTTAGCTACGAGTTGCTTGAGCCCCAAGCGAATATGTCGCTTACAGTGCTCAACAATCGTCTCCTGGTTTGGGTGACCGTGGAGTACAAGTACTCAATATTTGTGTTTTTGGATTGGATTTGGAATGCAATTTTTCTTCGAAGTTACAAGTTTCCCGTGCTCGAGGGTTTGTGCTCAGGGCTCACTTCTTGTCTTCGGATTGCCGAATGAACCGGACGCAATCGATCGCCTAGCTGAACTATTTCAACTGGAAAAAAGCATCCGAGAACGTTGTTGGAGCGAAGAAAGAAAGTCAAACGGCTTCCTCCTGTCGATTTTTCTTGCTCTGGGATGCATGTTACCATTAAGAGTAGGCGGATAGCGTGTTCACACAGTGCGGATGCCGCCTTCAGATCTGCAGAACTTAAGAAGGAGCAAACGGCAGTTGAATTGAAATTGGCTAAGTTGCACCAACAGTTAGTTGTTGACGTTGAGGAGTCAATGATGAGATTACTCGAGTTCGCAATATGCATTGTGAACGACTGGAGTGGTTGGTGAGCTTTCACAGTTCTTCACCAAGGGGAACAGTATCATATGATTCCCCTCTAGTAGTAGTGGTCAGCACATGCGTTGCAGCTCATAGCGGTTTCAGAGATCTTCAGGATGATGCTCACAATCATGGACACACATCCTGCATGACTTTGCTGCCAAATGTAGAAATTATTAAGTATTTCGGAAGTTCTGCTGACGCGTCTCCCACAGATTCGTCTCAATCAGAATCTGGGGTTCTTTGAATTTGTCCTATAGTAATGGTTCCTTGGTAGCTAGTGGTTGTTATCAGGAGGTGGAACCTGGTGATAAGTGAAGCAGAGGAAGTAAAATTTGTAGCAACAAGTAGACACCACCGATTGTTATGACATTGCATCGTGTACTGATGCGGAACAAAGCTCCCTGATCGCTGATACACTAACGTTTGTTGTCTGTCAGTCAATCGGACATGGAAAAGTCCAATGATCACAGCTTTAGTAGCGCAGTACCAAACATACAAGAGGAACCGGAAGTGGAGTAATGTGCTCCGCGGCTTGTTATAAAGTTACTGGATCAATTAGTTGATACTGACGTCACAAACATCTTTAATGAGCTTGACACGCCAGAAGATAATCGCCTCTGTAGGAATCCAGAGGCCTTGCGAGTTCTGAGGTTATCTGGTAACCTGCTTTGTCAGCGACGGCGCGCACCAGACCATAGCTCTGGTATCATCCGAGCGCGTTAAAAACGAACCTAATATTGATTCAATGACTTGTGTTATCGCACCGCTCGGAGATGGTCCGCTGGACTCCGATGGTTTGGTAAATGAGTTTAGGTATTGCTCAAATACTGCAGCAAAGGTGTTGTCCTTTGGAGCTGAGTAACCGTCTAGGTTACTAGCTTTTATGAACTCGGTAAAAAAGGAAATAATGTCGATTAAACTGGTAGATGATGTACCTGGTAAAATCGAGAAGACTTGGCACAGGTGGATCAAGGGACTTAAATCGTTTGGAGTAGTAAGATATCCTAAATTTCTCTTCAAAAGAGATCGATGCGGTATCTTTGTTCAGGATAATTTGGTGCTGGCAGCATTTTAAAGACGGCAGCGGAGAACCAGAAGGAGGTGGCAGTTCCGGTTGTTGACTCTGCAAGTGGGAGGTGGTTCTTCGGACCTGTTGCTCCAAGGACGACCACTGCAAATCCAACAGGCTTAAGAGGGAGGGTGTAGGTGGACCGTCGAAAGTTCTGTATTCTCCCATAGCGGATGGAGCGGAGTTATGGCAAAGCAGAGAAGACGATGGATACTCAATGCGAAGAAAATCGTTTGGATTTGGGGCAGAGTGTTAGCAGTAAAATCAGCATGCAATTCACAAGCTGGATATCGGGAACGCATTCTGTCTGACACCTGCGCCAGCCGCTACATTTCGGCCTACCAGGTGTTTGCCTTACCCCCTGTGTTTCCCCCACCCGATGTCCCGTGGATTCATTCCAATCTCTCCTGTTACAAATGCTCGCTCTTACACAGTGCAACTTGTGGGGTGTGGTGGCAACACCACGTAAGCAACGCAGAGGTGAGAGACCGCGTGCTTGGGGCGAATAGTGCCAGTCTTCAAGACGTTATTCTCCGACATCGCATGCGCTGGCTCGGGCATGTTCTGCGCATGCCAGCCCATCGCCTTCCACGTCGAGCGCTATTTGCACTCCCAGGGAGCGATTGGAAAAAGTGCCGCGGTGGACAGCCGATGACGTGGAGAAGGAGTATGAAGAAGGCGACCTCAAGTTTGGCAGCAGTCGGACCAGTCCGCCTTCCAGGTTGGGGACCACGAGATGCTGAATTGCAGTGGTTGGAAACATTGGACATCATGGCCTGCAACAGACATCAGTGGCGGCAATGTTGTTCCGCAATTTCACCATCCCTTTGATACACACAAAAACTCACAAAACAAAAAATACAAAATGGCGTGTGTAAAACCAAAAAAATTCGTTTCCCATATTTTTTAATCGCATTAGTGTCCCCAACTTCTTCACCTTTTTCTTCTGCCATGGTTCTGATGGCACAATGTCTGTTAACAGACTGTGAATATATATATATATATATATATATATATATATATATATATATATATATAGTGCAACTTGTGCAGAGGTCAGACCACATGCTGGAAACGGCGCACACTTGCCCCAGTGATCACACACATACGCCGAGATTGATTCGTTCCCCAGCCACCAAGGTGCATGCGCCCTTGTTGTTCCCTTCATCCCACAGTCACCTCGAGACACATTACTCTCACCCCCATGAAGTTACCCCAAGGAGCCACCGCACTGATCCCTCTATGCGCTGCACTGTGAACAAATTGGACAGGGTTGTGTGACCGTGGAATTCCGACAGTGATCTTACTATGCGGTGACAAGTACGATGACTTGCATTCCTTGTATGCTTTGGAAAGACTCGGTTGTTCCAGAACTTAACAGGTACAGTAAAGGAGATAATCGCCTGATGCTGGAGCAAATGGTAGTTAACTTCCGGCTTTGTTTTGACTTGGTCCAGGAGTATTACGAGTTGACCAAACCCCAAGCGAATCTGTCGCTTACAACTGGGACAAGTTGATCGGTATTGCCAAATGTTCCATATATACTTCGGTGCATCTGTTCCACTTGTATCGCATTTGCGACTGAGAAAAACAGTCGAAATGTTGCAATAACGCAGTCTGTCTTTTTCTGCTCTGATGAAGTAGGATGGGATATGGAAGAATGTTATCTGCTTCCCTCTAACTACTCACGTTAAGTTTGCATCCAATCACATCGCTAGTCAAAAGGCAAGTTGACAACGTACTAACACATCAACATTGCGTGACATAGCGAGTGCCCAGAGGGTGAGGACATGGTTGGCGGCATCCAGTTTCGGATTTGCCTGTCACTGTGGCCAGCCACAGAACGCCTGCGCCTACAGAGGGACCATGGGTGGCTTGCGCTGCACCACTCACAGCTCCAACCACATACCCCATCTCCAGTATAAACCCGAAGGAATAAGACCGGGAAGCATGTTGATGGGAGCCACATTTCACCAACGGAGCCGGCTCACACTCCTTCACAGGAAAGCACAAGCACGGTGTATTTGAGGAATCAAGCGCACACAAGGCGGTGGCTGGACCGTAGTCCGCTACACACTGAGTGCATGGAACCACTCTTCGAGCCTAGCACGACCATAAGGACCGTGGACCCTGTCCCCTCCAGCAATGACCAACTATCACCCAGAGACAGTATGGACGAGGTAGTGGGTAATAGACAGGTAGACACCTTGTCAACAAGCACATCAAACGCAGCCACACCGGGGATCAAACAACAGCCAATCACTTGAAATAACAGTAACAAATAAAATATATCTGTTCAAGAATACGACTATGCAGACATAATTCTTCCCTAAATTAGCATATGAAGCAAGTTGGTCAGCAACGAATCCGTGATAGGTAAAAACAATGTCCAGAAGTGAGTCATAAAATGCTACAAACGCAATAAGGATAACGAAGATAAGCACGATTTCCGTAAGCAACGTGGAAATTGGATAGAAGATTATTCCGGTAGGCAGAACAAATCAAATGAAGTGGAATGAAATTTATCCAGCTTAAAAAGAGACCTAGATTAAGTGTAAGTTGGTTTAGCCCAACTGCGGTGCAGAAGCATCATGGATGCAACATCAGCCTCAGCATGGGGCAGGGGTGAAGACATAAATGCGAAATAAACGCAGTAAACACCACACCCCCACAAGATCGAGGCACGTGTTTACATATGGGCTACTGCGCACCTGTCGGTGAGTTCAGCAATATGCGTTTTACTTCACATACATTTGCTATACATAGTATAGTCTTCGGAATAGGGTAAGAAATTTTCAGAAAAGGCATTATTTCAGCGAGTGATCGAATGTTACAGATTATCACATCGAATGTTCCAAGACTTACACATGACTACCATCTTCTTGAAGGTCCGCACTGCTATTTTTGCTGACTGACCTTCCTATTCCGTAAATCGAAGATCACTAGGTGACCTATGAATACGACCTATATCTGTTTTGCTTGAACGTTGCTTTATGGCAGCGGCTAACGCATTATTTTGCCGAGGTCATTTGCCTTTTAATTTTTTCTTCGGCTGTGCCAGAGGTCCTGTGGAGCAGCTAACTGCTTAGTTTGAAATCGCAACAAGTGGTAAGATCTTAGTTTGATCGGTTATATAGGACTTATCAGGAGTTTGCAAGTACACACTGTAAAGAGCATTGTTCCAAGGCTGTTCCGGTGTTCGCTACTAAATGAAGGTATGGTGCAGATACAACAATAGAAAGAGAATTAAGGGAACGCTATGGAACAGCTGGCGAACAACAAACAGGAGATCGCAGAAGAGAAGTACTATCCAGCAATAAACACCTAGAAGGAAATCAGAACCTGCTCACCTTTAAAATTAAGCAACAGATGGCACTCATGTTTCCTGTAGAATTGGATATAGGACACGAATGCACGAATGCTCTTCTCGTACAATAACCTAGAGGACGGGGAAGGAAGAAACAAGATTAAAAGGTGTCAGGGAAAGAGTCGGCGCATTGGCAAGAAAGTGAGGCACTACGCACTTGTCACGTATGCAACACTGACGGAGCTTATCCAAGAGCAGTTCCGGTGTGTACATTCGACTAGCCTCTGTGCACAAGCGATCAAAGTCATCTTCATTGAGTTCCGTTAAATGAACCTTAAAAGAATAGGAGAAAGGCAACTAAGGAAATGGAAAAAAACGCGCACAATTATGTAGACGTGCCATACTGTAAATGATGAAGCAGGCGATAAAGCAAGTTGAACGGAGCCAACAAACCAACCGCAGAACGACGAGAAACAGCGAATACTGCACGGAACTACCGTCATATGTGAACGCAGTAGGTGGCTAATCGTAACTCATAAATAAACTGAGATATATCGACAAATTTGTTTAGATCATAGAAACTAAAGTGGTTGGCGTACATTAGAGGGATAAAACGAGTAGAGGGACTCAAGGTGGACGCACAGAAACCAATTTGCAGCCAAAGGTAGTTGAGGGGCTAAAATGAGAACACCTGCAGAAATGAGCTAACGTCATTGGTTAGCTCTGTATCAGGTAGATCGAGTCCGAACCAGGTGGACATATTTTCAGAGCATGGTGATGTTGATAGAACAATGAATACAAAAACACAGGCAGAGTGGGAGTGGGCATCAAACTCGACTTTTCGAAAAACCACTGGGGCCCTACAACTCAGATCAGTGGAGGTCCAAGTAACATGGAGTCGTGAATCCGATGCTACAAGCCGGAGTCGTTTCCAGTTTCGACGCACGATTAGACCACCAAACTTCGCGGTCCCTCCTCAGGTTAGTACCGTTTTGCTCTGAAGATTTTGCGAGTCACGTTGTATTCGCTTCCAGGCAGAATATGTCGACGAGCACCCAGAAGTTTCAGATACTGCGTAGAGACCCAATGTTCCGACTGGCAATCTGATTTGTAACATAAAGACATGACTGCTGCTAACAACGTCTGGTGGGTATGCGATCAGCGAGCCTCAAATGTATGTAACAAACATTGACTCACCCACAGGCCAGTGTAGTTTGATATGCAGTCAGAACACCTGGCCTCGTCGCTTGGTGGATGTCTACGCGCTCACAGTGATGTCGCGAGCATCCGCCGAGGCGAACTCAGGGATCGGCATATACGAGTGCGTTATCGGGGTTAATGCTTACGCGCCGAATTAAGCGACAGCTTTGAATGCATCATCTCCAGCAGTAACTGATCACAATGTGATCGATCTGGTTCCATAATTGGTCCAAGGTTGGTGGGCACTACGTTACTTTTCGGCAGGTAATGTGTTGAAAGCTAGTGCTCGCGAGAAATAGACGAGCATCTTCACAGTGTAGCAATCGTTCACGGTTATCATTACGGGAGCCTACATCGTATTGGCCACTCAAATGCCAATCAACAGTGGACAGTTTTCCAACTTGAGTTTTCAGGTCCCCAGCCAGCATTACAGTGTCCGTACTTTTCTGCAACACAGGAGCGCTCACATAGTAGCCGCAGGGCCGGGAGTACGGGGCAATGCCCACACCGGCTTTACTGGCATTTGAAGCGACATCAATTACAAAGTGAAGCACGGTATCCCCCACTAAACACTACAGTCGTAGTGGCACAGATCGATGAAGAAGTAACCAATGGTCTACGGATGCAGTAGGCCCTGACCTTTTAACGACACGTCTGCTAGTGTTAGATGTCCGCACCCATCATCCCAGATTTCAAGATATACTCATATCACCTTTGCCATCACAAAGGTATTGAGGAAACTGCTCTCACTGTGCACCTACGACTTTCTTAGTATCGATGGGATTCACCCGAGGCGCTGAACATAGCAGTAATAACGGTGACCGAGCCATTGCCATATTTCTTCCAAACGTGTTTAGAGAAACAAATGGTGATTGCCAAGTGGAAACATAGTCTCAGCACGCTGATCTAAAAAAGGACAATAATTTGAAACCCACAAAGTCCCACTCAGTGGTCTTCCTCCTCGTATTCTCAAAGGTGATGGAAGCAACCAGTGATGGGACTTAAATAGACCATCCAGAATGCTGGAACACCATATCACGGGAGTAGCACGGTTTCTGTCAGCACTGATCATCCACAACCAGCCGAATGATTGCACGCAGTAGTTAGACAGAAGCGGTCGACAAAAGGACAGGGATCGATGTCATTTACCTCGATCACACCAAGGTCTTCTACCGCCTGGACCACCGCATTTTGCTACATAGGCTGAAAACCTACGGAGTAGGTGAGCCTGTCCTCGGAAAGATCGATAATCTCATGCAACAGAGGCGACAGCAATTCAGGGTGCGGATAATTGTGTCCGTTCCGATTCATGTCTGGTAAGGAGTTACACAAGAATCAGTGCTGAGGCCGGGTCTATTTATCGTGTTCATTAACGAGCGTACGCGTCTGATCGCCTCGGATTTCTTGCTTTTCGCTGAAGATGCTATGTGGCGGGGATCCCCGACCAATAAGTTCATAACTGACTTCAACGGGACCTGAACAGCGAGTATAAATAGGCATTGCACAATTAGCTCTAGTTTACTTCGTCCAAATATAAGGTGGCCCATGCTCGTCACCAGCCGAACAGCATATACAGGCTTGGAGACCACGTCCCACAAGCAGTTATCTAAGAGTACGATCTTGGAGGTACTAATCCAGGCGGACCTCGGTTGCGCAAAACAACCTGAGAGGACACCAAAGACTGGGGACAGGCACGTTGGTGTTCTGCGTAGAACCTGCGGGCGACTTGATCCACCTGTCTGCTCGCAGATGCTTGATACATATGTGTGAGCTCATGCGGAATCCGCCACATTCGCACAAGCAAGATCTCGCCGTGCTAGAGACCCTACAGCGAAGAACCACCAAGCACATCAAAAGATTGTTTCAGTTGCTATATCAACGTAGGCAGAGAAGCAAAAGAGGGTACACTGGACAATATCGGTACCTACGGAATGACCTAATAATCACGTCTGTTGTCAATTACTGCAACTTGGTCACAACACCAGTTTGAGAGACGACCAGTTCAAGTTGCCGATGCAATACAGCGGCTAGAAGGTCACACGTTTTACTCTCTCTTGTGTGTCAGTCGTGGAACGTTATCCCCAATCACGTTGCTCGATCCCCCCTCGTTAACTGCGCACAAAAAAGACGTTTTTCAGACCCACTCCACATAACGAAACATAGCCAGTGCAAGTCGAAAGACCATATAACATGAGAAACAGTGCACCAACCAACATTTCCCTTAACGATCGAGGTAGGCTCTTTTAAGTATGCCTCAATGTAAACAATATGGTGAGCCCACGAAAACGCTGTTTATTTTATCATCGTGTTCTCTTTTTCTATTCTATGATTCTCATTCTCGCCATCTTACCGGGCTGATAAGACTTTCTTTTTTACTCGTAGCACATAAGTACACTATGGTATGAAACGCTACAACGTAGTATCTTTGTTAGATTGTTTGACGGCGTGTCTTAGCTTTGTCTCCATGAATTATGTAGCTCTTTAAAACGGTGGTATTTCGTGTGGTGTTATAGTACATACCTTTTGATTAATCCTAAGGAAGTCGACGTAAGCAGATTCCTCTGGGGTCAAGAACAACAGAGCGCTCCCAGAAGATCCGCAGCGTGCCGTACGTCCACATCTATGGACGAATGCGCTAAAAAATGGATGGGAATAAAATATAGGAAATTTGGATGCCAGGCCTGCACATTCACAACAAAGGCACACAAGCATCAGTTGGAAGATAAGGAGGTGACTCTATGTATTGATTCAAATACAATGTTTTTACAGAGAGAGATGGGGGTAACTCTCGAAAATAAATGCGAACGCTCACAACAGTCAACAACGTCCGACAGCTTTCGCACCAGGAATAAATGAATAGATAATGTACTAAGTACTGAGAAAGAAACCTTGTGGGATCAACTTCAGTCAGTGTATTCGACTAATAGATGTACATATGTATTCCTTTTGGTAAAGATCACAGCAAGTAACCGAAAGACAAGATAGTGGTAATGAGAGCTAGCCTATTTTGACTAGACTCAATTACAAGTTAAGAAAGTGCTTTACGCACCCATAAGGGTGAATATTCAGCTGTTACACACACGCTTTCAGCACAGTGAAAAATATAAAGCGGTAAATACACAAGTAGAGTAAAAAGTGGCAGGGAAAGTAGTATGGTTACTATGCAAAGTCGTTTTTAAGCTCCAGGACAACTGATGTCTGGTCGCATAAAAAACGTGCCAATGGAATAACGGATGAATGGTAAGCTCTTGTGGGGGCAAAATTGGGTCTATACTTATATCTGATAGAGGAGGTTGATATACACCCGGAAAGTGCATCATGAAGAGGGTAACTTATATCAGTAAGTATTCTCAAAGAAAGACCTATGCATGAGTTGCTCTGAGTGGACACAAGAATCTCAACAAAGGTCGGCTTGGGAATTCCACCACACCGAGATAATCGCGTAAATGACCTAGCTCGGATTTTGAAGTGCTTTCTTAGGAAACCAGAAAATATCACAGTGCAGCAATAGGTTCAAAGAGGTAAGAGACATGCGGTGATAGATCTCGGGATTAAGTGGCAGGAGACAGAGGAGGATCTCAAACGGCATCGTGCAGATCTCACAAAAAGTAGCTCACGGTTCCCAATGCCGAAAGCACTACTGTAATCGAGAAAATACATGCGTACGGATTTGACCTAGTTGTCTAATGACGATAGCACTGTAGGTACAAGATAGACAAATGCGTCTTGAGTAGACCTCAAACTACGATAAGCAAACTGTAACGAATCAACTGAATGAGTCTAATTCAGTAACTTTTCAAGAATAATCTTCTAGAATTTCTTCAAGTTTACCGAGGTGCATGTAATTAGTCGGTATTTATCTGAGTCTTTCTTTGGCGCTGGTGTAATTCTGGCACTTCTTCAGCAGTCCGCAATATTACACCCTTTCATGCACAACGTGTGTAGGTCAGCAAGAGGTTGGGTCAAGGAATCGGCACGCACTTTGTGGACAAGGGGATGATAGTCCGTCCGGACCAGTAGGTTTGTTGGAGTTTAGCTGTAGTAATTTACTGCGCACTGTATTTCTGTCAGTGGCAGGAAAAGAGGTTGTAGACCGATCCAATCGTGGGGATGAAAGGTGAGACATGGAAGTAGCATTGAAGCAACGGAAGTTTCGGTCAAGGTCTTGCAGGTCTACATCTGGATTTGACACTCGGTTCAAGACTCCACTAAGTTGCTTCAGCATACGCCCGACATCCCGGCAGCTACTATTTCTCAGTATGATTTGGACATATAGGTGGTTTAGATGGAACAAGTCAGTTTTGATAGAAATAGAAAAAGATTTCATCGCAGCATGGTCTTTCGTTTTGAACGCTTTCTCTGTAAGTCTACGTTTTAGCTATGGGGATGAAAACCGATCCGAACGGATGAAAATGGTCTGAAGTGGACAGCGGATAACAATGTAGAAATTGACGCAGCTCGTTAACTGGTCACAGTATTTAAATACATTGTTGTCAAAAAAGACATACTAAAATCTGTGGATGGAATAATTTGCTGGAGCCGATATATGTTCTCAGGTAAACAATGCCTTCTTTTAAGCCTGCGATCTCTACAACGAGTAACATCTCTATGATTTACTTTGCTGTACACGATAGGAGATAATTTGATATTTGTGTGATCAGAAGTGACAATCGGTGCCTCGTTGCATACAAAAACAGCTTTGCGTTGTTAACAACTATAAGGTCTATAGTTGTTTCAAATCTGGTGGGGGAGTTTACAAGGTCCTGCAGCCCAAGGTCTGTGAGGAAAGTGATGTAAAATCTGTTGAAATCACCAGCAAAGAGAAGAATCAACGTGGTTGATGACACTTTAAATAAACTGATCGTAAAGTTCCTCGGCCTCAGATGCGGGACAATTAGGGGCAATGTAGATATTTGCAAGTAAAATCGGTTGGTAGCCACTTAAACATCTTGATTTACATTTCCAAATGACAGTTAATCATTGAAGAAGAAGAAAGCGAAACCAACTTCTTGTTGACGTGCAACACCCAGGATTGACATAAGTGATAACACCTCTGCCGTAGCTATTGTATGTGGTTGACCGGTCGACATGATGGCAAATGAATCACTCGATCATTACAACCTCATCATCCACATCTTCATGAAGCCACATCTCTTGAAGTATACTTACGCCAAGCTTCGAATATTTGCGATAGTGAATTTTGCTTTTAATCTCATCCATTTTTCTCATAACTGATTGGACATTTGAGCCTATTATAATGGGTGCACTCATACTCGAGTGCATCGTGTAGGAGTGTTCAGTAATTGTGTTGATGGCGCGGGTTGTCCACCCTAATTTCAGCGTAGTCCGAAATGAGGTGGAGGTAACTGACTATGATAACTGCTTAGCGCTTTTATCTTTCGTTAAGAAGCATCCAGAAGAACACAGGATCAGAGAAATGTACCGTTGGGCTGTATGCAAAGATCTTGTGGTGTATAGTTGTGTCATATGGAGCTAATCCTGACATGATCGGATAAGATGAACGGGAGGTCGGTAGTGGTGTGTTCCAATCAGACAGGCGTAGGTGTCAATAGCTGGCAGGCGCGAACAATGCCCTAGCATAACGATCAGCCAAGGCTGCAGTAGCAGCTCAAATTACGCTAAACGCAAGACGATTTGCTGCGTGTGAGTTCAGAGAATTAGTTGATACGAGGAGAAAAGATGGGCTGTAAGGGAACAAACTAGTTCCTGCGGGACAAGCTACGTAGGCCGCACTAAAAGACATTCAGCCGAAAGCGTGCGAGAACATCGTCCAGTGGTTGGATTGTAGAGTAAACAAAAGCTGGGCCATTGCGATTGTCGTACATGTGGCCGATACTAATAACTCGATTGTCATCAAAAGGCCTTCCGCCCGATCTACCGCGTGAGAGGAGTCCGCTCCAAAGTGATCAGATGCCGCATATTTGTAGTCGCAGAGGCGATCGTAATCCGTTTCGACCGCCTTCCCTATGTGTGCACAAACAATTTGTAGACAATGAGTCGTCCCTGGCTATCCGTCGCGTATTCAACCTGTGACGCGACAACAATCGTGTGAATAAGTCGGAACATGTTTGTCACTTCAACTCCCATCTACATTAATAATACGCAGTGCACGTTGTGATTGGAGCTCAAGACGCAATCTCAATGTAGACTGCGATTCGCTTTGAAACGAAGCTTGATCAATTCGATCACTAGAGCCGTAGATGAAACAGGAGGAAATTGCGTGTTGCCAGCCCGAAAACACTGCACCCCAAGACGCGTTTCCGTGTGATTTGATATAATCAGGTGGTGATAGCAAGCCTCGAACCGGGGACCATTGGGATGTTAGTTGTGATCGCTACCCCTAAACCACCTGGTCACGACGAAGAACGCAAAAGGAGATTGGGGGTTTCCCGCCCGACTTTGTTTGATCGCATAAGGTAGAGATAACAGACCTCAAACCTTATTGGCTTGTTTTGTTGATATGTTTCGCCCTTGACACAAAAGCTTCTTCAAGCCAGACAAAACAATGCTGCCAATGGTAGCTTCACAGACATTGCTTTTGAGCACTTGAGGAGAAAACTTTTGATTGCAATGGCTCGGACATTCCCAGAAGCCAAGCCTAAATAGCTTGACGAAACTAGATCGCCAATTTCTCACCGCCTGAAGGATGGATTCCCGGTCCGGTTCAAATCATTCATCCTATATCAATTCACTCGCACCTGTGGTGCAAGGTAACTCGTACATACGACCGGGCGCCTGTTTAAAAAAGATCACTGAACATTGTCCTGCGTCGCTACGAAAATGCACCATAAGGAACATCAATAGTTCGAGACTCGAGCATTTGGTTGAAACGGAACATGACTTAAGTAAATGACTCATTCAAAGTCATATATACTAAACCGAAATGATACTCCCAAGGACTCAGGCAATGTTTGTCAACCACAGCCAAGCCCATTGCAATCAGAGCTTTGAAACCAGAACTGCGCACACAACGGACTCTGATGTAAACCCTGATTTTACCTTGGCCATGAACGCCCTCCGGTGAGATTTCCTCAATTTAAACATCACAGGCGACCAGCATTTGTCATCGCTGATCTGTTTGCCTTTAACCGTTATCCGAGCAGCCATGTCAAACCAATAGGGTGCATATACTTCGAGGTTTCTTCCAATAGACACTAAGGTTACATTAGCCAATCGGTATTCTAAGTCTGTTATATTATTGTAAATGACTGATGAGATTAATCGAAAAGAATATTCTTCGCGCAATGGTGAACAAATAGGTCGGTAAGCATGGAATCGAATAATAGAGACGTAAGCGCAGCACGTAGGCTCAGTTATACGCAAAGATCATCAGCACGGGCGTTGTACGACATTTGACCTTTCCGTAGAATGGAAGAATCGAGTGCGAATTAATCGGCCAGCAAATGTAAACCGCCGTCAGAGGAATCGAACTATAAATTTAAAAAATAATATCTTACGCTCGACAATGCGAGACAGACTTTTACAGGCACGATCAAGATAAGCTAACATAGTGTGATCAATATGTACAAAAAATACATGTCTCAACACAGTGAATGAGCGTATGGGTATTTATATGTATGTAATTGCCTCATGCTGTGGCTGATGTTGCATTCATGCCGTTTCTTCACCGCAGTTGGACTTAACCAACCTACCCATAAACTAGTCATTTTATGCTAGATGAATTTCATTCCACTTTATTTGGTTTGTTCCGCCTACCTGAATGGTTGGCGGCATCCAGTTTCGGATTTGCCTGTCACTGTGGCAAGCCACAGGACGCCTGTGCCTACAGAGGGACCATGGATAGTTTGAGCTGAACCATCCACAGCTCCAACCACACACCCCATATCCAGTGTAAACCCGAAATAAATAAGACCGGGAGGCATGTGGATGGGAACCACGTTTCATCAACGGAGCCGGCCCACACTCCTTCACAGGCAAACACAAGCACGCTGTACTTGGTAATCAAGCGCCCAAAAGACAGTGGCTGGACCGTAGTCCGCTACACACTGGGTGCATTGAACCACTCTTTTATCCTAACACGGCCACAAGGACCGTGCACCCCGTCCCCTACAGTAACGATCAACTGTCTCCTGGAGCCAGATGGACGACGTAGTGGGTAATAGACAGGTAGGCACCTTGTCAACATGCACATCAAGCGCAGCCACACCGGAGATATCAAGCAACAACCAATCACTTGAAATGACAAAAGGAAGTAAATCGGATAAGGCATATAAATACGGTGACATAACTCTTCACTAAATGGGAGTATAACATAAAATTGGTTACGAACAAATCCGCGATAAGTTCAAGACGTCAGAAAATATATTTTGAGGAAATATCGCCTATTCGTTGATAAGCAAGTTACTTCATATGCTAATTTAGCGAAGAGTTATGTCGGTATGACCGTGTGCTTCAACAGATATATTTTGTTTGGTAATGTTATTTCAAACGATTGGATGTTGCTTGATATCCCCGGTGTGGCTGCGCTTGGTGTGCATGCTGACAAGGTGCCTACCTGTCTATTACCCACTACGTCGTCCATACTGGCTCCAGGAGACAGTTGGTCGTTGCTGGAGGGGACGGGGTGCATGGTCCATGTGGCCGTGCTAGGCTCAAAGAGCGGTTCCATGCCCTCAGTGTGGAGCGAACTACAGTCCAGCCACCGCCTTGTGTGCGCTTGATTTCCCAAATACAGCGTGCTTGTGTTTGCCTGTGAAGGAGTGTGGGCCGGCTCCGTTGATGAAACGGGGTTCCCATCCACATGCCTCCCGGTCTTATTCCTTCGGGTTTACACTGGATATGGGGTGTGTCGTTTGAGCTGTGGGTGGTACAACACAAGCCACCCATGGTTCCTCTGTAGGCGCTGGCATCCTGTGGCTGGCCACAGTGACAGGCAAATCCGAAACCGGACACCGCAAACAAATTGTTTATGAATGTAGGCGTGTAGCTTGTGTTTGTGAATGTGCAGTAGTGTTTTATGACTTTTTGTAATCGACAGGAATGTGAGAACAAGCAATTGATTTCCTTATGTTGGATAGCATTTTCCGTCAATATGGAAACCCGTGGAACAGAATTCACTCACACTGGCTGAAAGCCAGACGCAGAAGAGTGGGTTACCTGGGCCACCAAAATTAGCATGTTTCTTTGCCCAGTAAATAGAGTTGACCTACACTGTTGATATACTCTGTTTACGGAGGTTTGGCCTTTGTATTCCTTCGGTTGGCTAGGCGCGTGACTGAGCAGTCAGACGGTCGTACTCTCACAGGTGACGTAAGGCAGCAGTACAACAGTGGCGACAGAAGTCAGAAGAAAACAAAGATGTCAGTCAGTGTTGAACAATTGCAAGCTCTGTTGCAGCAACAGAAGCGCAGTTTGAGAAAGCACAAGTCAAGTTGATGGAAACTTTGACCAAAAATTTGTCACTACAAGCAGGCCAGGTAACAGGAACAAGTGAAAGTAGTCCCACAACAGAAATCTTGACCCGGAAAGATTGTGAGTTCCGTTACGATGCCGAGGCCGGTAGTACCTTGGAATCGTCATTCTAAATGCGAAGACTTCTTTCGTGTTGATTCAACCGGTGTCTCAGAGGACAAGAGAGTTCGCTTCATGCTGCAGAACGTGGGCGTGGCCGAGCATGAAAAGTCCATGAATTTCATCTTACCGAAGTAGAGCACTGTTTTAACGTTTGATGAAGCGGTTGCTACTTTGTCGCAGATATTTAAAGAGCAGTCATCAATATTCAATATCCGATACAGATGCCGGACAATGACCAAGCGAGATGAGTCGCGCGGATCATGAGTGTGGATAGTCGCTGGTTCATAAGATGACAGGTGATCAGTACACGTGTTTATCTATGTTTGTGGTCTTCAAGCGACCAAAGATGCTGATGTCTGAACAAGAGTACTGAGCAGATTTGAACAAAATCCCGACGTCACACTGCAGGAAGTGACGAACGAATGCCAAAGGCTGATGAACTTGAAGCATGATGCTGCTATGATCCAACGGTCATTCACCCCGAGTAGCAAGGATATCATTTGAAGGGTCCGTCGAAGTCCTCAGAAAGAATCGGTTCATGTGAGTTCAGCACATTCTAAACCCTTTCTACTTGTTGGTTTGGCAGGGAATAGCACATTGCTCGAAACCGCCCGTTCCGGAATCACATTTGCAATCGCTGTGGTAAGCGAGGACACAGGGTCGTGGTTTCTTGCGAAACGACTAACAGTGAGCAGAAAACGGTGGCGAATTCCGGTGAGTTTCCGATGTCACGACGAGACCAAGACTGTGACGGCGACTTTCAAAGTTGACAGCGTCAGCAGGCGTAAGTTCACAAGGTTGAAGATCAACGACAAAGAAGTTAAGCTGGATACTGCGTCAGACATCATCTTGATTTGTCGAGACACATGGTGTATGCTGGGACGACCACCGCTTGTCCATACAGACCACACAGCAAGAAACGCATCCGGGGGTATCTTGAAATTACTCGGAGAGTTACATCGTCAGGTTAGTTTCCGCGATCAGCAGTACAACCTATTTTGTGACAGATCAGCCTGGATTGAATTTACTGGGTCTCGATTGGATGAAGGAATTGAACTTACTTGACCAGTCATTTAACAGTATATGCAAGAAATTACAAGTCGAGAAACCCGCACAGACGTCAAATATGAAAGAAACTTTACAGTCAAATTGCAGAACTGAAGCGATGCCACAAAATTTTTTTCAACTCGGTCCTGGATGCTGCCGGGTAGCCATAGCTGCGCTGAACCTCAAACCAGACGTCAGACCAGTTTTTAGACCAAAAAGTCAAGTGCCGTACGCAACCCAACCAATAGTGGAGTCTGAGTTAAATCGTCTGCAGTCGGAAGGTAGAATCGAGCGCATACATTACTCAGAATGCGCGTCACGCATAGTTGTGGTGAAGAAAGGAAACGACAAAATATGCATTTGTGCCGACTTTTCAACCGGTATAAATTCCATGTTGGAGAATCAATAGTATCCTTTGCCTATACCTAAAGATTTGTTCAACAAGCTTAACGGTGGTAAATGGTTCGCGAAGCTCGATCTAGCTGATGCTTACCTACAAGTTCCAGTAGCCGAGAATTGCAGAACATTACTGACGGTCAACACGCATCTTGGATTTTTCCAGTGCAATCGGATGCCATTCGGAGTGAAAACCGCTCCCGCCATTTTTCAACAAATCATGGATACGCTGCTGAACAACATCCATGGGGTCGCAGTATACTTGGATGACGCACTGACTATGAGATCTGACCCACAAAATTTGCTGGCTACGTTATAGAAAAAGTGCTCTCACGTCTACGAGAATAAAGCTTCCGGTTACGAGTGGAAAAATGCAATTTCCTGATGGATAGTGTTGAGTTTCTTGGAGTCAACATTGACAAACATGGCCGGCGTCCGGATGTCGCTAATATAGAAGCCGTCAAGCAGATGCAACCACCAAGGGATGTTGCCGAAACTTCGTCCATTTTTCGGTCTTGTAAACCATCATGCCAAGTCTACATCAGACAAGAGGTCTGAAGAAGTTGCTGATGAAAGGGAAAAGGTGGCGATGGACAAAGGTGTTCCAACCATCCTTTGATACAGTTAAGGCAGAGCTTAGTTATGGTTTAGTCTTGACCCACCTCAACCCAAACTTAGAGATTGTTGTTGCTTCGGACGCTTCCAATTAAGGAGTACGTGTTGTCATTTCCCACGTGTTTCTAGGAGGAGAAGAGAAGGCCATTGCGCATGCAGCACGGTCGCTGACAGTGGCGAAGAAAAATTACAGCCAGATTGAGAAGGAAGCGCTGGCGATCGTTTACGCAGTGAAACGGTTTCACAAGATGCTGTATGATAGACATTTCAAACTGAGTACGGACCGCAAATCTTTACTCTCAATATTTGGATCAAAGGAGGATATTCCTGTTTTCACTGCAAGTCGGTTCCAGAGATGGGTAACCGGACTGGTGGCTTGCGATTGCAGTATACAATACCGATCTACGCAACAACTCGGCCAAGCTGACACTGTATCTCGCCTCATCAGTTCCCACTCGAAGGAAAAAGATGACTGTATGATTGCACCTGTCAAATTCGAGCCGGAAGTTCAGCGGATTCCGGTTGACAGTGTAAGGGAGTTGCCAGTAACTTCGGACACGATTTGTGAAGAGACGGCTCAAGACGAGATCTTGCTGAAAGTGATAGGGTTTGTGCAATCCAGTTGGTCTACTGTCAGAATTTCGACTGAGTTACGACCTTTCTTTAATCGATACGGATCTCTTTCGATCGTTGACAACTGTCTGATGTTTGGAGACTGAGTCGTGGTACCAAGAAAATTGCGGAAAGCGAGTGCTACAACAGTTTCATTCAGGACATCCGGGAACCAGCCGAATGAATGCACTGGCATGATGTTTTGTGTACTGACTTTAAATAGATTAAGAAATCGAACAGTTTTACCAAAGTTGTGAAGCTTGTCAGAAAGCGGCGAAGGCACTTAAAAAATGTCCGGGCAAACTTGGCCCTGGCAGAGAGTCCACTTGGATTATGTGGGACAAATCAACGGTCAATCTTATTTGATTTCGGTTGATGCCTGCACATAATGGCCCGACGTGATTCTGGTGCAAAATCCAACCGCCCAGCACACTACCAATGAGCTGAACAAACTGTTCCAGTACTTTGGCACACCGGGGATGCTGGTTACGCACAACGGAGCACAGTTCACAGCAACGCTGTTCCGAGCTTTTGAACGCAAAACGGAATGCAGCACAAGTTTTCGCCGCCGTATCATCCACAATCAAATGACCAAACCGGAGGCTTTTCAGATACCTTTAAACGTGCTCCTCTCAAAGCGGAAGGAACGAGAGTGTCCAGAGATGTAATTCAGCCGGTTTTGAGGATGTAGCGAAACACTCCGAATCCAAACAGACCGGAGGGCAAATCTCCTGCTGAATGTTTATTTGGACGAAAAATTAGAACGAAATTTGATAGCCTGATCCCCAGAAATGTTGGAAAACGCAACGGGAAAACGAGAGAAGAGCAGGATAACAAGCTGTGTAGGTTCAAGATCAGCGATTTGGTGTACGCACGAAACTTCCAGACCCCGGAAAGATGGTCTAGCGGAACGGTTACGGGTAATAGGGGTAAGGTTAATTATAATGGTCGGATAGGACAAGTGGACTAGACACGTCAATTATCTACGACTGCGACTTGGAAAACTTCAAGAAGCAGCAGCACTACAGTGGGACATACTACTTAGTACATTTGGTTTGGTAAACAGAACTGATCTCCAAAGCGGAATACAGCCAGTCGCACAGGCGCCACACGACCCGTCAAGCAGGCCAAGTCGAAGAAGATGGCAACCCCGATGGCTACAAGTGAACCCCAGGGTAAAAAGGTACCAACAAGCCCAAGTGCGGAAAATAGGCAGGAGCAATCGATTTGAAGGGGAAGGTAATAGGGACCTAAGTGGAGCACGTAGGCTGTCTGTTACATGCAAAGGTCATCAGCACGCGGGTGGCACAACCTTTGACCTTTCCGGCGAATTGGGGAACCGAGTGCAGTGGATCGACCAGCAAATACAAGCTCGCGCCAGTGGAATCGAACTATTCTGTCAAGATGGTAAACCCGTGGAATGGAATTTACTCACACTGACTGAAAATCAGACGCAGAAGAGTGGGTGACCTGGACCACCAAAATTAGCAAGCTTCGTTGCCCACTAAATAGAGTTGACCTATCCTGTTGATATACTCTCTCTGTCTACCGAGTTTTGGACTTTGTATTCCTTAGGTTGGCTGAGCGCGTGACTGAGCAGTCAGACGGTCGCAGTCTCACAAATGAAGTAAGGCAGCAGTGCAACATCGAAATAATATTCATTCAAAATATTTGGATATGAAATGGTCAATAGTATTAAGTAATGATGGTTGCAAGATTATAACGAAATCAAAATCACATGATCGGGCCTATCGCGCAGTGGCATTCCCTCGAAAGGTGGAGTACGTACACGGCATTTATTTAAACCGAACCGGATGAAGTTAAGCAGATTAGAATACAGCAATGATCGGGGTTTAAACAAACCACAACATACATCTGTCACAAATCTCCGACACAGTGACAGAAGAGGCTGCGTCTGAAGATGAATCAAAACAAGAAAAATCGACAGACGAAAAGGAACTAGGAAGAGGAAAGCAACGTATTGGTGAGTACCATTATGTGCGATAGCGGAATCAGTTAATACACCTAGGAACAAAATTGCCAGTATCTTTGTGGTGACACAGTAAACTACTTGTGGAAAGCGCAGAGAGATGGGAAAACGTTATCGAGAATGATAAGGAAGATTGATGGAGACAATGAGCAATGGGGACCGATAGAAAACAGCACTGTGGCGTTTGAGTGTGATGAATACCAAGATGTAAATAAGAGTGCTGCTTTTCACATCCAACAATTGTGGGATTGGAAAAACCAAACTCTCATAAGGAAACACCGAGATCGCGCAATATTTTGAAGGTGGACTAACACGAGTCAAGGCTAGCAGTGGTCACAACACCGGAGTGAAGTTGCTAAGAGGTCTTGAGTAACACGGAAGGAAAAGCAAAAGGAAAGTCACGGCTTTTCAGAATGAGCGACGATAACTGTACTTCTTAAGTGCTCGGGACGCATATATGTCGTTCGCGGGACACTACAGAGTTCCTTGTGCTCAAGACTATGTTCCGCGCTTATCGCTTTGGTCAAAACTATTAGCCGCATCACTAGGCTCTCGGATATTTCTTTTCATTCTTAATAGAAAACGATAGGAGGTTCGCGCTTCGTTTTAGTACCTAGGTCGTCAGTAGTGCCCACCACAAACGGAAACAAAGTGAGGCTCTAGAGCATTAAATAAAAGAGGAAAAAGGCGCTTTACTGTGAAAGTGACGCGCAGGGTTGATCTTTTTACTCCAGGGAAGGATGGAAAGGTTTCAGCCATGAAAGATATTTGTGTGAAAAGGACGAAAAAAGCTGACGATGAATTGGGGCGAAAATAATGCGACAAGTTCTCAGATAGAGATTATTAGTGTTCGGGAAATTAGGTAGCTGAGATAAAGGCATTGTGTGAGCACTGTGTAAAGCTTAGCGAGGTTCATAGACCGAATTAATAACCTAACGACCCAGGCACATCGTTGACGTGTGGGATCGAAAAAGTCGATACCATAGTTTACAAAATCAATGTAAACTAGTAAATGGATGGTTAGAGTGAGTAGCCTCTCGAATTCGACCGGTTGTTATGGAAAATCTGTGAGCTCAAACCAACATTCTCGGAAAGATAGAGACGAAGGTAGTATAAGGCTTATAAATAAAATCCGAGCGTACTTTGCACATGTTGGCGGGTCGAACTGTAAGACCCAACTGACTTCCGGAATGTCCAAACCTCGAGCAGCGACATCAGTGCATAGCAAAGCGGCACTGTGGGGAAGAGAAACAGACAAACAGGGTTTGAACCAAACACAGTATCCCTTACATGTGTGGTAAAATTCAACCTTGCAATGCAGCAAAAAATTTTGGCCGGGAACAGAGAAAGTATGCGTATAATAAAGTGTCTTGAGGACAACATTTGTGCAACCAAGCGCGTGAACTACAGAGATCAAGACCTATAGACTTGGCAATGAAAATGAAGTCGATTTCGAAGATGGCGGTAGTTGGAAAGAAAACGGTTTAAATGAAGGAATCCCTTGCTTTGCGTAGGTATTATTCAAAAGGAACCCAACGACAATCACTTCTTATGCTGTTATCCAATAAAAGGACTATGCGAGTGTCAAACGTGCAGTAATTTTTGTAGTTAACGATTAGATGCATAGCAGGAACTATCCTGAGCTACGCAAGAATGGGGACGCTCAGTACAAAAATGGTACAGCAGCCGTCACGAAAAGAAAATCCCACGTACAAGCAAGATGACTGAGCTAAATGCGAGGCTAGATTTACGTTGGGGGAGAAACTTGTTAGGGACTGAACCACAGACAACGCCGAGTGAAAACAAATAAAAATTCTGTTACTGATGACCGAATATGGTCAAATTATTAAGGGAAAGGTAAAACACAGCGTTGCAAAGAGATCTCTTTTCGTTAGTTCACATCAGGCAATTACAGCTACAGGTATTATAAATGTAACAGTAAACTAGGGGAAATGAGAACAAACATAACAAGATGGCAACTATTTAGCACACTTCCCACAGACTCGGTAACTCGAATTCAGCTCAAGCAAAATTCCACATATATATGTTTTACTGATTGTAGTGAATCTTGATCCTGTGATTGGGCAACACACGGACTGGGTACAGAGCAGTATGAGGTTAGTTTTTGACCATAATCTCATTATGACTTAGAAGCTAAGAGATACGATTCTTGTATGGTAGAGAAACTGTTGATCAGGCGTGGGAGCAACATAAGTCCATCAACAAGCGCAGAAAAAACCGCACGGGATGTCTAACGCGCTTAGCAGTTAGTAAGTTATCGCGAAGGATGGTAACCGATTCCAGGGTAGACAAAAACAGATCGCTGACATGAGATCTACAGATTACAGGAGAAGCTAACTTAATTTATGCTTTCACTTGCGTATCTCTCTCTAGTTAAGAGTAACGAAGAGATAGTTCCAAGGACAGGCTTTAGGATGAGTTCAACGCTGACATCTAGCCGTTTTTATTAACAGGAAACTGTCGAGTGCAATGTTCGAATGCCATGGGGAAACATACTGAGCAAGCGGGTAAACTCAGCTACAACTAGGATTTAAGCTACCGGAGACGCACCAAAAATACCTTAGGAAGCTCGGTCGGCTCAGCCCGTCCCAACGTGATCGTCGCTTGAGCGATATGGTTTGTCCAATTCGCTGGTAGCTGCTTATGAGCGATGGACCACATTGTAAATCGATAAGCACCAATACGATTCAGTCTTCTGAGGTGTCTCCAAGTACCTATTTGCCATGTCACTGAGTTAGTAGCCTGGGGTTTTATGAGACCAGGCACAGAACTGGAGAAGAATACACACCGTGGCATCAAGCTCTCTGCCAGTATGCAAAACACATAACTGAGCCACCGAAGGTGATTCCACATCAACCGGCAGTACAATGAAGCACAAAATGGGTTGTGTTGAAGCATCAGATAAGGCACATCAATAGTACTCACTCGGCTTTCCCATTAAACATCAGCAATACTCCCCACGACGCACCGGTGGCCAAAATGGCCAGTCTCTCCTAATGTCTTCAGTGCATAGCGGTCAGGCCTCTTCTCCATACAATAACACTATCCGCACCGCAGTAATTTAAGACTTTACATCAAGCAATAAGGCAAAACCCGCCATCAGGATTTGAAAGGCCACACTAGCCTTTAACCTGCGTGCAGTAATATCCTCAGTGTGGTGTTGTGACCACCACCAGAGGTGATACAGTTACCCAACTAAGTGATCCGATTGATCACGTTCAGCTGCTTTTCGGCTGCACGGTATAGATACGGTCATGCATCAGTGCTCTGCATTGTGAAGGTATAAAGCACATGTTAGGCGCAAAACTTCAGCCTATTCAAAAACGAATACCTACTAAAGGGGCTCAAGTCAAATGAGGTAATGCAATCTGCGCAATCTAGATTTGACAGCCGGTAACCACACACAGTACATGCGAGAAAAAGAGGAAGTATGTAATCTTTGGACCCGTTGCAGTCGGCCTGCTAACTTTACAGAGTAAGCATACCAGTAGGCGATTAAAACCAGGTAGACCAACGCGGTTTTGCGGCAGTAAACCGAAGCAAGGTTATACAAACTATGGGCCCGAATAATTGTTGAAGCCGCACTGTTGATTTCTGAAAAATCAACGGGACTTATACGATCGCAGTGCGTTCAATTACAACCGGTTGCGGAGACCCTAACGCACTGTTCTGTAGAGATTAGTGCATAACGCAGTTAATAGTAAGGATTCTGAAAACAAAATTTAAACAGGCGCGTGTTGCGACTTCGCCAAACGGATAACTGAGTTTCAGCGGGAGAATAGAAAACGTGCGCGACCACATGTAAGCATCAATTTGTACTTGTAAATAAGTATACAGTTCGCTCTCGACCAAGTCTTATTTGAGTATCCCTGACCATGGTAAAATGACCACGAATGATCAGGAAATGTAGTAGTCAAAAGTTTATCATTAGTAGATTGGATCTACGCATGTATGCATATATGAATGCACGTGCTTATGTGTGCCCCATGCTGAAGTTGATATCGCATTCGTCATATTTCTTTGTCGCGGTTGAGCTACACCGAATTACATTTAATATAGATCGTCTTAATCTGAATTCCTCTGCATTCCTCTTTTAATGAGTTCGTCCCAGCAGCTCACAAGCTACATAGCTCAACCACAATTCGCAAAAGTAATAAACACGTTTCGCCCTACTGGGGCTCGGCCCTGGAGCGCATTCCGTCAGTCTTCTACTGAGGATCGAACCCAAGACCGCTCGAAGCTGACGCCAAGTAGCCAGCAACTTAAGCCAAGGGGGATGGCAGCTGGGCTACATAATTTACAAGTTAACTGGGTTATAACACGACAAATCTTCTACTGCCACGTCGGTTGCTACCAATGCAGATGACAGTGGCTAGTCTCCCGGTCACCGCTTCATCCCACTAAACGCTACGTCTATAGCATTTGAGATTGGGGTCACATTTTATACTACTTATGAGTAGGAGGATGTTGGTTGAATTTTAATAAGTTCGTCCCATTGAAATTACAACTAAAATCCTCCTAATCATAAGTAGCATCCCACTTTGTTGGATTTGTCCAGTTCGGTTTCTTGGCTATATTCCGCTTCAATTTTGTTTGTTTATTTTCCTTCAAATGCCATGTTGGTTGTTGGACATCGCAGGCGTTGCGGAGCTTTATGTAAAGGTTGGCAAGGTGCCTACTCGTCTAACACTCTCCACTTCGATTACTGTCTCCAGGAAACTGAATCGTTACTGTGAAGGATGAGGTGAACGGTCCTCGTGGTCGTGTGCGGCTCAAAGAAAGGTTCTATATATCCAGTGTGGAGCGGACTACGGCCCAGCCACGGCCTTTTGTACGTCTGATAAGCATGATTCCCAAATTAGGTGGACAGGACTACTGTTGCTGTGCATGTTAAAAGAGTGTGGGTCAGCTCCGTTGATGAAACGTGGCTCCCATCCACATGCCTCCCGGTCTTATTCCTCCGGGTTTACACTGGATATGGGGTGTGTGGATGGAGCTGTGGGTGGTACAGCGCAAGCCACCCTCTGTAGGCGGAAGCGTTCTGTGGCCGTCCAGTGGAATTCGCAGTGACTGCTAAATGCAGAACCGAATGCTGCTAACCGTGTGTTTATGTAGGTAGCTGTGTTGTTGGAATTTGCAAATATACCGTAGCATTTGTGAGTGTATTATATAGGGTCGCCGGTGTGAGAAGGGACCATAGAAAAGCTTCGAGGTGGATGATAAAATTCCGTGGAGTGGACATGATCGTCCACATAAGCAAAGGGACAATGATCTCACTTATTGGCGAGTCACACTCACCACCTCAGTGTTGTTAAACAGAAATATGTGGATATTTATGCAGAGAATGCCTGTCAGACGGAGACCCGCCAAGTTTTAGAACATCGTTGCTAACTATTTACTGGAAAGGAACAAATCTGAACAACCCGGCTGGAACCACGGGCAGGTTGTCCGGTGAGCCAACCTTTGCTCGGTTCGATTCAATTGCGCACCTGAGCTCCGAGCAGCGCAGTGCGTCACGTCCAATTGCCGTGATATTCGCGCTATTGCCCAACGCTCCACAAATCTAATGATCATTTGTACCGCATAGATTCAGAACGCTGCATCAGTGTCGCTCACTTGCATTGAGCGTTAGTCGAGTAGTCCAGTGTCTCGGGACGATTGCTCCGCGGGTCAAAATGATTCACTGCTTAGAACAAGGTTGCCCTTTGTACCTGCAGCCCATGCCAGTGCTGAGTTTTCCATACATCCCATGCAATTATTGTCATAGGTAACGGTGCGAGCGGCACAACACAGTCTTGTCGTCGTGGACTCAGTATCCGCTCTGGTCATCCGGCCCAGCAACCACTACATTCGCTATCATTTTTGCTTTGTCATCGTTGACAGCTGATCAGTAAGGTTTGTTATTATGTGTAGCCCTGTCTTCGTGGACAATGGTGACAAACACCACGTCTCTCAGATATAGCTGATTCTCACAGCATAGTCGGCTACTATGCGAGTCCAGTGAATGACATTTGTTCTAATCCGGACGTCGAAGCTACACCCACCACTGTCTTTAAATAACTCGGCCCCCCAACTTCCGGAAGGGGCTTCGATGGTTCCCAAACTGCGCTTCCCATCATTAAATGCGGAAGTAGAATTATGGTCATAGATATTTTATCGTCGCGTCATCATCCTTCGCACAGGTTGGTAGTTGTAGTGTCCTTGCTCGGCAATTGAGAAAACGGTGAAGTGGGTCAGATCCATCTTTGGTGGATGGAATGACCCTACGTACCAATGACAAAACAAAAGGGTTTTCTGTGCTCCTGTGATCCTGAGAAGCAATCTCGTCGCTTAATTCGCTAACCATAATAGGGTTGATGAGTCACAGAAGACAGTCTCATTTCGTGTCGTAAGTGTGGAATCGCGGATGATTAGACCGTGGTCGGTTGTCTGGAATAGACAAATTGGGATCGCAACTTGTCCACCAGAGCTTGTGCGAAAGGCATCAGCAGTACACCGGTACGCAGTACCGACGCTTCGCTGCCGCGCAGCCATCACCAGTCGAACGAGAGATAAAAATACTGCGAGGGTCACCCTGCCCCTACGCAGGCTTGAACCCGCGCCGTCAGATTGCAAGCTTGTTATCTTTAGGCTACGGGCCTGTGCACAAGATGCGATAAAAGCATCGATCCCAACGTAGCCGCTAAAGTAATCCACAACAATCAAATAATCGTTCCTCATATGAGCGAGGTTCAAAGCGACTTTCTGCCGAGGCCTCTGCGAAACATCATCAAGGATGGTTGGTTTTCTAGGCATGCCATACAATTTGACGTATGCTCTCCTTTTTGGCCGGCTAATCGGAGTCAGAATACGTGCTCACGATTTGATAGTACATAATTGTTGGTATCCAATCGTCAGCATAAAGGGCCGTAATGTGTTTGTGGTGTGTGTCCGGTTGAAACACCGTGACTACTGCAAACGCACCTTGATGACAGAAATCGGTTGCGCCGCGTGGACTATGCTTAAAGCTTTGCAGTGCCGGTCGATAGGCGATATCTGAGTTGTAATCCTGAAAGTGAAGGAACACCGTTGTGAGCAGCAAAGAATAGTATGGATTGGGCTGCGAGCTATAGACATCAATCGCTTGCGGCCAATAAACACAGCAATTGTCGTGACCGAATGCACAAGTAATGACGCACTCGGAGGCATAAACCGGTCCAGACGTCTCTGTTCCATCTGAGAATAACGAAGCCTAATCTCTAGTGAGCTCCAGCTCTGTGCAGCAGTGATGCGTCACACTAGATCTCGAGTTGACAGAAGATCGATGAGTGGAACCACTGCAATAAACGTTCGGAACCCCTGTAGTGCCTACGTCCGATTTGTGCCCAAACTAGCAATTTTCTAATCTGTGAGTTGAATTGTAAATTGGCATCATCGCATCAATCATAGTGAATAAGAAACAGCTCAGGTAGCCAGTCGTGTTGTTCAGTGGGCGATGGCCATCATGTACACAAGAAAGGGGTTTCTTTCGTAACCTTGCTTTTAACTGGACACGATCCGAATGTTATGACTTGTGTTAGAGCTTGACGCTGATATCACTGTAATATCAAAGAAATCTGAAGATTTCATGCAGGCATTTCCCTTCACGAAATTCAATAAAGCAAGAAGAAACAACATTTTAACAGAATTTATTGAATAGAGCAATTTCACGTATTTTCATCAGCTGTTTACATACAAGTAGTGGAAATCACATTGCGATGTTAACAGCAAAAATTCAAAGCGGTCGAAGGTCCTTAGGCTCACGTGACCCGTTCCGAGGAAAACATAATCACTAGCTTCACCAGGGAAGGGCTAGCGTGGTCACGAAATCCGTTTGCTTGCACAGATGTGGCTTCAGTCGCTGAATTGCTGCCGCCTCCGCAAACTGTAGTAAACGGGGATTAGCTTGTTTGCTAACTACCCTGAAATTGCCACGTGGGTTTTGGCATTCAGGGCAGTCAAGTATGTCGCGGGCAATAGAGCTAGTCGGTAGCTTCGGGCAGTTAGCGATCATGTTTCGCGGAACATGCTCTGCAATTCTCGCTGACAGCCTTCTATCAGTTCGGCCTATGTACTTGCTACCGCTTTATTGAATACTGAAGATCACGATCAGACCCAACAGCCGCCACACAGAACGCTCCGTGTATGTCGTTCAATGGAGGCACCAGCCACTTATGATGACAATGAAGGTTTTCAACGCCATCTGTTTCTATTGATTGAAATGACGGTGGTTTGCTGTAGAGTACACTGCAGTGCAATTTGGGACCGGGTCGCGATCCAAACGCACGGTGAGTACCCGGAAACTCAAATATGAGACTAAACAGACACTTTAACCTTAATAGTAAACACGACCCTGGAAAACAGGGCGCAAAAATATACGTTTATCTTCTGTGGGTTATCGTGTTTCTTATTAAGCGTTTCTATGCCCCTTGTTTACTAATGGTATCTGCTAGATGAACCCCGTGGGTCAGCGGCACCGGAAGAACTAGTCTTCTAGATGAGTTATGCGAATTTTTTCGTTGCTGTTGTATCTCACAAAACGGAGCTGTGCTCCTGTTCCGTGAGTAACTGCCACAGGATATCGCGCGCAGTTTTGCAGTGCTCAGCTTTCACTTTAAAGTTGATTGGCTGCCGTTCCGCACATACAGACCTCAATACGTTTTCAAAAGACGGATTTCGTCGACTCAGGCGTCAAGTAATCTAATCACTTCATGCACAGATTCAAGTCGATCGCGTATGGAGAAGTTTGGGGAGTAATCGCATAAACGATGAAAATACTTTAAGAGTATTAAACTCAGTGGGATAATGTTAACGGACTCGCCAAACAAACTTCCCGGCAACTTAGCAGTGACAGCATACAGATAAGTCACAGTGAACAACAGTATCGTACTTTTAGAACGTAGCAGCGGAGGACATTTCCATAGAATTCTGTACAGCGCTTGAACCACAGTCACTTTGTAACGTGGCAACGAGTTAGGCGGCTTGAACCGCTTTGCAACAAGGTATCATGGCCAGTATCTAATGCGATGAACCCCGTCCTATATGGTGATTCGGGATGGGTCATCACAGGTATAGGAAAAAAGATCGCGGGTTCGACTACAACGAGATCGGGCGAGATGCGTGTTGTCGAGCAGTCCCAATGGAACGAAACACCAGTGCACAGCTTTCCCGAATTCGTGGTGGTTGTGAGACAATCGTGTGCACAGGTTTCTATTCGTTTTAGTATATACGTTTAACACTATGCAGTGTTCTGCATCTCACCCTCTGTGATTAATTTTCATGTATGTCTTTCCTAACATTTGTACCACAGTTAAAAACTGGAAAGCAAGTTTGCTTGTGTATTGACTAGGTAGTTTTCTGGAGGAGACTAGCTCACGCACAGATAAACCAGTTGCATTCAGGTATATTGCCTCTGCTAGTCACCCCTCATATGTGGACGAGCCGCAAAGTGATCACTCCCCATAGTACGAACTCACGTTGATTGCTTTCGAAAAGCGTCCAATATAGCCAAACGTTTTTTACGTAGTTTTCCATGGAACGCATGGATGCGAGTGGCTTGCGATTTTGGAAGTATGATGCGAAGGGCTCGGGAAAAGTAATCCACACAAGCACATGTGGCGAAAAACACAAGTAGCTTCTCTGTTGGATGAGACAGCAAGAATCGGATGACGGCGGCAAGTTTGAGCTCAGATTTGAGTATCTGAAACATGGTGACAAAGAGTGGTTAGAATGTCGAGAAGTACCAGAGAAGGCGTGACCGAAAAGTCACAAGGGAGTAAGTAATATGCCTAATGCATGTGCGTTCCATGTGGTTTGGATGATCAGATGATACAATACGCAGTGTATACAAGTTAACTGTTAGCAAAAGCATAATCCGCATGTGAGAGGATATACAAAAAGGAGGGGATGGAGACAGAAAAGAGACTAGACGAACGCTTAGAAATTCAAGAAATAGACACAATAGGGCGATTGTGAAACCTATAATTTAACCAAAAAAGCCAGTTATGGGGAATCCTCGTCCCTATCCCAAGTTACATCTTATAACATTACATGTTGCAACACTGCAACATGGTTGCCATTCAACATACAACACGACGCATGTCAATAGTAAGTTCTATGGAGAGGATTGCGGTGGCTCCGCCATTAGGTTTTTACGAATGCGTACATTTGCGCATTGCTCGTGGTCACAACTGCAAGAGGGGTTTGTAATGCCCATTAAGATAGCCCAATAATAGTAGCAACTAGGATACCACTAACATAATTTCGTAGACAACAAAGTGAGCGTAAACCAATATCGTTCACTTACATGCTACGTATATTTCTGTGGGCTCTAACTAGTTTGTGCCCGTTGTAAAAATCAGTGTGATTGTGCTCATTCCGGTGCAATACTCGGTTTACCGCCGATTTCGAGAAAGTGTCAATGATTGTTTGTAGAAAGAGAACTGGATACAAATGAGTACGTATAGAAAGGATAAAAAGGGAACTATACATAATACTAGCAAGAGTTGCCAGTATGATGGTCAGAATCCACGTGAAACCGAGGGGAAAAGATAATAACAAAGCGGGTTTTCGGATTAAGCGTCAAATGTACAGCGTCACAAAAGAAGCAAAGTGTAAAAACACGAAAAGCAAGAAGTTGTTCTATGTTTCAAACATAGCTTATACTAGGTACATCGGTTCTGACTAATGTGATATCTACTCATCTTCGCACTCTTTGTTGGAGGTTGCACGCAGAGGGTTTCTTCCTGTGTCTAGTGGTTGTGTGGTATGCATTGCTTATGCGTCCATTCCTCGTGCGCATACAACTGTGGTTCCAAAGTGTTCGGTTCCTTTGGGGGAGTCAGTACGGCCTGCTGATGACTGGTTGCTGTTTCGCATCCTGGAACCTCCATACTACTGATAACTGGCGCAACAGTGCCTGCCTTTAGTCCACTACTCCGCCCCCTCGAAATTGCCCACCCAGCTGATCTCGCTCGGAGTCTTTCTGACCATCGGGGATGCTCACTGTGCGAACGAGATCCCTCCTAGAAACCGTGTCACTCCTTCAACTCACCAACCGTGAATTCCCTTGCCGTGAGCATCGCCGATTGACCACCTACGGCCCCTTCCACTTCAGTAGGAGTTCCCTCTCCCTTGGGACACAAGTGGGAGTGCTTTGATGGTCCCTGTATTTCAAATTCGAACCGAGCTGAAACTCGACACTCATGTCACTATTGTTGATCTGGGACATCACCATCATCTGAGTCTGAGTTGCCTTCAGGTTACGGTTAGCTGCCTTCCCGTGCCTCTTTGGGAGATATTCGGCAAGTTAGCCACATTCCAGCCTCTAGATCCACAGGCAGGTGAGGTGCTCGACCGAACATCAATTGGAACGGTGATTTCTTTGTGGACGTCTGTTTGGATGCTCGATGGGTCAGCAACGGCAGTGGCAAAGCTTCCTCCCAGTCTCCACCCTTTGTCGCTAACCACTCCTTAATCGTTCTATTGTTACGTTTCGTTAATCTATTTGTCTGCGGGTGGTATGGGGTTGTCCGCACTTTCTTGATACCAATTTGTTCCAAGCGGTTACGGAATTCCTCACTCTCGAAGCACGGACTCTGGTCTGTTAATATGGTCTTTGGCATTCCGTGATCCGCTATCAAATGTTTCACGACGGCATGGATAATAGTGATCACCCGCTGATCCGGGATTCCAGCGCATGAAGCACTCTCTCATCAACATGATGTATGGGTTGCCACGCCTGCTCAGCAGAAACAGTCCCATCACGTCGAGCGACCATAGTCCACCAATTTCCGATACCGGGATCGAGATCAATGGTTGTTGTGTTCATCGGAAGCCCCTTATCAAGAACTGACATTGCTTACACGAAACCGTGTATGTCCTGGCGTCCCTCCATTTCCAGCGAGTAGACGCGTTGTTCCTGCAGATCGTAGGTTCTGGAACAATCGGTGTGCGCCACCCCGTGACAAGAAATCACCAGCCTCCGCCTTAGTTTCGCCGGAATAACCGGCACGGAAGTGTTGCTACCTCCTGATATCCCCATCAGGATCCCCACTTCAATTACTTGTAGCTTTTCAAGATTTCTCGCAAACGGTCCGAGTTGCTTGTGTTTGCTCTTGTTTAGGACTGATTGACCGGTTATTCGTGCGGTGATCACGTTGCTCAAGAGTTTGTCACTACGTTGTTCGGCCGCCAACTGTCCCGGATCCTGCTCTAATAGAATACCACTAATACCGAAAGCCACACACAGCATGTCATCTTCGTTCATCATGCATGACAAAAAAGCCACAATTTGGTTCTTTTTCCCCGATACGCGGTTGATCGTGGCGCAGCGCCAATCGCGATAGCTTTCCCCTAGGGCCTTTGGTAGTTATAATCCATTCTAAAGAATTGTGGTCCGTTTCGACGTATAATCGCTGACTTAGAATAGTTAGCCACCATTTGTTCAACGCCCGGACGATTGCGAGACATTTATTATGGTTGTGTGCGTTCTGCCGATGTTAAAGGTCTGCTGGCGTACTCAATCGCCCATGGCTCTGTTTCAAAACCGCGCCGACTCCGATGTCGCTGGCATCGGTAGCCGCCGTGAACATCACTCCTGCAATAGGCAAATTCAGGGTCAGCTCCTGTCTTCACATTTTCTGTAGAAGGCGATCAAAGGCTTGTTAGGCCTCTGCGGTCCAAGTGATTTGCTTATTCTGTGTCAGTACCTCAGGCAGGAGTGAGGCTAAATTGTTGAATTCCTTGACGAATTTGCTGTAGTACCCAGCACGGCCAAGAAACGCTCGGCGAGGGCGCATTTAGGTGGGAAAGGGGGTGCTTTGTGTTGTCAACATTTTCTCAGTTAGTGTCTTCAGCTCACCTTGTTCCACTTTATGGCTCAATAAGGTGACACAAGCATTTCCAATCTAGCACCGGTCCAGTTATACAGAGTCCCGACTGCTGAATACGTTCCAAGACTGCTTCGAAATGACCGCTACGCTCCGCCTCTGATTGGCTTTACACCACGATATCATCACCATACACCGCCACGTTCTCCAAGCCACTCAATAAGCGAAGTAATAAACGTCAGAAAGGAAACGGAGCTCCCGATAAACCAAAAGGTACTTTTTAAATTGGTATTGTTTTTCACCGACAGTAAACGCCATTTTCTCGGTCTTCTCGCTTAATCACCAGTTGCCAGATCTCAGACCCAGAGCCGTGCATATCCTCGACTGTTGCAGTCTATCAAAAAACTCAGCAACTAATAGCACTGGAAACGACTCAAGAGTTCATACAGCGTTCGGAAGTCTACACAGAAATGGGTTTCCACTAAAGCATTTCCCGCAAAGTTGCATAAAAGGTCCAAAATTTTGCAAAGAAAGTTCAAAATTTTGCATAGAAAGTCCAAAATTTTGCAAAGGTCCAAAACTTTGCAAAGAAAGTCCATAATGTTGCAAAACCCTGTGCGATTCGCCAGCCGCTCAGAGCCAATCCTCTGACCTTAAGTGTGTTCTCATTGGCCGGATGCCAAGGTTCGGTGGGTTAGTCTGGGGAGGTGAGCACGCTGCTCGTTGACTGGGTGAGACTTGTGAATGAACCTTGGAGGAATGCACTTCGACGGTGCAACGGGCTTGTATGCGCCCCCCTCACGTCCGAAACGATGGATCACAATTGGTCTGATAGCAATGAACAGCTGGAACATATGCGCACGACCGAAACCATGTCTATGATTCTAACGTCGTCGGCATGCCTTCTCACGTTCGACAGAGTATCTCATCAGATATTCGTGACCGAGTTTTAGGCGCTTTCGTCAACGGTGATGACTGGCAGCTTGTGGCAACTGTGAACAACGTCAAATATCAAACAGCCTACTCCTGGATTCGTCGTTCTCTTGATCAGGAACCGAGTACTACGCAGGCGCGCGGTCGTAAACGGATTTTGTCGGAGGAAGACGTAGATGACATCCTGGATTGGATCGCAAGAGACGCAACTCTTACGCTACGGGAAATGCGAGTACGAGTACGAGCAGAAATGGACAAGGACATTTCGAAGTCAACAATTGCACGGCACCTAGATGGTCGATTGATAACTATGAAGAACATCTATCAGGTTCCCGAGGGAATGAACAATGAGCGAAACAAAGGAATACGCAGGGAATTCGTTCAGCAGTTTCTCCAATTTGAGAGCGATGGCAAGTTCTTCATTTGGATTGACGAAGCGAACTTCAACGTTTACTGCAAACGTACTCGTGGTCGGGCGCCCAGAGGAGTGAGGGCCTGTTGCAAAGTTGCCAACAGCAGAGGGCACAATTTACATTTAATCGGTGAACTCACGATGGAAGGGAAAGTGTCGATGACAACCCGGAGAGGCTCATTCACAGGTTCCCTATCTCTCGAATGGCTGCGAAGCTATTTAGACAACCTGAAACGGGAGATGGAGCTCCGGCAGGTGAAGAAGCATCAAGAATGCAACATCAGCCTC
>OX104070.1:55216757-55284079 GCA_944474145.2 Dicrocoelium dendriticum | reverse complement strand
CGAACCAATTGTAGCAAATGCCATGGACGAATTACGACCGAACGATTGGAGGCGAAACGCCCAGGATCAAAGGACACTGGCAAATGGAGACAAATGCATGAAAGTGTAGTAGCCGAATAGAAACGGGCGCAGAAAATGGTCATATCTGATATAAAAAGAAAGCAATTCTCGCCAATAAAGATTTTCGTGTCGCCGCCACCTGTTGTTCTTTCTGCCGGAGGGCCGCACGTTTTACATGGCGACAGAGGACAAGAAGACACGCCGAACCCCGCATGCGTTTGGTGGACAACCAACGATTCCGCTGCCAGCTCCGTTGCAAATGACCGAGAGTTCGTTGCCGGAGAATTGGAGAATATGGAAGGCGAAGTGGCTAGACTTTGTAACACTGACTCAGTTGGATTCTCAGCCAATGGCCTATCAACTGGCGATGTTCAGGCATGCCATTGGAGACGAAGCCAGGCGGACGCTGCAAACGTTGGATCTCAGCGATGGAACTCAGGAGATGGAGCTGGATGAAGTAATACGCAGATTCGGCGAGTTTTGCGAAGGTTACACAAACGAAACTTACCAAAGGTATCTGTTTTTCAGCCGAAATCGCCTGCCGGGTGAATCAATCGACGCATACATCACGGAGCTGAAAATTCTGGCGCGGGATTGCAATTTTTGCACCTGTTTACGAGATTCGCTGATCCGCGATCGAATTATAATTGGCATAAAGAATGAGGAACTTTCCAGACGCCTTTTGCGACAGCGAAACCTGTCTTTGGAACATTGCATCGATATCTGTTTTAGCGAATCAAGGACGGCTCAACAGTTTCAGCAGCTCAAGATGGAGTCCACGACGGATCTGTTTGCAGTATCCCGAGGCCGAGAAATTGTATCGAAGTCATCGAGCGCGAATCAACCCAAATGCCAGTTTTGCGGCCGCTCACACCCAAGGCGCAAAGAGGATTGTCCAGCATGGGGCCGAACCTGTATGAAGTGTGCGAAGAAGAACCACTTTGCACGTTGTTGTCAGGCAACCAAAGTCGACTCAGTCGGGCAGGACGATCAGGAAGAGCCGCAGGAACTGGCTATTAACAACATGACAGGACGTGAGAGACCAGTCTGTGTATTCGCAACGTTGCTTATTCAAGGGCGTCCGGTGCGATTCCAATTGGATTCAGGAGCAAGCGTGAACATACTTCCTCACAAATACTGTCCCGATGCAGAATACCGCCAAATACAGACACAGCTCAGAATGTGGAACGGATCAAAGTTACAACCGAAGGGCTGCGTTACCATGAAGGCCATAAACCCGAAGGATGGCTCCGAGCATTTACTTGATTTTCTCCTGGTATCAGGAGATTTAATGCCCATCCTGGGCCTTGATTCCATTCAGAGTTTGGGTTTTGTTTCTTTTAATCATGATCGTTTTGTTCACTCGTGCGAAGTCGGTACAGAGATCGTAGACAACTATCCCAGTGTGTTTGATGGTACCGTGGGAAAATTCCAAGGCGTAGCTCACCTGTCGTTAAACGAGTCCGCTAGACCAGTAGCACTACCAGCGAGAAAAGTACCTATCGCTTTGCGTGAGAAGTTCTTAGACGAGTTGCAGCGTTTGATCAGTTTAGGTGTGATTGCCAAGGTCGATGAGCCAACCGATTGGGTCAGTCAAGTCGCGATAATCACCAAGAAGTCAGGCGATTTGCGTGTGTGCATCGACCCTAAGCCGCTCAACGCCGCACTCAGGAGAGAGTATTTTACACTACCAACGCTAGATGACGTCTTACCCGAGTTGTCCAAGGCCAGATTGTTCACGAAGGTCGACCTCGCTTCCGCTTTCTGGCACGTCCAGCTTGACGAAGAGTCCAGTTATTTAACCACGTTCGGAACGCCATTTGGACGGTTTCGGTGGTTGCGCTTACCATTCGGTTTGAAAGTGTCCAGTGAAATTTTTCAGAAACGATTAATGCAGGCCCTAGACGATCTACCCGGAGCTATTTGTGTAGCAGACGATGTAGTGGTTTTTGGGGCGACTCTGGAAGAGCACGACCGTAACCTGAGCAGATTTCTAGAACGCTGTAAAGACAAGAATATCAGATTGAAACGTGAGAAAATTGAGTTACGAAAAACAGAGCTGGTGTTCCACGGACATGTTTTGAGCGCAGAAGGTCTAAAGCCAGATCCGGAGAAAGTTAGAGCCATAAAAGAGATGCCACCTCCGACAGATGTTAAAGCCGTGAGCAGACTAAACGGGATGGTGAATTACCTCAGCCGCTTCCTTCCACGACTAGCCGAAGTAATGGTTCCTATCCGAAAACTTACACATAAGGGCGAGAGCTGGCAGTGGAACACAGAACAGGAGGAGGCTTTCCAGAACATCAAACAACTGATCGCGTGCGCCCCTGTCCTAGCGTATTACGATCCGTCACTTCCCCTTGAGATCCAGTGTGACAGCAGCCAATTCGGTATCGGTGCCGTGCTAATGCAGAACGGGAAGCCCATCGATTTTCGCAGTCGGACACTAACGGAATCCGAGCGCCGTTATGCACAGATTGAAAAGGAGATGCTAGCATTGGTTTATGCCGTAGAGCGTTTCAACGATTACACTTTTGGTCGCCGGACCACTGTATTTACCGATCACAAGCCTCTGGTATCAATAGCCAATAAACCACTGCACGTCGTCCCACGCCGCTTACAACGAATGCTCATTCGGCTCCAGAAGTACGACCTAGACATCGTCTACCAACCGGGGTCGAGGATGTACATTGCAGACACACTGTCTAGGGCATATCTTTCCGATGTGACCGCAACGCAAGAAGACCAAGACATTGTCCATGTCACTCAGCTATTGGCCGTCACAGAGGAGCGTTTCCAGCAACTACTACGCCACACGGAAGCAGACGAGCTGTGTAATCGGCTCAAGGAAACGATACTGAAAGGGTGGCCCGATAGTAAAAACAAGCTGCCAAAGGAGTTGACTCCCTTCTTTAACTTTCGGGATGAACTTGTCACACAGGATGGGCTAATCTTCAAAGGCAACCGTATACTCGTTCCAAAGGCAATGCAACGACCCATGCTGGAGCTGATACACGGAAGTCATTCAGGAGTCAATGCTTGCGTGGCGAGAGCTCGAGAGCTAATGTTTTGGCCTGGAATGACTAGTCAGATACGGGATCACGTTTCAAACTGCTTAGCCTGTCGAGCACATGATGTCCGCCAGCCGAAGGAGCCTATGATGCTTCGTGAGGTCCCGGAAAGGCCGTGGCAGAAAGTCGCCCTAGACATCTTTGCACATGACGGAAAGAATTACCTGATCGCTGTCGATTACTTTAGCGACTATTTCGAGATTGATGCTCTCACGTCTACTAGCACACAGGCCGTGATAAACAAGCTACGATCGCAGTTTGCGCGACATGGGATACCGGAAGAGGTAGTGTCCGACAATGGCCCCCAATTCAACAGCGCCGAATTTCGGAGTTTCAGCGAAAAGTGGGATTTCCTTCATCGTTTAACCAGCCCTTACCACAGTCAGTCAAATGGAAAAGCTGAGTCAGCCGTGAAGGAAGCAAAGAAGTTACTCACCAAAGCCAAGGAGACCAAAGAAGATCCTTACATCATGTTGTTAGAACGAAGGAACATGCCATCTGCCGAAATTGGATGCAGTCCAGCGCAACGTCTGTTTGGCCGTAGGACAAGAACCCTGTTGCCGATCGCCAATACTCTGCTGCAGCCTGAAATACCATCGCAGAGCTTGATGTATGAGCGCTTGCGTGAGCGCATGCTTCGACAAAAGAAATATTACGATCGCGGAACGAAGCAGCTTCCACGCCTGTTGCCCGGAGACGAGGTCTGGGTCGCGCCGACACCGGGAGCTAACGGGTCTTGGAGGAGAGGGCGAGTAGAAGGTCTCAAAGGCGAACGAAGCTACGACGTAAGAGTTGGGGATAGTCTATTTCGACGCAACCGGGTGCAGTTAAGGAGACAACGTGGTGAACAAGCACGGCATCGTGCGAAGCAGCCAACGCAGCCGGACATTTCGGTGGATACGGCAGCACACGACCACAAGACTACACGCAGTGGAAGGCGATACAGCGCTTACGCAATCGGACGGGAAATGCTATAGACTTTCTCACCAAGACAACAGGAGATTTGTATGAACTGTGTGCCTCTTCAAGCGTATCCGCGTAAGCATCTCCTGTACTTGCGTCTTCACCAGCCTCCAGATGGATTGGTATCTCTCGAAGTCCCTGGGGCCGATACGTCTGGCGGGTTAACGGGATGGTGTGCTCGATCCAGACGCAAAATCCCTACGGGATCCCGTCATCCGTAAACAATGGGTGATACTTCATGAGTAGTGACTGCAAGGTTTGGTTCAAATGTAACGCGGCAACAACCGATTGAAAGTATCGTTCCTCCGCGGCAAATGAGTGACGACTCGTATTAGGTCAATAACTTCCTCGGTTTAAATCGAAGATAGCCCAGTTGAACTCCAGAAAGTCTGCTCCCAATCTGGTTTGTTTCGCATCTGACTCGATGAAGACGTGCGTCAGTTTCCGTCTCCCGAGTCCCACAATCTGCTCGGTCATACCATCAATGCCCACTGAGTAACCGACAACAGCTCTCGCGACTATGGAGGACGATTGAACCTTTTTGACCCGATGATTGATCAGCGACATTGCGGCACCCGTGTGGATCAGACATCGTTACATCGTTCTGTCTGCTTTCACCATCGCTTCCATCGCTGCCCTACTCAGCGCCCCGATTACACATTCCTCGATCCGAGAAGAAAAACGAGGTTGATTACATTTGGTGCACGGGTAGCAACGCGCCGTACCGGATACTGTCTTTTCCACTGTCCTGGTTTCTCGCAAAGGAAGCAATATCCCTTGTTCGCTCCTCCGAACGCTGAGTGCGAAGCCCACTGACATCTTGCACGAGCTGTTCCATCATCCGTTTCAATGTATCCAACTGCTCCACGCCTCCATGATGTTTCTCCTTCAGCGCAGCGAGTAGCGCATCGCTCAGCTCTCGAGTAACCTGCGCTAACTCCTATAGCCGCATTCACCGAGCAGTGTTCGCAATCCGGACGTGTTCGGCGATTGGCTATGGGAGACCGGCTATGAACTGATCCGCCAGCAATCTGTTTTGCCACAGCGTCCAATCCCGGCAATGCCCGGTCCAACAAACTACTGATGTGAGCTGCAAACAGGAGGGGATCCGCCCGTACACTACGCCGTATCGCTTTGAACCGTCACATCACCTGGCGGTCGGCCGGGCTGTCCAATGCGGACACCAACGCATCCTGCAAGGCCCCTCAACAACTTGACAAGGGCGCTTCCAGCCACCTCCAGGACTGCCTTCGCCCTGCCCTTAAAGAGACTCCGTAGGGCCATCAGCTTAGCCCGATCGGTCTTCATTCCAACCGTCATCGCCACATCCTCCAAGCCCTCCAAGAAGATCTTCACATCCCCCTCTTCAGACGGTCCCAGCCCGGGGGGTTTCACGATGTACATTATTTGGTAACGACATCAATGTAAGAACCTGGGTGCAAACGGAAGTGTTGATTATTTAACATAGCGTATACTAGATGCATCGGTTGTGACCAACGAAACATCCACTCATTTTCGCACGCTTTGTTGGAGGTTGCACGCAGAGGGTTTCTTCCTGTGTCTAGTGGTTGTGTGGTATGCATTGCTTATGCGTCCATTCCTCGTGCGCATACAACTGTGGTTCCGAAGCGTTCGTTTCCTTTGGGGGAGTCAGTACGGCCTGCTGATGACTGGTTGTTGTTTCGCAGCTTGGCACTTCCATTCTACTGGTAACTGGCGCAGTAGGGCCTATCTTTAGTCCAAGTCAACATTAAGCAATTCAGCAGTAGTAACCTGTGAGGCAATGTTTATTACCTCAGATCGAATGGAGTGGAAAAAGATCCTTTCTCTACCTCGCAACTCCACAAGGAAACGTCCTTAGCCTCGTTTGGCCTTTCTCACTTTTAATTACCGGTATGCGAACAGGCTAGCACTCACAAGTTCCCCCAGACAGTATTGCGATGGGAGTTCCGATATTCAGGCTGTAACTAACGTTAGTAGTTGTACGAGCAGATTGTAGTGACGCAAGGTAGCGCGTGATTTAAAAATGAGTGAGAATGTGGAAGAATTGTGATTCCGGCACCTTGTCAGTACGTTGTGCTCGCTGTGATCCTTGCCTATTCCCATGCGGGCACTTTATGGTCATTGCCTCTAATGATCAATCATTCCATTGTGAGCAGATGTGATCAAATTACGTCGCATCAGGTGACGACGTTCTACGCGCAAACAACCGTTGCTTTATTTTTAACCCTGTACTTTAAACATAGGTAATGACCTACGCCTGTCCTACGTTCACTCGACACATAAACCAAGATATTGACCTATGATCTAAGCGGCTATTGCGCAGTTGGTCATATGGGTTGTACCAGTTATTTACAATTTATCGCACTGGGCTGTACCCTGTAGGCCCACTCTAATCCACTGCGTCGCTCACGTGCTACCATATCAAGCTACGATTGTAGTTAACCAATCGCCCATGAGCCATTCTGCCGTATCATACATCGCCCGTTTACTTTGCTTGCTGACTGTGCAATGGACCGAAGGAGGGACGCGGACCGCCGTTTGGTTGAGTTGGAAGCCCCATTGTTGAGGTGTGTATGACCTTAGTTTAATAAATAGTGTCGTTTCACACTGTCGGTTTTGCTGATAAATTCGATATCAGAGCGAGACACGTTTCTCCAGTCTACCGGGCAAATTTTTTTAAATTACAAGGAGGAAGGATGCACATCACAATCAACAAGATAATCATGTAGACCGCTCAGTCACCAATAACCAAATGACATCAGCCCCTGATTACAGGTTGGACAATTCAAAACCCGAAGAATACGTGGGGAGCACGAGTTGCTGATGATTTCTAATTGGACAGAACCGTTGTCCAGCGTATAAGCTTGTGACGAAAATACCCCTATTCTGTGTGTGCCAATTAAAAAATTCCGGAAAATAAGTGTGAAATACTTCATGAATATTACTCAGGTTGGGTGTACAGCGGAGCAGGTAAAATAGTGGTAAGCGCCGTGCTTGCACATTTAGTAAAGCCTAACCACAGAGTAGAGCTTATGAGATAATTCATTCCCGCTACAGCACGAGCGAATACAATGGATGAGCGGTAGTGGTCGTTTACCGGTTGTGCCTGTAGAGTCGGCTAATGGACTCCGGCACAGAGCTTAGAGTGTAAGAGGAGCTTGCCCAAGCTTTCAGCCCTCCCTGGTTCCCCATTACAGCAAGTGACGATGGGAATAGCTAGACCACATGTCCTTGACCGCTTCGGGATCAATCAGGTGGCACGACTGTGATTGATTCATGACATATTAGCCCAATAACGGATATCCGAAAACGCGTTGGTTCGATTGTTCATATGCTTGATGTTCGAAGACAATGTGTCATTTTACAATCAAATTTCCTGGACAGGAAACGGAATTTAGTTCCTTAAAGACTCGCCAACCGGGACAGACAGTTCTCAAGTACGTGCAGATCACGCTGCTACGTGGGTTACTGTACGTCATAGTTACAGATGCGAGTGTTCATAGATAGTGCTGACATAAGTAAAGGATGCGGTGATACCTCGTCGTTACGGGTCTAAGCGTTGAGAGTTGACTATTTGCCTTTGGCTCGCTGGGTTGGGTAACTGCCATGGGATAAACGCTGAGCTAGTCTTCAATGTTTGGCGTTTTCGTGGCAGCTGTTAGTGAGACACAAAGGAAAACACGCTGGTAAAACAGAGAAAGAGAAATGGAGCGGTACTCCGAAGTTTACGATTGAAAATCAGGAGGAGTCAGGTCAAGTCAAATTAAGCTATATACAGTCATATAGGTGCATTTTCCGCAAAGATAGTGGGAAACGGCATAAGTTGCCTGCTTCCGCTTATCCGCTCCATTGGACTCAGCAAAATGGCCACTAAAACAACGACGGCTGGGAATAAGTGAGGTTGAAATTCGGAAATATAGTCACGGTTGTTCGTTGGTTGGAAAATGACGTCGCGCTCAAATCTAAGCAGAAAAACGATTGGGATCCTCCACCGAGATCCGGCTCAACATCCCGGCCGTGAGGCAATGGGAAGTTTGTGAGAGTCCACAGAATGGTACAGCTTCAGTGAAATAGGCACAAGTATGGTTCTAATCCCCAAGCTGGAGAACCAACATGTCGAGTTAATTTGGCTGTCATCCATATATCAAGCTGGTCCGGGTAGCTCTCAAGGTGGCTGGGGGCACTACGCAGTATGGCGTAAAAGGTAGAGGAGATACGTAAACAGTTGCACCAAGCTACGACTCAGTTTCGTCGCAGTGGATGAAGCAATCGCAAACGCAGTGCCGAACTACGATGCGCCTAAAGTTGCTTGCATATCCACAGCTTGTCAGTAACAGCTGCAATATCGGAGTTTGTTAAATACAAAGATGGGCGGGCATTAAATCAAGAATAACGGTCAAATGAGAAATGAATAAACAAATCGAAGGTGAGCAAAAATGGTGTAAATGCCGCGATGGTATGCCGATAGAGGAATACATATGGTCAATTGGATTACATAACCGAATCTGAAAAACGGAAACTTTCGAATGAGAAGGTCAGCTAACGGATATAAACGTCTGGGTTCGGGTAAGACAAGGAAGGACTTAAAAAACAAACTTTAGGCAGGAAATGGAGACAGGATTTGGACGAGTACAATAGTGATAATCCGTTTCTGACCGGAATCGGAAATCAGATTCCCATTGGCATGAAATGCGGCTCAACCAGTATCCACCACTGAGACGAGAAGTGCCTCATGTTTTGACTACGGTGATTGTGATAGGATTGTGCAAGCAAGCGGCAAGCGTGCCGAATGCGAACAGAGCAGTAGACTGGATAGCTACACACATATTTCGTCTACGCGTTGATTGAATTGCTGGAGCGGGTTTGTTTAAATGATTCAAAATGATTCATATGAGTGCAGTAGCGTCGTTAGTTATGGAAATGAATTAGTTACTTATATCGATATCATACATGTTTGTCAGGCTGTCATTTTTGCTGAGCTCGCTTTGCCGAATAAACCGTTGGTCCCCGAAGGACCGAAATTTGCGATAGTTATAAATAAATTTGCATATTTACCGATAGACGGGACACGGCCCCATAAGTGGGAGCGATCATTTGTATAGTGAATAGGTTTCATGGTTTATGCGGGGTAAGTCATAGTAGTAAAGTTTATTAATAGAATTTCGGATCATGACTTTTTTCCTCGGGTCCTAGACCCGTGCACCAAATATGTAAAATATACGGATGTTTGTATCATCAGGAGTAGATAATAAAAGGGAGGGGTTACTAGACTGCGCAGACACAGGATTTTGTATTGTAAGTAATGACATGTAGTGGGTAGGCTAGTTGTAAGCGAATATCTGCTCGGGTGTTTTTATACCAGCCGTTGAACTCAACGGGAAATAACATAAATACTGTTAGTAATGACAAATAGTCGATTCGTATGCAAAGATTATGATTTGGAAAATGTAGAAATTAGCGTCAACATTCAACACGTTGGATAGAGATGAGGCACAGGTGAAAAAGATACGAAAAGAAGTTTTAAAAGTCCTTACTAAATAGAAGTTTTGCAAGCCCGTAGGAGTGCGCTGACAGACAGAGTCGCTCGAATTGTATTTGGAGATTTGTTCCTTAACTGTCAAAGACACTGGATTTCGGAGACCCGCACGTAACAGGTCCTCCACTTGAGTTGTTTGTGTAGCGGAAAACAGCCCAGTTCGGCGTTGTTTTGGCAGAAAAGAGAGTATGATGTTGATCCTAGGAACAAGAAAGTAGAAACACAGTGCCTGAGTGTTGAAAAAATCAAAATAGCGACAACGGAAATATCTCGGCCGCAATCATAACGAGAATAGTGAACATAACTGCTTGGCTCACAGTCACCAGCGCAGACTGCTGATGATGCCATGAGTTAATTGGTGGCTTAGGAAGTTGTTGTTCAAGGGCTACACTGTCCTCTACACGGTAGCAACATTTAAGTCAGTGGATAGTGAGCGGCGCTACATCATATCCCGTAACTTAGTCACGTCGGTCGTTACTGACTCCCTTAGCTCAGTGATCCCTACCAAAAACTGGCAACAGTCGGGTTGCCGGTTCTAGTCCAGAGGAGTTAGATGGAATGTGTGCTTCTAACGATTCCCGAAAGGATGTTACAGCTGTAGTGCCATTCCGGGGGTGTGATGTGACTGGGTGAAGTTGTGATGAATCCGGTTTTTACCGACTTCACCTCCTTAATGCTCTCTTGCATATTTTAAAGAATAAGTAGCCAAACTGGAAATAGGATGCACCGGGGATTACCGGAATAAAAATGAGTAGTGAGAGTAGGATTGAAACGGATAGCAATACGTATGAGGAACTCATTATCGAAGTAGGATGTGAAAAAGTGGAAACGCGACCAGTAGAACACTGAAAGCAAACGCTGCAGTTTTTGTTTTTAACCATGAAATTTAAGTGAAGCAAGAAGGATAACAGACAGTTTCACATTAGGCTACATGAAATAATTGATTCAGGTAATTCACTTAAGTGGGCTGTGCCGAACGCAGGGAACGTAAACTCACTGTGTTTCGAAGCCCATTTCCAATAGACGATCCGCTTCGTCTAGAATCAGAAGTTCCTGGCAAAGCAAAAACAGGGAGCATGGTCTGGTTAAGAGATAAGGTGAGCAAGGAGGTGCAGCGGTGATCGACTTCATTATTGGGGCGAACCAACGGGCGATGCGGCTTGAAGCGCTTAATGAGGGGTCCCAAGCCCATAAAAAAAAACATCAACGCCATGCTCGCCAAGTCGTGTGGATACCGTTAGGGCGAAGAAGCAGCGGCTAGAATGTGTCCAGGAGACGAGATTAAAGAGAAATTGAACGCTACAACTTGGCAGCTAGGACATATGAGTGTAGGTGTATTTGTGGTATTTTTTGAGAAAGTTCGTCTCGAACAGACGCAAGAAAACAGTTCCCAAACATTTGGAAAAGCAGTAGACAACGGCACCGTCTTACTGAGACTCGTTTGCAGGGCAAATCCAATGGGTCTTGCTGAATCCGAGTACATGATCTTACTATTACGGAGACGGCGATCTAAGCCACTGAGCCATGGGTGATGGTGGAGGATTGCTAGCACTGAAGGCAAGTTGCAATATACTGTAGCCGCCTGAGATTTTCTCGAAAAACAAGAAATCCCCTAACTGCTCTCCAATACTTAGTGTTGGCTCACAAGATGGATGATGCCGGCTTTCCGATGGAAGTCGAGCATTTGGCAGACAGTCCAATCCTCTGAGCCACAGCATCGTGCATGGCAGTTCAAGATGAGCCGACCACGTGTTATCCAGATGACGCGTGATCAATTTTACACTCAACCATCCTCCATGATACGATCTGTGCCGAGAAGTGACCGACTATTTCTGCTGGGTGATTTCAACGCGCGCGTTGGCCGTGATTCATCGGTGTGGAAAGATGTTATCGGTTCGCATGGCATTGCTTCAGCGAATGCAAACGCTAACAGGCTGCTCTCATTGTGTGCCACTCACGGCCTGACAGTCACGAACACTCGGTTTTCACTTGGGGAAGAGTAGTCCGTTTCGCAAAACTTCGACGGCGACTGACCCGAGAGCTCCGTCGCATTAAAAATGCATGGTGGACGGAGAACGCGAAGCAGATGGAATGCTACGCCGAACGCCGCCAACACAAGGAATTCTTTGACTCCTTGAAGGCAGTGTATGGACCGAGGTTGGAGCCGCTGAGGACGCTGCTCGATGGCAGTTCAGGCGCTACCTGCACACAAACTACAGACATAATGCAGATCTGGCGAAAACACTTTGACTGTCTCTTGAACAACCGTTCAGAGATCGACTGGCCTACATTGAACGGCCTCAAGCAGCACGATGTGAAGGCGAGTCTGGCGGACACGCCGACACTGGATGAGACGCAGAGAGCACTTGCTCAGCTGTGAAACGGCAAGTCTGCTGAGGCCAACGGGATCCCGCCTGAAGTATTGAAACACGGCGGACCCGCGTTGCTGACTGCGCTACACCACTTGGTGCAACGCATAGGGATTAAGGAGGAGGTACCTCCGGAGCTGAAGGATGCCCTTGTGCTACCACTGTACAAGGGCAAATGGAGCAAGCAATGTTGCACGAATTATCGTGGCATCAACTTGCTGAGTTGTGAGGGCAAGGTGATTCCCCGAATCCTGCTCAACCGCCTCGTCAGTCAGGTTGTGGAACCTAACGTGGCGGAAGAGCAGTGTGGATTCCGTTCGGATCGCAGCACTATAGATATGGTGTTTGCGGCTCGTCAGTTGCAAGAAAAGTGCAGAGAACGACACCTGCCATTGTACTCGCTTTTTGTTGATTTCACCAAGGCATTTGATACGATGAACCGCGAGGCATTGTGGCTGGTGTTGGGTAAGTTTGGTTGCCCGCGTAAGTTTGTAAGTTTCATTGAATGTTTGTACAGTGGTATCCGAGCGAGGGTGCAGCTGAGTGGATAAACCTTGGATGACTTTGCAATTGTCTCTCGTGCGAAGCAAGGCTGTGTCTTAGCTCCTGCCCTGTTTAATATATATCTTCATGCAATGATGTCTTGTGCTTTTGACCCAGCTTGAGCTTATGGTGTTCGTGTGGAGCACCGTATGGATGGTGGGTTGCTGAATATCCATCGTTTCGATGCGAGACCCCTACTGCGCGTGACAACTATCCGTATGTTGCTGTTTGCTGACGACTGTGCGTTGTTCTCAAACAGCGCGGATGAGTTGCAGTACATGACTAGTGCTCTGGCTTCGACAGCGGCCACATTCGGTCTCACCATCAACATAAGCAAAACTGTCTGTCCATCAGCAGTGTTTGCGACGAATTTTGCGCATCAGTTGGGGCGACAGAGTTGCTGACACGGAAGTGTTACGACAACGTGGGATGTATGCAGTGGACTGCATACTTTTGCTGAGACATCTGAGATGGCTCGGTCCTTTGAGCCGTATGGGTTCGACGCGGATAACGAAACAACTCCTCCATGGTCAATTGAATATTGGGAAGCGACACGTAAAGAAACCAAAGCCTCGTTACCAGGACATGATCAAAGTGAGCCTCACACGTTCTAATCTCGATTGCAGATCATGGGAATCGAAGGCGGTTGATCGGCATGCATGGCGCGATCTGATCACGAAGGCAGTAGCCGAAGTGAGGGAGAAAGACCTCATACATGCAGAGAAGAAGCGGCAAGCGCGGAAGCGACAAGCACCGATGGGTTGTACTCCATCGACATCGAGCGCATGGTGTTGTAGCACATGCGGTCGCGAGTGCCTGAGTCAGGCAGGCCTAGTGAGCCATGAGCGACGCCACTAGGGACCACTACCGAAGCGACGACGGGTCCTACAGAGAACGTAGGCACAAACGACGCAGCGTTTGTAGGCACACTGTGTACGATTTACTAACCACCTGCTTGCATGCTAAGTAAATGTATTTCAGGTGGTAGGTTTTCAATTTTGTCCTAATGCTCTTCTTTCCCATATAAATGCCTACCTATACTCTCTTCCATAAACTTGCACACGTCGCTTAAGCCAATTGTAGTTCATTTCGATAACATTTTCGTGTTTGTGGCATTTCCGCAAAATATGCTTTCCGACCACGTGAACGTATCTCGGATTCGTTCGTAAACAATTTATTTCATATGCTCATTAATTTAAGATTTATGTCACCGTTTCCTTACGAATTACTGGATTTATTTCCCTTGTTATCTGCCTCTCAAGTGATTGGCTGTTGCTTGATATTCCCGGTGTGGCTGCGCTTGATGTGCATGTTGTCAAGGTGCCTACCTGTCTATTACCCACTAACTCGTCCATACTGGCTCCAGGAGACAGTTGGTCGTTGCTGGATGGGACGGGTGCACGGTCCTTGTGGCCGTGTTAGGTTCGAAGAATGGTTCAATGCCCTTCGTGTGGAGCGGACTACGGTCCAACCAACGTCTTGTGTGCTCTTGATTCCTCAAATACAGCGTGCTTGTGTTTGCCTGAGAAAGAGTGTGGGCCAGCTCCGTTGATGGAACGTGGCTCCCATCCACATACCTCCCGGTCTTATTCCTTCGGGTTTACATTGGAGAAGGGGTGTGTGGATGGAGCTGTGGGTGGTGCAGCGCAAGTCACCCATGGTAACTCTGTAGGCGCAGGCGTTCTGTGGCTGGCCACAGTGGCGCGCAAATCGGAAACCAGATGCCGCCAACCATATATATATATATATATATATATATATATATATATAAAGCGCATGGAAAAAAATCCGCCGAGTAGTGCGACTAGGTGCGGGGCTGTAACCTGCAGTACTGTCGGGAGAATGTTATCTGCTCTAGGAGAGATGTGTGTGCGTGTGTGCAAGAATAGCAGCGTTTTAACCCCGCCTCTGCAGTGAAAGTGACGCTGTTTCACGGAGTTTGGTTACGACAAAAGTATTCGAAGATTCATGCATGAACAAAGTCAGGGTGAAGATGCGGAAAGCACATTTTGATAACTTGTTGAACATGACTTCATTTCAAGGAATTGGAGGAGAGGAGATTCTGAGTCCGTCACTGGGGGAATCAATGATGCGAGATTCATAACAATCGGCGTGAAGCGAAAATCCGGTAGACATAGTGTCTGTGATATTTGAACTGGTGCCGAAAAACAGGCGGCTTGAAAACTACTCTGAGTCTTGTATGACTACAACATCTGACGCTATCCGTGCAACCAGTGGACCAGTTATATATGAGCAATGGCTGTTGGCAGACGAAAGCCATAAAAAGGAGGGGAAATGTTGACGGATATCAACAGGCCGCACTATGGACAGGTTCGGCCGAATCGTCCTATAGGGGCGCTTCGAAACGAAATGGCTGTCCAGCGCTTACCTGAACAAACGGTGACCGATGAAACCTGCTTTAGAAAGACATCGAAATTCCTCAAAATCCGACTACTTATATACAATTAGTAATTTAAGTATGTACAAGGGAGTAGCAGAGCATCATCACAACTAAGCTGTCAGGCAACTACCATAAGTCCAGGAATGCACTGTACAGCTGTTGAATTCTTTCGGAAATCGTCAGCAGTGCGCTCTCCATCTGGTATCGACTGTTAATCTGTGATGAAGACCACTGGGCTAAGGGGGATGGGAACGGCCGACGTGACTGAGTTACCATATGGATACAGCACCGCTCACTTTCAATTAACTTGTATTTTACTATCGTGCAAAGGAAAGAGTGGCCCCTCACCAAGCGATGAACTTACTAAACTTAAGACGCCAGTTAACTTATGACATTATAAGAAGACGGGGCTACCCTGTCCTCTGCACAGTAGTAACGTGCAAGTCAGTGGACAGTGAGTGGCGCGGTCTCACATCCAGTAACTTAGTCGCGTCGGTTGTTACCGTCCCTCTTAGCCCAGTGGTCCCCACCACGGACTGATAACAGTTGGGTTGCGGGTTCTAACCCCAGAGGATTGGATGGAAGGCGCACTGCTGACGATGCCCGAAAGATGTCACAGCTATACAGTGCTTTTCCGGGCGTATCATGGCAGTCCGACTGAGTCTAGTTGTGATGAACTTCTAGTGGTTACAAATTGACGCACAAAGTCATAGGACGATAAGCGGTTTAGTGAGTTCATGAGACCCATCTTTTTCTATGTACAGCGATAATCTGCAGGGGGGTGGAGAGTGAGTGGTACTGCGTCTATTGCCGTCATCGCGCTGACTCGAAATATGAAGTTTATAGGTACGAAACCCGTGAGATGGACTCCAATAAGACGAAATGACCGTTCAGCGCTGTAAGTGAAGTGCATTGGTTAGATAAATGAGTCTAGATGTGACAAATCTCCATTTGAAGCAGTCAGTGGCAATGGGATGGGAAATGCGATGTAACCAATAAGTGAAAAGTTTCAAGTGAACACTAATGAAACTAGTACATCCAATGATGTAGTGCTATGATATAGCTATCCGAAACTGATAACAAGCGGATAAGGATTAGAGATTAAAAGCTATGCATAAATACAAACAAGAGTCAGTAAGACTCACCAAACTACGCAAGCCACGAACGAAAGGGTTTGAATTAGGAGATGGACCATAGGATAGTATATCCACGAGACGACCTGGAGTGGCTACAACGATCGTGGCCCCTTGAGCTTGAAACTTTTCTAGATCTTGTGCTTTCGTAGTCGGACCAGCAGAACCACCACCGCCGGTTAAGACAGTGGCCGAGAAAGAGGCTTTGCTGCAGTACAAAGCGGGATAAAGTAAAGATGAGAGATGAAAACGCGAAAGTTTGCACAGCGGTAATGGAGAAAATAACTTGGTGGGCAATCACCAGTAAGATTATGTGAAGATAATTCGAAAATCCCTAGGAAATTCGATCTCATCAACAGTGACAGCCGACAACGGAATAATAACAAAGTGAAAAAGGCAATGGGGTTTGAAATTATAAGCACCAAGTGAAGGAAACGAGAAAATGTCTTAAATCACTTAATTATGTGAAAATAAACTCTTTAGTTATACCTCATAGGTTACATTTTATGAATCAGCGGCAGTTGATGTAAATGCGCTGATGAAAGTTCAAGAATGAAATTGTACAGTGTGGATGCACAAGTTGACGGTTCTTTGCTAATGAGTAATGATGTGGAAAGGAGAGCAAAACAGAGGGAAACAACAACAACAACAATGGAAAATGAATAAAAATCAGTGAAATTGAACGTGTGTTCTCAACAATTTGTCTTCAGGCTTGTGCAATTTTATGTGAAAAGACAATACTAGTAGGTATACCATAAAAGTCAGTAAAATACTTTCAGTTCACAGGCAAAGATTATTGATAAATACTATCCATTAGGTCACAGCTGCGGCGTGTACGCAGTTCCGCGGGCTGGATGCCGCAGTCCGATCGGATCAAGGCAAGCTTTACGTGTGTGAACCCTATCTGAACACACGACTGTGAAACCCAGTGAGCAGAATTGCATAGATGCTGCAGTTGTGGAAGTTTTATCGATCCTTAGGGTGTATCCATCAATTTCGTGTTTCAACACAAAACTGCACAGGTTTGAGGAGGAGTTATTGAAAATATGTCCTCTTGCACTGATTTCCAATCATCCAACGGGATTCTTACTGCTCAGATAGGAAAGTCAACAATATGGAGGGCTATGACCGCAGAAGTGCATGATTGGCGACCGGGGCCAGATACCTAAATGTGACCTCACCATCGACTGATGTGGCATATGCCGAGACTCGTCAAATCAATAACTACAAAGACAATATACCTTTGTTGAACCGGAGATTCGATGATACACAATAAGAAAAGAAGAAGGTATGGTCGTGGCGACAATAGAACAGGAAAAAGCAACAGTTCAAAGTAAGAGGGTAGAGAGATCGACGACAGTAGTTCCTCGTCCATACGTTCAGTGCCCGAATAGAGCGGGGCCATGTTGGAGCTCAGGTCAAGTCGAGGTGTGATTAGGTGGTCTTATCAACGGGCCGAAGTTGGGTTGAGGAAGTAGAGGTGAGCTCAAAGGTAGCATTCTGCTAGATTAAAAGTCAAATCATCAGCCGCTCCACAGTTGTTTACAAACGAAGCATAAAAACGAAAGTTTGTCAGAACTTAAGTTAGAAGACCATAAACAGGATTCGTTGGTCAACCTCGCTATCTACTTACTAACGTCCACCTAAAGATGATGTCGATAGTCTAACGTAGAATGGCATAAGGTAGGAGTTCGTCACATCTAGACACACTCAGACAGCCATCACACACCCGGGAAAGCATTGTACGCGCGTTTCATCCTTTCGGGAATCGACAGCAGTGCGCATTCTATTGGACTCCTGGTAGGACTGGAACCCGCGACTCGACTTTTGCCAGTCCGTGAATGAGACCACTGAGCTACGGAGGACGGCAACGACCATCGTAAATAAGTTACTAAATGTGATATAGCGCCGCTCACTATCCACTGACTTGCACATTACTGCCATGCAGAGGACGGGTAACCCCCTTCACTGCAACTGCTTATAATGACTTAAGTCAATTGGCATAAGTCAATTGGGTAAGGGGGCTACCTTGTCTTCTGCATGGCAGTAACGTGCAAGTCAGTGGATAGTGAGCGGCGATATATCACATCTAGTAACTTATTCACGATGGTCGTTGCCGTCCCCCGTAGGTCAGTGGTCTCAACCGTGGAGTGGCAACAGTCAAGTTGCCGGTTTAAGTCTTACCAGGGGTCCGATGGAATGCGCAATGCTGACGATTCCAGAAAGATAAAACGAGCGTACAGCGCTTTTCCAGGCGTGTGTTGGCTAACTGAGTGAGTCTAAATGTGAGGAATTTCTACCTATACCATTCAACTCTCCTTATTACTCCTCTCTAACGTAGAATGTTTGAGAAAGTAGAAAACACATTCCCACCAGTCGTGTTCTGTAGGTTCCATTGCGAACGTAACGGAGTCGCTGGGATCCCGCCAACCCCGTGAGACAGAAAACTGACTCATAAAGCACCCTACATTGCAACATGAGATTTCCATGTTCTGTTTCCAATAGCAAACCAAAGTTAAACATAGGTGATAAACCCAACCAACATGTCTATAGGGAGTCTATAATCAGACATAAAGCTCGTCCTTCAAGCACTGCTGAATCACACAATGCATGCTCGTAACACAGCACCGACTCACCCCGAATGATCCACATAGTGCGGTAAAAGCTTTAAGAGAACATCATATATCTGTAAAACCAGTTCAGAAGTTGGTGCAACGATGAGTCCACCAATCTGTAATGAATAAAGTAGAGAGAATAGAGGTAACTTCGTGTGATTTCCAGGTGGCGTTTCTTCTTTTGAGGATTTCCAAGATAGGAATCAAGAAGGCGATGGTCTTACCGGAGCCTGTAACGGCCTCAACGGCGACGTCCTTGGAGCTTAGAAGTAGAGGGATGGCAGCTTTCTAAGAGAGAGCATGAAAGGAAAATGAAACATACTTGAACCGGAAGGGGTGAGGTAAATTTGAGGTCTTCCAGGGCACGTAAAGATTCCGTAGAAAGAGTCACACCATCAAGGTACCATGCTGAGTTTGCCATTTAGAAAACCTCGCTGTCCGAAATAGAAAGAAATTCGAAAAGGCGCTTAATGTAGGTAGGATGATTACAAAAGGCGAAAAATGGTTGTGGCCTATCAACACTGCGTAGATGCGCGCAGTCTGGTAGTATCCTTAATCTGGGTGCGACTGGTGATCGTCGCGTGGCAACGAGGGGTCGGCACGACGTATCGGGGCCTTGCTGATGCCACTCACTTTCAAGCCACTGAAACTGAAGCTGGCAAAACAATATAAACAATTTTGTAGTAGTAATCTCAGCAGTCTATCAACTAGACAAAGAGCCAACATAAAACCATGGAGATCAGCGGATAAGGGACCGCCATCGCGTCATAATCATCGTGGCATGGTAGTTGAAGGTGAGCAACACACTTCAGCAGGAAGAATGGAACATTTTGATAAAAAGTAGAACAAAACATCTGTAGGTTGTTTTTCACACGCCGATTTTTCTCTTTTTTTATCATTTTCAATGTTTGTAGTATTAAACATGTGAATCAATACAATACTGTACACAATTCTTCCACTGATTCCGGTTGCAGGCCATATCTTCAAGAGTGCTAAGCCATTGGCACTCATCTTTGGGTCCCCATTCTGGAAGACGTACGGATCCAATAGCGGCTAGACACGACGTCAGCGATTTCATGTGCTGCCGCCAAGTGGAAGGCTGACCACCACGCGGTCGCCTCCAGCCAAGTCTTTGACGAGCAAATAGAGCGCGATGCGGTAAACGCTCAGGTGCCATGCGCAGGACGTGACCGAGCCATCTCAACTGGCGCAACAAAACCAGTTTGTTGAAGGGAATACTCGCATTCCCCAAGATGCGACGTCGAACGCCATTGCTATTAACTCGATGTTGCCACCAAACACGAGCGATCCTCCTTAAGCAACCGTTATCGAACGCAGAAAGACGACGCATGTCTTCCACGCGAATCGGCCAGGACTCGCTCCCATACAACAATACTGAGCAAACTGATGCGCTGTAAACGCGGCCCTTTAGTGAGAATGAGACGTCAAAACGACGCCACAAGTGCCTCAGATTGACAAATGCCGATCGAGCTTTAGCGATGCGAAGAGAAAGTTCTTTGTTGATAGTGCCGTTAGCAGAAACACAGCTCCCAAGGTAGACGAAACTGCCTACCTGTTCAAGTTGTACACCTACGAGAGTGAGCACGGGAGCAGATGAAAATCAATCCTTGAGCAGTAGTTTACACTTCGATGGGGCGAAGCTCATGCCATACGTAGATGCTTCAACCGCCAAGCGATCCAGAATGAGTTGCATACTCTGAGGATCGTCAGCAAGTAAGGCGATATCATCAGCATAATCTAAGTCTGTCGCGCGCTCACCCGGCAGAAGCTCTAGGCCAAAATGTTGGAAACCTTCTAGAGCATTCGACAGAACGTCTTCGATTGCGAAGTTGAAGAGGAATAGGGACATAGGGCAGCCCTGTCGCACACTGCTATTGACAGCGAATTGCGAGGAAAGTTTGCCATAGACCTTCGCTCCGCCGGATGTATGAAGGTAAAGGGCCCGTAGGATGGTGGTATATTTCTCCGGCACCCCGTTCTTTAGCAAACGTAGAACAAAGACAATCCGACGTGGCCTTCAAATTTGGCTGTACTCTACTATTCCTGTCTGTGAAAGGAACCAATACACACGTTCACACTTAATAATTGTTATGGAGCCGTTCTTGCCTTTATTCACTCCTCGTTCTACGATGCTAATTCATTAGCGCAGGATTTTGAAACCCCTATGTGTTTCCACACTTGTGAATTATGCATTTTCCAACGGAAGCGTTATAAGAAAGAAATGGAAAAGAATTCATAAGCGTAGCAATTCTGCAAGAAAACATCGGGCTGAATGAAGGGTCGCTCATCAAAAAAAGAAAAGAGCTGAGCGTGCCAGCATTGATTAGCGCAAAGATCCGGTCGCTCCTTGGAAAATTAGATGAACGATCATGCACAGTCCGTTCAAGAGAATTTTCGAAGCTAGGTATTCTTATGCTGCAAGAAATCTGGATCCAAGATGAAGTGGCTGACATTGTCGTAACCGTAGGTAAACATATTTGTCCACGGGTTGACCGTCATGCGCTTATTAACACCAATCAACCTTGGTGCAATAGAACAAGACGCATCTTCTATTTCAACCGTTTATTCGAACAATGCAAGCTGCGTTTGAGTGGCTAACGCTCAATATCGTTGGCTAACATCTATATATCTCCTACCTGTCCCAAACGTAAGGCAGACATTTTACGAGGAATGTAAAGCAGCTGTTATAGAACACAGACTTTCCTATATGTGTAATCGCCTGAGATTACAATAGATTTGGTTCTAATTTTCTCACCACTCTCGGAGTACGGAACAGAATGAATTCGTCCACTAGATCAGACGCGACCCTGGACTTGATGTTCGTTAATTATGTGAAACTGCCCTCCGTATGCAATCGGGCTCCGAGTGGCAGTTCAAATCACTCAACAACCAAGATTACTCTTGATATCTGTAGCACGACAAACCATCAAGACATCACTCGCTGCAACGATAGAAGGTTTAGGGAGAGGTAGTGCTCTCCACAAAATATTGATCAACTTCGTGAAATGGTTGCATCCACAGAATTTAGTTTATTCTTTGACCGTGACACATCCAAATATTGTGACACTTTGGCAAGCTATCTAACTTCTTGTTTTAATATCTGATGTGCTTTGGAAACTCTATGTCCGCGCGGACATCTCGCCCCTCTACCTGAAGCAGCTGCGCTGAATCAAGGGGAAAGTGTACCAGTGGAAGATATGCGTACATATTTGTTTAGATTCAGATGCTCAGTGCCTAACAATTGAAAAAGAAAAAAAGTGCGTGCGAAAAATAACACATACAAATAAAAAGCGTTTAAAGAAAAAGGCGACATCTCAAAGAGGTCTCTCACTGTTCGTATAAACTAGGAGCTTTGCCATTTTAAACATGTGTATGTCCGGTTTACACTTAGGAACGGTAGCTGTCGCCAACTCTGGAAAATGCGGAAACAGCTTAGCGGAGTTACTCGACGTGCGTCCAGTTTTGATGTGGATGTAGAGAAATAAAACCAGGAGTTTTGTAACTACGGTACTATTATGGCTCCGGACCCTTCCTTTCCCTCAAGTTCTAGGGTCTGTCGTCTTATCGATTAATATCGACAAGGCAACTGCTAATACGTTACTGAGGCACCTAGGTTCCTGTAAGGCAAATACTTTGCACAAACTATCTCAAAGAATCGGGCAATTTACAGGCAACGCCTCTCGCATCTCTATACACCATGTGAAAGCAACAACGAAAAATCCCTGACTGCTGGAGTAGTATCAGTCTACACACAAGTGCCACAAAAAGATTCCATCAAATATCGACCAATTGCTTGTATTCATGATGACTTAAACGTACTAGAGAAATTCTTTCTTGAAATGGTGCTGTCGCAAACGCGTTCGAACGACCCCCTCCAGGTCACCAATCGTACTTTGAGGTCTATTCTAGATGTAGTGGTCTGCCTCATCATCGTCATCGCATGAGAAGAGAAACATATTCACATTGAGTGTTTTCCTGACTACAGCAACGCATTCGGTTGAGAAAACCACGAGTCGCTGTCAGAAGATCCACTCATTTGAAAAATACATCCCTCCATCGTCCATCTGTCGAGTGACTATTTTGCTGGACGTACTAAGATTATCCTAATCAGTGGCAGAGGATCCCCCATTGAGTACCAACGCCGGTGTACTTCAGGGAGCAATTCTGTCGTCTTTTCTCTTTTCTTCTTACATCGGCTCAATACCAGTACCTGAAAAAGCGACCCTACTAAAGTATGCCGACCTTTTCTTACTCAGGTGATGCAGGACGAGCCATGGACGGTTAGTTTAGAGCCTCCGTCGGAGGCCGAGGTCCGAAACGCGATCACAACCCCCAACCGTATTCGCGCCGCTGGCCCGGATTCCCTCCCACCTGCACTATTTAAGGATGGAGGTGAAGTCGTCTGCAAAGCACTGACCTCTCTATACGAACATATCTGGAAGGAAGAGAGTGTCCCGGCTAACTGGAGCGAATCGATTATAGTGGCATATACAAGAAGGACAGTCGCAGAGTGTTCTAACTACAGGGGTATTAGCTTAACGCCAGTTGTGACAAAATTATTGGCCTCGATTATTGTTCGTCGTCTAACTGCGGAGCGGGAATCCCGGATTAGAAAAGAACAGGCAGGTTTACGCCCAAGAGGTGGCTGTATAGACCATATATTCACTTTGCGGCAGGTGCTAGAGCAGCGCCACACATATTACAGACCGACAATAGCTGTGCTACTCGATTTTAATAGTGCGTTCGATTCAGTCGATCGATCGATTATTTTCGAAATACTTGCGCGGAAAGCTGTTCTCACGAAATATGTGAACATCTTTCGTGCTCTATACTCGAACACTACAGGCCGCGTCAGGGTCTACAGTGGCCTATGGGATAGCTTTCCGACTACAAGTGGCGTTCGTCAGGGTTGTCCGATTTCCCCATTTCTGTTCAATTTCGTCGTGGATTCTATCATGGTGTGTTCCCTTGGGGAATCTCACAATGTAGGCGTTGAGATCCCGCATGAGAAAGGATTAGTGGATCTTGATTATGCGGACGATATCGTCCTGCTTTTCGACGATGCTGCGGCCGTACAATCAACCCTGAACAGTCTGTCCAGAGTGGTCACATTATTTGGTATGCACTTCGCACCTTCAAAGTGCAAAGTGTTGCTGCAGGACCACTAGCCACTTAATGATCCCTTGACCCGTGCTAATGAGGAGCTCGAAGTGGTTGGTCAATTCACTTATGTTGGCAGTCGCATCAGCAACGATGGGCGCATAAAAACTGACTTCAGCTCACACATTGCAAAGGCCAGTACTGCTATCTTGAACCTGCGGCATCTTTGGCGACAGAAGGGAGTTTCCCTTCGTCTGAAAGGCCGTGTATACAAGGCTACAGCGACGGCCATTCTACTGTATGGTAGTGAGACTTGGCCCCTACGGTCTGAAGATCTGAGGCGCCTTCAAGTCTTTGACCATCTTTGTCCGCCAAGCATTGTTGGTGTCGGATGGCACCAGCCTGTCCGCAACGATGATGTGCGCAGACGAGTACTAGGTAGGGATTAACATGCTATTACCCTAGAACAACAGATAGCACTGAATAAGTTGTGTTAGCTCGGGCACGTGCTACGCATGTCTGGTGAACGCTTACAGAGGAGGTCCTTGTTAAGTCTACCAGGTGTAGGGTGGCGTAAGGTTCGAGGTCGACAGAAGTTGACTAAGCAGCGGGAAATGAAGTCACTGACGATCAAACCGCGTATATATACGTATATATATATATATATATATATATATATATATATATATATATATATATATAGAGAGAGAGAGAGAGAGAGAGAGAGAGAGAGAGAGACTGAGAATGCAAGCACGCGGTTATTAAATCGAATTCAGCGTGCCTACAAACGCTGCGCCGGTGCTGCCTACGTTCACTGCGGGACCCGTCGTCGCTTCGGCAGTGGTCCCGAGTGACGTCTCTCATGGCTCACTAGGCCACCATACAAGATTGGCGGCATCCGGTTTTGGAATTGCCTGTCACTGTGGCAAGCCACAGGACGCCTGCGCCTACAGAGGGACCATGGATGGCTTGCGCTGCACCACCCACAGCTCCAACCACACACCCCATATCCAGCGTAAACACGAAGGAATAAGACCGGGAGGCATGTGGATGGGAGCCACGTTTCATCAACGGAGCCGGCACACACTCCTTCACAGGCGAACAAAAGCACACTGTATTTGGGAATCAAGTGCACACAATGCAGTGGCTGGACCGTAGTCCGCTCCACACTGAATGCATGGAACCACTCTTTGAGCCTAGCACGGCCACAAGGACCGTGCACCCCGTCCCCTCCAGCAACGACCAACTGTCTCCTGGAGCCAGTAGGGACGAGGTAGCGGGTAAAAGACAGGTAGGCACCTTGTCAACATGCACATCAAGCGCAGCCATATCGGGGACATCAAGCAACAGTCAATCACTTGAAACGACAAAATCAAATAAAATAAATCCAATAATGCATACAGATACGGTGTCATAACTCTTCGCTAAATTAGCATATGTAGTAAGCTGGTTAGCAATGAATCCGCGATAAGGAAAAAGAATGTCCACAAGTTACTCAAAAATGCTACAAACGCAACAAAGTTACCGAAGATAAGCGCAATTAGTGTAAGCAACGTGGCCAGTTAATAGAAGATAATTCAGGTAGGCAGAAGAAACCAAATAACGTGGAATGAAATTTAGCCAGCCTAAAAAGACCTAGTTTAGGTGTAAGTTGGTTTAGCCCAACTGCGGTGAAGAAGCATCAAGAATGCAACATCAGCCGCAGCCTTAGTCTACATACATGGTTGGCAGCATCCGCTGTCGGATTTGCCTGTCACTGTGGCAAGCCACAGGACGCCTGCGCCTACAGAGGGACCATGGATGGCTTGCGCTGCACCACCCACAGCTCCAACCACACACCCCATATCCAGTGTAAACCCGAAGGAATAAGACCGGGAGGCATGCGGATGGGAACCACGTTTCATCAACGGAGCCGGCCCACACTCCTTCACAGGCAAACACAAGCACGCTGTATTTGGGAATCAAGTGCACACAATGCAGTGGCTGGACCGTAGTCCGCTCCACACTGAATGCATGGAACCACCCTTCGAGCCTAACACAGCCACACGGACCGTGGACCCCGTCCCCTCCAGCAACGACCAACTGTCTCCTGGAGCCAGTATGGACGAGGTAGTGGGTAATAGACAGGTAGGCACCTTGTCAACATCCACATCAAGCGCAGCCACACCGGGGATATCAAACAACAGCCAAATACTTGAGAGAGAGAGAGAAAGAAAAAGAGAAAAACTCGATAAATGCATAAGGAAACGGTGATATAAACCTTAATTAAATAGCATATGTAATAAGTTGTTTACAAACAAATCCTAGCTAAGTGCACGAGGTCAGGAAGTATAGTGCACGGAATGCCACGAACACAAAAATGTTATGGAAATCGAATACAATTGGCTTAGGCGATGTGTGCAAGTTAATGGAATAGAGTACATGGAGATATTTATTTGAGAAAGAAAAGCATTAAAGTAAAAACTGTAAACCCACCACCTGAAATAAAGAGACTTAGCATGCAAGCACGCGGTTAGTAGATTGAATTCAGCGTGCCTACAAACGCTGCGTCAGCTCGCCGCAATTCTCTGCAGGACCCTTCGTCGCTTCTGTAGTGGCCCCAAAGGGCCTAGCTCATGACCCACCAGACATTCATATGAGAAAGAAAGGAATAAGGAGAGAACCGAAAACCCACCACCTGAAATGAAGAGACTTAGCATGCAAGCACGCGGTTAGTAGATTGAATTCAGCGTGCCTACAAACGCTGCGCCGGAGCTGCCTACGTTCACTGCGGGACCCGTCGTCGCTTCAGTAGTGGTCCCGAGTGACCTCTCACATGGCTCACTAGGCCTGCCTGAATAAGGCACTCGCGACCGCATGTTCTACAGAACCATGCGCTCGATGTCGATGGAGTACAATTCATTGGTGCTTGCCGCTTCTTCGCTTCATGCATGAGGGCTTTCTCTCGCACTTCAGCAACTGCCTTTGTGATTAGATCGCGCCATGCACCACGATCAACCGCCTTCGATTCCCATGATCTGCAATCAAGATTAGAACGTGTGAGGCTCACTATAATCATGTCCTGGTAACGTAACTTCGGTTTCCCTACATGCCGCTTCCCTTTACTCAGCTGACCGTATAAAAGTTGTTTCGGTATCCGCGCCGAATCCATACGGCTCACGCGACCGAGCCACCTCAGGTGCCGCAGTAAAAGTATGCCATCCACTGCATACATCCCACTTCGGCGCAACACTTCCGTGTCTGCAACTCTGTCGCCCCAGCCGATCCGCAAAATTCGTCGCAGACACTGCTGATGGAACCGCTCGAGATATCGCACATCCCGACGGTACATCGTCCACGTTTCACTGCTGTATAGAAGAACGGACAGTACCATGGATTTGTACACCATCAGCTTCGTGCCAATGCTAAGCTGATGGTTGTTCCACACTCGGTACTCAAGTTTCCCGAATGCCGCCGCTGCCTTCGACACGCGAATACGCAACTCAACGTGTAGCTGCTGATCAGTCGACATCACACTCCCAAGGTAGCAGAAGCGGGAGGTGGTTTCCATTCCTTAAGCGCCTATGCTGATTCACGGCAATATTGAAGATTGTACCTGCTGGAAGAGACAGACAGTTTTGCTTGTGTTGATAGTGAGCCCGAATTTGGCGGCTGTCGAAGCCAGAGCACTAGTCATGTGCTGCAACTCATCCGCGCTGTTTGAGAACAACGCACAGTCGTCAGCAAACAGCAACATACGGTTAGTTGTCTCACAGAGTAGAGTTCTCGCACCGAAACGACGGATGTTCAGCAACCCACCATCAATACGGTGCTCCAAACGCACACCGTAAGCACAAGCCGCATCAAAAGCACAAGACATCATGCATGAAGATATATATTAAACAGGGCAGGAGCTAAGACACAGCCTTGCTTCACACCAGAGACAATTGCAAAGTCATCCGAGGTCTCTCCACTCAGCTGCATCCTCCCTCGCATACCACTGTGCAGACATTCAATTAAACTTACAAACTTACGCGGGCAACCAAACTTACCCAACACCAGCCACAATGCCTCGCGGTTCATCGTATCAAATGCCTTGGTGAAATCAACAAAAAGCGAGTACAATGGCAGGTGTCGTTCTCTGCACTTCTCTTGCAGCTGACGAGCCGCAAACACCATATCTATAGTGCTGCGACCCGAACGGTATCCACATTGCTCTTCCGCCACGTTAGGTTCCACAACCTGACTGAGGGAGCGGTTGAGCAGGATTCGGGCAACCACCTTACCCACACAACACAGCAAGTTGATGCCACGATAATTCGTGCAACATTGCTTGCTACCTTTGCCCTTGTACAGTGGTAGCACAAGGGCATCCTTCAGCTCAGCAGGCACCTCCTCCTCAATCCACACGCGTTGCACCAAGTGGTGTGGCGCAGTCACCAACGCGGGTCCGCCGTGTTTCAATACTTCAGGCGGGATCCCGTCACCTCCGGCACATTTGCCGTTTCGCAGCTGAACAAGTGCTCTCTGCGTCTCATCCAATGTCGGCGTGTCCGCTAGACACGTCTTCACATCGTGCTGCTTGAGGCCGTTCAATGTAGGCCAGTCGATCTCTGAACGGTTGTTCAAGAGACAGTCAAAGTGTTTCCGCCAGACCTGCATCATGTCAGTAGTCTGAGTGCAGGTACCGCCTGAACTAACATCGATCAGTGTCCTCAGCGGCTCCAATCTCGGTCCATACACTGCCTTCAAGGAGTCAAAGAATTCCTTGTGTTGGCGGCGTTCGGCGTAGCATTCTATCTGCTTCGCGTTCTCCGTCCACCATGCATTTTTAATGCGACGGAGCTCTCGGGTCAGTCGCCGTCGAAGTTTGCGAAACTGACTACTCTTCCCCAAGTCACTGGGGTCTGCCACATGTGCAGCAAATGCTGCATTCTTCTCCGACACCAATGCGCCAATCGTCACATTGTTGTCATCAAGCCAATCAGGCCGCTTACAGTTTGCGCGCCCGATGGTCTCCTCGGCAGCAGCTGTCACCTGGTCGCGAATATGGTGCCACAGGTCGCCCACTGTGGCTATGCAGTCCACATCACACAGGCGTGCAGCCATCGCCTTCTCCAGCTCAGTACGTTTCGCTCCAGTACCGAGGGAGAGAATGTTAAATTTACGCCGATTCTCGGCGGGAGTGCAATACATCGATTTACGAAAATATATGTACAGTTTGGTACGCACCAACTCGTGACCAGTACCACACTCAGCTCCACGCAGTACACGTGTCATGCGCACTTCACGCATATCACGCTGACGTACGATGACATAGTCGAGCAGGTGAGCGTGACCACTCCGTGGGTGCGTCCAAGTTGCTATATCACTCGCACTCAGTGCAAACCGAGTGTTCGTGATCGTCAGGCCGAGTGGCACACAGTGAGAGCAGCCTGTCACCGTTCGCATTCGCTGAACCAATGCCATGCGAACCGATAACATCTGTCCACACCGATGCATCACGCCCAACGCGCGCGTTGAAATCACCCAGCAGAAATAGTCGTCCGCTATTCGGCACAGACCGTATCACGGAGGATAGCTCAGTGTAGAACTGATCACGCGTGGCATCAGCATAACACATGGTCGGACCGTACGTGCTTATAAAAGTAGCAAACTTACCTCTTCCGAGTCGTAGGCGAACAGTCATCAGTCGCGCGCCGATGCCCGTTGGTTCACCCACCAACTGGCCATGGAGGCGAGCGGATATTGCAAATCCGACCCCATGTTTACGTGGTGCTGAGGCGGCGTTGCCCACCCAGTAGAATGTGTAGCCAGCACCTGCTTTATGCAACTTACCTTGCTCAGCGAACCGGGTTTCACTGAGCGCCGCAATATCGATGTGGTAACGCGCCAGCTCCATCGCGACCAGTGCAGTGCGTCGCTCCGGGCGCTCGCTGGAGTTCCGGTCCAGTAGTGTGCGCACGTTCCAGCACCCGATGCTGAGTGCGTTGCGCGTAGGCATACGATTGCATTGGTGGGCAATCGCACGCGAGGTGCTCGTTGTGCTTCGGAGGTTTGCTTAAGGGACTCCACCCGGAGATTTGGCTCAATAGCCTGATCCACAAGGCAGTGGATAAATTGGAGGTTTGCATGAGGGACTCCACCCGGAGCCTTTGGCTCAATAACCTGACACACAAGGTAGTGGATAAATTGGAGGTTTGCTGGAGGGACTCCACCCGGAGCATTTGGCTCAATAGCCTGACCGACAAGGCAGTGGGGAGCAGATCCAGCTCGGGAATGTGATTGCAGAGACAGATTGGGATCTGCTTGACGGCCGTCACACGCAGCCTTTGAAGTACTGGAACGATTCATATATGTTTTGCGATCGTAGTAGGATACTCCTGCGATCACCTCCAGAAGCGGGTGGGTTTTGGCGGGTTTTCACCAATTTGAGCATGGGCTGCCTGGCTTGAGGCGGGCAATAGCAAATCATTGAATACCCGGAAGTACCCTCCCACCGTCGGAGACAATGCGTGACGCTCGTACTCTACGCCAATCGAGCTGTGAGCTTTTAACCTATAGACCTGGTGTTTCCCATGGCTAGGTTTTACGGGAAGAGGGCCATCGACCACTTGCTAACCTCCGAAGAGGATGGACTAGGATACTGGCAAAGCGCCCACACCTGACAGGAGAACGGGTCGGGTCCTCAGGTAAAGCCTTCGATTAAATGAACACCGGAAAGGCAGCGGGTCTAGCACATGGTCAGTTCACTGACTCATGCGGATTGGACTCCTGGATCTTAGCAGGTAGTAGGGCGAAACCCAAAGCCCACCCAGCGGTCGCCACGTAGAGGCGCCCAGGACATGAGACTATGGCGCAACAGTAGCAGGAGTGGGTAGACCATCTGTCAGGATCTAGCCACTACCAGCCTCAGCGCACCATAGGCCCTCCCGCCAGCCACAATACATGGTTAGCGGCATCCGGTTTCGGATTTGCCTGTCACTGTGGCAAGCCACAGGACGCCTGCGCCTACAGAGGGACCATGGATGGCTTGCGCTGCACCACCCACAGCTCCAACCACACACCCCATATCCAGTGTAAACCCGAAGGAATAAGACCGGGAGGCATGCGGATGGGAACCACGTTTCATCAACGGAGCCGGCCCACACTCCTTCACAGGCAAACACAAGCACACTGTATTTGGGAATCAAGTGCACACAATGCAGTGGCTGGACCGTAGTCCGCTCCACACTGAATGCATGGAACCACCCTTCGAGCCTAACACAGCCACACGGACCGTGGACCCCGTCCCCTCCAGCAACGACCAACTGTCTCCTGGAGCCAGTATGGACGAGGTAGTGGGTAATAGACAGGTAGGCACCTTGTCAACATCCACATCAAGCGCAGCCACACCGGGGATATCAAACAACAGCCAAACACTTGAGAGAGAGAGAGAGAGAAAGAAAAAAATAAAAACAAAAAGAGAAATACTCGATTAATGTCTAGGGAAACGGTGATATAAACCTTAATTAAATAGCATATGTAATAAGTTGTTTACAAACAAATCCTAGCTAAGTGCACGAGGTCAGGAAGTATAGTGCACGGAATGCCACGAACACAAAAATGTTATGGAAATCGAATACAATTGGCTTAGGCGATGTGTGCAAGTTAATGGAATAGAGTACAGGGAGATATTTATATGAGAAAGAAAAGCATTAAAGTAAAAACTGTAAACCCACCACCTGAAATAAAGAGACTCAGCATGCAAGCACGCGGTTAGTAAATCGAATTCAGCGTGCCTACAAACGCTGCGCCAGCTCGCCGCAATTCTCTGCAGGACCCTTCGTCGCTTCTGTAGTGGCCCCAAAGGGCCTAGCTAATGGCCCACTAGACGTTTATATGAGAAAGAAAGGAATTAGGAGAGAACCGAAAACCCACCACCTGAAATGAAGAGACTTAGCATGCAAGCATGCGGTTAGTAAATCGAATTCAGCTTGCCTACAAACGCTGCGCCGGAGCTGCCTACGTTCACTGCGGGACCCGTCGTCGCTTCGGCAGTGGTCCCGAGTGACGTCTCTCATGGTTCACTAGGCCTGCCTGACTAAGGCACTCGCGACCGCATGTTTTACAGCACCATGCGCTCGATATCGATGGAGTACATACATGCATACATACATGGTTGGCGGCATCCGCTTTCGGATTTGCCTGTCACTGTGGCAAGCCACAGGACGCCTGCGCCTACAGAGGGACCATGGATGGCTTGCGCTGCACCACCCACAGCTCCAACCACACACCTCATATCCAGCGTAAACACGAAGGAATAAGACCGGGAGGCATGCGGATGGGAACCACGTTTCATCAACGGAGCCGGCACACACTCCTTCACAGGCAAACACAAGCACACTGTATTTGAGATAGCAAGCGCACACAAGGCGGTGGCTGGACCGTAGTCCGCTCCACACTGACTGCATGGAACCACTCTTTGAGCCTAGCACGGCTACAAGGACCGTGCATCTCGTCCCCTCCAGCAACGACCAACTGTCTCCTGGAGCCAGTATGGACGAGGTAGTGGGTAAAAGACAGGTAGGCACTTTGTCAACATACACATCATGCGCAACCATACCAGGGATATCAAACAACAGCCATTCACTTTAAACGACAAGCTGAAATAAAATAAATCCAATAATGCATACAGATACGGTGGCATAACTCTTCGCTAAATTACCATATGAAGTAATTTGGTTAGCAACAAATCCGTGATAAAGAAAAAATTTCCACAAGTTACTTAAAATGCGACAAACGCAACAAAATTACCGGGGATAAGCGCAATTAGTGTAAGCAAACTGGCCAGTTAATAGAACATTATTCAGGGAGGCAGAACAAACCAAATAAAGCGGAATGAAATTTAGCCAGCTTAAAAAGACCTAGTTTAGGTGTAAGTTGGTTTAGCCCAACTGCGGTGAAGAAGCATCAAGAATGCAACATCAGCCTCGGGTGGTTGGTTTTCGGCTCTGTCCTAATGCCTTTCTTACTCATATAAATGTCTAGTGGGTTATGAGCTAGGCCCTTTTGGGCCACTACAGAAGCGACGAAGGGTCCTGCAGAGAATTACGGCGAGCCGGCGCAGCGTTTGTAGGCACGCTGAATTCGATTCGATTTACTAACCGCGTGCTTGCATGCTAAGTCTCTTTATTTCAGGTGGTGGGTTTGCAATTTTACCTTAATGCTTTTCATTTTCATATAAATATCTCCCTGTACTCTATTCCATTAACTTGCACACATCGCCTAAGCCAATGGCATTCGATTTCCATTTTTGTGGTCGTGGCATTCCGTGAACTATACTTTCTGACCTCGTGCACTTAGCTAGGATTTGTTTGTAAACAACTTATTATATATGCTCATTAATTTAAGATTTATGTCACCGTTTCCTTTTGCAATAATCAAGTTTTACTCTCCTCTTTTTCTCTCTCCCTTTCTCCCTCAAGTGATTTGCTGTTGTTTGATATCCCCGGTGTGGCTGCGCTTGATGTGCATGTTGAGAAGGTGCCTACCTGTCTATTACTCACCATCTCGTCCAAACTGCCACCAGGAGACAGTTGGTCGTTGCTGGAGGGGACGGGGTGCACGGTTCTTGTGGCCGAGCTAGGCTCAAAGAGCGGTTCCATGCACTCAGTGTGGAGCGGACTAAGGTCCAGCCACCGCCTTGTATGCGCTTGATTTCCCAAATACAGTGTGCTTGTGTTTGCCTATGAAGGAGTGTGGGCCGGCTCCGTTGATGAAACGTGCTTCCCATCCGCATGCCTCCCGGTCTTATTCCTTCGGGTTTACACTGGATATGGGGTGTGTGGTTGGAGCTGTGGGTGGTGCAGCGCAAGCCATCCATGGTTCCTCTGTAGGCGCAGGCGTCCTGTGGCTTGCCACAGTGACAGGCAAATCCGAACCCGGATGCCGCCAAACATTTATATATATATATATATATATATATATATATATATATATATATATATATATATATATATATATATATATATATATATATATATACGGCGAGAGAGCCAATGGTTCGAGGAGGCTGCTGGTGGCTAGATCATGACAAATGATCTACCACTGCTGCTACTGCTGCGCCATAGTCTCATGTCCTGGGCGCCTCTACGTGGCGACCGCTGGGTGGGCTTTGGGTTTCGCCCTACTACCTGCTAAGATCCAGGAGTCCAATCCGCATGAGTCAGTGAACTGACCATGTGCTAGACCCGCTGCCTTTCCGGTGTTCATTTAATCGAAGGCTTTACCTGAGGACCCGACCCGTTCTCCTGTCAGGTGTGGGCGCTTTGCCAGTATCCTAGTCCATCCTCTTCGGAGGTTAGCAAGTGGTCGATGGCCCTCTTCCCGTAAAACCTAGCCATGGGAAACAACAGGTCTATAGGTTAAAAGCTCACAGCTCGATTGGCGTAGAGCACGAGCGTCACGCATTGTCTCCGACGGTGGGAGGGTACTTCCGGGTGTTCAATGGTTTGCTATTGCCCGCCTCAAGCCAGGCAGCCCATGCTCAAATTGGTGAAAACCCGCCAAAACCCACCCGCTTCTGGAGGTGATCGCAGGAGTATCCTACTACGATCGCAAAACATATATGAATCGTTCCAGTACTTCAAAGGCTGCGTGTGACGGCCGTCAAGCAGATCCCAATCTGTCTCTGCAATCACATTCCCGAGCTGGATCTGCTCCCCACTGCCTTGTCGGTCAGGCTATTGAGTCAAAGGCTCCGGGTGGAGTCCCTTAAGCAAACCTCCGAAGCACAACGAGCACCTCGCGTGCGATTGCCCACCAATGCAATCGTATGCCTACGCGCAACGCACTCAGCATCGGGTGCTGGAACGTGCGCACACTACTGGACCGGAACTCCAGCGAGCGCCCGGAGCGACGCACTGCACTGGTCGCGATGGAGCTGGCGCGTTACCACATCGATATTGCGGCGCTCAGTGAAACCCGGTTCGCTGAGCAAGGTAAGTTGCATAAAGCAGGTGCTGGCTACACATTCTACTGGGTGGGCAACGCCGCCTCAGCACCACGTAAACATGGGGTCGGATTTGCAATAACCGATCGTCTCCATGGCCAGTTGGTGGGTGAACCAACAGGCATCAGCGCGCGACTGATGACTGTTCGCCTACGACTCGGAAGAGGTAAGTTTGCTACTTTTATAAGCACGTACGGTCCGACCATGTGTTGTCATCCTGACACGCGTGGTCAATTCTACACGCAAATATTTTCCATGGTACGATATGTGCACAGGAGCGACCGACTATTTCTGCTGGGTGATTTCAACGCGCGCGTTGGGCGTGATGCATCGGTGTGGACAGATGTTATCGGTTCGCATGGCATAGCTTCAGCGAATGTAAACGGTGACAGGCTGCTCTCACTGTGTGCCACTCGGCCTGACGATCACGAACACTCGGTTTGCAATGAGTGCGAGTGATATTCCAACTTGGACGCACCCACGGAGTGGTCACGCTCACCTGCTCGACTATGTCATCGTACGTCAGCGTGATATGCATGAAGTGCGCATGACACGTGTACTGCGTGGAGCTGAGTGTGCCACTGATCACAAGTTGGTGCAAAGCAAACTGCACATATATTTTCGTAAATCGATGTATTGCACTCCCGCCGAGAATCGGCGTAAATTTAACATTCTCTCCCTCGGTACTGGGGCGAAACGTACTGAGCTGGAGAAGGCGATGGCTGCACGCCTATGCGATGCAGACTGCATAGCCAAAGTGGGCGACCTGTGGCACCATATTCGCGACCAGGTGACAGCTGCTGCCGAGGAGACCATCGGGCGCGCAAACTGTAAGCGGCCTGATTGGCTTGATGACAACAATGTGACGATTGGCGCATTGGTGTCGGAGAAGAATGCAGCATTTGCTGCACATGTGGCAGACCCCAGTGACTTGGGGAAGAGTAGTCCGTTTCGCAAAACTTCGACGGCGACTGACCCGAGAGCTCCGTCGCATTAAAAATGCATGGTGGACGGAGAACGCGAAGCAGATAGAATGCTACGCCGAACGCCGCCAACACAAGGAATTCTTTGACTCCTTGAAGGCAGTGTATGGACCGAGGTTGGAGCCGCTGAGGACGCTGATCGATGTTAGTTCAGGCGCTACCTACATACAGACTACAGACATAATGCAGATCCGGCGAAAATACCAAGACTGACTCTTGAATAACGGTTCAGAGATCGACTGGCCTACATTGAACGGCCTCAAGCAGCACGATGTGAAGACGAGTCTCGCGGACACGCCGACACTGTATGAGACGCAGAGAGCACTTGTTCAGCTGCGAAACGGCAAGTCTGCTGAAGCCGACGGGATCCCGCCTGAAGTATTGAAACACGGCGGACCCGCGTTGGTGACTGCGCCACACCACTTGGTGCAACGCGTGTGGATTGAGGAGGAGGTGCCTGCTGAGCTGAAGGATGCCCTTGTGCTACCACTGTACAAGGGCAAAGGTAGCAAGCAATGTTGCACGAATTATCGTGGCATCAACTTGCTGTGTTGTGTGGGTAAGGTGGTTGCCCGAATCCTGCTCAACCGCTCCCTCAGTCAGCTTGTGGAACCTAACGTGGCGGAAGAGCAATGTGGATACCGTTCGGGTCGCAGCACTATAGATATGGTGCCTGCGGCTCGTCAGTTGCAGGAAAAGTGCATAGAACGACACCCGCCATTGTACTCGCTTTTTGTTGATTTCACCAAGGCATTTGATACGATGAACCGCGAGGCATTGTGGCTGGTGTTGGGTAAGTTTGGTTGCCCGCGTAAGTTTGTAAGTTTAATTGAATATCTGCACTGTGGTATCCGAGCGAGGGTGAAGCTGAGTGGAGAGACCTCGGATGACTTTGCAATTGTCTCTGGTGTGAAGCAAGGCTGTGTCTTAGCTCCTGCCCTGTTTAATATATATCTTCATGCATGATGTCTTGTGCTTTTGATGCGGCTTGGGCTTACGGTGTGCGTTTGGAGCACCGTATTGATGGTGGGTTGCTGAATATCCATCGTTTCGATGCGAGACCCCTACTCTGTGAGACAACTATCGGTAGGCTGTTGTTTTCTGACGACTGTGCGTTGTTCTCAAACAGCGCGGATGAGTTGCAGCACATGACTAGTGCTCTGGCTTCGACAGCCGCCAAATTCGGGCTCACTATCAACACAAGCAAAACTGTCTGTCTCTTTCAGCAGGTACAATCTTCAATATTGCCGTGAATCAGCATAGGCGCTTAAGGAATGGAAACCACCTCCCGCTTCTGCTACCTTGGGAGTGTGATGTCGACTGATCAGCAGCTACACGTTGAGTTGCGTATTCGCGTGTCGAAAGCAGCGGCGGCATTCGGGAAGCTAGAATACCGAGTGTGGAACAACCATCAGCTTAGCATTGGCACGAAGCTGATGGTGTACAAATCCATGGTACTGTCCGTTCTTCTATACAGCAGGAAAACGTGGACGATGTACCATCGGGATGTGCGATATCTCGAGCGGTTCCATCAGCAGTGTTTGCGACGGATTTTGCGCATCAGTTGGAGTCACAGAGTTGCTGACACGGAAGTGTTGCGCCGAAGTGGGATGTATGCAGTGGACTGCATAGTTTTGCTGAGACACCTGAGGTGGCTCGGTCGCGTGAGCCGTATGGATTCGACGCGGATAACGAAACAACTCTTATACAGTCACCTGAGTATTGGGAAGCGGCATGTGGGAAAACCAAAGCCTCGTTACCAGGACATGATCAAATGAACCTCTCAAGTTCTGATCTTGATTGCAGGTAATGGGAATCGAAGGCGGTTGATCGGCGTGCATGGTGCGATCTAATCACAAAGACAGTTGCCGAAGTGAGGAAGAAAGACCTCATACATGCAGAGAAGAAGCGGCAAGTGCGGAAGCGACAAGCACCGATGGGTTGTACTCCATCGACATGGAGCGCATGGTACTGTAACACATGCGGTCGCGAGTGCCTGAGGCAGTCAGGCCTAGTAAGCCATGAGCGAGGCCACTAGGGACCACTACTGAAGCGACGACGTCCTACAGAGAACGTAGGCACAAACGACGAAGCGTTTGTAGGTACGCTGCATTCGATTTACTAACCACCTGCTTGCATGCTAAGTCTATTTATTTCAGGTGGTGGGTTTGCAATTTTTTCCCAATGCTTTCCTTTCCCATATAAATGCCTACCTATACTCTCTTCCATAAGCTTGTACACGTCGCTTAAGCGAATTGTAGTTACTTTCGATAACATTTTCGTGTTTTTGGCATTCCCGCAAAATATACTTTCTGACCTCGTGAACTTATCTCGGCATTCGTTTGTAAACAACTTATTTCATATGCTCATTAATTTAAGATTTATGTCACCGTTTCTTTGTGCATTACTCGATTCATTTTCTTTGTTATCTTTCTCTCAAGTGATTGGCTGTTGCTTGATATTCCCGGTGTGGCTGCGCTTGATGTGGATGTTGACAAGGTGCCTACCTGTCTATTACCCACTACCTCGTCCATACTGGCTCCAGGAGACAGTTGGTCGTTGCTGGAGGGGACGGGGTCCACGGTTCTTGTGGCTGTGCTAGGCTCGAAGGGTGGTTCCATGCATTCAGTGTGGAGCGGACTACGGTCCAGCCACTGCCTTGTGTGCACTTGATTCCCAAATACAGCGGGCTTGTGTTCGCCTGTGAAGGAGTGGGGGTCGGATCCGTTGATGAAACGTGGCTCCCATCCACATGCCTCCCGGTCTTATTCCTTCGGGTTTACACTGGATATGAGATGAATGGATGGAGCTGTGGGTGGTGCAGCGCAAGCCATCCATGGTCCCTCTGTAGGAGCACGTGTACTGTGGCTGGCCACAGTGACAGGCAAATCCGAAACCGGATGCTGACAAGCCATATTATACACAACCTGTGGTACAGATATTGTACCATCAGAATCATGGCTGAATAGGAAAACAGTATGAATAATAAGAAAAGAGCAACAACAGCAAAGCTTTTTGTGTCTAGTTTACGACACAGTTTTTGAAATTTTTTCCAGCTTGTTCTTTTTTAGGGGGAGGAATAAGGGACACCGCAACACATCGATGCACACGTCCGTCATTGGCATCGATCTTGAGCCATGGCTTCCAAGGTCTTCAAGTAGTAAGTATCCGCATCTCTCGGACGCCAACCAGGTAGTCGATATCTACCGGCCGAAGCCAACTGCTTCGTCAGCTTTTTCATGCGGCTTTTCCATGTTGCAGGGTGTCCGCCAGACCGTCTCTTCCAGCCCTGTCCAGCAACCGCAAATAACGCACAACGCGGGTAACGCTGGACAGACATGCGCAATACGTGTCCCAACCACCGCAGTTGATGCAGTGAGACAAGCTCCTCGAGAGAGTGGCTTCCACGTCCCAATACACGTTGTCTAACTTCCACATTGTTTACGTGGTGCTGTCACCACACACAGGCAATGGACCGCAGACAGCGGTGCTCGAAGACGGATAGCTTGCGCAAGTCATCTTTACGAATGGGCCAGGTCTCGCATCCGAACAACAGTACAGTACGAACAGTTGCACAATAGACCCGTCCTTTGATGGAGAGACGAATGTCGGGGCGTCGCCACAAGTGCCTCAGCCTAGAAAAAGCAAGGCCTGCTCTCGAGATGCACATCGAAATCTCGTCTCCAACAGCCCCGCCAGTAGTGATGGAACTTCCCAAGTAGACAAAACTCTCGGCAATCTCTAGTGTCTCACCACCAAGAGTGAGTGCAGGCAGAGGCACCTGCCAGTCTTGGAAGAGAGCCTTGCATTTGGATGGCGAAAAGTACATACCACACTTTGATGTTTCAATCGCCAAGCGGTTTAGTGCAAGTTGGACGACGTGTGGATCGTCACCCAGTAAGACGATATCATCAGCATAATCCAAATCAACAACTCGACTACCTGGGAGGAGCTCAACGCCAGCATTCAAAGAATCGCCCAGAGCGTTCCTCAGGACATGCTCAATGGCAAAGTTGAATAGGAACGGAGAGATAGGGGATCCTTGTCGAACTCCACTGGAGAGCACAAAGGTAGGCGAAAACTTGTCATAAACCCTAACGCTGCCCGAGGTCAGAGTATAGAGAGCGCGCAGTACGGAGATGAACTTCTTGGAGACACCATTCCACAGTGGGCAGTGCCACAGTACCGTACGATCGACAGAATCGAAGGCTGCACGGATATCCAGGAACACAGCAATCGTTGGCCTCTGATATACATGGCGGAGCTCGAGGATCTGGCGGAGTGTGAAGAGCTGATCGATGCAGCCGCGACCAGGACGAAACCCACCTTGTTCTTCTTGTTGCAACGATTCGCGTGTTGGGGATAGTCTGCGAAGTATGGTGGACACCAACAGCTTGCAAACGACGGGGACTAAGCTTATGCTTCTTTAATTGGAGTAGATTATGCGCAGGCCCATTTTGAAGATGGGGATGACTATCGATTCACTCCAAGAAGATGGAACTCTCTTTCGACCAAACTTTCGAGAACAAAGCGGTGAGTTCTAGAACCAGCGAAGCGCCACCATCTTTAAATAGAGCTGGAGGAAGACCATCAGGGCCGGGGGCTTTATAACGCTTCATGTGCTGGAGTTCCTGCTCGAGTTCCTGGGAAGAAGAAGGATCTGTGGGGGTAGACCACTCGGTTCCAGCGCGAGCGCCAGAGGTAGTAGAGGGAGCTGGGGGTCAACAAAACTGCGAGCCAAAATATTCGGTCCATCGTTCCAACCGGCGTTGAAGATTGGTGATTAAGGTGCCATCCTCTTCGCATATTGTTTCACTTATACCAGATCGAACACCTTCGGTGACTCGAATGAAATGGAAAAGTTTTCTGGTATTACCAGAGAGACTAGCAAGCTCCATCTCCCTAGCACGTTCACACCACTAAGCTTCGAAGTCCATTTGCAGACTCCTACGCAACTCTCCACCAAGGGCATGGCGTTCTTCACTGTGTCTGGAATCCGACGGGATCAAGCGGCGTTTGTCCATCAGCGACAAGGAGACAGCGGGAATCCAATGCGTCGGTGGGTGACGGACAACTCCACAAGTGTTGTTACTGGCGGAAACTGAGGCATCTTTGGTCTGCGCCCACTGCAAATCGAGATCACCATCAACAGTTGAGGCAAGCAAGGTTGACAGTGAGGCTTGGCACCTGGTTACAATCTCAGGATTTTGTAGATTTGCGACGTCCGGTAGGTAGTGAGCGCGCTTAGATGATCCTCCGAAACGCATGCAAATCTTAGCACGAAGCAATGCGTGATCGGAGTCTAGATAAGTTGACCAGTACGGACCGCAGTCCGTTACGCTTCCGCGCCATCTGTAGCTGATTGCTATGTGGTCAAGCTGGGAGCACTCTTGCGTTTATGAGGGCGGGCGCCAGGTAGCAGTGTGTCTCCTCGTATGCCGAAAAACTAGTGCTCGAAAGAAACAAGCGATGATCAGAGCAAAGAGCAAGCAGTCTGTCTCCATTGTCCAATCGACTGCCACCGAGACCAAAACTACCCCCAAGGTGGTGCTCGCTTGGTGGAAAACGGCCAAGCCGTGCGTTAAAGTCCCCGGCAAGAATGACTATATCAGTCCTTTTGGAGAAACGCAGAAGTTCATGTAGCTGCTGGTAAAAGCTTTCTTTAACTGCGTCCGGGCTGCAGTCTGTAGGGGCGTAGGCGGAGACGACAAACATGGCACGCTTAACGTCTCGACGCCTGCTTACGTTACATGAACCTCGTAGTCTGACTGCATATAGCCGACGGTTTACTGGGATCCAGTCAAGCAGAGCTGATTCAGCCCTGGCACTCAGTGCAACCCCAACACCAGCTTGGCCAGTGGCGGCAGATTCTGGGTCTCCGGAAAGCCGCAAGTGGTATTTGGCGTCAGGGTTTACCGGAGAGGCCATTCTGATGACGGCGCTAGAGTTTTGTAATCTGGTCTCTGAAAGGCAACAGATGTCTACCGAAAGCATTTCAAGAGTAAGGGCTAGACATGCTTGTCGTCCGATCTGCATCAAAGTTCGAAGATTAAACGGTGCGAGGATGAATGGTAAACCAGGTCGACGAAGAGCTGGAGCTTCGGAAGAGTGGGAGGCGGTTGCGATCGTAGGACATTGAAAAACGGGAGTTTGGCTGTTGCTTCCATCAGTTGCGGGACGTGGGTCGTTTGTGACGGTGACCCTAGAAGACATAAGAGTACATACAGGTGAGGGACGGGAGGAGGGGTGATCTGTGAGTGGAGGTTGTGCGGTTGAGTTAGCATAGAAGATAGGCGTAGCGGGAGCAGTAGTAGGCAGCGTGGTTGCACAGACCGAAGTAGAGGGTTGTCTTAGGGGGCCCAACCCCGAGCCTTTGATCAAAGATCTAACCTACAAGGCAGCAGGACGATGTGAAGGCATGGCAACCCGTTAGGAGCCGGTGACCAAATAGATGGTTCATACGCCTTTCGGTATGTGAAGGACCGGAGGCTCAACACACCCTTGAAGTACAATGCCTCTAAGGGAGGGCAAGGGGCAGTGACTTTATTTAGTGACGAGTCACATCCGCCACGTCGCAGTGTTGTTAAACAGACATTTGTGACTTTTTATAGGGAGAACGCTTGCCAGGCGAAAACTCACCACGTAATGGAACATTGCCGCCGAACCATTTGCTGGAATGGAAAAAACCCGAACCACCCAGCTGACACCACGAGGAGATTGTTCGCCAATCCAGCCACCAAACTGGGTGCCGTTGGTTCGTCCCGTTTTCCGGGCTGGAGTTCACGTCACTTGCCTTGTGCTTGGCTCGACTTCATAGGACATGGCTCGCAACCGACACCGGTGGCGCGTCTGCTGCCGTTTCCTTATCGGATTGCCTGTTTAAAATGTGTTTGGTGCTGAGTCATGTGAAGAGTAATGGCTGATTATGACGTGAAGCAGTGAAAGCCGCAAGGAAGCTGTCTCGCCGTTGCCGCTTTATGTTTGCACGATAGTCAGCTGTTTGTGACGGAATGTTGTCTACACAAAATGTACGCGTCTTGACCCTGAATGTTTGCTTAGGGCATTAAAGTTTTCAGGTAACTCCAACTTCCCTCCCTCTTATTCTTCTTTATTTCATAGGTCATCATGGTTGTATGGCAGAGAAGCATCAGTTCAAATGGCTGATGTACTGCTGTTGATGATGAAGTCGACGACAGTGTCCCGCGCAACAAGTATCGAACTACCGACTGTTCAGCCAGGTTAGTAGATTTCCTGAACGATTTCAATGTTTGGCCCATAGCTCATAATCTGCCTATCAACGCACCAAAGTGCCATGGTGTTTTCTATTTTCACCACAGAGCAGCCAGGTACGAGCAGCTCCTCACACTGCTCTAACCTCCATATAGACGGTGATGGATTACATTTTTCCACATCAGTGAAGTGAACTACGATTTAGCCTGGACGATTGATGTAAATGAAACATTCACAAAAGTCAGAAGGATGTCGGTTAACAGCCTCCTCTGTTCCCCTTGATGTGATACTTTGTTTTGCCAATGTCAGTGTTCTTCCCACTTGACAAACAGTTCCATTTAGCATTTTCCCAGTCTTCTGGATAAGCAATTCTCATTGTCAGGTCATTAAAGCATTCAATCTGAAGTAGCGGCGCTCCGATGTCTACTTTTGTCAAGGTACTTCTGTCAAAGATGCCGGCCGAAACAAGTCATCCCCTTTAAGACGATGTATTTGGATCGCTGTCAACTTCGTTTGTTAGGCAGGATTACAAGTTGATATATACTCGCAGACAAGTCCATCGCTTATCTATCGCGTTTTTGCGATATAGAAGCAAATGTTGGTAGCTCAGGTTGTTTAGTTGATTGGCTGATTGTTCGCTGAGCTCGGCAGGTTGACTGCAAACGTTTCGTCACCACTCGAGGTGACATCGTCAGTGCGAGTGTATTTAGCAGTATGGCGCGTACGAGGCGTCGGTGAGTGTGAGTGATCGATCTCCTAGCCGCTACTCTGAGTTTGGATTGTTCGACGAGCACATGACCATAGAAATCGATCTCTGATTCTCACCTCGTAGTGTACGCGCGTGGGACTCTTCGCTTGTCGTCATTTGATGCAGTAGTCTAGCGCTCTTTTCCGTTAGATTTCTTCTAGTAATTCGGTGATCTTTCATTCGTAATGCCGTATATATAGCATCTATTTCAACATGTCGGTTTATTGAACTGTCGGTAGAATACCATGCCTCCAAGAATTCTCTAGCTTGCTTCGAATTTCCACGGGCTAGGATCTTAACGTTCTCTAGATCGAAGTGGTGGCCTTCTTGGTCTTCATGCATGGAAACTAATGAATGCGGGTCGTGTCTCCGTATGGCCATTCTGTGTTCGTTGATCCGTGTTGATAGTTTCCTTCCGGTTTGTCCGATGTGGTGTTTGTCACACTCTTTGCAGTTAATTTTGTAGATGACATCATTCTGACTGCCTTGTTTAACTTTGTCCTTCGGTCTTGAAAGCAATCTTCGCAGAGTACCTGTTGGTTTGTGGGCTAGCAAGATTCCATGTGGTCGTAGCAACCTTGACGTCAGTTCAGATACATTCTTGATGTAAGGAAGCGCCACTCGTTTATCAATGTTTTCCTGCTGTTGTTGCCGCACCCTCTTCTTTTCCTGCACCCTGTATAAATCGTTGATTGTGTGCGTGGCAGCTCAGTATTCACCGTCAGGGTGCACAAAGTAAGTTTTAGCTTGATTTGTCTAAAAAGGTGTCGTGTAGGCCTCCAGGAAGTAAGAAGACTGGGCCGCGATCACGAAGTGATTTATTAAGATAAGGCTCAAATATTTATAGAGTATGTACACTATTTACAACAGTCCGTCTCAATGGCTCATCTCGGTTATTTGCATTGTGTCGCTGACTCCTTTTCCATTGGTTTATGGTTGCTTGCCACGTTCACTCTGACTAAAATCACCTTGACTTTCTTAGTGAATCTACGATTGGCAGGATTGGGCCCGCGCGCTTCTTCTCTCGGTCCAATGTCACAAGCCTTGGCTCAAGTGTGCATGAGTATGCACACCTTCGCTTGCTGGCGCTTGATTGGTCACTTACACGTTCAGTGGATAGTTGCAGGGTGGACGTGCCAACTATTTCCTGATTGGCTGACCAATCTGCTTCCGGCAACATGCTCACTCGGTCTGGCCTGTGACGTTCCATCGGAATTGCAGAATTTTCAGCCCACATCACAAAAGGTTTGAGAAGAAAAGTGATGTGGGACATTCTTCACGAGAATGAGCAGCTAGAGAGCCTGATATGCCTAAATACCTGTCGCGGCTGCTGATTTCGTTGTTTTCCTCTCCCTTTTCCACAGCAGCTGACAGCCATAGAATCAGAAAACAATGATAACGTAATTAAATCGTCTTTAAGACTATTGGTTCCATTCACGTTGGATCATTCAATGTTCGTAGATTATCTCAGATTGAGTAACAAGAGGTTACTACCCTTATCATTTGTCTTTTGAGTCGGCGTAACGTTCAAAATAGTACTGAAGAAAGTAATATTTGAATGGATGCTCGACTACCTGATTCACATTCCGGTGCTGACAAGTGTTCGTCGTACCTCTGGTAATACTGAGTTAACTACCCAGGGTAGCCATATGCCGGTGCAGCATTTATCAGAAAGGTAAAAGACAATACAGTAAAAGGCAATCTAAGGAATAGCTTTTGGCTGCAGCTCAGTTTCGAAGCCCAAATAGAACAGAGCACTTTCATCGTCATCTTCATTCTCCTCAACATCATTCTTCTCTTCTTCCTCTCGAGTGGCAGTGCACCAGTAGCTCGTACTCTCTGTGATGCGTCAGAAGTGCCCGTGTGCATGCGCTTATGGAGGTTCCTTAGGGAACGCGAAAGTCAGGTCCAATTTTGGTTAGATGGGAGCTGTAATGATCACAATCAAGCGATTAGTCAAACAATCGAGCAGTCGAAAGGGCAGAAGGCGAAATCATTGCTTTTGTAAACACAAGTGAGAGTTAAGTGCCTTTCCAGCTCAGGCTATCTCTACTTGATGAGCTCAAGCGAGGACGATAACGGTCGTGGGGTGCTGGTGTTGGGAGCAGTACCGAGATCACCCCGATTCGGATACGGTCATGGTGACGGAATGACCGACTTCTGAAATGAGATTGCCTGTCGCAATCCAGCCACACAGCGGGCCGTCCAGACTCAACTTTGATACATGTCATTAAATGACAAAATGGTCGCGTTTGACTAGGTCAACAGAGCTGCTATTTCGATCTACCAACTGAGGAGAGTGGTGTATTGAAAGCAGTTTAACTTGCACCGAACATTTTTCACAAAGGGCTATGTTAACATGCAGAGATCTCTCACACTACTTCGGTATCACCAGCTACGAGATGCACGGTTTCCCAACCAAAATCGCGTTCGGCTTTACTGTGCGCAAAATCCCGAAGCGCCCTTGAAAACTGTGGGTCGAGTGATATCAGGCTGGTTCCGAGTGACCAACGTCATGAACTAGAGTATGATAACACCACCGCTGTAGTTTAGGATTCCTTGCAGACCACCTAAAGCGTTACATAGGTTGAAGAAGTTCGATCCTACGAGGTGTCGGAATATCCAGCAAGATAAAACTATGCTCCTAACCTCTACTTCGAGCGGTCGATATATTCGTCTGATAATGATGGTTCGATTAATAAGGTCTCTAAGCAGCCATGGTGTATTTGTTCTGATAATTGACAACTTAGAGGCTAGTGTGATTTGAACCCCGGGTTGGAAGGCCAAACCTGTTCATTAACATCATCACACGCTATCTAGAGATTGGAAACACCTCAAGTTAATGTGCCACAATACAATGAAAATAAATTATTCGTCTTTGAGTCAAGATGCAACAAAGGTGAAGAAGATCCTTGACAATTTTCATTTATGAGTTCAACAATGAGAGAAGCATTAATGTTGAAATTCCGGTGAAAAAATTAAAGAGTTGATTGTGCATTGCATTTTGGACGTACAATTTCTGCATAACTGGATCTATTACAGACAAACCGCTGAAATCCCAATGGGTTCTCTCCCATGCCTCCTTTTCGCCGACATCTTCCTTTCAAAGCTCGAACGTGAACAGCGAAGAACCCTTATTTCTTCCGTCGAATTATACTACATGGACGACATATACATTGTCTGTGACTCTTCCATCGATTGTCTTAGCTTATTAGACCAGTTTAGCTAAGTGCATCCATTATTGAAATTCACCAGTGAAGTTGAGCAAGATGGATGCCTGGCTTTACTAGAGGCGCTATTGCATCGGCGTGAAAACGAGACGATCGAAAGGAGTGTTTATCGCAAAGCGACATGGGTAGATTAATATACCCACTTTCTTAACTTTGTACTGCTGAGATACGAGAGGAATTCAGTTCGTTATTTGTGTTATCGTGCTAGCGCAATCTGCAGCCGCGAGTCTGGCAAGCGAAACTAAGCTCATCATTAACACGCTGCAAGAAAATGGGTATACCGTACCTTTCATCAAAAGGCATTACAAACAGCCCGAATATGTCAAGTTTGTCGCTACAGAGCCAAAAGGGATGCATTACTCACAGTTCTTTTTAAAAGTGGCGTTGCTTTCGAGCTATTGCATAGAAAAGTTTCGACATCAGTAGCCCAGGCATTTCCAGCCGCTAATCTAAATCAACTTACTAAAAGAAAACCCGGTTCGAATCGTTTGTCTTATAACAATTCACCTGCACCTGTGGTGCTAAGCATTTTGGACATACGACCACAAAAGAAGCGGTGAATATTGTCCTGCGTCACTGTGAAAAGGCATGGTAAAATCCACCAACAGTTCTATTTTACAACACATGGTTGACACTGGACATCAAGTCCAGATGAATGTGTCGTAGTAAGTCATTAATACTACCCTTGAACGCTAACCAAAACCGCTCAAGAAACATCTGTTGACCATTTCTGAAGCCATTATAATCACGTTGCTAAAATCAGAGCTGTGCAATAAAGGCACATTGTTATAGGCTCTGGAATTACCATGGCCATGAACTTTCTTCGTTTTATCTCACCCTTCAAGATTAACATGTGACCAGGCTTGAGCACGTGTGCTTCCTCATGCGACAGCCTGATTGATCAAATTAGTGCTATATTTTGCATACTGCCCGATTCATAATAACCTTTCATCCAAGCTAGACAAGCTTCTACGAGTTTATTCCCCACAAAAGTTTGTATTTTAATTGTATGCACCCGATGAGAAGTATAGAAAATATATCCTTCGCATTTGTTGACTTCTTACAATACAAAGAATAAATAAACTGTTTATCCTCAGGGTGTGCCGGCATAGGCATGATCATGACGGTGCAATCACAACGATCATAAGCTGATCGGAAAAACAGGAAACCATTCGGGCGCGGTCTGTTGGGATAAAAGGGGTGGCACAAGGAAATGAAATAGAATGTTTTATTCTTATGAAAAGGGACACGTGTCGGTGTAGCATGGTTAGGTGTCTTGAAAAATAGCATGTCCTTTACAAGCCGATAAAGAGGGATCTAACAGATATTCGTAAACTAACTGCGGTGAGGAATATCACGTTTTGAGATGATTGCACTGATTGGAAAATTTCAATAAAAGTTGTGTCGCGTTCGTGTCGTGAGAATGTTCTACGGAATAGGTGTGATGCGTAGACAGTGTTGATAAACACTGCATCTGAAACCATTTTCTCGAAAATTTGATTGTGGACTACACAAAGGGGTCAAGTACAAGCACAAAAACAAATGTATTGAAAGTACAGACAACAGTTGCAGTGTGAGCCAAATGCAAGTTGGAGGACTTTCACGATGGACTGCATGTCTTTGCACCAGCCGGTTTATTCGAATGAACAGATTCGAGGTGCTTTCGCATATTACCTTTCAGAGCGAACGATTTGCTGCACTGTGTGCATGCATAGGGTCGTAGCTTCAAGTGAACAGACTTTTCGTGGATTCGTAGTTTGCTCATAAGAGGAAAGGTTTTCTCACAGTGCTTGCATTTGTGAGGTCGCTCTTTCAAATGAACGAACTTGAAGTGTCTTCGCATACAGTCCTTCACAACGAACGATTTACCGCAAAGTTCACAAGTATAAGGCCGTTGCTTCAAGTGCACTGAATTTACGTGAGTCTGGAGATGAAATTTTCGAGTAAAACGTTTCTCACAGTACACGCAGTTGTGGGATCGTTGGTTCAAATGGACGGAATCCACGTGAGACTGGAGGTTAGATTGTTGGGAAAAGGATTTCTCACAATACTCACGCAAGTGAGGGTGTCGATTCCTATGAACTGAACGAAGATGTATTCGAAGAATATCAGCCCTCGAAAACGATTTACCACAGTAGTTGCACACATGTGCTCGTTGATCTCTCTCTGAAACGGAAGGTGCTGTCACTACCCTAATCACCCATCTGCGACTTTCGTCCGAAGGGCTCACAAGAGCGCCTTGTACAGTTTTCAATGACCGATCGGAAATATAATGGGCCTTGAAATCCAATTGGTCATTCTTCTGATGATCCGGGAAGGCACCAATCGCTGTCCCACTTGAAGATACCGCTGACGGATGTGAATCTGTGGGCTCGGGCTTCGGTCTCAGAATACAGAAACTCGAATGTTGCCACATCCATGAACTCTGCAGATCGTCATCGTGAATTTCGTGGTTCGATGGCGCAATTACTTCGAAATCCTGTTTAAGCATGATTCTATTCATGATCAAATCAGGGGAGTTTTGCAAACACAGAGGGTTGGGACGCGGTTTAGCAAAAAGTGTTCAAGCTCAGGTTGGACAGAAGCGATAAGACAATCCTGTGAAAATTCCTTTTTGAATGGAGCTTTCAAGCAGGAATGGGTAAGGTGCTCCAAAGATTTGGTGAATCATTCACTGGTATACAGGGCAGAGAAAGAAGACAAGAGCAAAAGCTAAAACGAAATAACATAATGCAATAGTAGTGAGTGTGCCAGCAGGACGTATAAGATGAAGGTTAGACAAAGAAACACAACCGCTACCGAGGTCGGCTCCTGACCATGTCAAAAGTAACCAACGAAAAGTCTTGATCGCGCTCAAGAACCCCAAGCAAGCGGTCGGGAAGCTCAAATCGAGGTCAGCTTATTAGTGAGGGACTTCATTACCGCCTATGTCATCGGTTCATCTCCACTATGATTCCTTCAACCGGATCCTCGGGGTGAGAAAGACGCATGCGTAACATATGTACCGGTCATCGGAGCCCGGCGCGTGAAATAATGGTGGTGAGCAGTTCACCAGCTCATCATGCACCAAATGAACGACGCCGAAAAAGCGCACTGCTCATGTGATGTTCTCACCAGATATGAGCAAAACTCCTAAGGTAGCGATGCGCGAACGTTGCTGACCTCTGTATGTCTGCAGATCCAATGGCCCAGTTGTCGCAACCGTACAGGAGCGTTGAACAGGATGCACTGTAAACTCTGCTCTTCAGGACTAGGGTGAAGTCACGCCGACGCCAACGGTGACAGAGATTGGTAAAAGCGTCTCGAGTTTTTGCTATACGGTTCGTGACCTCATCCTCTATTCCACTGGCGCTGAAATAGCTGCCATGATGCTTGAATATATGGATGACTTTTAATTGACTAACAAAAAGGCTTAGTGCATGGGTGGGTCCCCCTCAATTTTGGAGAACAACTTTGCACTTTGAGAGTGGAAAGAATAGACCGAAACGATTGATAGTCAATGATAATGTCAGCGCAACATTTCACGTTTGTAATTTGTCACAGATAACGGCATTGTGGTCGCCGTAATCCAAGTCAAGAACTCGATCACTTGGAGCAGCTCCACGCCAAGTAGGTCGCGTCCAATGAACGCTGCTTCCATCATCCTTATAGCATTATACACGTTAGGTAGAGGTAGAAAACACACCAGCTATTGTGCCGCAAAACATTAGAAAACAAAGACATATTGCAGGCACACCAGCCGAGCCACGACTAATGGATGGGCATTGTTCCGGAGGGATAACAGCCGGCTGTGCCGTAAAAAAGTTGTATTAAGTGTCCGAAAAGAGATCCTGGTTGGAGAGGAAGCTGAGCGCGACGCGGAGAGACAAAAAAAACTCACAGCACAAACGCCATTGAAGTTGGCTCTTAGCCATGTCAACTAGTGTATCCAGCCACACGTGTTCATCGTATTTCGGGTCCCACCAAGGGAGCCGAGAGGCCCCAACCGGGACCAACTTGGAACTAAGGGCCTTCATTCCTCTTGAACAAGTCATAATTGGCCTCTACTCCTCTTCTTTCGTCCATACCCTACGGCGCGCATACAACGCACGCCTCCGGCGTCTGGGTGCTGGCATGCGCAGCAAGTGGACCAGCCATCGGAGCCTGGTTCGTGAAATAACGGTGCTGAGCGATTCACTTCCGTTTTATGTGCCATAGACAAGGCGTCAAACACGCTCAACGCCATGACTTCATCAATGTCGAAGATGAAGAGAAAAGGTTACAATGGGCAACCTTGCTCACAGCGCTGAAGATATTGAAGGGCGGCGACAGCTTGCCATTTCCACACACTCTGTTGGCTGGTGACCGAGTGGTCTGCACGCCTGACTTTCAACCATAAGGTCACCGGTTCGAATCCGCCAAAATGCACCTACATATCAGCATACAAATGTATGATCAATGTTCATACACGTGTTGCATACCGAGCGACAAGTTTGGACGCAGTTTCTCCAGCGGTAACCAATCGCAATGTGATCGATTTGCGTCCAAGTCTGGTGGGCGCCATGTCACTGTCCGACGGGTGCTGTGTAGGAAATTAGTGCTCGCAAGAAATAAGCGAGTATCGTCACAAAAAGGAAGCAACAGCTCACCGTTATCATTACGAGAGTCTATACAACGTTGGTCGCCCAGATGCAGCCCATCAGTAGACAATCTTTCAATTTGAGAGTTCAGATCCCCAGCCAGCATTACGGTGTCTGCGCTTCCTCTCTAACGAAGGAGCTCGTTCAGTTGGCGACAGAAGTCGACTTTTACCGAGTCACTGCTACAGTTGTGGGCGCATATGCAGCGATGACAAGCAGGCACCTGCTAACCCCACGCGACTTCAAGGAATTGAACGGGCAAGCCACTCGGAACGCATAGATCCGGCTACTGATTGGAATCCAATCAACCAGAGCAGCTTCAGCCCGGGGACTTAAAGCAATACCAATACCAGCTTGGCCGGCACTCGAGGCTGCATCGTCTCTGGATAGATGCAATGAGAAAGCACCGCCAGTGTCACTTGGTGATCGCAAAGCGAGTATATACCTCCAGTTTTGCAGACAAAATTCAGATAAGCAATAGATAACGATCAAGAGGGTCTATAATGTTCGAGAAAGTGTTGACTGTTGACCGAACTGTAACAATGCGCGTACGGTGAGGCAAATCAATCTGAAGAGGGGGATCAAGGGCTCCAAACAGAAGCCGATGGGCTGGGCTAGACCGCTTGGTTGGACTTCGGCTGGTCGACAGTGCAGGAGTGACGCTGCGCGTTTGCATGTGAGTTGAAACGAAGATCAGCACCTATAAAAGCAGTGTGGGGAAGCCAAGAATTGGTGGTTAAAAAAGGGGAATAAATGTGAAGTTGGAGCGGGACGAATAGGAAGAATGGTGACAGGGGGAATAAGAAGACGAGGTCTGAGCAGTAGAACCCAACATACTCGATGCGGCAGAGAGCGTGCCGCCAATTATCCTCTGTGACAACCAGAGCATAATAAAATGGTCTGAAAGTGAAGTCATTGTGTCCGGGAGAAAGTATAAATTGCCTAGTAAATCCACTATTTTAGAGATTATTTGATTATTAACGATTATCGCGTCGATTTCGAAGGTTCTGGAATATTCTAACTTCTGCACGTGATTAAAAACCACCGGACACCTCAGCGAAAGCTATGGGGAAGCACTAATCTTGGTAGCTGACCTTCCAATTCTAGAAGTCGAAGGTCAGTAAGAGACATATAAATAGAGCCAAGGTCCGAGGTATTTGTACAGTGTTTGGTGACGACGATTAATACGTTATTTTGTAAAGGTCATTGGCGCTCTGCTTTTTCCTTTGGTTGGGCTAGAAAATTTGTGGAGTAGTTAAGTGTCAATTTCGGAATCGCGTCTAGTGAGAGGATTACAAGAAATGGCGACGGTGATGGGACTGACGCAGTAATTTCACACACTACACCGATGAATCTCAGAAAGCAATCGCCCACGCCGCCACAACACTTACGAAGGCCGAGAGGAATCACATCCAGCTTGAAAAAGAAGCATTGGCCATAAGGTACGCGGTCAAGAAATTCCATAGAATGCTATACGGATGCCGCTTCAAGCTTCTGACAGATCACAATCCCTTGCTGGCTAACTTTGGTTCAAAAAAAAGGTCATCCTGGCCTACAGAGCCAACTGGCTACAACGTTGGGCTCTTACCTTAATGGGGTTTGATTTCAAGATCCATTGCCAGTCGACAATTTCCGTTGGCCAAGCGGATGTACTGTCACGCCTAACTGATGCCCATCAGTAAGAACATGAGGACACAATCATTGCCTCGGTCGAGATCAAACCTGACGTCATGCATTGCACGGTCTACCAGTTAGCGCAGAAACTGTACGAACCGAAACGTTTCGGGACCCAGTACTCAAGAAAGTTACACAGTTCCACAAAACAAGTTGGCCACGTTCATGTCCAGCTGTCGAGTTGCAACAGTACTTCCAGAGGAGACATTCGCTCTCTATTGTAAACGACGGCATACTATTTTCGGAGACAAGGTCAAGCCCAAGGCACATCATGAGCGCCTTATTCGGCAGTTCCAAGCCGGACATCCTGGAATCAACCCGATGAAGGCGCTTGCCCGCAGTTATGTATACTGGCTTTTCATGGACAAACAGCTAGAAGAAATAGCTAAACGCTGCCAAAAGTGCGCCAATGTCTTGAAAGCGCCTCAGAAATCAGAACTCTATTCATGGCCAAAAGTTGCAAAACCATGGTGCCGAATCCATGTCAACTTTGCAGGACCGATCAACGGCAGTTTCCTCATTATAGTCGACTCATACAGGAAGTGGTCTGAAGTATTTTTCATGGACAGCACAATCACTAATGCCGATGTATCAAAACTGCGCCACACCTTTAGCAGATTCGGCTGTCCTGAGATAATTGTAACTGACAGTGGCACACACACAGTGACAACTTTTACGGAGTTCTGCAAGAAATGCGCCGGCCAGCACATTCGCTCGCCGCCGTTCTACCCACAGCCGAATGGTCAGGCAGAAATGCTTGTCGATACGTTTAAGCGAGCTCACCACAAATCAGAAGGGGAGGGGCGTATAAAGGTTCCTTTTTCCGGTTCCTTTTTCTCTACCGATCAACATCGAATCCACAAGCGCCGGACGGTTTTTCTTCAGCACAGGCTATGATTAACCGGAAGATCCGTATGCCTTTCAACGCCATTCGACCGCGCTCGGAATCCTCTGCTGGTGAAATAAACCACAGAATGGAACAGGATTTTAACCGGCGGCATGGAGAAAAGAAACAATCGTTTACGCTTGGACAGAAAGTGTTAATACGTGACTATCGGGAAGGCCATGCGAAATGGACGCCATAGAGGGTCAAAAGCAAACGCGGAAACGTCACGTATGACGTGATCGTGGGCGCACAGATCTGGGCACGGCATGCAAACCAGTTACGGCCAACATTGTACCAACCAGAATACGCAAGGCCTACCGACCTCCTGTTGGACTTATTGGTAGAAAACTTCAACTTGCCGAAGGTAGCAGTGGACGACTGCACACAATTGAGCAAAGAATCCAGAACGCGGACACCGGAACACAGTTCTTGGGCACTTCTGCCAATGAGATGGACCGATAGACAGAGAACACCGTCCCGAAAACTGCAAGTTAGTCTTAGGCTTTCATCGCATACCTCGGACGATATCTCAGGAGGGAAGGTGTCCGGAAGAAAGTAAGAATTGCCTAGAAAATTCGCTATTTTAGATATTATTTGATTATTAACGAGTATCGCGTCCATTTCGAGCGTCATGGAATGTTCTAACTTCTGCATGTGACTAAAAACCACCTGACACCTCGGCAAAGGCTATGGGGAAACACTAACCTTGGTAGCTGATCTTCCAATTCTAGAAGTTGAAGGTCAATAAGAGACCTATAAATAGAGCCAAGGTCCGCGGTATTTGCACAGTGCTTGGTTCAGTTCAGTTCAATCCAGATGGGGACTGGAACGATAGGAGAATCCCGTGAGTGTTCCATCTTGAGTGGATCGTTGAGCCAGGAATTGATGAAGTGCACAGTTATTGATGGATCTAAAACGGAAACACCCGTATCGCACCCTGGCCAACCAGTTAATGCCCACGTTTCCTGCCCTAGCAGTCCCAGCTGTGGCAGTCACGTGAAGTAAGCAAAGGATAGGAAGAGAAATCGAAGGTACAGAATAGGGAAGTGCACTTAAATAAGAAAATAATACCAATACGTGGTGACGGCGATTAATACGTTATTTTGTAAAGGTCATTGACACTCGGGTTTTTACCTTCGGTTGGACTAGAAGATTTGTGGAGCAGTAAAGTGTCAATTTCGGAATCGCGTTTAGTGAGAAGATTGTAACACATTGCATTGCGTGGACAAGATACTGTCAGGTTGCCCAGGCCTAGACAGCAACGATAAGGGTTCTCAAACAAAGCCATTGGTGCAAAATACTAGTTATTATCCAACACCTGACCAGTATACAATTGGTAGTGCCACAGCACATAGTTAACAAGAACAACGACAAAAAGGCGCAAACATGTGGACAGAGAAAAGGTTTGGAAGGTTTACAAGGTTAATGTGTTGTGCGGGTAGAGATCTTCTTGGTTGTCCAGGCCGAAGAATAGGGTTGACTTAAGAAACCCCAATCCGAGCCTTTGGTCATAAAGACCTGACCCGCAAGTCAGCGGGGTGATTCACGAAGACCGTTGACAGCCAAGTGGTTTATTCGCCTTCTTTGTGTTCGGAAGCAGTGCACAAAGAAGCCGGTGGCCAGCGACGTTGTTCATATGCCCTCAGATTCTCACCCCCAGTTACAGGAATGAGTGGTCAGTGACCCTATAGCCGGTCATACTGGCTTTGACACAGTGCCGTACGAGCTCTTGTGGTATTTGATGGAGAACCAGATGACCAGCCCAGAACTCCCCACTCTCTGAGACACTGCAGCTGATTGTCCGCGACTGCTTATTTATCTCGCCTGCAAGACGATCGAGACTTATTCGCAGTTACCTCCACAAGGAAGGTATTCCCTGATCCGCAACCTGGGGACACGCCCGATAGCATAATGCTCCGCTACGGGTTTTGGTTCAAAAACCTGATGGCAAGGCAGCAGGTTTGGCAGTGGGCTACAAGGAGTCCGTTTTAAGGAATAAGCCACTAACCCTCCAACCCCAAACCTGGAAGACCAGGAGGCTGAGTTTGTCTGCGCCCTAACCACTGAGCAATCTGACATGAGTGACTCTGAAGGTGCAGAAAGCACCATCCATCACAGCCCAATGGATCGCTGAGACACGCAAAGCATCGCACCACGGTAAGTCATTCCAGGACTTCGTCGATGGCGAACTTGAAAAATAAGAGTGACAGCAGGTATCCTTGTCTTAAAGCGCTGAAGCTTTTGAAGAACGGCGACAACTTGCCGTAAGCTCATACTCTTCCCGAACTACGCGCGTAAAGCGCTCCGATAATCTTTACGTATTTTTCGGGCACATTTTTCCTGAGTAGACAATCCTAAAGGGTACATCGATTCACTGAACCGAATGCACCTTTGATATCGAGGGACACAACTACAATAGGTCTCCAATAAGTATGGCAGTGTTCCAAAAATTGTCGCAATGTAAGGGTGCGATTAATGCAGTCACAAGTTCGAAGAAACTCGACTTGCTCTTCACGAATCTGGCTTTCACGAGTGCCAGTCAGTCTGAAGGAGGACAGAGGCAAGCAATTTGAAGATGACTACATCAGCAGTATGCCGTACACAGTTGCGACGCTTCGCTGCCGCGCTCTGCCGGGCTCTTTGTAGTCCAGTGCCAAAACCCCGCTGCCTTGCGGTAAGGTTTTCGAACCAAAGGATTTGGTTGAGAACCCTAATCGTTCTCCTGTCTAGGCCTGGGCAACCTGACAGTATCCTGCCCACGCAATACACCATGACCTTTCCTCATAACAATCTCTTGGCGATCTGGCCGTCGCAGAGGATAAGCAACGGCGCTCTGTTTGTCGCATCGAGCAGGGTGGATAGGGTTTGGATGCTATTGCTCGGGCCCTCCCGTCTTCTAATCCCCCTTCTTGCGCTTTTCCATCCCTGTCGTCCGGCTCCAACTTTACTTTTATCCCCCGTTTTCAATCCCCCAATTCTTGGCCCTCCTCCATCTTGGCTTCAATTGTCGCTGGTTTTCTAGTTTCAACTCACACAGTCGCATGGCATCCCTCCAATCCAGTCGACAAGGTCAGGTGCAACCAAGCGGACAACGTCAGTTCATCCGTTTCCCTTAGGAGTCAAGCCTTAACGTGCGCACTTTGCTAAAGATTGGCCAAAAGGTAGCACTTACCCGAACACTAGAGACCCTATCGATCCATATTTGCTGTTTATCGGAAACCCGCCTGCAAGATCCGAACTCCGCGCTTAGTCTCCGAACCTCACATACGACACCGGCGACACATTCTCATTGCGCCTGTCTGGCGATGACGCAGCTTCAAATGCCCTTCAAGCTGGCGACCGCATTGTTTTAAGTCCCGGACTGAAACTGCCATGATCGACTGGATCCCAGTGAACAGTCGGATGTGTGCCGTTAGATTAGCTGGTTCGTTCCATGCTTCGAAGTCGGGTGGGAACAAACGGTGCCCGTTTGTCATTGCGGCTTACGCACCTACAGACTGTAGCACTGATTCGATGAAAGATGATCTCTATCAGCAACTTCACGATCTCCTTCGTTACAGAAGAAGCACGGATAATGTGGGGTTGGCTGGCGATCTAAACGCCCAAGTTAGAAAATTGTCTTTTGATGAGCTTCATCCAGGCGGCCAAGATTGTATAGGCTTCCGCAATGATAACGGTGTGCGACTGCTACAGCTGTGTGAAGATGCTCGGCTCTTTCTCGCGAGCACAAAGTTTCCACACAGCACCAGCAGAAGCGTGTCTTGGCGCCCACCATCCTCGGGCCGGCCATGAACGCAAATCGATCATATCACGATCAGTTAACACTAGAGAGGCTGTGTCCAAAACTCGCTCGACTTGGAGTACGAGCGTAGCCTCTGACCACGCACCTGTCTGCGCCGACCTCCAGGTGCGTTTCGCCGGACATCCGCAACGTCGATGTGAACAGATAGCCACCAGCCGGCCGGCGAAGCTAAGTGTTCTGAATGTGTATCAAAGTGCGCTGACATCCGGGCTGAGTAAGCACTCACTGAACACTGTCGAAGATCACTGGTCGCATATTTGTCAAACGTTACTATCAGCAGGCATGTCTTCATGTGGCAAATCAAGTTGCTAAACTGGAAATTGGGTCTCTATACAGCCTTTGAAACTTATGGATGCTCGCTGACGTATTCAGGCTGGATGCGAATACAATGATGCTCGAAAAAATCATTGCAAAACTACGTGCTAGCCTGAAGAAAGACCATGAAGCCTGGTTGTCTCATCGTGCCTCGGAGATGGAAACAGCCGCTGCCGTTGGTAATCATAGTAAGTTTTTTCGTCTGATACGGGAAACACGTAGCAGGGAACCTGGTGTTAGCGAGACCTTACGCAACGAGAGTAGACAGCCGATCCACACTCTGTCAAAACGATTGGAGCGTTAGGCCGAACACTTTGCAAGGCAATTTAACCAACCTGAGTTATCGCTTTTTTCAGGCATTGAGTGTCCTTCTCCCTGGGCCGTCTCCTTGAATCCGCCCTCATACGCAAAAGTCGAACGTGAGATCAGGTTGTTGAAATTGCATATTGCCGCAGAGGCAGATAGAATCCCCCCCAACCCTCTTCAAATTCAAAGTACCTGCTCAAATAGTTGATTTACATGAGCTGCTAGTGAAACTTTGGAAGCAAGAGATTGTCCGGACAAACTGGAGGCGCTGTTATTGTCCCAATTGTCAAGGGAGGCTCCCGTTCGGAATGCAGTAATCATAAAGAAACCAGTCTGGTCACAATTTCCCCTAAATTTCTTGCGTCTGTCACTCTCCACAGACTGACTGGCATTCGTGAAAGCCAGAGACATGAAGAGCAAAGCGGGTTTCGTCGAAAGCAGGGCTGCATCGGCGACATCTTCATCTTGCGTCAATTGTTGGAGCACCGCCATGTTTGTTGGCAACCCACCGTTGTCGTGTTTCTTGACATAAAAGGTGCCTTCGACTCGATCGATCGATGTGCCCTTTGTGACTGTCTGCTGAGGAAAGGTGTGCCTGATAAATATGTAAACATTATCAAAGCGTTGTACGCACATAGTTCGGGCAGAGTGAGGGTTTATGGAAAACTGTCGCCACCCTTCAGTACCACCAGCGGTGTGAGGTAAGGTTGCCCGCTGTCAACTTTCCTTTTTAACTTCGTTTTTGATAGAGTCATGGAAACAGCGTTTGCTGGACACAACCTAGGTGTGGAGCTACTTCCTATAAGCGACTTCTTGACGTGGAGTACGCGAACGATACTGTCCTAATCTGACAGCTGCAAAACATGTCAAGCAGTACTGGACCGATAAGAACTGGCTGTCAATCGTTTTGGGGTATACTTTACTCCATCGAAATGCAAAATACTTATCCAAGCTTGGCAGGGACCCACCCCTGCGCTCATGCTTTGTGGTGATCAGCTAGAAGTTGTTCAGGAATTCAAGTACCTTGGCAGCTATATTAGCGCCCGTGAGATCGAAGATGAGGCTACGAACCGTATAGCAAAAGCTCGAGGTGGTTTGCCAATCTCCGCCACCTGTGGTGCAGACGCGACTTTACTCTCGCCCTGAAGGACAGAGTTTATAACGCAGCCGCCGTTCAACTCTCCGATATGGTTGTGAGACCTGGCTCATCAGATCGACAGACATAAAGAGGCTCGTCGAATTCGATCATCGCTGCCTTCGCAGCATAGCTCATGTCTGGTAGGAGCACCGCGTGAGCAATGAGCGTGTTCGACTTCGCGTATTTGGTGCAGGAAGAGCGAGTGAACCGCTCAGCACCATTATATCACGCACCAGGTTCCGATGGCTGGGCCACGTGTTGCGCATGCCAGCACACCGACTCCCGCGACGTGCAGTTTGCGCGCCGGAGTTGTGATTAGAAGAGGAGGAGGGGAGGCCAAGCGATGACTTGGTCGAGAGAAATGAAAACCCTTACTTCGAAGTCGGCGTCTGTTGGTGCATCCTGACTGCCTGGCTGGGGTCCTAAGGACGATGAATACGTTTGGTTGGACACAATTGCTGATATGGCTAGGAGCCGGCCCCAACGGCGTTGGTGTTGTGAGTTCCTTTGTCCATCCCCTCCTGCCTAGCTTCCCCCTCCAATCACAATCTCATTCGCTAGGCATAATATAACTCACTTTTTGCGGCAGGATAGCCGGCTGTTAAATCTCCGGAACGATGTTCATCCGTTAGTAGGGGCTCAGCCGATATGCCACTGTCGTTTTTTATTCTTGTCTTTAGTACTGCGGCACAGCAGCTGAGGTGTTTTGCACCTGCAACAAACGTGTATAATGACGACAATAATGATACCGCATTCAGAACGGCAGCCTCCCCTGAAAATTTTGATTATAACCGGTCAGATCCAAATTTGCGGCAGTTTCCTGCACCCAAAGCTTCACTAGTAAGTTGTGTAAATCATCCAAAAGAGCAGGTCCGACGAATTTGAAGAGGGTTCGATGAAGTCTAGCTGCGCCAGCGGCTTTGTTCAATTTCAACAGTCTGACCTCACACTCGAGTTCTGCCAGTGAAGGCGGATCCAAGGGGACGCCCCATGTAGAAGAGTGATCAACGGCTGATAGAGAAGTCGGTAAATCTGGTTGATTAAGTGTTCGACACAACAGACTAAAAGTTTTGATAAGCTGTACATAGACTATCCGTTCGCGTCCCATGTAAGCTTGCTAACACCAAGGCATCCTTCGGCACGTTTCGGGTATCAGACAGAACAACTTCTGATGACTACCAAGGCAGAGGCCAAACTCAACAACAATGCACGATGAGACCACCACGCTTCACGGTCTCATGTCAGGCTAGCACGCAGTTTCGCTCTGAAGTCTTTGCAAGAATCATTCCATTCGCGTCCAGCCGCAATCTGTCGGTAAGCATCTAAAAATTCCAGGTACTGTGAAGACACTTGTTCGGAAAAAAGCGCGAATTGTCGGGAAAATCCAATATTTTCGCGATGAATCGGATATTAACGATTATCGCATCGAGTACGAACGTCCTGGAATCTTCTACGTTACGCACGTAGTGCACTGAGTACATACCCAAGCTAAGCAAAACGTTCGGGATACGTTTGGCCCCGTAATCCTTGCACTAACCTTGCATCGACTCGCAAAACCCTCTCCAGTTCCATTTTGTCCCTTATAAGACAAGGTGGGCAAGCCTGGATACAGTACTCTAAGTGGAGTCGCACAAAAGCTGCAAACAGCCTTACAAAGATATCGGCCGATAGGACACTGAAGGAGCGCGAATAAACAACATCAGACGGAACCCACCACAAGCAGCCGTCCTAAATTGTCCCCAGAGGGAAGCAATGATGTATGGGTGATACCTAGATCAACCTGCTGATTGACAACAGGGAGTTCACTTTCACCAACTACATAGCGCGTGGGAGAACTAGCACATCCAATGCAGAGGATAGAACATTTCGCCTGATTTATAGGCATCAACCATAAGGTTAACCAATCCCAGAGCCTATCCAAGTCACTCCGAAGTGCCACAGAGCCACCACGGATATCCACAATATTCCAGAGCTTGATGTCATCAGCAAACGATAGGGACGATACTTCAAGCTCTTCGGGTAGATCGTTGACACAAATTGCGAAAAGCAACGGCCCTAGAACCGAGCCTTGCGCAACGCCACTAACGAACAGCTTGTCTAAGTGAAAGGCTACGCCCCACGAGTACACACTGTTATCTCCACTCTAGGAAAGCAGAGACCCATTTAAGGGCGGCTCCAGATATCCCATACGATCTCAACTTCAATGAGAGTCGTTGATGTGGGACAGTATCAAAGGCTTTCGAGAAGTCAACGAAAAGCACGTCGATAACGTGACCGTTGTCTACTGCCTCAGCCCAGCTTTCACAAGCTACAAGTAAATCTGTCAGACATGAAAATCCCTTACAGAATCCGTGCTGTGAGAAGGTTAAACTTAAGCAGGTGATTCTGCACCGAACCCCTGACCAATTTTTCAAACAACTTAACTACTACGTTTGTTAAGCTGACAGGCCGGTAGTTCGCGGGCAGAGCTGTCACCGCCCTTAAAAATCGGACAGATGATTGCCTTCTTCCATTCCGAAGGTAAGGCACAGCTATCGATCGATACTGTAAACATGCATGTGAGAGGGCCACTTAGCTCAGCGGCCAATTCATGCATCAGTTTCGGATGAATTGAATCAGGGCCAGAAGCTTTGGAAGGATTTAGCCCTTGCAATAGCCCGAAGACTTGTGTCTCCGTTATGCTGATTTCAGTTAGGCAAGAATCCTCTGAGACTTTTGTGACCAGCTCACGAGAAAAGACACCAGTATACTGTTCGCCTAGTATACAAGCATTATCATAGTCGGTATGCACACGGGTCCCGTCCGCTCGTAGTAAATCCGGTATAGACGAGTTTGTACCGCTGCATCTCATTACGTAAGCAAAGAACTTCCTTCAGTTTGTTAAGGCTGCATCAGCAAAATCCTTCTCGTGTTGAAGACGAAGAGTCCTAGGATGTAGCTTACATTTATTTCTAACCGCTCGATAGCTTTCGTAGGTGCTGGTTGATGAAGCCGATTGATAAGTTCGCCAGCACTTAGAGCGCTTCCTGAGCAGGTATTTACCTGCATGATCTATCCAAGGAGGATGCGCGCGTGTCACCCGTCTCTTAATGAGTGGGATGTGGGGAGCAGAGATCTCGGTGAGGTATGCCTTAAATTTCTCCCAGGCTGTCTCAACGGTGTCAGCCACAGTGATCGCGCAACACAGAACTGAAGCTTTGTCTCGCATGCGTTAAAGTCTCTCTGCCAAATACTTGGACAGGCCCCAGCGGTAGGTTGATGACACTTAGTTAGAGCACATCGAAAGGATATGCAGACATGGTCACTGGCTCCTAGAGGACAGTCGTAGGTAATATCACTTACGAAATCCTGTGACTTCGCAAAAATGGATCAAAGGTAGACGGAATTTGGTTGCTCATATATCTAGTCGGGAGGTCCACGAACTGATGCAAAGGCAGTTGCAATGTTAGCTCGAGGACATCCGAACCGAAAGTGCCCACCGCCGAACTGTAAGATTGATCAGCCCAGCAGACTTCAGGGAGGTTGAAGTCACCCAGTATTAGACACCTATTGGCAGCCTGAGTAAGAATAAATCCAATTACCTCCCTGGAGATACTTCCAGGACTTCGATATACCCCCTACAACTGTAAACTGAGCAGAGGAAGTGCACACAATAGTCGACAGGGCTTCAACAGTTTGATCCGGCGACTGAAACACATAGGTCCTCAACATATCGAGGTTACAACTCACATAAGAGCGACGCCCCAACTCTGGCGGCCAACGGAGCGATCACAGTGCGTAGCCAGGTAAACATACTTCACTGTCTCTGAAATCCGCGGACAGCCATGTTTCGTTGATAGCAAGTATGTCGGGACGAGATTGGTCTACCAGTAAACCCACCTCGTGTAACTTGTTCCCTAGGCTACGCACATTAATAAGCACTACCCGAAGGAACTCGGCACGACCACGCCTGGGTCGTACGCTACCAGGAGGGGTTCTCGTAGGGCAGAATTTGACTTCGACTGACCACCTGAAAACACACAAGACGAATGCCTTGCTTACCAGCTGCCCGCCTGCTCTTATAGCCTTTGATGACTTCCTTTAACTTCAGTTGATCTGTCAGTGGGAGGTCCGGCTGAATGCTGACATTGCTACCCTTGAGTTTGAATGCAAAGAGCATTAACGCTTTGCGTTCCTCCGTGGTTGAGGACTCGACGAAGTAGTCGGGGTCACGGATTTAGCGTATCGACAGGGACGTTCCCCAATCTGGTTAGCTTTATGACAGTGACACTTGGAAAACAAGGTGGAAGCATCTTGTTGACGCAGAGCTTGAACCACTGGAGGTCATCCAGCATGCGTTCCCTGGAAAGAGTTATCGCGGATTCAGAAACGTTACGAAAGATAACGCTACTATCAGTAAAAGAATCCCCTCGGCGAGGCGTATTCACTCCACGAGTATTCGACTCGACCCCTGTTTCGATCGGTTTGGCAGTTGACACGGCGCGCTTCTTCGCCAAAATAACTGGATTGATTGGAGATGGAGTTTTGTGCTCCACGTCCAATAGCTTAACGGTTTCAGTACCTTCAGGTTTTGAGGGAGCGTTACGGCGTTTCCTATCCATCTTCCTTTTGCTTTTATTGAGCACAGGGGCTATAAGTTCGGTCTCACGTTGGACGGCTTCCAGTAAGACATCAGAGGCCTCTTTGAAGGCATTCTGGATCGCTGGGACACACGACATGGTAGCTACCACCGCAGTCGGATTTGCATCGACAGCAATTAAGGTTAGTTGCGTGGCTTCCTCCAATGAGCCGACATCAATAGAGACCCATTCTCCTCATCAGTAACTCCACCTTCCGATCAAGTGATGTGAGGAAATACCACAACTACTGGTTACCCAGCCCGACGTTGCTCGATGTCTCCTCAGTGACCTCAAGACGCGTAGATTGATGGCGACGGCATGGAAGACAATTGAACAGCACGCTATCGCTATTCGAGAGCATTGCGTACTGATCAGGGCTCAAATCGGTACAGATCACATGGTACCAGCAGTTGCATGCATAGCACTGAATGCCACCAGACTCGTCCGTCACGAGCTTTGGGCAGCTCACGCTGCCGCATACTGCATTAGATTCGCTGATCAACGCAGCCGAAACACATCAGTGCCGGTATTCAGTGAATTCGACATGACGCATAGAAAGTGTGTAAAACAAGTGACAAAATGTAAAACCGATAAGCTGTTACCTGCAAGGTAGTTAACGGAAACAGTTAAGGGTCCGAACAAAGTGCAAAACGGATAATAAAACACCAAATACCAGAAAAATAGCCAGAGTCTGAACCCGGAAAATATGGACGACGTTTGGTAAGTACCCGAAAACGGTTACGACGTAATACGGGGAAAACGGTTCATTGAGTTCAATGAAACCCTGTCAGCACCATCGGTCACTCGAGCGCACGGATGGGGACACTCATCGGGCCATCATGATATATGTATATTTATGGAAAGGCGTGTTGGCGTAGTATATTAATATTTACAGTCAGCACATTGTTTTTATTATTTTACTTCATAACGATCGACAATGCTCCTGCCACTCTATGTTTAAATGCACCATTTTATTACTGCGCTATTGGCGCGTAATTACCATTTCGCTTCTGTGTCTCGCCGAGTTCGCTGATCCGTTTTCGGCTATGGATAAGAAGCCTGTGAACGCCTTTTCAAGTTGCTCTAACACAACTTTTTATCGTAGAATACGACGAGTTGAAGATGATATACAGAGAGAAGTGCAAGCAGTTATGTCATTACAAGGTATGGGCTTTTTTCGCGGAATGTATTTTCAGCTGCACGGGAGATGATAAGTACTGGACCTACCGCACAAGATGTGCATTCTTCGCGCCATGCTGTGCAGGAACCTTTAACGCACGCAATATCCTCTAATGGTGGAGTCATTCATCACAAATATGAATCGGATGTGCCTTGTGCTTCCTCTTTATTAAATATACGTATGCAAATGTTTCATAAAACGTACTCTTTTAGCCCGTCCAACCAATTTCTTGCGTCCAGCAGAATCGGTTACCTTAGAGGAAATTCTGCGTGACGTGGCTCTGGACGGAAACTTCACTTTGACCCAGATTAACATCCTTTTGCGCAATCTTCGGCGCCTATATCCTAACTTACCGGTTGACGCTCGTAGCATTTTGAAAACACCCCGTCGGTGTCCAGTGAGATTAATCAGAGGTGGCAGTTACATCCATATGGGTTTGTAGGACGCCATACGTGACGTGTTGCGCAGAACGCATTCACCCCGTCCGTCATTGCTAAAGTTGCAGATCCATATAGACGGAATGACCGTGTTCAAAAGCTCGCGCAGACAACTGTGGCCAGTACTTGGAAGGCTGATAAATCCGCCAAGCGATGTGTTTTAATTGGTCTTTACAGTGGATTATCAAAACCTATTAATGTGCATGAGTTCCTGCGGCCAGTGGTGGATGAATTGAAGGATGTGTTACGCAAAGGTGTCTGCTTGGGTGATAATGATGATGCTATAGATTTCGTGCTGGACTGCGTGATAGCCGATGCACCTGCACGAGCATATGTTCGGCAGGTGAAACAACATTCCGGATATTTCGCCTGCGAGAATTGCACAATAACTGTTAAGCGAAGCGTAAAGTTTGATAAACATTTGCAGGTTCGCACGTTGATGGTAGAATGACCTTCCCTACCGACCCCAAAGCTCATTACGTAATGACATGGATTTTAGAACACGAAAACAACCGGAACATCACATCGGCGAATCACCTTTTGAGGCTCTACGGATTGATATGATAAGTTGTTTTCCCACTTGATTACATGCACACCTTGTGTCTGGGAGTAACACGGAAGTTAATAATGCTTTGGCGTTGCGGCCCAACACGTGGAAACATACGATTGCCATCAAAATCCATCGACATTATCAATGAACGACTTCGCATTTGTTCGGCTAACCTGACGTGCGAGTTTCCGCGCAAATGTCGCACGTTTGAGGACGTGGAACGTTGGAAGGCCACGGAATTCAGACAGTTTCTTTTATACCTGGGCCCCGTAGTTTTGCGCGGCGTGTTGCCCGAAGACCTGTACAATAATTTCGTTATGTTATCCGTCGCCGCATACATTCTGTGCTGCCGTAGGTGGTGTTCACATTACCTTTCGCATGCGAAATCAGTATTGAATAAGGTGGTGCGTGACATCGCGAAGCTGTACGGTGAGAAGGAGGTGGTCTTCAACGTGCACTGTTTAGTGCATATGTGCCAGGATGTCGGGCGCCTCGGACCCATGGATAATTTTTCCGCATTTCCCTTCGAATCGTTTCTACGACGGCTTCGAAAGCTCATAAATGGCCCGACGTCTGCGACGTCGCAAATTTTTCGTCGCGTAACGGAGCGAAGGTTAACCAATGTCACAGATGATGGCGGTTGTTTGGACGACACTGGATCCAACGTAATTATGCGTCGTGGTCGGCAACAAACCAGTTTCTTACATTTCGGTGCGCTGATTACGAATGCGCATCCAAATAATGCTGTCATCGCACGTGGAAGACCTTCGGTAGTGCTGGGCCAGCGTGCTAATGAGTTATGTTAGCACGAGCATGCT
>OX104070.1:54841098-55216273 GCA_944474145.2 Dicrocoelium dendriticum | reverse complement strand
TCGAAAGTGCCCACCGCCGAACTGTAAGATAGATCAGCCCAGCGGACTTCAGGGAGGTTGAAGTCACCCAGTATTAGACACCTATTGGCAGCCTGAGTAAGAATAAATCCAATTACCTCCCTGGAGATACTTCTAAGACTTCGATATACCCCCTACAACTGTAAACTGAGCAGAGGAATTGCACCCAATAGTCAACGGGGCTTCAACAGTTTGATCCGGCGACTGAAACACATAGGTCCTCAACATATCGAGGTTACAACTCACATAAGAGCGACGCCCCAACTTTGGCGGCCAACGGAGCGATCACAGTGCGTAGCCAGGTAAACATACTTCACTGTCTCTGAAATCCGCGGACAGCCATGTTTCGTTGATAGCAAGTATGTCGGGACGAGATTGGTCTTCCAGTAGACCCACCTCGTGTAACTCGTTCCCTAGGCTACGCACATTAATAAGCACTACCCGAAGGAACTCGGCACGACCACGCCTGGGTCGTACGCTACCAGGAGGGGTTCTGGTAGGGCGGAATTTGACATCCGACTGATCACCTGGAAACACACAAGACGAATGCCTTGCTCACCAGCTGCCCGCCTGCTTTTGAAGCTTTTGATGACTTCCTTTAACTTCAGTTGATCTGCCAGTGGGAGGTCCGGCTGAATGCTGACATTGCTACCCTTGAGTTTGAATGCAAAGAGCATTAATGCTTCGCGTTCCTCCGTGGTTGAGGACTCGACGAAGTAGTCGGGGTCACGGATTTGGCGTATCAACAGGAACGATCCGCAACCTGGTTAGCTTCATGACAGTGACACTTGGAAAACAAGGTGGAAGCATCTTGTTGACGCAGAGCTTGAACCACTGGAGGTCATCCAGCATGCGTTCCCTGGAAAGAGTTATCGCGGATTCAGAAACGTTACTAAAGATAACGCTACTATCAGTAAAAGAATCCCCTCGGCGAGGCGTATTCACTCCACGAGTATTCGACTCGACCCCTGTTTCGATCGGTTTGGCAGTTGACACGGCGCGCTTCTTCGCCAAAATAACTGGGTTGATTGGAGATGGAGTTTTGTGCTCCACGTCCAATAGCTTAACGGCTTCAGTACCTTCAGGTTTTGAGGGAGCGTTACGGCGTTTCCTATCCATCTTCCTTTTGCTTTTATTGAGCACAGGGGCTATAAGTTCGGTCTCGCTTTGGACGGCTTCCAGTAAGACATCAGAGGCCTCTTTAAAGGCATTCTGGATATCTGAGACACACGACATGGTAGCTACCACCGCAGTCGGACTTGCATCGACAGCAATTGAGGTTAGTTGCGTGGCTCCTCCAATGAGCCGACATCAATAGAGACCCATTCTCCTCATCAGTAACTCCACCTCCGATCAAGTGATGTGAAGCAATACCACAGCTGCTGGTTACCCAGCCCGACGTTGCTCGATGTTTCCTCAGTGACCTCAAGGCGCCTGGATTGATGGCGACGGCATGGAAGACAATTGAACAGCACGCTATCGCTATTCGAGAGCATTGCGTACTGATCAGGGCTCAAATCGGTACAGATCACATGGTAGCAGCAGTTGCATGCATAGCACGGAATGCCACCAGACTCGTCCGTCACGAGCTTTGGGCAGCTCACGCTGCCGCATACTGCATTAGATTCGCTGATCAACGCAGCCGAAACACATCAGTGCCGGTATTCAGTGAATTCGACATGACGCATAGAAAGTGTGTAAAACAAGTGACAAAACTTAAAACCGATAAGCTGTTACCTGCAAGGTAGTTAATAGAAACAGTTAAGGGTCCGAACAAAGTGCAAAACGGATAATAAAACACCAAATACCAGAAAAATAACCATAGTCTGTACCCGGAAAATATGGACGACGTTTGGTAAGTACCCGAAAACGGTTACGACGTAATACGGGGAAAACGGTTCATTGAGTTCAATGAGTTGCAGAGAGCAGGAAATCCCTTGTCAGCCTCATCGATTCCCTATCATACTGGGTTTGATGCGTGTCGCTGCATTACGATATTCCACGAGGGAGCATCACAATTGCAGTGACAGCCGCATTATTTCAGCATTCTCAGCGAATGTTTGTCTAACAGCCGCTTGAAAATTTCCTCGGATGGCACCACTGCGATTTCTTCCGGTAGGCTGTTCCAATCATTCACTACTCTAGAGGATAGAGTGACGTCCATGCGATTCTATCTTATTGTTTAAATGGTTTCCATGTGTGAGTTCGTGCGGAGCCGTCAGTGTTGGACCTGGAGAATTGTTGCAACTCACGTTCAAGTTCCCCTCGAAGGATGCGCCTTGTGTAGATGAGATCACCGCGGCGCGGCGGAGGTCGAGAGAACAGATTTAGCTGCTGGAGTCGAATGGCGTACGAGAGATCAAGAAGCCCTAGAACAACTTTCGATGCACGTCTCTGAACCTTTCCCATCGGCGATCAACAATTAGTTGGATCAAGCAAAAGTTGACGAAAAGCAAATATTTTCGCACGACACTTGTAAGCACTGGTCCGAAACTGCCCTCTGAAAGTAAAATCTCTAAGACAGCGTGCGATATACGTCACAAACGGATTCTAAATTGGTCGAAAATATCCTGAGGTTTGGTACAGCAGGTGTTCAAGTTCAAGTTGAAGTGGGACTGGAACAGTAGGATAAATCCCCGTGAATGTTCCTTCCGTGGCGCGTCGTCGATCCAGGGTATGATTCGTCCGCGATAACTGGAATCCAGAAGAGTCAGATCAGCGAGCGCGAATTACCCCACGGTCAAACAATTAATATCAACGCGACCTGCATTGGCAGTCCCCGCCGCACCGCTCACGTGAAAAAAGAAACATAAGTATGAAAGCAATAAAAGCGTCAAGAAGCAAAAAGTAATAGAGTTGATAATTCAATAAGGCCAATAAGCTAGGACGATAAGGGGAATGTTAAAAGTTGAAGGCCAAGATCGTCAAGTCGGTGTTCGGACTTTTTCACCGTTGGTGCCAATAGCACTTTCTCGGGCAGTGCATTCCAGGAATCCACCACTCGGCGTGATAAACGAAAGTCCGCCCGTACTCCTTCCGATCGAGCTTTGTGTAGCTACATCGAGTGACCTCGGAGAGATGGAAGCCGAGCCAGTTGGAAAAGCCCAGATAAATGGGGTCCGATTTTACCGGTAATTATGCAATAGGTCAAGACCAGGTCGCCTCGATAGCGACGATAATGCATTGAGAACATTCCCAGCTTAAGTAGTCTTTCTGGGTAAGGAAGGTTCCGTAGTCCATGAACCATTTTGGTTTCAACTCTCAACACTCTCTTCATTGACATCCTGTCCCTGACTAAGCAAGGTGGACAAGCCTGGATGCAGTATTCCAAGTGTGGCCTGACAAAGACTGGGAATAACCTAACAAACATAGCACCCGTGATGGTCCCGAATGCCCTGCAGATCATCCACAACCTTCTGAAAATCTTGCAAGTAGCTTTCCTTCAGTTTTTACTGGATTTAACTTCTGAAGACAACGTGACCGCTAAGTCTACCAGTTCGGAAACATGGTGTAGTTCATCACCGCCAAGCAAATAACGCGTTGGGGGCCAGTTGGCCCTAATTGTAAGATGGAACACTTTGCGTAATTCATGGGCAACTGCCACAGAGCAGCCCAGTCCCAAAGTTTATCGACGGCCCGTTGCAGAGTCTGGGGTCCATCGAAGTCGGACACTGTGTGCCAAAACTTTAGGTCATCTGCAAACATGAGAGATACTAACCGCAGCAGTTCAGGCAGCTCATTGACATACAGATAAAATGACAATGGGCCTAGCACCGTACCCTGAGGGACCCGACTGAGGACTGACTGACGGAAAGACAGACTAGACCCCACACGGACACACTCTCTCCCTTCCAGAAACGTGGTGATCCATTGTAGTGCACGCCGAGATATTCCTTAAGACCGAAGCTTCAAGGGGAGGCGAGAATGTGATACAGTGTCGAACGCCTTGAAGAAGTCAATAAACACTACGTCTACTGCATGAACCCGATCCAAAGCATCCGCCCAATATTCACGTGCGACGAGCAAGTTAGTCATGCAGAAGTGACCCTTGCGAAAGCCGTGTTGAAGTGGACTGAGCAGACCATACTCACGCCGGTGGTTTTCAAGCACATCCCTGACCAACTTCTCCAATTCCTTGACCAGTACGCTTGTCAAACTTACCGGTCCATAACTGGCAGGGAGATCCCTGTCGCCCTTTTTAAAAATCGGGTAGGCGACACCATTCTTCCAGTCCTTGGAAAGGAGCAGCTGCGAAGCGACAACTGGAACAAGCGCGTCATTGGGCCACATAGCTCGTTTGCGACTTCATACAAAAGATAGGGTGAATATCATCCCTCCCAACGGATTTAGCGGGACTTAGGCCCTGAAGAAGATGCAGAACTTGTGTCTCCGAAATTGAAACGTCCGTTAAACAGGAGTTCTGTGGGACTCTTATCGCTAAGTCAACATGCAGCAACTGCACATCCCGAACAAAAGTCTCGGCATACTGCGCACTGAGTAGACATGCTTTTTCGTGATCAGTGTTGGCAGTGGCGCCGTCGCTGACTAATAACACTGGGATAGATGAGCCAACGTTACTACGTTTTTTGACTAGGCGAAGAATTGTTTGGGATTTGCGGAGGCTGAGTTGGCTAGCTCCATCTCATAGCTAAATCTAATAGCTCGTAAATGACACTTGCAACATTCCGCGCTTCACGATAACGCCGAAAAGTACATTCTGAGATAACTGTCCGGTAGATCCGCCAGCATCTCGCCCGTCTATTCATTAGCTGGTGTGCGACTGAGTCCAGCCATGGTGACTTCGCTTTGGTAATCTTCTTGACCAAAAAGGAATATGGAAAGAGGAAAGACTTAAACGTATCCCAAGCCGTCTGTATATCATCATCCAACAAGATGCATGGGAAACTTACTACCTTGGCTCTAATAGACTGGAAGTCGGCGTGTCAAATGTTCGGAATCCGGACCCTGTGTGAATCGTAGTCTCTGATGAGAGCAAAATTGAATGACAGGCACGTACGGTCACCGGCTCCCAAAGGGGACCATACTCAAGATCACGCGCAAAGTCAACCGACTTTGCGAAAAGTAGATCCGAGCAAAAAGGAGCATGACCTACCATGTACGTGGTGGGTCGATCGACAAATTGGTGTAAGGGTACTGCCAGTGTTAAGTCAACAAACTCGGCAGCCAACCCAGTTGTCGCTGCCTCATAAGATGGGCCATGCGAATTTACTTCAGGGACGTTGAAATCCCCCATTATCAAACACCTGTTCGCAGTGAGTGCGGTTGAAGTCACTGAAACCCCTAGAAGCGTTATCAGGGCTCCTATACAGCAGCACAATTTTAAATTGCTTTGATTCAGTACAGACTTCAACTGCAAGTGCTTCAACAGTTTTATCAGTTGTTAAAGGTATGTGTTTTTGATATGTTTACACCACATCTGATGTACAAGGCGATTCCATCTCTGCGACGATTAGATGGGTGGTCAAATCTGAGTATTGCGTAGCCCGGAACGTATAATTCACTGTCCATGATGTCAGAAGACAACCATGTTTCAGTGAAGGCGAGTACATCAGGATGGGAGTGGTTTATTAGGGCCCAATCTTCACACATCTTGTTTCGCATGCTACGCACATTACTGAGAAATGTGTGAAAACGTCTTGTATGGAGAGCACCGGGTCGTGTGCTACCAGAGTGGGCTCTGGTAGGGCGGAAGTGGACCGTCGGCTCACCACCCGAAAACACACCAAACACAAAGCTTTCTCGCCAGGTTCACGACGCGCTTTAAGGCTTTTGATGGCTTCCTTAAGCATTAACCTATCCACTAAAGGTAGGTCCGGCTGTATACTCACTCTGGAATCCTTTAGTTTAAAGGCGAAGCGCAAGAGGGCTTGGCGCTCCTCCGGCGTAGTCAAGACGACGCGCAATAGACGGGGTCTAGTTTTAGTACTGTCACCCGATATGTTCCCAAGCCTAGTAAGTTGTCTAATAGTAACCCCAGGAAACCCGGGTGGAAGTAGTTTAGAAACGCAAAGTTTGAACCTGTGTAGGTTGTCAAGCATGAGATCATTCGAAAGAGTCGCAGCGGACTCCGAGATATTCCTAGAGATAACGTTGCTGTCCGTAAACGCATCCCTACGACGAGGGGTGTTTACGGCACGCGTCACTGTAGCATTGGTAGGCGCAGCACCTGAATTCGTATCATCCTTAGCAGGAACAGCAGGTGCACAAGATAAGGATTCCGGCAATGAGGTGGAGGAATTTTCTGCCTTCGTTTCCTGGGACGAAGTATCTACAGAGTCCACCGCTACATCTTTTAGCTTGGGTTTGGTTGTACTGATGGATTTCTTTATCCTGCGCCGCTTTACCTTCGAAGATACACTAGCCTGTAAAACTTCTCCACTCACAACTGAGTTCAATATAACGTCAGGATGTTTACCATCTTCAAGCGCCGCCTCAACAGCTGGTGAATCCTTCGAAGCCGTACTATTTATGCAATCATCCGAACGCGCGCTTGTTCTGAGAAGACCTGCACGTTCAAGGCTTACGACGATTTGATCAACCCTCTCTAAAGAACTAAACACAGATAGAAAGGTACCCATTCTATCCATCAAAGTTTCAAATTCGTCATTTGTGATTAGACGATATGCTGTGTCTCAAACAACCACGGCAATTATAAGATAAAGTATCGCGTTTCTGTAAGATAATATACCGTTATCTATCCCAACCAGTGCAAGCCTCATGGAACCAACAACTGCAGGGGTCACATTGCATGCAGCCCGAAGAACCAGTAACTGGTTCTGAGCAACTCGCTTTACTACAAACAGCTGACGAATCGGTTAATGGGTCCGAGGTCGAGTTGGAACGGGATATCTTTACCAGGACGAAAAAGGAAAAGTTCTAACTGACAGTAGGAGCGTAAACCGACGTACGGTAGGTTACAATGCAGTCAACGTGAGCAGCAATCCGATAAAACCCGGAGTGACATGTTTGCACAGATTTAGACACTGTGTGGAAGGCTTAAAATTGTACACAATGACGACACCTAGATCGCGGGCTTCATCAGTAACCGCCGTGATAGAGATCCCGCAGGAGACTGCAATGCGATTCAAACGGAGCGTTGGATCCGCCAATTGCGATCAGTGACATTTTGACAGTGTGACTGTGCTACACAAGCTTAAGTACAAGTTAAGTTGGGACCGGAAAGATAGGATTATCCTGTAAATGTTCCCTCTTTTGCGTATCGTCGGATCGGGAATTGATAGGTCTACTTGAGATGTTGAAAAGCCTAAAACAAAGACCGCATCACACCCCGTCCAACCAATTACTGCCCACATTTTCCTGCGCAGCAGTCCTTGCCACGCCGGCTTATCTGAAGTAAAAGAGTGAAGGGCAACCTAAGAAAACGAAAGGAGGAATGTCAGCTAAATAATGAGAATACCAAGGTGAGAGAAATAAAAATCGAAGGGAAAGTTGAAGATACAAGTCGATTAGGAGAAGGGGAAGGTTTGGTACTGCCACCCAAGAGCATCTAACTGACGCTCGAAACCCTCTACCGTAGACTCCCTAACGACGTGTTCCGGAAGCGAGTTCCAACCTTCAATAACGCGGCGCGACAAGCGAGTTTCCGTCCTTACCCGGTCAGAACGCAGTTTGTGCAGCTTCAACGGGTGACCTCGGTGACTAGGCAGCTTGGCGGGGCTAAATAGCCAGGACAAGTCTGGATCGATCTTACCAGCTAAGATACGGTAAGCGAGGGCCAAGTCTCCTCTAATTCTGCGGTAGTACATTGAGTACATACCCAAACTAAGCAAAACGTTCGGGACACGTTTGGCCCCGTAATCCTTGCACTAACCGTGTACCCACTCGCAAAACACTCTCCAGTTCCATTTTGTCCCTTATAAGACAAGGTGGACAAGCCTGGATACAGTACTCTAAGTGGGGTCGCACAAAAGCTGCGAACAGCTTCACAAAGATATCGGCCGATAGGACATTGAAGGAGCGCGAATAAACAACATCAGACGGAACCCACCACAAGCAGCCGTCCTAAATTGTCCCCAGAGGGAAGCAATGAGGTATGGGTGATACCTAGATCAACCTGCTGATTGACAACAGGGAGTTCACTTTCACCAACTACATAGCGCGTGGGAGAACTAGCACATCCAATGCAGTGGATAGAACATTTCGCCTGATTTATAGGCATCAACCATAAGGTTAACCAATCCCAGAGCCTATCCAAGTCACTCCGAAGTGCCACAGAGCCACCAGGGATATCCACAATATTCCAGAGCTTAGGTCATCAGCAAACGATAGGGACGATACTTCAAGCTCTTCGGGTAGATCGTTGACACAAATTGCGAAAAGCAACGGCCCTAGAACCGAGCCTTGCGCAACGCCACTAACGAACAGCTTGTCTAAGTGAAAGGCTACGCCCCACGAGTACACACTGTTATCTCCACTCTAGGAAAGCAGACTCAATTGGGGGCGGCTCCAGATATCCCATACGATCTCAACTTCAGTGAGCGTCGTTGATGTGAGACAGTATCAAAGGCTTTCGAGAAGTCAACGAAAAGCACGTCGATAACGTGACCGTTGTCTACTGCCTCAGCCCAGCTTTCACAAGCTACAAGTAAATCTGTCAGACATGAAAATCCCTTACAGAATCCGTGCTGTGAGAAGGCAAACTTAAGCAGGTGATGCTGCACCGAACCCCTGACCAATTTTTCAAACAACTTAACTACTACGTTTGTTAAGCTGACAGGCCGGTAGTTCGCGGGCAGAGCTGTCACCGCCCTTAAAAATCGGACAGATGATTGCCTTCTTCCATTCCGAAGGTAAGGCACAGCTATCGATCGATACTGTAAACATGCATGTGGGAGGGACACTTAGCTCAGCGGCCAATTCATGCATCAGTTTCGGATGAATTGAATCAGGGCCAGAAGCTTTGGAAGGATTTAGCCCTTGCAATAGCCCGAAGACTTGTGTCTTCGTTATGCTGATTTCAGTTAGGCAAGAATCCTCTGAGACTTTTGTGACCAGCTCAAGCCGAGGTAGAGAGGCCTCACGAAAAAAGACACCAGTATATTCTTCGCCAAGCATACAAGCATTATCATAGTCGGTATGCCCATGGGTTCCGTCCGCTTGTAGTAAAGCCGGTATAGACGAGTTTGTACCGCTGCCTCCCTTTACGTAAGCAAAGAACTTTTTTCGATTTGTTACGGCTGCGTTAGCCAGATACTCCTCGTACTGGAGACGAAAGGTCCTAATGTGTTTCTTACATTTATTTCTAGCCGCTCGATAGCTTTCGTAGGTGCTGGTTGCTGAAGCCGCTTGACAAGTTCGCCAGCACTTAGAGCGCTTCCTGAGCAGGTATTTACCTGCATGATCTATCCAAGGAGGATGCGCGCGTGTCACCCGTCTCTTAATGAGTGGGATGTGGGGAGCAGAGATCTCGGTGGGGTATGCCTTAAATTTCTCCCAGGCTATCTCAACGGTGTCAGCCACGGTGATCGCGCAACACAGAACTGAATCTTTTTCTCGCATGCATTAACGTCCGTCTGCCAAATATTTGGACAGGCCCCATCGGTAGGTTGACACTTAGTTAGAGCACATCGAAAGGATATGCAGACAAGGTCATTGGCTCCCAGAGGACAGCCGTAGGTAATATCACTTACGAAATCCTGTGACTTCGCAAAAATGAGATCCAAGGTAGACGGAATTTGTTTGCTCATAAATCTAGTCGGGAGGTCCACGAACTGATGCAAACGCAGTTACCATGTTAGCTCGAGGACATCCGAACCGAAAGTGCCCACCGCCGAACTGTAAGATTGATCAGCCCAGCGGACTTCAGTGAGGTTGAAGTCACCCAGTATTAGACACCTATTGGCAGCCTGAGTAAGAATAAATCCAATTACCTCCCTGGAGATACTTCTAAGACTTCGATATACCCCCTACAACTGTAAACTGAGCAGAGGAATTGCACCCAATAGTCAACGGGGCTTCAACAGTTTGATCCGGCGACTGAAACACACAGGTCCTCAACATATCGAGGTTACAACTCACATAAGAGCGACGCCCCAACTTTGGCGGCCAACGGAGCGATCACAGTGCGTAGCCAGGTAAACATACTTCACTGTCTCTGAAATCCGCGGACAGCCATGTTTCGTTGATAGCAAGTATGTCGGGACGAGATTGGTCTACCAGTAAACCCACCTCGTGTAACTTGTTCCCTAGGCTACGCACATTAATAAGCACTACCCGAAGGAACTCGGCACGACCACGCCTGGGTCGTACGCTACCAGGAGGGGTTCTGGTAGGGCAGAATTTGACTTCGACTGACCACCTGAAAACACACAAGACGAATGCCTTGCTCACCAGCTGCCCGCCTGCTCTTATAGCCTTTGATGACTTCCTTTAACTTCAGTTGATCTGTCAGTGGGAGGTCCGGCTGAATGCTGACATTGCTACCCTTGAGTTTGAATGCAAAGAGCATTAACGCTTCGCGTTCCTCCGTGGTTGGGGACTCGACGAAGTAGTCGGGGTCACGGATTTGGCGTAACGACAGGGACTTTCTCCAATGTGGTTAGCTTCATGACAGTGACACTTGGAAAACAAGGTGGAAGCATCTTGTTGACGCAGAGCTTGAACCACTCGAGGTCATCCAGCATGCGTTCCCTGGGAAGAGTTATCGCGGATTCAGAAACGTTACGAAAGATAACGCTACTATCAGTAAAAGAATCCCCTCGGCGAGGCGTATTCACTCCACGAGTATTCGACTCGACCCCTGTTTCGATCGGTTTGGCAGTTGACACGGCGCGCTTCTTCGCCAAAATAACTGGGTTGATTGGAGATGGAGTTTTGTGCTCCACGTCCAATAGCTTAACGGCTTCAGTACCTTCAGGTTTTGAGGGAGCGTTACGGCGTTTCCTATCCATCTTCCTTTTGCTTTTATTGAGCACAGGGGCTATAAGTTCGGTCTCGCTTTGGACGGCTTCCAGTAAGACATCAGAGGCCTCTTTAAAGACACTTTGGATTGCTGGGACACACGACGTGGCAGCTACCACCGCAGTCGGACTTGCATCGACAGCAATTGAGGTTAGTTGCGTGGCTCCTCCAATGAGCCGACATCAATAGAGACCCATTCTCATCCTCAGTAACTCCACCTCCGATCAAGTGATGTGAAGCAATACCACAGCTACTGGTTACCCAGCCCGACGTTGCTCGATGTCTCCTCAGTGACCTCAAGGCGCCTGGATTGACGGCGGCAGCATAGATAACAATTGAACAGCACGCTATCGCTATTCGAGAGCATTGTGTACTGATCAGGGCTCAAATCGGTAGAGGTCACATGGTAGCAGCAGTTGCATACATAGCACGGAATGCCACCAGACTCGTCCGTCACGAGCTTTGGGCAGCTCACGCTGCGCATACAGCATTTTATTGGCTACTCAACACAGCCAAAGCAAATTAGCTCCGGCATTCAGTGTATCGGACATGACGCATAGAAAGTGTGTAAAACAAGTGACAAAACGTAAAACCGACAAGCCGTTACCTGAAGGCAGTCAACAGAAACATTCACGGGATTAAACAATTTGGAAAACGGATTACCAAACAGAAAATAACCGGAAAATAGCCAAAGACTTAACATGGAAATGATGGATGGCGTTTCGTAATACCGGAAAACGGGTACGACGTAATCCGGGGAAAACCATCATGGGATCGATAGGTGATGGAGAGAGGAAGGAAGTTGGTTTGTCAGCTCCGTCACTTCCCAATCGTTGCGGGGATAGCCTGGGTCATTGCGGATCAAGATCCCACAGAGAACTACTGACGCTTCATTGGAAACAGCTGGATCCCCGTAAACTAATATTAGAATCCCGTAAGTGCTTGAAACGTTCCTCGGTCTCGACATCGATTGTGGACTCCGGAAGACAGTTCCAGGCGTTCACAACGTGAGTGGATAAAACCATGCTGAATCATCATTCATCATCATTATACACGCCATCTAGAGGTGGAGCACTTCAGCTACTGTGCCGCAATACATTAAGTTTGGATCGCACTCGACGACTCCTAGGTTTGAACCACATTTATTTGAATCAAGCGAAGTTTGACAAAAATGAAATTTTTTGGACGGCACTTGTAAACATGGTTCCGAAACTGTGCTTTGAAAGTAACTCCTCAAAAACGGACCAGGGTTCTAACCATACGGTTATGGGCCCAATGTGGTGTGGGTAGTACGGTACATTGGATCATTGGATGATAGAGAGCAGAAGGAAGTATGTTGTCAACGCCGTCACTTCTCAATCGTTGCGGGGATAGCCTGGGTCATTGCGGTACAAGGTCCCACAGAGAACCACTGAAGCTACATTGGAAACAGCTGGATACCCATAAACTAAAATGAGAATCCAATAAATGCTTGCAACGTTCCTCGGTCTGGGCAACGACGATGAACTCCGGAGGGCGGTTTCAGACATTCACAACGCGAGTGGATAAAGCCAGGCTGGATCGCACTCGATCACTCCTCATTTTAAACAGTTTCAAACTGTGGCCTCTTGTTGAACTCTCTGTGTTGAGATGAAAGAAGTCCCGTAATTCCTTTCCCAACTCTCCTCTAAGAATACGTCAGATGAAGATCAAGTCTCCGTGATGACGACGGTAATCCAGGGAAAAGAGGTTCAGTTGTTTGAGTCGGAGAGAATAGGACAGGTCCCGCAGCTGAGGAACAGATTTGGTTCCACGCCGTTGAACCTTTTCAATCATATCACATTCAATGTTCGTAAGACGGTAGGCAGCAGGTAGCCCGTATTTCAGAAGCGGGCGTACATGTGAAGTAAACAGAAGTCGGAAGATCCCCGGGATCAGGCGAAAGATGGCTCTGCGTATAGAGTGAAACATACTGTAGGCCGCAGCCACCTTTTTCTTGGTGTCTTCATTAGAGTTGAGGTCAGACGAAAGTATCACTCCCAAATCCCTCTCCTGAGTGACGTTTCTAAGTAAGCAACCACCAATATGGTAGATTCCAAATGAGGCAGACGCACCACCTGGAAGAACTGAACACTTCTCATGATTCATTAGCAAGTGCTACTTAAATGACCAATCATGTAGCAGGTGGATTGTCGATTACAACCTGTCAGCATCTTCCGTACTGGATACCTCCATCCACAGCATCAGATCGTCGGCGTAGATTAGCAATCAGCCTGGAGTGTGGACGGCAAGTAATTGATGAAGACGTTGAAAAGCACGGGGCCGAGGACAGAACCGTGTGGGACTGCACTAGTCATGAGAAAAGTGGCGGAAAGTGTTTCGTTTACTTGCACCTGCGTCGTGCGGTCGCGAAGGAAATCAGAGATCCAGGAGAGAAGGTTCCCGGCAATACCGATTCCTCGGAGTTTAAGCAAAAGTCGTTCGGGCGGGACCCTGACGAAAGCTGTGCTGAAATCCACAAACACACACACATACACATGTATACATTTACTTTCGTATATATATACATATATATGTATGGCTTACATGTACGCCTTCTCATATTCCGCTTACCTATGCACTTCGGTATCTGAGCACATACCAACTTCATCTTATTTGCATACAGCTTACCAAACACAAAGCCATACCTAAACAACTTCCACACTTGCAAATAGTCATCAGCACTGACACAAACAACAAACCCCATTCCGTGCACCCTCATTTAACATTACCCATTTATAGGCGCAAACATACTGTAATAGAAGTTAGTCAGTCAGTATACCTTATCACATTTCTGCATGTTATTCCGTATCTTTTAAACCATGCACCTAGTAATGCCTTGGTCATAACAGTTATTTCTTTTGTTATTCCTACAGCGTCTCAACATCACATTTACTTGCAGGTTATCTTCACGGCATAATCCGTAAGTTCAACACTTATTATTTACGCATCTCCGTTCATTAGCATCAAATAACATAAATAAATTGCCTTAAAATGTTGCATTTCAAGTCGCCCATGTGCAACATCACTGCAATTAACCTTTCGTGTAGATTTCTCACCCTTCCACCTGCTGCATTGCAAAAAGTCCTTTCCGCTCATAATACCCAGACAGTTTCTGTATCATTACACGCAGCATTTCAAAGCATATCCTAAGCTAAAATAACGCTACATTTATTAAACGGTTTTTCTACGCATTTCCATCCCTTGATTTTCAGCCACCATTACGACCTTACACACTTTGTTGGGCGGAACCTGGGATACTAGTCGGGAAGCAATGACACGTAAGACGTGTCAAATACGAGAGTATAGAAGTCGGAGGAGACTGAACCCAACGTGAATTGTGCAGGCTACAAGAATGGGAAGCGAATCAGACAGAGCGAGAAACGTGCAGCGAGGAACTCACCAAAACGGTTTGTGACCATGGATGAGCAGTCAGTTAAACAAATGGACGTTTCGAAGGTTAAATCAACCATAAAATCCAATGTTATAAGATACTGAAAGAGCATGTTTTCAGTTGCACTACAACTTTAACCACATTACCTCAGTATAATATTTACACAAGATACCTCATGTATTACTATCAAACGATTTACATTAATTTATGCTAACTATCCTTAGTATTATGAACGACATTTATTAAAGTCGAATAAAAGATGTACCAGCTGCCACCACAAATCTCTAAATTTTACAGCCGACCTGTCGTCAAACGGTCCCAATTGAACTTGAACTTGGAAAGGGCGCCGTATTCGCAACTTGTTACGCTAGGCTGAAAGTTGGTTAGGTTGACACTGATGGCAAAGATGTATAAAAAGAAGATTTACATGGCAAATACGTTTACTTGATTACATAAAGAGATGGCATCTTTGACCACTCTGTTGTTGTTCAAGTGGATAACAACAGGCAAGAAATCGCTGTGGCGCCATGTTAGAAGCGGTAACAATTGCGTACGATATGGCTACGTTCCAGCGTTTTTGCGTCCGTTTTCCTTTGAAGTTTCTGACTTGGAGAAGCATGTGAAGAAATTTTAACTAGCGGCTGCGACTTAGTTCTACAGGCGGCAACTGGTGACAATTTTGCCTTCAAAATTAACTTGTAAGTATATTCCATACATGCTGGGTGAAAAGTTAACTCGGTTCCTGCAGTTTTAGGACAGCAGCCATCATGAGGACCGTCTTTTGACCTACCATCAAACGCTTCCGTTGTCCCGTCGCTGAGCCACGTGGAAAAAGCATCGTTAAAAGCCTGCTTTTGGTGTCTGCAGCAAACAATGGAGGGATTAAAACGAGGTCTGAGAGAAATGTGCTTGGCCATGTTCCCCGTGTTCTTGTGCATACTCATTTCAACCTTTAACCACATGAAAGAAGTGTATGCAAATACCTTTAAATGCCGTGAACTTATTGCTATTCTTTCTTTTTCAGGATAAACGCAAGAATGGAATGGCACGTCGATGTGCTGGGAGCTCTTCTCGCTTATTGGAACGCGAAATGGGACGCTGGTTGAACTAAAGAGTATGTAGTTCCTTAATCATCTGTCCTGAACCTATGAGGTTTCTAAAGCCTTGGATGGTTATTTGTCTTTTGATCCCTGGACGTTAACCAGGTACCCGCCGCTTGCGCCGTTAATCAGTTGCAAAAGGCGCATTTACTTTGATTTCTTTAGAGTTGAGCATTTCGGTGCAACTAATCTGCTTGTCCTCGGTTTCTTGGTGGTTGTGCCACTGCAGTTTCGCAACGAACCTGTCGTCACTTGCTTGGAGTTCAGGTTGAGTTTGTTTCGCCAGTTACGATTTTATGAGTCGATTTCAATGCATATGTAGGCTCTTGGTATTTTCAACGGGAGCTTTCGTCTTTTGCACACCTGGCTACCGTAAACCGTTCACAACAGTTGCTTGTCTCTCACATTTAGTTGATTTTCCAACTCTTCTGACGAGATGATTGTGAGTTCAGTCCTAGCTCTTCGTGGCTTCCTTCCGACGACTGGTTTGTTATATATGGCAAAGCGGTGTATCTCATAGCGGTTCAAGACTTGACCAATGCCCTGCAATGCGGTATTTATTGCCATTGGTTACATGTAAACTTACTTGTTTGCGTCTGATGCAGTATGCACTTATGGTTGGTAGCGAGTGAAAACCGCAAAGTTGTCTTGCCTGCTGTGTGCCTAGCACGGAGCCTTTTACGCTAGTAACTGGCAGTCCGGTGTCTCGGGAAAGCCTGCTGTCTGCTGTGTTCGCTGGACTAGAAATTTGGTTGCTTTGTTACGTTTCTGGACTGCTAAGGTCTCCGGCAGGGAATAGTGGAAGATACAGTTTGCCGGACCCGGCGTCGGTTTGCTCACAGCCTGTTGTCAGTACAGGATTTAGTACGAACACTGTTGGCAACTGACCCTCAGATACCGTGGTTGATTCGTCTGTTAGCCAAAGAGACAATCGGGCTTCTGACCTTGTCGAAGGAAGGGGGGACGGTTAAAAAGTGGCAAAACCCAAGGCGGAGGTACGAAGTCCGTCTGGTGCTGTACCCCCATTCCCTTCCATTGCTACCGCAGCTGTGTCGGCCAAAGACGATTCGGTTACGACGTTGGAGTCTAAAAAGTCGGACGCTAATTGGAAACCGCAAACGTCAACAGAGCGGTTGATAAGTACTCCGCGTTGCTAAACCTCGTTCACTAATTGTAGTGTTATTTTCAGTATCGCCACTAAGTCATATGCTGTCCTTCTAAAGGAGCATATGCCAGATGATATTCCTTTATTTAAGCAATGCGTTAACAAACTTTACTGCTGAACTTTTCCGGCGTCACTGTGCGAAAACTAACCAGACTCGGTAGCTTGTCGACTGCGAAGGCTGTTGCGTGTTTCTCGGGCCGCTCCAGAGGTACTCCAAGCTCTTCTACGTTTTGCCTTTAATCTCAAATGCACTGATGTCAGGTTACACTTAGATCTCGCTTTGACAGAGAGGTTGAAGTTGCCGATGGCTGCGCGATATTGAAGCCTGTCGTGAAGCAGGAGAAAAGATCTCGCTTTGGGTTTCGAGTGGTGAGCTGGTAGTGCAGTTCCTCCCTTCCAGAACCGGTTCCGACGGCGCACGATCCCGGGCTCACGCTACCAAATACATACAGATGATCTACAATAATTGGCGTATTCTGCTAAACAAGCTCTGCCAAGTCATTGTTTTTGTTGACAATTGCGGTGAAACTGTTCTTGCATTCACTACTACACGGTTGTCCACAGACGTCACGTAGACTGGTGTGTTTATCGGGCTAGGCACTACTGTGGTGTATGCGCCATCGTAAATTGGGCTGGGCCTTACCGTGGTGCGGTGGTTTGCGTGATTCAAAGATCCATTGAGCTACGCTGGGCGGTGCTGTTGCGCCTTTAGAGCAACTCATACCAGATTGGTCAATGGTTAAGGGCCAGGCAAACAGCCTCCAGGTCCCCCAGGTTGAGGGTTGAAATGAGACGGCTCCCTCTTCCTTAAAACTGTCTCCTCGTCGCCCAACTCCAAACACGCTGCTTTGTGGTCAGGTTTTGTATCCAAGGCACTGGTTGAGAACCCTAATCGTCCTCCTGTCTAGGCCTGGGCAACCAGACAATACCCTACCCACGCAATACAATGAATAGCTCTTCAAACAGTTACTTGATGCTCTGGCCACCTAAGTGGATAAGCAACGGTACCCTATCTGCTGCAGCGAGCAGGGTGGATAGGGTTTTGGATGCTACTGCTCAAACCTAGCCATCTTCTCTTCCCCGCTTACACTTCTTTCCTCTTACCGTCCCGTTCCAACGTCACTTTTATCTCCTTAGTTTTCAACCCCCATTCCTTGGCCCTCCCCCATCTTGTTTTCATAAGCTTTTAGTTTCAGCTCACTTGTGGACGTGTAGCGTCAGTCCTGCCCTGTCGGCAAGCTTAGGTGCAAGCAAGCGGTTAAGCCAAATTCATCGGTTTCCATTTGGAGCCATCCAACAACCCTTGGACTGGCATGACTCAACGTACGCATATTGCTACAGATCGGTCCACAGTCAACACTTGCTCTAACTTTAAAGACTGAATGTGTGGTAAGTGCCCAGACAGAGGAATGTTATAAAGAACGATGGGACTAGTACATGCTGAGCATGCCTGGATTCCGCTTTTTGTTGCAGCTGCAATAATCCCTCGAGGAACACATTTTAGCAACCACGCGTCATGTAGCCAAGGTACGGGAGGTGATGAAGCGGTCACGGGTTTGCTCTTCTGCTCTCTACAACTCTATGAACTTGCTTGACAACTGCTGCTTATGGGAAACCCGCCTGCAAGACAGGAGCTCTGTGCTAACTCTGCGATATCCTTCAGGTGACACCGGCAGCGCTTTTTCCTTGCCCCTGTCCAGTGGTGATACAGCTTCGAGCAGCGGTCAAGCCGGTGTCGGTATTGCGCAGGGTCCCCTGAGCCCATTCGTTAACGGTAGCTTAGCTGGCTTGCATCTGTTGCAGTCTATTCCCTTTCCTTTGCGTATTGCGTCACAGTAGCTGAGGTGTCTAGCACCACTTGCTAAGGTGTATAATGATTATGCTGGTGTGACTGCACCTTCCATCGTCAAGCAGGTGGCGTTAATTTGTACGGCAACTCCGCCCTTACTATCTTACAGACGTATATTTCGTGCACTTGCAGATTCCTTTTATATTCCATCCGTGCAACTTAAATTTGTTTTGGTCGATAGAAGCCTCGAGAGGGTTGCTGGTGGTCTTATTAATGTTATCCGTAAACATTCGAGGAATAGGTGTTTGGCGATAAAGTTTATTCGCCCCTACCTGGACTGCTAGAAATTCTCCTGCCAAGCTGTTTCATTTTGTATGGCTACTGAGCTTCTGTATCTAGCATCGCTTGCTCCCCCGACTCAGTTCGTTGCTTTGCCCACTAGATTTATAGGACAAAGCCCGTCCCTTTTGCAACTTTGCTAATAAATTCCCCGACTTCGTCGGGGACGTGGTATACAACTTAGAAGTCGAAGCACCGAGGGATCTTGTTCGCTTACCTGTGCATGAAACAGGACGTCCGGTAGGTGGAAGGCAGTATCGTCCTAGGAACCTCACCTGAGATCTCGGTGTTAGCGAGCCCGCTCGTCAGTAGCTTGAGTGCGCTGTTAGTCGTATGGAGAATAATCGTCCCAATGGTGTCCATACATATGGCTACCCAAACAGGGAGCTGAGTCTCTACCCTGGGTCAAATTAGAAGTAACAGCATTCATGCTTACATTTTGCCGGGTGTAGGCACCGATGACAGACACCTAATTGACAGGAGCGACTTCAAAGCTTTGAAGGATGCTGTAGCGATGGTACACAGCTTTGTTTCCAATTTTACATTTTTATCATTTCCATTGTTAGCGTACGGTTTTGTTTTACCCGACCAACCACTGAGAAAAGACATTTTGGGTTTCGATTCGCCTTCTGGTTCCGGCCAAGCGTGTTGTGCTGTTAATAGTCGTCGGCCTGCTACCCTCGTTTATCGATCATCAGATCTTGCGCATCGAATTATTGTGCTGTCTAAATTTAGTCTTTCGACCGATGTGTGTGACAAACTGACGGCCTACCGCGGATCGGGCTCTACCTAAGGTCTGATCTAGCATTCATATTTATAGACTGTGCGTTTTTAAAATGTAGTTAAGCCCCATTTTGGCCTTCCCGCTACAAGTCTGTTAGTCGGATCGCACACATCCGTCTACCGATTTGGATGCGAATCTGAATGCCAAATGGTGTCTACCTACAATGAGCCATTGCGCATGTCGCCAGCAGCACTTCAGATAAATGCACCGCATATATACACCTGACTTTTAGAATGCCAGTTTGTCCAGAAATAGGCAACATAGCTTCTCCATATGTAAGTCATTGTCAGTTGAAAGTGCCGTTATGTCCAAGGAAAAGCTCCAAGCTATACCGTCAGAACAGTCTCGGGTGATATTAATATAAAAATGTTCTTGCAGAGGTAAAAGCACTGAATCCAATTGTTCTGACACCAGAGAGGTGCAAAAATGCTGTACATGTCCGTGTAAGGGAATTGCGACGGATGAATCTGGCATCCATTGATAAATAAATAAATAAATAAATAAATAAATTGTGTATTCTCGACTAAGCGAGGCACGCCTGCGCAGGCATGATCATGTTAAGAGTACAAAATGTGATCAGTTAATGTACAATGGAACAATGGGATTGTTGCACATGTTTATGTATGAACGTATGTAAGTTTGCATGTAGGCGTGTTTAGATTTGTTTATGAGATTGGTAAATGTTTCCTGTCGTTTTGCTTGAATGTGTTTGAAGGTGTCGCCAGTGCTAAATGGATGCTTGATATCTGTGGACTTGAAGCGATTGTCCGGATAAGCAATGGGTGACTTTAGTTAGTGGCGAGTCACAACCGCCACGTCACAGTGTTGTTAAACGGACTTTTGTGGCTTTTTATAGGGAGAACGCTTGCCAGGCGAAAACCCACCACGTCCTGGAACACTGCCGCCGAACCATTTGCTGGAAGGGGGTAAACCCGAACCACCCAGCTGGCACCACGAGGAGGTTGTTCGGCCAGCCAGCCTTGTTCGGCCAGCCAGCAAGTGATTCATGTAAAGGCATAATTACAGCTGAGTAAGTTGTAACAAAGTGATTGCGCTGCCAGCTAAACCCAATTGTTTAGAACATTGCAAGCGGCGTATGTCGAAAAGGGTAAGAAAAGGATCCACTTGAAACATATGTAGAAGGGTCAGAATAATGGTTTGCTTTTAAAGCCTAGGAGAGGTAATCAACTGTGTTACATCAGTTGGCTATTGAAGATGTACTAGTCAGTGCCAGATGATGAATCGTATTGCGTAGATCGACGGATTGGTGGATATCGCGGGAAAACGGGAAAAGTGCACAGTACAAGGGAATATTGCACGTGTTATATGACGTCCAAATTATCATGAGTTTTAATGGGCAAACTGTTTACGTCATGCTTACATTTACTGCGGAGTGAGACAGCAGATTTTCCCTATTCAGAGCCGTACACACCCAGCAACCTTCACTTGCTTATCCTGCTAGCTTACCGCCACGAAAAATAATCGGGAATCCGTTTTGTACTTGTTCAGCCGCACGTTTGTCCTTACCACAGGTGATATGCGCAGCGAACAATATTGGAACAGGAAATGCATTTCCTACTATCTGGTTCGTTATGTAGAAAACATGTACATCAATAGCGATCGTGTTTAGCAACGACACAACAAGAGAAGTGTTATGTTTTATTCTACCGTCTATGGTCTTTTATGCAGGTGGTTATTCGAATTGCACAACTCTACATTCTCCCGTTTTCTTGCTTCATTAAACGTTACGCTTGTACCTCATTGAAGTAAGTAACCCATGTACTCTGTTTACTGTATTGTGGGGAAAATCTGCAAACTGGGTTAAATGGTGATAACTTATATTCCTGGATCCTGTTCCGTGCCCAGTAAAATCAACCTTGTCTTCATGACGTAAAAGACTATAAGAACACGGCTTCCAGCAGCAACTACCTTTTGCAGCGTTGGATGACCCCCACAGGAGTGCTGCAAGAGTTTTAGCAACAGCAGGTTTCAGGCATTTGTGGCTGATAATGCGGTTTTGACCGATACTTCTTGCCACCACGTTCTGTTCTGCTGATATGTGTCGAAGCCGCAAGTAACTTAGACATTTTCAATGAATCCCTGGGTGAGGTAGTGAAAGCATTATCATGACAACAAAATATATGGTGTAAAGGGTCCAGGTGACGTCAAAGGCTTGTTACAGCCACGAACACTGACGTCAAGGATGGAACACGAAGCGAGAACCATCGTCAATATTTTATTGCTTTTGCATTATCAGCCTCGGTTGGTAACAAGCTCTTCAATTTGCTCTGGGTTTTTATCCCGAGCTGACGAAGGACGTGAGGACTCTTGTGAGGAGGACACGTCGAACACAAACTGGATATATGGCAGCTGGTACCCAAGTATACATATGGGTGCACAAGCTTTTAAGGGCAGTTGTTCAGGTACAAACCAAAACGCCACCGAATGTGGCACGCATCCAAATACATTTGGATAGGTTCAATCCTTTCGCTTCTTCGCGCTCTTAAATGTGGGCCAGTTTATGCCGAACCACAACACCAATGATAACCGATGCCTTCGCCGTTAATCTGTGTTGAGGCCAAAATAAGCCCACTGATATTAAAAAGCTCTTGGTGCCATTGACGAAAGAACTGAGGCATTTACACGACGTGTACCTATTATTTCCAGGAAGCTTATTCCTGACGGAGGAATTCTTGTCAGCAGTCAGCTGTGTTGGCCCGCACGAGCGTAAGTTAAGATGACTCAACCCGAACAACCTCCTTGTGGTGCCAGCTGGGTGGTTCGGGTTTACCTCTTTCCAGCAAACAGTTCGGCGGCAGTGTTCCAGGACGTGGTGGGTTTTCTCCTGGCAAGCGTTCTCTTCATGCAAAGCCACAAATGTCCGTTTAACAACAACTTGACGTGGCGGTTGCGACGCGCCACCAACTATAGTAACCCAGTGTTAGCCAGACGACCACATCAAGTCCACAACCGTCAAACCTCCATTTAACACTGGATGAGCAAAAGGGCAGAAAAAACTTACGAATTTCAATAACACAGCTAAGCACACCCACATACACACTTACGTACCTCCATATATCAACATGTGCGACAATCCCTTTGTTCCACACCCCTGCTCACTGACGATAGACTGACCATCATCGCATTTAACCTACGCGCAATCGCGCGAGATATTCGTACACTCAAAATGTCTTAATACCCCGGTCCCGATGGCGTTCCATCCGTAGTGCTGATACTAGGAGGTCCAGACATTCCAGTTCTCCTCCTTAATCTATTTACACTATCCATGACAACCCATACCTTCCCCGCTGCTTGGAAGCATGCTGTAGTCCTACCACGACATAAACGTGTATCCCGCCTTGACATTGACAATTATCGGCCTATCAGACACACGCCCATTGCGTCAAAAGTTATGGAGAGACTGGTGAAAGCAGAAAGGCTTAACTTTCTTTTGCCTCGTAATCTCATTAATAGGTCTCAACACGGGTTCCTGCCCTCGAAATCCTGCCAGACTTTTATGTTTGAGTGTTTAAACAACGTCACTGACGCGATAAATATAGGGCATAAAGTGGTCATCATCTTCCTTGACATGAAAAAAGCATTCGACCGCGTTCCACACCTGAAACTACTGACCAAACTCGCCTATTTTGGCATCGCCGGGAAGCTGCTCTCCTGGTTTGCATCCTACCTATCAAGTTGAACACAATCGGTGAGCCTGGGCGGCACGCAGTCTCCAGAAAAGCGGTCACCAGAAGTGTCTTTCAAGGAAGTGTCCTGGGCCCCATGCTCTTCTTACTCTACGTCAATGACATCTTCCAAATCTTCCACTGGGAACGCCATACCTATTTGCAGACGGCAGCAAAGTCGTATTTCCTTCGTCTCTGATATTTTGGTAGATAATCTATCCACAATACAAAGAGACCTCAAGGCGCTAGAAAACTGGTGCGCAATATGGAATCTCGAATTTTCCCCAGGAAAAAGCAAAACATTCTCTCTTACAAATGCACCGTGCCACCGAACACCCTTACACGCAATGGCGCTCCTCTTACCGTTAGCCACTTTCTTCGTGATTTGGGGGTTCAATACTCCAATACCTTTAACTTTGCGGAACAGGTGAGCTATAGTGCAGCTAAAGCTAGGTCGTTAATAGGCTGTATCTTCAAATCCATGTCGCTTTTGGAATCTCGATTGACACTGTATAAAACGTGCGCTTGGCCTATTCTCGAATACTGCTCCATAGTCCTTACGAATTCACGCAAGTGCGACAGGATTGCACTCGAGAACGTACAGCGTTCCTGCACCGAACGTCTATTGGGCTTAAACATGCTGAACTATCGTAGTCGATGTAAACAACTGGGACTGGACCCGCTGTGGCTACGTAGGCTAAAGATAAACCTTACGTTTCTATACAAACTTAAACAAAAGCCGGAAACGAAACTGACACGACACTTCCGAACGGAAGAAGATACCCGATATCATCTGCGCAACACGACCTTTTCATTCAGTCTGCCAGCTGCTCGTTGTGGCATACGACATAACTTTTTCCTTTATAGATACGCGGCCACCTGGAACAAAGTACCTCTGCAAATCCGATCATCTATGACCAGTACACACTTCAGTAATGTTATACGGAGATTCCTCGACGTAAACACAGTCTCCGAACTATTAAGCCTCAAAGTGACGGAAGACGAGCTATTGGAGACAGGACCAAACAACCTCTAGCGAATTAGCCTACATCCCCTTTCTAATGCTTTATTACCAACAGTTTCCTACTTCATCTTACCCTCGCATCACGTCTGTTTCTGATACCTTATTCGCACGTCTGCTCTCTTTTGTCCTTCCTATCCCTACCTAGACGAGACTGCATCAAGACTCCCATCTCTTTGACCCAAATATTTCACTTACTGTTCCTTCTAGAAGTTTGAGATTTACATCCTTAGCCGCATCTTTGCTTACTCTACTCCTCCCTTATGCTTAACCCGACTCTGTGTATATTGTATTCGGCACCTCTTCTGGTCCTTATCGCAACTCTTCAATAGTGGCCTAAGTACACATAACGCATGTGACAAATCCTAGACCTCGCTAGATTCTCTTGCCTACTATCATGCTTCTCAACTCACTTCAACGCCTCCCTCTCTTGCTTGGCCTCTCTTTTGATCCATATCGCATCGGTTCAATGGTAGCATAGGTACCACTAGCGTCAGCACAAAATCCTAGGCCTCCTTTAATTCTCTGTGCTACTATGGCACTCATTCTTAAAACTTTTCGTCTAGTCCGGCCTCTCAGGCCCCAAATGCCCATAGGCCTAAAACCAAGGCCTCTCTTCATTAAAATTTCGGCTGCCATCAGCGAAGGTTTTTATTTGTAAAAGTGACAACCTCATGACACTCGTCTCCGTCTGATACATTATCTGCATGCTTGGTCCTTTTACCGAAATGAAGTTCCGGTCCTTGATTAGTTTGCCTCTCGGCTCCACTCTCATGCTTCTCAGCTCACAATTACGTCCCCCTCCCCTGTTTGGCCTCCCATTTGGTCCATACCGCAACTGTTCAATGGTGGATTAGGGTCCCACAGCGTCAGCACAACATACTAGGCCACATTTGATCCACTTTCCTACTGCGTCTTGCATTCTTAAACCTCCTGGACTACACCGGCCTCAGGCTCCAAAGGCCTAAAGGTCTCACACAAAGGCTTCTCTTTCTTTGAGCATCGATTAAAGTTCTCATTGGCATAAGAAACAGCCTCATGCTATTGGCCTCCGTCTGGTTCATTACCTGTATGCTTGGTCCCCTGCAACATTGCAATTTCAGGTCACTGATTGACTTTTGCCTCTCGGCTCCACCATCATGAATCTCAGATCACAAGTACGTTCCCCTCTCTTGTTTGGCATCTCTTTTGGTCCATACCGCATCGGTTCAATGGCGATATAGGTATCACTAGCGTCAGCGCAACATCCTAGGCCTCCTTTGATTCTCTTTGCTACTGTGGTACTCATTCTTAAACCTTTTCGACTAGTCCGGCCTCTAAGGCCCCAAATGTCCATAGGCATCCAACCAAGGCCTCTCTTCTTTTGAGGATCGGCTGCCACCGATAAAGGTTCTCATTGGTATAAGTAACGGCCTCATGATTCTCGTCTCCGTCCGATTCATTATCTGTATGCCTAATCCCAGGCGTCGCTATATATTCTTGCTACTGTGGCTCCCATTCCTAAACCTTTTGAACTACTCCGGCCTCTCAGGCTCCAAATGCCTATAGGTCTCAAACCAAGGCTTCTCTTTCTTTGAGCACCGATTAAATTCTCGTTGACACATGTAACAACCGCATGGACTCCCCTCTGTCTGGTACAATATAAGTATGCTTGGACCCCTGCAAATTGCAATTTCAGGTCTCTGATTGACCTTTGCCTCTCGGCTCCACCATCATTAATCTCAGCTCACAATTACGTTCCCCTCTCTTGTTTGGCCTCTCTTTTGGTCCATATCGCATCGGTTCAATTGCGGTATATGTATCACTAGTGTCAGCGCAACATCCTAGGCCTCCTTTGATTCTCTTTGCTACTGTGGCTCTCACTATTAAACCCTTTGGACTAGTCCGGCCTCTCAGGCTCCAAATGCCTATGGGTCTCAAACCAAGGCTTCTCTTCCTTTGAGCCCCGATTACATTCTCATTGACACAAGTAACAGCCGCATGTACTCCCCTCCGTCTGATACATTCTCAGTATGCTTGGACCCCTGCAAATTGCAATTTCAGGTCTCTGATTGAGTTTTGCCTCTCGGCTTCACTATCACGCATCTTAGCTTACAATTACGTTCCACTCTCTTGTTTGGCCTCGTTTTTGTTTTATCTCTCATTGGTTCAATGGCGGTATAGGTGCCTCTAACGTCAGCGCAACTTATTAGCACCCGTTTGATTCTCTTTGCTACTACGGCACTCATCGTTAAATCTATTGGACTACTCCGGCCTCTCAGGCTCCAAATGCCTATAAGTCTCAAGCCAAAGCCTCTCTTCCTCTGAGGATCGGCTGCCATCGATTAAGCTTCTCAATGGTATAAGTAACCGTCTCATGATTCTCGTCTCCGTCCGACTCATTATCTGTACGCTTGGTCCCCCTACCGAAATCGAAAGCTCATGTCCTTGATTAATTTTGCCTCTCGGCTCCACTATCATTCTTCTCAGCTCAAAGTATTGTCTCCCTCTCTTGTTTGGCCTCTCTTTTGGTCCATATCGCATCGGTTCAATGACGGTATAGGTGCCTCTAACGCCAGCGCAACTTACTAGCCCCCGTTTGATTCTCTTTGCTACTGTGACACTCATCCTTAAATGTGTCCGGCCTCTCAGGTTCCTAATACCCATCGGTCTCAAAACAAGGCCTCTCTTCTTTTGAGGGTCGGCTGTCAGCGACTAAAGTTCTCATTAGTATAATTAACTGCCTCATGTGCTCGCCTCCGTCTGATACATTATCTGCGTGCTTGGTCCTTCAACGGAAATTGCAGTTTCAGGTCCCTGGTTGAGTTTTGCCTCTCGGCTTCATTCTCATGCTTCTCAGCACACAATTACGTCCCCTCTCTTGTTTTGCCTCTCTTTTGGTCTATATCGCAAAAGTCCAATGGCGGTATAGGTACCACTAGCGTCAGCGCAACAACCCATGTCTCTTTTGGTTATCTTTCCTTCTGTGCCACGCATTCCGAAACATTTTGGACAAGTCAGTCCTCTCAGGCTCCATATGCCTATAGTCTTAAACCTAGGTCTCTTCTTTTGAGCACCGGCTGCCATCGAATCAAGTTCTCACTGGTATAAGTTACAACCTTATTATACTCTTCTTTGTCTGCATCATTATCTCTATGCTCATTAACGCCTACCAAAATCCAAATTTCCGGTCTCTGATTGAGTTTGGCTCTCGGATCCACTATCATGCATTTCAGCTCACATTACCGTCTTCCTCTCTTGTTTGGCGTCTCTCTTCGTTCATATCGCAACTATTCAATGGTTGGATAGGTACCACTAGCCTTAATTCATCGGCTGCCATGCAATTTTAATTCTTACATCCCCGTCTATTGGACTGATGACTTTCTTATTCCACCAGCGCCAGATGCTGAGCACCTGAACTTCTTTGGGTCTCATCCACTCCTATGTTTAACCATACACTATTGTATACTTTTTCTGCACCACCTCTGGTCAGCGCATACCTTGGGATGAAAACCTGGCAATTGGCGGTGCTGTCCGTATTATTTCCTTACCCTTGGTCAATTCCGGATCCGGCACCACTGTCGTTTTCTCTCTACAGATGTCGCAAGTATTGCTGTCTGTTTTCTCTCTTGTATTCCACACTGTATGCCTATCAGACTATGCTGAGCCTAATAAAGCGTGCCGCTCAAGTATACTAACTAATCAAGTTGCCAGCAACTCACCAATTAGTGAGTCACAACTAGCAGTCTACTTGAATTCAACGTTCCACCGTGGATGTCCACATCATAGTGGCACACGTAGCATCTTTTGCGGCTACTGGTCGCAATACTGTTATTCTAGGTACCCTTTAGCGCTGGCCCTACAACCATTTTCTAACTAAACCTATAGTATTCTAGCCCTTCTCTCTCCTATTTTATAGGCCCGTCAGCAAGCAGTTTCTTCCACATAACTAACAAGACTCCCAGTATCACCCGTTCCTGTCGTATAAATGACCTGTTTGCTGCACTTTAGATGTCCCTATCTTTTTCCGCTATTCGTGGTCCATTTAGGGCTAGCATTGCAACCGCACTGTCGCTACAGTTGTAGTATATAAATCCCATTCTCGTCACAAATTTGACACTCCATCTCACTCCTTCAACCAGCTGTCTAGCATCCGATTGCTGAACAGGTTGCGTTATTATCTTCATGGCCTCAAACCCGGCGTAATAACTTCACTGGCTCTCGTACATGTTCGAACGATAAGCTCTAGCACTGTCAATAGGTCGCTCAACTTATATCTTACGCGCTTATTAAACCCCTCACTATGTTCTTCAGATTCCCTCAACTCATTTACCGGTTAACAACGCCTGATACTCACGGTTCCCAAACAGGACAAATTTTGCGTACGCTAGGCCACTTCGGACAGCATCTTCCTTTCACATTCAGCAAATATCAGGTCTCGTGCTACAACGCAAAACTACGGATACGGATGTGATGTACAACATATACAGTCACTCCATTGCTTTCAGCCAGTACAACTTTACCATAGATTTTATATTTATACAATAACATAGTCCTGTTTAATTTTGTTGGCAGTTTGCTCGGTCCGTTTTTCTTCTCACCCTTGTTCTACAGGATAACCTTACCTGCACGGAACACCGCTAAAGATGTACCTGCGAGGCTCCCATGAGCACGGATTCAATAAAGAACAAAGAAAACACCCGCACTTCATTGTCATGACACACTAAATAACCTAGGAAACTGATGAATTCAATATAAGTCACCTGAGTCGTCCGACTTCAGCAGCTCCAACCACTTGCGCTGGACTCTGAAGGCGAATACGCAGCAATAGGAAACAAATTGGCGTTACGTGACTGCGAATATTTGCGAGGGTAATCGGTCAGATACAATCTTGCCAATGTTATATCACCAGCCGGCAGTGTTCCAGGACGTGGGAGTCTTCGTCTGGCAAGCGTTTTCCTTACAAATAGCCACAAATGTCCGTTTAACAACACTGCGACGTGGCGGATGTGACTCGCCACTCAATAAAGTCACCGCCCCTATCACATTGGCAAGTTGACCGACACCACATTTACAAGTTCTGTGCATATATCGGCTCACGCACGAACACGTCTACATATCCGATTAGTGACATGCCACTATTCTTAAGTATTTTTCACCCGTTTCTTCATACTTCACTCACTGACCTACATTGTTTACGGGACCTCATCGGACTAGTTCCTCATCAACATACCATATAAGTGATCTGAATACTATCTTTACCTCTCGCGCTTTCTGTGTACATAGACTACGTACAACCTTTGGGGTCTATGGGCCCACACTACTGTCTCCAACTGTAATACTCCTGCTCTTGGTGCTGCTTATTCTGCTATCATGTACAATAATGCAAAATGCTGATCATGCCCAAAAGGCGTGTCTCGCTTTGTCGAGAATAAAATATTTATTTATTTATTTAAAATGTAGCTTGGGAGCTATTTAGCTCTCGTAACTGTTGTTGGGACACATTTGCACATTTCGTATGGTACCATTCCAAACAGTGCGAACAAGCCAGACCGACTTTTACTACCCGATGACATTCTCCTAACCCACAAATGCCTTTCGATTGGAGTCTCTTCGGTTTCGCCTTTCTTCCATTTAATTTGGTGTCGTTACCTGACCCGGTGGGTTGGTTAGCGTTCTGTACTCTTACAGCTTTGAGAGCGGCGCACATCGGTCAGGCAAGCGTGGTAGTTGCAAGGTCAAATGAGCGTTCGGCGTGGTCGCGCCGTCCGTGTGATGGGTTATGCAGCCGCACTGGCGGACAGGGTCACAAGGAATGGCGAGTGACTGTAACCTGAACAGAGCGCTGAACACAGATTCTTTCACAGCTGTGTTGAGAAACACTGGATCGGAGTAAGCTTAAGCTTTTTGGCCTGCCTCGAGAATTCTGTATCGAATGGTGTCACACAGAAAGGCACTTGACTCGATACGATTGAATTAAACGCTTGCGCTTAATCACAGATGCCAGTGCAAACGGTTAGTAATGTCACAGCCTCTAATCGTAGGAGATATTTCCACGTATGATGGATCACTGTGTAGAGCTGGTAAATGCGGTTCGAATGAGCGCACAGTGACAACGCTGCCTGTTACCTAACAATATGGTCACTCGTATGGACTACATCTTTTCGTTTATACCCTTCATTAAAACGAAATGTTTCAACATTCCAAAGTAGCTACGCTTGTATGCATTTTCGGTCACGTCTTTACAGGTGCGTCTCGTTTTACCGAGATCATACCATTTATTTATTTATTTAGCATTGTAGGACTTTGTGTACAAAAGCAATACACACTACTAACTAGAACCTGTTTAAGTGTCTGTTGGCTAACGGGAGTTTACGGTTGAAAGACGGCGGCATAATTTTCTGATCTAGCCCTCTTGACATTTCCTAGTTTGGATCTACTTTGTGTTTACAGCCACCGACTGCCCGTGCCAATTTTCCTTCTTGCGTCCCGGATAATCTCAGTGTGCTGAGCTTTAACCACTTCAGGGTATGGCGTGTATACGTTTTTTCTATATTCCTCTATGTGCACCAGATGCTTAACCTAGTATCCATTAAGTGCTTTCCATTCTGGGCCACACCATACAACATGGGGTGTTCATCTATATGTATAAATATATATGTATATAAATGTACATATATATAATGGTCTTACTACTGCGTTCGGCCATGCCTGTATTCCGCAGAATACAGTGAACCTTCCCATCCATATGTTCTACCGCGTTAAACATTTGGGTTCAACTCCCTCACATCTCCAGAGCATTACTTCAAAAACACTCCATATACTTGTGTGATGCCTACTTACTTGCGATACTATGGCAGTACGCCTCTTTCACCTCACAAGTGGATTACTTCCCTTGCAATATCATAAGCTTTACCACTTAGAGCAACTGTACTATGGATAACACACCCAACTCGCCAGTCTGGTCTACCGATGATCTTATGCCTTTCATATAATATCGGCTGTGATCTTTACCAGAATACTGCTTTGGCCATTACGAAGGCCACCGCAAGTCCCTCGATCAGTGTTTTCTACTGGTCTGAGCAATTTGCATCAAAAGCATGTTACGTCTGAAAAATATCACAAGGATCTATATCTCTCCGCAAGCATTTGACTTAGCTGCAGTGGTGCTCATCTTGGACCGGGCCGTGAAGCCCACCCGACCCGTGAGCTATTTGCTTAGACAAGGATACTACGTATGAGGTACCTGACAATCATTACCCTGAAACACTTACTCGCCTACGCAACTGCGTCATTATCCACATGGCTCTATTCCGTCCGGTGCCGCCGATTCCAGCCGTTTATAGTGTATCCTGAAGAAGTCTCTCTCAGCCGGTGGGAAAACGGGTGTACCATGACTGCCCTCAGTCTTGGGGAGAACCGATGGTTACTTGGCGTAGCCAATGGAGAATTACTATTCAACTTATGGTCAACGGCGGTGTTTCAGGACGTGGTGAAATTATGCCTGGCAAGCGTTCTGCACATGAAATCCACTCAGGTCTGCTTAAAATCATTGCGACGTGGCGGATTTTACTCAACACTGACATAAGGTCACTTGCAACTTTTAAACACTAATAAGGTCCCGATACCTAAAATCTGTGAACACAACGGCATATTTACCAAACCTCACCCATTCGTCAACAGTGTTTACCAAACATGTTATCAGGTTCATACGCACACGGAATAATGGAGAAAGATCAATTGAACTATTCGAACTTTACCCCAGCATTTCCTTAACCGAAAAACCTATAGACTTCGCATTGCTTGGCGCCACACATCTACCTGACTTCCATGGGCCTGCGCATCACCCTTGTGGCTTTCCTTTATGACAAATAAGCACCATTTCTCCAAGGGTGTATTTTGCGGACACTTACCTGTGTCGTCTGGTGTATATACGCTCAGTTTGGTTAAATGGCTCTGACAACCACTCGACCATACCGGTATTGAGGTGTCGCGTTCCATCGCGAAAAAACTATTTATTCATTTACTTAAGTTCACACAGCGCCTATGTAGTCAGTTAGTAAGACGCTTTTTAAAGTGTTGCATATTTATTTGCACTTTCCGTTTGCCTGTTCGTTTGGCTGCTGCTCGTTTGTTGTCTGTGTTTCCGATAGTTCCACAGCAATGTCGACCGTGAAAAGAAGGACTCTTCTCTATTACCAGTTGATCCAGCGGCTTACTCATCACCACTTGAGACCCTGGAATATAGGCAAAACTGTCTAGTTGCCGTTATAACCGTCAGTTTTCCGCTGCTTCTTCATTTGCTACCTTGGATGGCTGCCGTTACCCTGCGGTCTAAACCTATGGGTGCAGCTTGCCGCAATTTCATAAGTAATTGCCTATAGTCGTCCAAATATTACATGGATTCCTATGTAACTACGGACGACGGAAACTGCTCAACACTATAACTTGCCTACGTGGAAGGATTACCAACACTACCTTAAACAATCTACACAATCGGTTTCAACACATACAATGGTTACAAACACATGCACACATCCCATTTTCTTAAATTCAAACTGTAAGTCATAGGTCATGTAACTTGGTCATTAGTGACTGTTTCCGCCTGGCTTCTATCTCCTACAAGTGTTTTCCACACGTTGTTCTCCTGGATACCTCTCGGTGACATCAATTGGTTTTGCAAGTAAATGCTTCCTTACATTCTGCAAGGTTTAAGCTGTAACTTACTTACTAAGCGTACTTATCTTCCACCTAACAATCCTCTACTGAAATGGAAAAACCGACAATTTCAGGGCGAAGGCAGTACGGACCCCACATCTTGACTCACTGATGATGCCGTCTCGCATGACGGTGAAACGTTTGCAAACCAGTTTCGCAGCTCGGCGAACAAATGAGCAACTGAATTATCAACCCGAGCTACCAGTTTTCCAAAACATTTTAAACAATGCCAACCCTTTGGCCATGTTAAAGCTCCGAATGCTCCCGTTTTTATTCGGAAGTACTGGTGCTAAACCTTTCTTTTGGTTCCTGCTTTATTAAAACAATAGATTACGAGGTGGCGAAATTATATGGGATTTGAGTTACTATCACCACTGGTTATATTAGACTTCCCGTGCGCAATCGCCGTCGCCTACCTTGATCCCATTACAATCCGACAAATGACTTTCGTTTAAACGCTGCGAAAGTTCTCGGTGCTACCTTTATCAATCCTTTAGTTGCACTATTAAAATTCAGTTAGATTTGTTGTGCGTAGGTGGCTATGCACTTACTGACTTACGTCCTTCTATCAAGCCTATACAAAGTATTTATATATTGACGCTTTCGCTTAGCGGGGTACCCGGGAACCTAAATACTCTCCTTTACTTTTCACCGACAGGCCCCACCTTTACAGTCACTAACCATAACTGTTTTTCACCCAGTAGCCGGCTGTATCTATTCTGTCTGTCGAAATCCTGTTAAGGCGCTCAGCCTTAGTATATCATGCTAAGTTTATGTTCAGTGCCTTATTATTGTTCGTCACACTTCATTTGTGATATTTACCACATTCCGAACCATTTTAAACTTCCACCGCCTCTTCCTATGTGTTGTACTACTGTTCTTGCCCTATGCATGATCCGTAACACCTTTCTTCCGGAGCAGTGTCACCCTTGTTATCACTTCACCATGTACCGTCGACCCCAGCAGAAGACCTTGTCAACATACGATAACAGGGCGTCTTAATTATTCGGGTGATTCAGTAATTGCTTTCATTTTAGCCCTCTTTGCATAATACTCTCACGTGAACAGCCTGTCAGCTGCGCCTTAAACACCGTCACACCACGCTACTCAACTTAAAAATTAGTGTGGACTCGAATTGATCTTAAACTACAAAACTCCGTCACGCTTAACCTATTTGTTTCCCTGTTTGACTTTGCCCTATTCGTCTGCCATGTGGATCCCAATTTGCTTGTATACGCACGCCAGCCAATCAAATTTATAAATAACTAAATAGTTAATTATTTATTCTTTTCAAATCAAGGCATGCCTTTTGGACATGAGCAGAGTAATGAATTTTTGTACACAACAGCATAAAATGCAGTCCCTTTTCTCTGAGGTCGTGAACCTCTTAGAGACTTGGGCTTAAGCCCGGGGGAACTGTCTCCGTCTGAGATGGGACGAACTAACCAACACGGACGTACCTGGACGATGGCTTCACTTCAAAACCAACCACTGAGGTCCTGTGAGGGTGGCTGGACACGAATTCTTCACACCCCAGAAAATATACATAATCAGGGAAGGTGCGACCCTATACACTTAAAATTCTGCCCACCCGCAAAATCATACTTCCTCCTCTACTGACCGCAACGTCCAGGTTGCACTCAGACTGTGCCGTTTGTTTAGCCGACAGAGGGGTCATTCGACTGCGAATACCTGGAGGAAAATTGCTTCATAAGAAGCTATGTTGGTTGTATGTGACCGTTCAAAGCAATCGACGACAGTGTTCCGGGTAGTGGTGGGTTTTTGCTTGGCAAGCAACCTCCCCATAAAAGCCACGAAGGTCCGTTTATCAACACTGTGACCTAGCGGCTGTGCCTCGCCACTAAATATAGTCACTGCCCACTGTTATACGCTGGAATATCAACTAGTCACTTTGCAATATTTTCATCATCCTCATCATACACGTTAGCTAGAGGGGGGAAACACAGCTACTGTGTCGCAATACATAGGAAAATAGAAAAATTGCAACTGGTGCAAGCCGACTGAGCTACCGGTAACGGATGGGCATCGTTCCGTTAAGCTAGCAGCTGGCTACTGTGCATCAAAACATTACTATGCAAAATTATATAAGGTTAAATAGAGAGGTCGTGGTTGGAGGAGAGGCTAAGGAGATGGGGTGGGACAAAGAAACTCACAGCACGAATGCCACTGAGGTCGGCTCCTAGCCATATCAGCAAGTGTGTCCAACCAAACGTGTTCATCGTCTTTCGGACCCCAACCAGGGGGTCGAGACGTTCCAACCGAGGCCAGCTCAGAAGCGAGGGCCTTCATTCCTCTCGACCAAGTCATCGCTTGGCCACCCCTCCTCTTCTTCCATCCACAACCCCCGGCGCGCAGACAGTGCACGTCGCGGGAGTTGGTGGGTTGGCATGCGTAACACGTGGCCGAGCCATCGGAGCCTGGTGCGTGAAATAACGGTGCTGAGCGGTTCAGTTCCTTTTCCTGTGCCATAAACAAGGCGCGGAACACGCTCGTTGCTCACGCGGTGTTCCCACCACATGTGAGCTAAATTACGAAGGCACCGGTGGTCGAACGTAACTAGCCTCTTGAGATCCGCTGCTTTAAGCGGCCAGGTTTTACAACCATACAGTAGGGTCGAACGGACTGCTGCATTGTACACTCTACCCGTCAGGGCAAGAGTGATGTCGCGCCGGTGCCATAAGTGGCGGCCGTTAGCAAAAACGCCTCGATCTGTTGACATACGGTTCGTGATCTCATCTTCAATCCCACGGGTGCTGATACAACCTCCCAGCTGGTTGAATTTCTGAACGACTTCTAGCTGATCCCCACCAAGGTTCAGCGGAGGGGACGGCCCTGACCAACCTTGCAACATTTACGTACACGTACGACAAAGATACTCTGAGGCTTCATATACTGTCCCCACTCCACCTACTGTGCTCTTTTAATTACTCTAGGCACACATGAAGCCAGTTTATCAACACTTCAATGCTGACGTTGCGCCTCCTGGGTGCTTCTTCTGGTGCTGCAAATTGTGCAAATTTTGGCCGTAGCCAATTACGTGCGTTGCAACGTAGCCGTTGCCCCACATAATTGCTTGTGGCGTTTGATCATACCTGCGTTGGTATGCCACGATGAATTTGAGAATAAACGTTTATTTATTTAGAAGTAGTACCGATGTCGCCGTGTGTAACCCCATAAGGTCTATGGAATGCATGAAGCTTACGCTCGGGTTTAACAGGACATGCCTCGGGAAACATGAGCAAAACTGTTCAAGTAAAATGCTTTGCAGTAAAGGAGTGAGAGGTAAGGATAAATGTTAGCTGGATCGTCGGATAGCGAATGTGGTGGTGAGGAACTGGTCAGAGAGGGTTGTGTTCATAGTTCTGTTTGGGTGAGGGTGACAAGTGCCCAATCAGTAAATACGTGTTAGGCGTAGTCGTATGTCACTGTTCAAACATGTATGCGTACATGAATGAGAGTAGGTAAATGCAGTGGGATTTGTAAAACGCGCTATCGGTCAGCTTCCTAATGCGTAGTATTGTACAATGACTTTATTTGGTGGTGAGTCACACCCGCCATGTCGCAATATTGATAAACAGACATTTGTGACTTATGTAAGGAGAAGGTTTGGCAAGCAAAAATTCCCCACATCCTAAAACATTTCTAACATTTAGTGTCAACTCGTCACCGTACCTCTCATGCTTGTAGCGGTTCTTATAACTTACATTTTTATTTCTCGTAATCATTTTTATCAAGACCTTTGTTGTACAGTGTGTTAGAAGTGACGAAAAAATACTCTAATACACTGCTTTGAAATCCGAGCCCCCGTTCGTGCTGATATTCTGCTTTGCTTCTGCCGCTACTTGTGAAGGTTGCATGTGTGTCTGTTTGAAAGCGCCCCACTTGTGTTGGAATTACCACTGAACGTCTGCTTCCACTATATTCGACGGCTTGACCGATATATCGTTCACCCTAGCCAAAACTTGTTTGTGATTTGGCTGTTGGTTAGCATTCCCTTAAGTTTTTGTTTTTTTATGGGAAGAAGCCTTTCCGTGTTCATCGAGCACTATAACCTCTATAATAAATTCCATACAAGAGTGTACGCACATAGCACAAACGTTTACGGCTACGAAATATAGTTGCCTTCGCTTCCTGCCGCTATTTCATGAGACCCGTTCACTTATTTCATTAAGTGGAAATCCGCTTGGCTATCCATCAGCTTTTCGTCGTCCCATAACACTGGACCTCTATAGAGTGGCGGTTAAGGAAGAGCGGAGCCATCGCTTATGAATGTTTGGATCGCGAATGCCTGACAGGGTCCTAGGTTGGTTACGTTTGGTGAAAGAACGCCTAAGGTATAGGATAAAACAGAAAGGTTTGGATTGCATTTCTGCCTAGAGTTTAAGAGGAGCAAGACACTGTGTACTGTTGGCGCTGCCCTTATGCCATCAGGTAATGGGCTTGGGCTATATCTCCTTCTGCGAAAGTGCCAGATATCTAATAGGTGCTTCTTGGATAGTGAAACCTGACGGCCTTAATTACACCGGTAGGTGTCGGTTGTAGTACGTGGTTAAGTTAATTTGATAACCTCTTAGATGTGTGTTGACAGGGTTTCTAAAAAGTGCTGCTCGTGATATGGTTCTTAAGCATCTGATACACCATTATGGAGTCCCATCGTGAAAGCCCATAACTTCTAGCGTACACTGTTACATTTTTCCGACAGTGTGGGTAGGGAAGGTGGGTCAAGCATTTTAGGTTCTCTGAAGTCTCGTTTTCTGCTGTTTTCGTTGTGACAATACAAACCTGAGGGGCCACTCATTAAAACTCGCAGAACAATACAGTCGTCTGGTGCACCGCAGAAACTTTTCTATTCGCGTCTGTCACCCGTGGTATGCTCTCCCAGGTTCGGTCGTCTCGGCACCAACACTAACGGTAATTAAAAGACGGTTGGACGATGCGCTCATCCACTTACACTTTGTTACTTAACACTACGTCTCCATGCTACACCTGGAGTATACCATGGAATTATTTGTTATTAACTGTGGATGCTGTGAATCTAAGCGGGTCGCGGGACTACCACGGAGCAAACGATGTCCTCATTTTCATCTTTAAATTACTATCTACTTTACTATCCTTATTATCATTACGGTTATGTGGATGCCTCCACCAAGTATCCAACAGGACTTTGAAGTAAAGCTTCTTAACCCGTATAAATTCCTTGCTCACTGTTCACAGTTCAATGTACTGTTTCTGCCAGTTTAGCTACTCTTATGTAGCATGTTTACTCTGCGGTCTCACCCACACGTCAAGCACCTTCGGAAACTATTCCCAAACTTTGCAAACGCTGTACGAAGAAGGCCACAGTGCTGGTGTGCTTTCTTAGGCGCTTTCTTAGTCCGCGTGGACTTACCAACGTTATCTGGCACGAGCACACCGAGAGCGTAGCCATTAGAAGCAAGCTGTAGAAGTTTTGTCTGTAGCCGGTAATTGTGCAAATGCTGCTAACGTAGGCTCAGAATGCTACACTTGAGGACGTTGAACTACAGCACGTGCTGCGTTGTCCATGTGTACGCCTTGTCCAAGGCATTCTGTAGGGAGCTGTAATACTCCACTGTAGTGGTAACACGCCAGTCTAAATGTCACCAGCAAACTGTAGGCAGTTTGACCATAGCACCCTAGCGTGAGCATTTATGAAGCCCAGAAACGGGCGAAACCCGCTAAACGCACACATAAGTAAGCCTCGCTTTATTATAGTGGGTGGGATAGAGCGATGCGACTCTACACAAGCAGGTACCGTCGGAATGAAAAGTCACCAATCCAGCCCATAATGGCATAGCCGATCCCATTATTTTGACTTTTGTGCAGTAGAATAAAATGACTATATAGTCACTTTCGTGCCCAAAGCTTCTTTTCTTATGACACTCATTACTGTTATTCACACCTTAAGTTGGCGGCCTAGCTACAGGTTGATGGCTTATCCGGACCCGTCTGAATGGTCTCCTGCTTTCTGACTCACCTCGGACTTCTGAGATCCAAATGACCTAGGGTCTACCGACGTGATGTCATGTAACCCTCAACTGAAATGCATTGTTGGCCATGATTCGCCCCTATTACTATGTCCCCTTTCTTCCTGTACATGTCTATTCTGCCGATGCTCTCCTAAATCCTACGGCTTCCACTCTTTGAGCTGATATTCTAATCTCGCCTCAGTGATTTCTTTGCTTCCGACTACTGTGACCCTAATGATCAGAGATGGGCAAATTTAAAGGTCTGCTCACATCTCCCTGAGAACATCATTGACTTTTCTACTTCCGCTCAATAGAGCGTTTTCCTGTTCGCACTCTATTTGCATTACTTTTTCAATTGGACGGATATCTCTTCGGGCCTGGCTCTAATCTACCCTCGGCTGACTAGTCTCCTGTTTCTGACTGCTCCCAGACAATCGGGACGTTATCGCTCTAGGCTCTACATTCCAAACACTCCCCTCATCCCGACACCTTTCCTTGGCATGCTAACTGGCTTTTCAAATAGCCGCTGTCGTCCCGAAAGCTTCTTTCCTTATGACACCCATTACTGTTATTCACACCTTAAGTTGGCGGCCAAGCTTCATCTTGCTGGCTTATCCGGACTCGTCTGAACGGTCTCCTGCTTTCTGACCCACCTCGAACTTCTGAGATCTAAATGACCTAGGCTCTGCCGACGTACCGCCTTGTAACCTTCACTTCAAAAGCATTGTTGGTCATGATTCATCATTATTATTATATCCCCTTTCAAGCTTAACATATCTCTTTATGCCGATGCTCTTTTCAGTATTTAGCACTAAATTATACGGCTTTCTTTCTATGCGCTGACACTCTATGCTCGTCTTAATGGTCTCTTTGCTTTGAACTATTATGTCCATAATGATCAGGGTTTGACCTACCCAACAGTCTGTTCACATCTCCCCGAGGCTAACTGCCGTTTCGTTTAGCCCCTTTTCCCCTAAACTGCAACTTTTATAATGACACTCATAACCTTATACTTTGCTATATTTGGCGGCCTAGCTTCATTATGCTGACTTACCAGGTTTCGTCTAAACGGTCTCTTGTTTTCCCACCTCTCTCGGACTTCTGAGATCTAACTGATCTAGTCACATCCGACGTACCGCTCTGTTACCCTCACCTTAATTACATCTGGACATTATTCATCCTTCTTTTATTAACGAGGAATAATTATCACCTGAAGAATTCGGCGGCATTTCCACTTCTCCTCAATAGAACCTGTTTTACCGACCCTTTCTTTCTTTCCCGTGCTTTCTGTTGCGTTCCTTCTTCATTCGACGCTAACTTACATGCGTCCCTCCTCTCTGACTTCTTACATTCCTACCAATTTAAGACTGAGGCAACGCGGCCCTGTCGCTCCTTCTGAGTGATATTCTTTCCCATAATCTGCACACCTCGTCCTCCTCTCTCGGGTTCCAACCGATTAAGCATATGCGCATTAGCACCCCCTCAAGCACTTTTTTCTTCATCTTTATTCCTATTTTGGAACAATCTTTCATTCTCTACTGATCCATGTTCTGCTTGCTGCCCGTTGTATTTCGCCACTTAAGATACACAGGTATATGCGTTGTTTAAATAACAACTACATGTATAGGGGTACAATATTCCAGTCATCGCCGCAATTGATCGACTGCATTCCAGACGCATCCCTTTCTTGTCTTTGTGGCTGTTTCTGTGCGTTTCCTTTTTTCCCGAGTCTGTCACAGGTACGGCGTCACGCACCAAAGGAACTGTCCATCGATGCGACAACAAAACAAGCCACGCAGTTCTTTTATCTGGACAGGAGCGGAAGATTATCAACCCTTTAACAACTTAATAACCGGACAAACCATTCGTTATCATGTACGGATACAAATTTTCCGAGGCCTAAACCTTTGGGTTCAGTTTGCCTACCGCCATCTTTTCCACATAACCCTAGCCTGTAAAACTACTTTTGACTTCGGAAGGCACATTCTCCTGCGATACAAAGCCAGAATAATTGGTCATTATAAGCTCTTCAATCCGCGTTGACCCCTCAATTGGCCGTGGTTTCCTATATTTCTAATCAAGATTAAAACGTACCCCGGGGATCTGCGCTTCTTTCTTCGGAACTATATTCTATCCTTCAAGACTTCAACAACAGCTCAACCTATTTCAATGTATATCCCAAGGCGACTTTACGTGGTTCAGCAGAGGAAAAACACAGCATATTCAAAAAGCAGGTTTAGTTCCCGACCTACCAATCGGGCACATAACAAAACCCATGAAAGCAATAGAAACCCGGCATCAGTCAGCACAAAACTGGGACGCAACCTGACTGCGAATAACCAAGCAAACGAACGTTCAGCAAGAAACATGGCCAGTTACAACTTGCCATTCGACAGCTCGGTGGCAGCGTTCCAGGACGTAGTGGATTTTTGCATGGAAAGCGTTCTCCCTATAAAAAGCCACAAATATCCGTTAGCAACACTGCAACGTGGAGAATGCGACTCGCCAATGAATAAAGTCACAGCCCATAACTTCCCACTGGCAGGTCAACCAGCGTCACCATAATAGATGGTTTCGTTACACTGGAACTTCTACATCTGCATATACTGTCGTCTTTTTGTTTTCTACGACATCAGCGTTGACCTTTACGTTACGTGTGCACGAACTCACTGTATTGTCATATCTCTCATGAACGTGCTCTCCAATTATCCTTCAATGGATAATTCAGGGTTCTCAATGTATCATTAGCCAAGGTCTCGAGCTCACGACAGCCGAATTATTGGTTTGCATTTTCACCAGTATAGTTCCAATCATGGACATATGAACAATTTGCTACTCTCATTGTTACAGTTGCCATAAAACGTCTGTACAGCTGTACATATCTGATCATTGCCTCCATGGGAGTGCCACACATAGTCGAGAATTATATATATATATATATATATATATATATATATATATATATATATATATATATATATATATATATATATATATATATATAATTTCATTCATGACCGTTTGTGACAGTCTGAAAAGGCATGAGCATGGTACTACAGCTGCGTGTGCTCAGTAATTTTTTCGCAAACTTTGCAAGTTAACCAATACATACTAGCCTTAGTATGTATATATCTGTGTTTATTAGGTGTGCAGGTGGCTCAAAGTACAATTAATGTTAGAGTGCCAGGACTTGGTGGAATTTGGCCCGTCAAGGGTTCTCTTATATAATGCCACAAATGTCTGCTTAAAAACACTTCTGATTGGTGAATGTGACTCGTCACCAACAAAACACACTGATGTTTGCTACACACTGGCTTGTATCCCTACTCCAGCTCCCACTAATTCTGGTGCCTGCTCGGTTAAGTAACACATTGGATTTAATATTTACTATGGGAGGTTCACATGTGACAGATTACCGGGTAGTGATCGTAGCATCGTTGGGTTTTCTTTTTAAATTCTTTCAACACAGATACAATTAGTGATCAAATACTGCCCATGCATTTCCGTGAATTTGTCAATATTCTTCGGTCTTAAAAGTTCTCCAAATTTGGGTTCAATTTTCTTAGCACAGAATGTGCAAATTGTTCGTGTTGATTTCTACCACTGTATTTAGTTTTGTCTTAAATATGGGGCTCCAAAACGTGGTAACAAATTGTATAATTGCTGCTTATGCAGACAACACAAATAGGTAGCCACTAAACTTCATACAATAAAAGGAAAGTTAAGGAAAACAAACGATATACTCTGCTGATGAACCACACCAGAATGCTAATAGCGCTATACCATGATCATTACCAAATGCTATGCTCAGGGGTGGTAATGGTGCTGAAGAACGCCAAAGTGGCAGACTGCATCACGAAACAGCAGAATATCAGCAGAGTAGCAAATCAAGTTATGTTACCTAGATTGTGAATTGTTGGAACTGCCATAACCGATGGCCCAATCATATACACTATTTTCATTCATTACTTCAGGTCTACTTATGACACTACCGCGTGAGTGTAACCTCGAATGAAGCTGGTAAACAAGGGTAATAAAAGGCTCCAAGCTGTTGAATTCGCAAGTAGTGAGATATGTTGCCAATTCAGAATAATTCGTTATACATGCTCCCCAAGCGTTGACTACATCCGGTCAATTAAAATCAAACAAGGAAGCCCAAGCAACTGTGGTTACTGCTAAAGATATTTATGCTTTCCTTGCGCAAAAAGAGCACATTACGCACTGCAAAAATCGACTATAATGCCATGACACACAAGCGGTTCTATGCAAGATGTAATAGATTACCCACCAATCCATCCCACAACCATTATCTTCAGACACATGGAGCAGGTAGTTAAAGAATGCATAGTAGAAGGTTTGCGTTTATGAGCCTTATCAGTAAACATCAGTACGGGTTGCTTGCTAGGTCGCTTATACACTACATCTCAGATTATCTTGATCAGGTGGCTAGGACAAATGCAGCCGGAAGTGTTATCGCTGTAATATTTCTTGATATGCAAGGAGGCTTTCGACCGTGTACCATACAACTTACTGTTGCGAAGGCTTATGTCCTATGGTCTCGCAAATGCGCTGCTAGAGTGGTTGTCTTTCTAGTCCGGAATGTGCTATTCAACCCACAGACATCAATCGCTTATGCTCACATTCCTGAGGATAACAACCAGTCAAAAACTGTGGAATATTCAAAGACACAGGCTACATTCATGCACAAGTACACACGTATATACACCCATACACGCTGGATATCCGGAAAGTGCTATCCAACCCGCAGACATCAATAGCTTATGCTCACATTCCTAAGGATAACAAACAGTCAAAATGCTGCGGCATATTCAAAGACACAAGCTGCATTCATACAAAATTACATACTTGTATACACCCGTACACTTACATACACTGTTATGCAAACATGTACTTTTTGTACATTTGTGATCACACTATGTTAGCTAAACTTCATCATGCCTGTAAAGGTGTGCCTCGCCTTGTCAAGAATAAAAATTTTATTGATTTATTTAGTAGGAAGCAAGTAGGCATTATTGGTAAGTACATATCTGAAGCCACCCTAATCTCTATTGGGGTGGTTCTAGGTAGCTTGCTAGGCCCGCTTTTTAATCCTTGCTTTATTTCGACGATGGTTCGGAAGAAACCTTGTACGGGAAGCCATACCTCTTCGCCACTGATGTTAAAATTGTGGGTTGTTCCACCCCTGAGCAAAAGTGTCGTAATTTAGCCAGTTTTCAGTCTGACTGGTCCGCATTGGAACACTGGATTAACCCTTGCAAGTTGCGGTATGCCAATGACAAGTCTACTCTAGTGTACCACGGCTGTGGCATTTCTCCGTACATTGTAACCTCAAACGACCCCTATTCCTTTGTGTGGCGCAGTCCGAGACCTAGGTCTAACGTATTCTGATTAATTTAAGGTTTTAGAGCAAGGCATATGCTTGCGGGCTTCTGCCAGAAAAGCCATTGTTTACATACATTGAACTCTTATCTTGAGGGATTCTAGACTTCAAGACGTTAAACGGCGTTAGGTCGAAGCTTGAGTGCTGTACGATAGTGCACGATAATCTGAGAAACGTGGCTATGTTAGCACTAGAAAACATTCAGCCATCATTCACAAAGAGGTTTTTGCAAATGCCTAAAACTATTGCATACCGTGAACATCGCGACGCATTAAAACTGGAGCTACCATGGCTGCGCAGACAAAAAGTTACTCGGTGCCTTTCATACCGCTTACTATTCGGAGCAAGCTATGCTGCGCAGCCACAGTCCCAGCTTCAGACACGTATGCCCTATGAACAAGGAAACAGAGAGCTCACATAGCAAATGCAAAAGCCTCGCATCATGCTCCACTGATAGTTTTCTCTCTAAAATATGCGTTAATATGAGCCAACTTCCCATCAGATTTGGTACCGTACTAACTATCCGCAGTTCAGTTGCATGAATAATGTGCACCTGACTGTTTCAAAATATCTGGTCGGCTTTTGACCAAAAGTTGACTCCAGATGATTTGTAGGAGAACAGACCTTGATACGCTTGAAGGTCGACAAACGTCAATGTCACTCTGACAGGTTGGTTCGTTTCGCTCTCGACTGGTTGTACCTTTGTGGGAGTTATACATCTGGTACAGTCTACCGTCTGCCTACTAGAAATCTTTTATATCTACTCTGATATTTATCAGACTTCCGCCATCTGGTATTTTCCTTGGCAATATCGTTGTACCTTATTTGTTACTTCTCCCCTTTCCATTACTATTCTCCTTCGTGGCTGACTCGCTAACTTGGTCTCAAATGCTTGCGGTAAAAGAGGAATATCTACTAGCCTTCGTGTAAACAAAGCGAGTAAAATGGGGGGCAATACAGCGACCAACGTGACCATGCCGTGCTCCGTTAGGGTGATGGACGTGTTTTCTTCTTTGCGCCGAGAAATCGCGCAGCTGCAAGAGGGGTTGGCGAGTATGAAAGTGACCTTTAACAGCTTACAGCCAATAGCTGAGCGTTTAGTGGCTATTACAAGCTTAGTTCACCCTGGCAATGTAATGGATGAAAAGTGCTCCGAGACTTCCATGCGTTTCCTCAATGCTATTAGTACTGAGGTCATGGACCGGCTAAAATGCCTCACGGAGGTAGTGGTCTATAATGTACCTGACCGTTTAAAAGTTCACACCATCAAGAAGGTACTGATGGATATCTGCGGTCTAGAAGGTAGTGTAATCAGTTGCACCAGACTGAGGAAAAGGGCTATTAAAAACCAATGTCCCGTGCTATTCAGGTTTGATACAGAGCGTTCGGCCCGTAAATTCCTGTCATACCAAACAGACTTCCGGTCGCGCACAACCTTTGTCCAGTTAAAATTAGTGAACGCAAAGACAGCCATACGACGCCGTTACGAAAAGCTTGCTGCATCCAAGCCTACTACTAATGAGCGGACCCCTGGAATACTTCTGATCCTCTGCAGGATTTTGTCACCCCGGAGGCCTCCCACATAGTTGATTTAGATGTCTCAGAGGATGTAGCTCAGGGTGAGATCAAGCAAATGGTACAAAACCATTGCTCGGTGGCAGAAATGCTAAAACTGGAGGTTATGGATACCCATGACCCCAAGCGACTTTGGGAGATAAGTAGTTGTCCTGAGAAGAAACCCGGGACTTGTTCGCCTACATCCGAGTTTCCACTCGGTTGTACAGATCATCCCAATGGACCAGGAGGGCAAGTCGCAGAGGCATCATTCTCAACGACGATAAACGCAGCAAGCTGCGCCTTGCCACCCGAAGTACCCCAATTTGGTCGGCGAGCATCTAGTACGTCACCTGTCTGGAACCGACACACGCTGGCTCCTCCAACTAAACGGCCTCGCGAGCAAAATTCACCATACTGCTCGCCTGCTACGGCCATACCATTCATTTCTGCGTCAGAAACAGCCAAGCCGGAAGCCGCACTGCACACGGGTACCAAAGGAAGAAATACTACGTTTAGTACTATTGCATTTAACGTTCCTGATGACACAGCCTTGGAAGTGTTCAGGAGCTGGATTCTTAAGGTCAATGGAATCCAAAGAAACCCGCTAGAGGTTGTGCGGCGGAACAAAAGAATAAGTAAATTCGCAGCACTACTCGAATTAAGTACTAGGGACGAATCAACCCTCCGAAGTATAATGACAAGTTGTGAAGAGCTGCGTAATAGAGCAGAGCTGAAACAGCCATATTTTGGGCCACTGAGGGTGAACCGAAGTGGAAGCCCATCACACTTCGAGCCTGGAGATCGGGTTTCTCACACCCATAGTGATCAACAGGTTCCCATTCTATTCTCGTCACAGAAGCCACACACACGTGAGCTTGAACCAAAATTTCCACCTGAAGCGACGATGGCACCCAGGGCCAAACGGCCCCGCGTAAGGATGACTCCGAAAAAATCACCGAAGGCAGCTACGCAAACCTCAAACACCCATGAATCAGCAAAGTGTGAGGCATCCCCCAGCCGACATCCGAAGGGGGTATTTGGCCGTATACTACCCAGGTACTTAACGTACCCGAGGATCTTTCTTTGGATGCATTTACGAGAGCTATCCTTGCAGTATTTGGTTTAGCAACACGTTCGGTACGTGTTGAGAGACTACCTAAAAGAAGCAGTAAATTCCCTGCACCGATCAAAATATATTTTAAGGATGAAACAACTTTAAATACCGTCGTAACAAACTCTGAACAACTACGCAGTGCAACCATGATGGATCAACTTTTTCTCAAACCGCGAAAGCTAGCGGTAATGAAAATAGCCCGCGGTAACAGGGCAACAATCACACGTCCCATATCCACACACCGGACTTCCGCAGCTAGTACATCACCCAATATTATTCAAGGTTCTTCTCACCATGTTCCAGATAGTCCGGACTCTGGAATACCTACCTTATCCCACCGGTTGTTACCGTCACAACAACTACCTGAGCGGGCAAATTCCCTTCTTTCTACACCACATCACGCGCCTTTTTTATCCCAGGTAGGGATGAGCCGCGACAGGCTCATCCCGACACCCAACACGTCACCAACGAAAAGCACGCTCTTACTTCTTTTGACCCAGTTCCTACAGCTTCTACAGATGGCCCAGTAGCTCTTCGTGCTCCCTTTATGTCATCCATAAAACTGGGAGACACTGGCCAACTTTCCTCCATTTTACTCATAAATACCAGGTCGCTGAACAACAAGATGCATATTCTACGCCCTTTGGCTATTCTTGCTGCACCTGATGCAATACTAGTCACCGAAACATGGTTTGGTGTCTTTACGTTCGATGATTCCTTTTTCATTCAAGGCTACCAGCTGTTTACACATTCGCGTACACACAAACGAGGTGGAGGGTGTGCCATTTATCTGCAGCAAGATTTCTCTGCTAATATCGAAGTCCTAGATAACACCGAAATATTGGACTCTATATTAATAACGGTTGATGCCATGGGACCCAAGTTACTACTTGGATGCATTTACAGGGCTCCTGATACATCACCTGTGAGTGACAAAGCGCTAATAACTACTTTTGAGCTAGCTGCGAGCCATCCATGTGCATGCAAGCTTGTGGCGGGCGGCTTCAATCTTCCTGAAATCCAGTGGTTTCCACCCACTGCCCCAGCGAAGTATAGTGGGCTATTAGCCTGCATCAACTTGGGAGGATGGGTGCAGCATGTATCAACGCCGACCGGGTCTAAACACCTGTTAGACCTGATATTTACACTGGGTATATCCAATATACGTGCAGCTGTAGGCCTAGAGTTTCCGGGGAGAGACCACAGAATGGTATACTGCTCGATGTTTGCAAACATCCCGGCAATCTGTACGAGTAGATCAGAGGCCATTGAGATATACCGGCCGATAAGCTCCATAGACTGGCCCACATTTGCCACGATTATTCGAGCAAGGAACTGGGAACAGTTCTTGCTGTCCGACTCCCTGGAGCAATCGTCCGCAATATTTTATGGCAAACTGCACTATTGTCTAGACCTATTGGCTCCATTTACTCCTTTAAATAAAAGTTCAGGAAAAATTAGGAGGCAAACTAAGCTGCATGCAAGGTTAAGGCAACTACGACGTTCCTACTACAAGACGTTCAACTTTGCGCATGTGCTGAGAGCCAACGAGATTGCGAGCCAGCTATCGTCCAGGTCTGTATTGATTAAAACATCCCAAGAAAGAGCAGCCATGGCCAGTGCAAACAAAGCCAAGCACCTCAGCTGGCTGCTGCGTTCTCGCACTCCTCAGTATGGAGCAAAGATCGCTTCCATATGCGTCGGCCCTTGCAAAGCAAGTGAAGACCCACGGACTACATGTGAGATGTTCTACTCTTACTTCAAAGAGTCCCAGTGTGAAGAACTGTCCCCGGTCACTACTGAGCTGGATGTGTCCACAAACCAGCTGCTCTCCACGGTTCAGTTTGATCTAAAAGGCATCCGTTCCGTTAACAAAACCGTAAAACCATCCATCAAACTTGGTCCTGATGGAATTCCACCCATACTACTTAAGAATGGGGGCGCTGACCTTTCCATACTCCTCTTGAAACTCTTCACACTCTCTATGGAGAAGGGCCAATACCCATTGGCTTGGAAGCACTCTATCATCACACCGCGCCATAAAGGTGGCTCCGTACAGGAAGTCAGCAACTACCGACCCATAAACCACACATCTATTCTCTCGCGTGTGATGGAGAAATCGGTTAAGCGTGCGCTTATGGCCTGCTTGAATGCAAGAGGCCACGTTAGCAGGTCACAGCATGGTTTTCTAAGCGCACGATCCTGCGCAACTTGCCAGCTTGATTTTCTCAACCTGGTCACTGGCGCGATTGATTCAGGTAAATAAATAAATAAATAAATAAACTTTTATTCTCGACCATGCGAGACACACCATTACAGGCATGATCATGTTTAGCTAACAGTGTGATCAATAACGTACAAAAGTACATGTTTGGCATAACAATATATGTAAGTGTATGGGTGTGTATGCGTATGTAATTGTGTATGAATGTAGCTTGTCTTTGAATGTGCCGCAGCATTTTTGAATGTTTGTTGTCGTCAGGAATGTGAGCATAAGCGATTGATGTCCTTGGGTTGGATAGCACTTTCCGTAAATCCACGGGCCAGTGACTTTATTTTGTGGCGAGTCACATCCGCCACGTCACAGTGTTGATAAACAGACATTTGTGGCTTTTTATAGGGAGAACGCTTGCCAGGCGAAAACCCACCACGTCCTGGAACACTGCCGCCGAACTATTTGCTGGAACGGATTAAACCCGAACCACCCAGCTGGCACCACGAGGAGGTTGTTCGGCTAGCCAGCGATTATTACGCGATTATTACGCTATACCTCGATATGCAGAAGGCGTTAGATAGGGTCCCCCATAAACGCCTATTACATAAGCTCAAGGCTTACGGTGTCGTCACCCCTCTGCTTGACTGGCTTAAATCCAACCTAACCGGGCGTACGCAGTCCGTGAAGGTGGCACACTTTGAGTCCATCCCTGTCACAGTTTCCAGCGGTGTTGTGCAAGGCAGCGTGTTTGGACCAACCCTGTTTTTGATTTATGTGAACGACATCTGTAGCAGCCTGCGCCATGGTCGCCCATTCCTCTTTGCCGACGATATAAAGGTCGTATATGTCTTCCCACCAAGCGCTTAAGTATCCGCACTACAAGAGATCCGTGAAGACCTGAAGACCTTAGAGTCGTGGTGTCAAAATTGGCAAATGACATTCTCTGCTGATAAATCTAGTATTCTGACCCACAAATGCTCCATATCGGATGGTGCGTTTACGTTGAATGGTACGCCCATCCAACTAAAAACGTTAGCTACTGACCTAGGTATTCGCTATTCTATGACCCTCAACTTTTCAGATAATGTGCAGTATCAGGTAGCAAAAGCACGCAGAATGGTCTTCCACATAGGCCGCCACATTAACTCGGCTGAAGCACGGTTGGAGCTTTACCGCAGTCATGTTCGTCAGCAGCTGGAATATTGCCCCTTTATCTTCAGTAATTTGCGGAAATCATACCGCATATTGCTCGAAAAGGCTCAGTGGCGGTTTACCAAAATAGTAGCCCCACAAGGCCTAGCGCTTAGTTACCTACAGAGGTGTAACCATCTCAAACTCCAGTCTCTATGGCTGCGGCGCATTATCTTAAACCTGTGCTTCTTACATTAGTTAATATACCAAGCGGTGCACAGTGATATCCCCAGCCTGACACTGAGAAGAGGATCAGAATTCAACCTCCGAAACAAGCACTGCACAGTTGCCCCGCTGCCAGCGAGGAAGAAACTACGTTCACGTTTCTTCCTTGTGGCTTATGTAAATATCTGGCACAAATTACCTTCACAGCTGCGGGAGATTCACAATCCACAGACTTTCAAGCAGGAGGTACGAAAGTTTATGTGCATGGATAACATAAGACGCCTTTTCAACATCCGTGCTTCTGATGACAACCTTTTTGAGACCGGCCCCGATGGGGAATAGATCACATTTTGGTCAGCTCTAGCGCAACTTTGTATTGCGCTCAACTAGGCTCCATGACAGGAGCATCTTGTGCTCACAGGTCCTCCCCATACTTTGCGGTCCCTGTCACACTACGTGAGAGATCTTGGCCCGATCAGCTGCACGCATCTTACAGATGTTAGGACTGCTAATCGGACCACAAAAGGTATTCAGCCTTCCCCAGTAGTAGCTGAGCGCTTTACTGGCTCCCACCGACAATTAGTTAAATGGGAAGTCTTGAAATAGTAGACGCTACCGCAAAGGCAACCTGGAAACACTAATCGGTAGCTCAAACCCTTTGAAAGCTCCTTCTCGACGCCCAGTTTCTTACTGCTCAACAGATCAGCACGTAAAGCAGCCTAGTACTATTGAATGGGAGCATCGTGAGCCTGTAGGCACTGACCAGGTAGGAAATTGCATAGCAATGGGGAAGCAATCCGAACGGACAAACTTTACTTCACTTCTCCCTTCTCTTCTACACTTTGGTTCCTTCGTCTCCAGCTTTACCCCTTAGTATATTCCAAATACCTAGTCCACTTGGTCTCTTGCGAATACTTATACTAGTGACCCATGAGTCACGTCTACTAAAAACATTTTAACAACATTAAGCCTCATGTGAAATGCCAGGTTCTAGCGTTGTTGCCTCAACCAGTCAACCCGAACCACCCAGCTGGCAGCACTAGGAGGTGGATTGGATAATCAGCCGATGGCTTGAACGAGCAAGTGTATGTATTGAACTGTTTAAATATGGAACACGGGTGAACGTTAATACAGTTGCATGCAATGACAAGTTTGGGATACGGAACTGCGAACCAGTCAGTAACCGAATGACGAGTACGTATTCGTGGGTTTCTGTAAGCTCAGCAGACACAACCGTGGCAAAATTATTGATAGGACATTCCAAACGTGATTTCTGATATAAAACGCCGCTGAAAGATTCCACGCCAATAGCCAAGACCTGCAGTAACGTTTCAGGATCACGACATGTTTAAAACGATGAAGCACTTTGCTATGAAAGCCCTGCCAGGCATAGTTGAGGTTCTGGAAATCGTTGACAAATGTTAGTTGCAGAAGAGTAGTAGGGGGAGTTGAATGGTATAGGTAGAATTTCGTCACATCTAGGCTCATTCAGACAGCCGCCACAAGCCCGGAAAAGCACTGTACGCGCGTTTCATCCTTTCGGGAATCATCAGCAGTGCGCATTCCATCGGACCCTTGGTAGGGCTCGAAACCGCAACTCGACTGTTGCCAGTCCGTGGTTGAGACCACTGAGCTACGGGGGACGGCAACGACCATCGTGAATAAGTTACTAGATGTGATATAGCGCCGCTCACTATCCACTGACTTACACGTTACTCGCTTTGCTGTATTCACTACTGACGGAGCAGGCACACTAACGGCTGAAATAGCGTGGAATCAATACGGACGACCAACCAAACAACTGTATGCTAATTTCTTGGCTCGCAATACGGGGAAAATAAATTAGTACTATATACAATTTACACAAATTCATCAAACGGATACAGTGTAGGACGTGTTGCGCAAGTAAACCTATTATTTGGCAAAAACCAACCTTTACATTTTGCTGTTGAAGGATTAGAACTGCGGAGCACTGTCCAATACACCGGGATATATCTGACGTTTTCTAATATACCTTGCAGATCCGTACGGCGCATGCTTGGTTGGTGGACATGTCTTCAGGGGTATTGTTACAGGAGGCCGTCCGTAGCAGCTTTCAAAATCCAGCTCTGTCCGAAGCAGCCTGGCGAACTTAGTCGGATGCCGCCGGTAGCTGCTTGACTGACCAATGAGTGTAAGCCAATTGCACAGCTTCACCTCGAAGTGGACCAAGTAGAATGACGCCTTGAAGCCCTCCAGCAAGCGCACTACTTGAGCAGCCAACCAGCAAGTGTTGAGCACCTAGTAGGTGCCATGGTCAGGAACTTTCAACTCAGTCTTTACTCTCATGAACTATTTATGCTGACCACATATTTCGGCCATATATTCTGTCTGCCGGGTGCACTGTACAATGCTGCCAGAGGTCTTTGTTTTCTGAGTTCGAAAATGGCTTATCGTGACCAGAAGGGCTGCATCGGTTATCGGTACTGTCAGCGGAAACACCACACTTTTTGGGGGCGGGAACAGAGTGATTCAAGATGTCAGTCTCAGCAGGTCTTTAAGCCATTTTGCTTAAACAGCATAACCCATTCCCAACGGCACAGCTGCGTATAATCAACTTTAGCTCGGACACTCGCTCTAATCTACATCAGTCCACAATGTTGTAAAGTCTCCAGTTTATGCAATAATCAACAGGTGCAGTGAGTTTATTTATGATCCCGCTTCAGTACTGCTTTTTGATGTATGGTTCAGGCTTTACGAAGAGATTTTAAGGACAGCGCTTCCAATCCTTGATGATGAGTCAAAAAATACTGCACCAGTGTAAGCACTCTACTGTGGAGCACGACAGATACAGCAATTACATTTTTCCTAAAAGAGCTCAAGCGTTTAGCTATGATGAGACGAGTTCCAGACTTACGGGGATGTCCGGCGATCAGTCATCGCTTCAACAATCGGTACAATTGCCCGAAGCCGTGCAAGATGGACTGCAACTGTCTCATTGCTCATGCAGCATCGGTGAAGAGCTAATGCCAGAAATTCAGGCTGGAAGCACTTACTGGAGAACAATTGGTGTCTGCTCCTGGTATGCAGTCTGCGATCACCCAAGTATGCAGAGAACCGAACCAGAAGCCTTGGGTTCGTGGAGCCAGCTCCGAATGTTGCACTGCAAGCTGTCATAGCAGAAGATTTCGTGAATCATCCAGTTAAACCAAGAGGAGTATCTGGACAAACCCATCACACCGTATGCGTACCAATAGAAGGTTTGCGGCATGGCGTGCAGGCTATTCCCAATAATGCCGATGCCCTATCGGATTAAGTCATAAACATAAAGAACTGCCACATTACTCTAAAACAGATGGACCATGAGGCCCATGTGAACTGTTTGCCCAAGCTGGAGGAAATGGTGCATACCTTACCAAACTCTGCAGCATAGGTTTTCCGAGCTTATGAACTAACTAACACTGAGCGGTCACTAGCCATCGTTTTTAGGTCTGACATAATTTGTACCTTGTGATCGCATAGTCCGCATTCGATTTTGACAACTAGCTGACAAAACACCCCGCATCACCAAGGTGGCATCAATTGCGAGGTTTCGCAGAAGGGAATACACAGCGGCAGGCTTTTTTCGCTGTACATGGAAACAACCAGTACATCTAGAGCTCACTGGTGCCAAGTCTGTTCATCTTTCCACTATGATACGTATTTTGAAAAGTTCCGGGCCATGAGGGTAACGCAGTGCTGTAAACTACTGAAAGCAAAAAGGCTGTTACAGTTGTCTAAAGTCCGGTCACCTCACCGAAAATTGCAGTATCCAAACAACTTGCAACATCGCCAATTGCAATCCTTTTCAGCCCGGCCTGCGACCCGATTCTGTCTTCCTTACTCTAGGCTAAACTTCCTTAGCATGACAGGCACGCTGCGCAGGCATAAGTGTGCACTCTATTTGGGTGGCCTTGGGCATCTTTCCAGTCACCGTTGGTGTGCCGTCCAGATCAATAAATACATACGCTCTTCTCGATAACGGATCAGACACAACTCTTATCAGGCGCCACGTAGTCGATCGCCTAAGACTGTGTCAGCTGTACGCCGCAATTGCGCTTAGCTGATGCGCGGCCACCAACCGTCGCGCGCGGGCTGAGTATACCCCAAGAACGCCCACCCCTAAGCGAATTCGAACCGATGACCTTATGTTTGCAAACCAAACGCGCAGGCCACTCTGCTACCGGCCGACTGGAGCCCAATCAATCTTGCTTGTCGATTATAAAAATCAACGGCAACCACAGGTTTGACGTCGCAGTGATAAAGTTGTAGGTTGGTTCGCTAAACGAGCTAGAGGATGTCAAGGTGGAGAGTGCGTTCACAGTACCCGGCTTACCGATTCCAGCCTCTAGTCATGGAACGCAAACTGAGGCGTGTAAGTGACCTCTTCTAACAGCACTTAGCTTGGAAGAAATAGGGCACAATTGAATCTTGTTTTGAATTAGTAGTGCGGTGCTGGAACCTTACTAGCTTTTAGGACAATGGATGGACGGGCGGAGGAAAACCTTTGCTATTAGAGGTCTGCTTGGATGGGTTATGATTGGGCCACTGGGATCGGTTGCGCATAACACTGCCTCCGTCCGTTGGAAATTCTCAGCAAACAGCCCCAGTGATAAGCCAAGTTAGAGTTTGTGCAACTCGGAGACTTCAGATGTCAAAACGTTGAATTCTTCTCTTTTACTACAGGACCTGTTGGAGGTGGTCGAAGCCGTATGTGTTAGGATAGCGTTCCTCTTATTATACGGCGCGGGTTATTGACCCATAAGATGAGAAACCACAATTAATCTAACATGCATACCTCCCTTGTTTGCCATCAAGTGTTGAAGAGAAGCATGTTGAGCCGTTTATTGCCAGCTTTGCGCGAAGCTATTATTTGCATGGAAAGACGTTGGACTTACACCAACAAAGAAGCGGACCTGAAACACCCTGTCAGTCTGGCCAGCAGCCATTCGGTCGTCGAGGCGCTGCTACGGCAGTACTGTATTTCAGAAGGGCACGGTGAAACACCGCAGTTGCTCTGCTCTCTGTGCACTACGTATTGGTTAGTGCTTGGGGCTAAACCAGCTTATCCGATCATCGGAATCTGTAGCGTTCGCCGCAGACGAGCGACCACCCCATGCTAACAATGGTTGGAGCCTGTACTGGCTGTCTGAGCGCAAGTTGGTTGGCTTCCGTACAAGAAGCTGGTGCAACTTAGTTCGGCTCCATCTTAGTAAAGGGAGGAGGGAGGAAGGCGTGGGGACAAATTATCTGACTTCATTTTCCCTTGTTTGCAAATTTAGGCAGTCCACCCGAAGGCAGCTTTAGATCTCTCGACGTATGCACTCAGTACAGCTCTCTTACGTTTCGCTGGTGGGCGTGATAGCCCTTCAATCATCACCAGCAATAATGGAACGAAATTCACCGGTGGGTTTATGGAGCTATAGGAGGGAGTTAGTAAATTAAAAACCGACAGCGTTCCTGGCTGGTGGGGTTCAGTAGCACTTTGCACCCTACTTGAAGAAATAAGGAACAGCATGTGCAACAAACAACGTCTGACAGGTGATTCCCTTGCTGCTGTGCTTGTCGAAGTTGAACGAATTATGAACAATCGACTACCTATCCTGTTGACCCCCGACAGGCAAAATGTGCCACAAATGACGCCCAATTGTCCGCCTTTGATTTGATGTGAAACGTTAGAGTTGCCTGACATCGACATTTGAGTGAGGTATACTAGGCGGTTGTAACGGTACCGAATGTAGCCACTAGGTTTTGGAAGAGCTGGCTAAACGAATAATAACAACGTTACAATGGAATCGGAATTAGCAACATCCCAGCAAATCCCTGGGCGCTGACGAACTGGTGTTGCTGGCATCAGCGAAACTACCATGTGAATGTTTGCCACTGGGACGAATAGGTTTCTTTGCAACCAGTAGCCGGCTTAATAAAAACAGTTTCCGTGAACACAAGCTCAGGTGTATTGCGAAATGACATTAGAAGGGCATGATGCATGGAGTGTGGCAGATAACGGTACTTAAGTCTAGACTGAAGCACGTGGCGGTAGTTATGGAAAAGGTCGCTCTCACGCATTCAGACTTTGGTATGCGCTCGCAGGATACACTTGGTGGTAGCCAAGGGGAAACGGCCTTCAGCAAGGCGCGTCCATGTGGTTTACACTGTTCACCTATCTATTGGTATAAATGAGCGTTGTAGATAAGATTAGTGAAGGCGAACTCCAGAGTGCTGCTGTTGATCCTCAAAACATCAGTCGCGGGAGAATTCCGGAGGCCGGTGTAGCTTTATTTGGAGTTACTTAGGACATTCGCTTATCTCAAGGTGCCCATTCATTCTGTGGCTATGCATCTCGTCAATATTTGTTAACCTGTCTGTACGGGTTCGCCATCTGGAAAACACTATGACCCACAAGAACTATTCTCATCATGTGGCCATCAAGACTTGGCACTGGCAGGTTCCCACGCATTCAAGGTGCGCTTGCATATAGCTGGCGGCATCCGGATTCGGATTTGCCCGTCACTGTGGACAGCCACAGGACGCCTGCACCTACAGAGGGACCATGGGTGGCTTGCGCTGCTACACGCACAGCTTCAACCACCTGCCCCATATCCAGTGTAAAGCCGAAGGAATAAGACCGGGAGGCATGCGGATGGGAGCCACGTTTCATCAACGGATCCGGCACACACTCCTTCACAGGCAAACACGAGCGCGCTGTATTTGGGGAATCAACCGCACACAAGGCGGTGGCTGGACCGTAGTCCGCTCCACACTGAGTGCATGGAACCACTCTTTGATCCTAACACGGCCACAAGCACCGTGCACCCCGTCCCCTCCAGCAACGACCAACTGCCTACTAGAGCAAGTATGGACGAGGTAGTGGGTAATAGACAGGTAGTCACCTTGTCAACATGCACAGCAAGCGCAGCCACACCGGAGGTATCAAACAACAGCCAATCACTTGAGAGAGAGATATACAACCAAATAACTCCATTAATGCATAAGGAAACGGTGACATAAACCTTAAGTTAATGAGCATATGAAATAAGTTGTTTACAAACGAATCCTAGATAAGTTCGTAAGTTCAGAAATTATACTTTACGGAAATGCCACGAACACAAAACTGTTATGGAAATCGAATACATTTGGCTTAAGCGATGTGTGCAAGTTAGTGGAATAGAGTTAGGCAGACATTTATACGAGAAAGAAAAGCATTAAGGCAAAATTAAAAACCCACCACTTGAAATAAAGAGACTTAGCATGCAAGCACGCGGTTAGTAAATCGAATGAAGCCTGCCTACAAACGCTGCGCCGGTTCTGACTACGTTCTCTGCAGGACCCGTCGTCGCTTCGGTAGTGGTCCCGAGTGGCCTCGCTCAGGGCTCCCTAGGCCTGCCTGACTCAGGCATTCTCGACCGCATTTACTACAGCACCATGAGCTCCATGTCGATGGAGTACAACCCATCGGTGCTCGCCGCTTCCGCAATTGCCGCTTCTTCTCTGCATGTATGAGGTCTTTCTCCCTCACTTCGGCAACTGCCTTCGTGATCAGATCGAGCCATACACGCCAATCAACCGCCTTCGATTCCCATGATCTGCAATCAAGATTAGAACGTTTGAGGCTCACTTTAATCATTTCCTGGTAACGTAACTTTGGTTTTCCCACATGCCGCTTCCCAATACTCAGCTGACCATATAATAGCTGCTTCGGTATCCGCGTCGAATTCATACGGTTCACATGACCGATCCACCTCAGGTGTCTCAGCAAAAGTATGCAGTCCACTGCATACATCCCACTTCGGTGTCAGCAACTCTGTCGCCCCAGCCGATGCGCAAAATCCGTCGCAGACACTGCTGATGGAACGGCTCGAGATATCGCACATCCCGCCGGTACCTCGTCCACATTTCACTGCCGTATAGAAGAACGGACAGCACCATGGCTTTGTACACCATCAGCTTCGTGCCAATGGTAAGCTGACGGTTGTTCCACACTCGGTGCTCAAGCTTCCCGAATGCCGCGGCTACCTTCGACAAGCGGATACGCAGCTTGCATATATACGCGCTTGCATTTATGTACGTCAGTTTAGCGTAACCCTCGGTACTATTTCTCTAGACGCAATGTTCACTGTGTGACTTAGACTATGATGTGCACCAGGCATTCCTGTTTAACCATTAGAAGACTTCTTGCAACGAGCATCTGTGTATGCTAGCTCAAATCAGGAACGAGTATGTGTACGTTGATCCACCAAGGGTTGCAAGTGGTCACTTTTACTGTTGTCGGTTTGAGGCTTGCCGAGTAGTTGGAATCCAAGCTTTTGGGCTTCACCTCAGCGTTAGTTGTTGTCGATTTTAGAACGCAAACAATTTAGGTTTGTTTGTATATTTTTGTCATCCGTTGTAAATGACACCAAGGGAAATGAATCCATTCTTTTGTTTTTGCTCAATTTGGGATCGTTTTATACATGTAATCTCAAAGGCATCGTTTGGTCTTTACATCTTCCAACGCGCGTGCTTTAAATATAATCTGTCAGGATGAGTACAATTGCCGCCGCCCCCTAAAGAGGACCACACGTCTTACGGGCGAAACATATTATTTCCTAATAGATGCCTGCACGGAGGACGTTGTTAAAAGTAAGTCGGCTTCTGGTGAGCTTTACTCAAGACAAGCAACTGGCGATACAAAGCGCCGCATTGTGGATTTTGCAGTATCGCAAGTAAATCCAAGAGCTCGGGGATGTCAATCCTACTTTGGCCCGGATCCTAAGATCAGGGCAGACGCATTGGTTGTGAGTGGTTTCTGTCAATTTTCGCAGTATGAGGAACAAATGGGACGACCTTCTCCCTCTCGCTTCGGCGCTGCTACATAATTTACGTTTTACTGAGTCCTTGTCAACCGCAGACACACGTGGTAACAAAATATATATCCCTGAATTTCAGTCTTCTCCAGCTAGTCACCTTGGGATGAGAACTGGAAGCGGCGTCCGCCTTTACTGGAAAGGAAGATTAAGGGTACACCCTATCAGGCTCGTTAGCGAGGTTTATCCCGAACAGCCATTGCGTTAAATAAATAAATAAATAACTGGTACACTCTCGGTAAAACGAGATACACTTGTGCAGGCGCGATCAAACATGCGTATAAGCATAGCTTCCTTGGAATAGTACAACATTTCGTTTGAATGAAGGTATAACCGAGAAGCTGTAGTCCATACAAGGGAGCATTTTGTCAGGTAATAGTCAGACCAAGGAACATGATGGCGCTGGGGCGCGTAAAAATCAGACATCACTGTTGTGTCAATATATAAGTTGGGCTGGCTTTCACCATGTAGTAATCCAGGAGCACAGGAGCCCAAACAAGCTTCTGGTGCAAGCATAGACTATTAAGAAATCGGAATGTTCTGTGCTCCAGCAAAGCATTCTTCATAGCAAAAGCAGTTTCACAGGTGGTATGTAGAGGTCTGAGGACTGCGTCAGTGTGAAAGGTTCAGCTGTTGTGTCTATGACAAATGCAATCCCCTTGTAGTGCTGCACAGTGTCTTCGTAGAAAGCACAGGTACGTTTTTGTGGTGCCTAGACTTTGTTGTGATTTTCGTCCATTCTGCTCTTTGCCTTCTTATTTAGCCTTCGGTGTTGCTGGTGCAGCCACCGCTAGTAAACTGGCACGCCATCCATCCATTCGCGTTGCGCTCGGTCTTTCAGCGGCAGTTTTGACGATTCCATCCAGCTACCCACTGACCCGTAGTTCATTTATATCCGACACTTACTAGGGGATTGCGATGTAACTCTCCAGTCGCCTACGAAGTACCTCTTCCGCATTCCCGCCTTATTGCTCGGTTGGGATGCAGGTACGTCCAGGACATGAAGGCACTCCGAATCCTCCACCGGACGCATACTACCCCCTTCATTGTCGGAGTGCTGTACAAACCACCGTTGAGTGACAGTTCCTGCTTCCTGGAATCTAAATATATGGGGCGCAGGTTTCTAATTTTGAAGAATTTCGATGCACTTGGTGTCAACTGAGATCTAAAATATAGGCGCTGCCATGCGTAATTTGCTGCTGCTCTTTGGCTTTAGTTCTTGAGGTTAATCCAATACAGCTTGCCTACACAAGCACCATGCTACTCCCGGTTCAGCCAATGCACATCCTCGGTCTTCCTTTGATACGGACACTATCCGACAACTCTCGCTGACCACTCATCCACCAAATTGATATAGTGATCTTTGCAAGCTCTGCTGCACGTGGATTCAACACTTTACCAATCATAAGCGAAGAGTGTACCGCCGGAACTTCAGGAGCACAAAGCCACCATGGTTATGCAATGCGGCTAGCTCTCAAGCGTAGGCAATTTCACAGGACATAAATAATGATGGCACACCCAATCTTCTGTGCGCCAAAATGAACTTGCTCGTTAAGCAAGCTGTCCAAAACTTCAAACGAATTCCAGCGCGAAAGGTCATGGATTGCTCGAAACATGCGGCTTGACATGAATCAGCGGAGTAGATTGTGGGACAAATTCCAGTTCTCTCAAATGGCCTCAAATAAGTTGAATTAACAAGCATACAGGTGCCAGCGCTAAAAAAAGCGCGAAAAAGTGCAAAAATTTAAACTTAGGCAGAATAAGCTTTACCTACGGCAACAAAGTACAAGCAGCTTTTAACAATAGAACCAAAGCAGTTAGCAGTATACCCGCTTTCTATCCACCCCGCCAGCTATTGCGTTCAATGAAGACGAATTTGCTTGTCCGAAAATGCTCCGCCGTATACACTCCAGAAGCGCCGCCGACCAACGTAGAAGGGGCTAGGCACCCTTACCGGATTTAACTTATAGATTTCTGCCCGGACAGAGTTATGAGACCACTTATTAAGCTGAACCAGGACCCCTGACCTGGCCTAGATGGGGTACATGCTATGCTTCTCAAGACACTAGCTATTAAGCGCTTTCACTCAGTTGCCCAGCCGTACATTTATTCTTGAAAGCCGTCATCTGCCTGTCGACCGAAAACCTTGGACCGTAATCATCATCATCATCATACACGTTAGCTAGAGGTGGGGAACACCTCAGCTACTGTGCCACAATACAAAGGAAAAAGGAGAGAAAAAACAACTGGTGTAAGCTGGCTGAGCTACCGGTAACGGATGGGCATCGTTCCGGTAAGCTACCAGCCGGCTGCTGTGCACCCAAAAAAATTATTATGCAAAATTATATAAGGCTAAGTAATGAGATCGTGGTTGGAGGGGAGGCTAAGAGGGATGGGTGGGACAAAGAAACTCACAGCACGAACGCCACTGAGGTCGGCTCCTAGCCATATCAGCAAGTGTGTCCAACCAAACGTGTTCATCGTCTTTCGGACCCCAACCAGGGAGCCGAGACGCTCCAACCGAGGCCAGTTCAGAAGTGAGGGTCTTCATTCCTCTCGACCAAGTCATCGCTTGTCCACCCCTCTTCTTCTTCTATCCACAGCAACGACGCGCAAACAACACAAGTCGCGGAAGTCGGTGGGCTGACATGCGTAACACGTGGCCGAGCCATCGGAGCCTGATGCGTGAAATAACGGAGCTGAGCGGTTCATTTCCTTTTCCTGTGTCATAAAGAAGGCGTCGAACACGCTCGTTACTCACGCGGTGTTCGCACCAAATGTGAGCTAAATTACGAAGGCACCGGTGGTCGAACGTAACTAGCCTCTTCAGGTCCGCTGCTTTAAGCGGCCAGGTTTCACAACCGTGCAATAGGGTCGAACGTACTGCTGCATTGTACACTCTACCCTTAAGGGCAAGAGTGATGTCGCGCCGGCGCCATAAGTGGCGAAGGTTAGCAAAAGCGCCCCGAGCTTTTGCTATACGATTCGTGATTTCATCTTTAATCCCACGGGTGCTGATACAACTTCCCAGGTAGTTGATTTTTGAACGACTTCTAGCTGATCCCCACCAAGGATAAGCGTAGGAGTTGGTCCAGACCAATCCTGGGGAAACGCTTTGCACTTCGAGGGTGCGAAGCAAAGCGCGAAGTGACGAACTGCTAGTGCTAATCTGTCCAGTGCCGCTTGGCACGTTTGTGAGCTGTCACAGATGAGGGCAATATCATCAGCATACTCTAAATCAAGAAGTCGTTCTCCTGGGAGTAGCTCCACACCTTCTAAGTCGTGTCCTGTAAACTCGGTTTCCATGACTTCGTAAACAGCGAAGTTGAAGAGGAAAGGTGACAGCGGGCATCCTTGTCTCACGCCGCTAGAGCTATTATAGGGCGACGACAACTTGCCGTTAGCCCTCACTCTGCCCGAGCTACGCGCATATAATGCTCGGATAATATTCACACATTTCTCAGGTACACCTTTCCTGAGTAGACAGTACCAAAGTACATGTCTATCCACCAAATCGAATGTACCTTTGATATCGAGGAACACGACAACGATGGGCCGCCAATATATGTGACGGTGCTCCAACAACTGACGCCAGGTGAAAATGTGGTCAATGCTGCCACGACCTCGACGAACTCCAGCTTGCTCTTCACGAATCTGGGTTTCACGCGTGCTAGTCAGTCTGTGAAGGATGACAGAGGCAAGCAATTTGGAGGCGATGGAGATCAGACTGATTCCTCTATGGCTGCCGCATTCCGCTCGTGAGCCTCCTTTGAAAATTGGGACTATGACGGAGCGGCTCCAATCGGTTGGGACAGTCTCCTGCTCCCACAGTCTCACTAGTAACCCCTGTAAATCATCCACAAGAGCAGGTTCCCCGAATTTGAAGAGGGCTGGAGGCGGGTCATCAGGTCCCGCGGCTTTATTTAACTTCAACAGTTTAATCTCATGTTCGACTTCTGAGCGAGTGGGTGGATCCGAATGTACAGCCCACGGAGCAAGGCGATTAGTGGCCGGCGAGAAATCTAACAATTCCGACCGATTAAATTGCCTTTCAAAGTGCTCAGCCCAACGTTCCAGGCGTTTTGATAAGTTGTGGATAGGCTGTTCACTCTCGTCACGTATATTTTCACTAACACCAGGTCTCCTGCTGCCCGTTTCCAGTATAAGACGGAATAACTCACGATGGTTACCAAGGGCAGCGGCCACTTCCAACTCTGTCGCACGACGAGACCACCAGGATTCGCGGTCTCTCTTCAGGCTAGCACGGAGTTTTGTCCGGAGCTCTTTGCGAGTTTCATTGTGTTCGCTTCCAGCCGGAATATGCCGGCGAGCATCTATAGGTTCCAAAGACTGTGAAGAGACCCAATGTTCATGTTGGCGATTAGACATACCACGTGAGGATTTGCCTGCTGCAAGTAAAGCCTGTTGCATATGAGACCAGTGAGCTTCAATTGCATCCGGTGAGCGTTTATCCAACTCGGATGACAGCGTAATTTGATAGGCTTTCAGAACAGCCGGATTCACCAGTCTGCCGGTGTCAATGCACTCACAACATCGTCGCGGGCGTCCGCCAAAGCGCATCCGCAGGTCAGCACTATAAGTGCATGATCGGTGTCAACACCTGTGCTCCAAATCGAGCGACAGTTCTGGACACAGCCTCTCCAGCGGTAACTGATAGCAATGTGATCGATTTGCGTCCATAACTGGTTCGAGGCTGGTGGGCGCCAAGTCACCCTCCGGGGGGTGCTGTTTCGGAAATTAGTTCTCGCAATAAATAAGCGAGCATCCTTACACAAATGAAGTAACCGCTCACCGTTATCGTTACGGGAGCCTATACCATGTTGGCTGCCCAGATGCAGCTCATCTGTGGACAACTTTCCAACTTGAGCGTTCAGATCCCCAGCCAGCACTACAGTGTCCGAGCTTCTTCTGTGGCGAAGGAGTTCGTTCAGTTGGCAATAGAAGTCGTCTTTTACCGAGTCATCGCTACAGTTTGTGGGTGCATAGGCAGCGACAACGAATAGACACCTGTTAGTCCCACGCGACTTCGAAGCTTTGAACGAGCCAGCCAATCGGACCGCACACAGCCGGCTACTGATTGGAATCCAATCAACCAGAGCAGCTTCAGCCCGGGGACTCAGGGCAATACCAACACCGGCTTGGCAGGTGCTCGAAGCTGCATCGCCACCGGATAGGCGCAATGAGAAAGTGTTGCTAGTGTCATCTGAAGAGGGTCGCAGAGTGAGTGCAGAGCTCGAGTCTTGCAGGCGGGTCTCCGATAAGCAGCAGATATCGATCGAGAGGGCCTCCAATGTTCGGGCAAGTGCTGCCTGTTGACCGATCTGAAGCAATGTGCGAACATTGAGGCATGCCAGTCTGAAGGAGGATCGAGGGCTCCAAATGGAAGCCGATGAATTGGAATGGACCGCTTGCTTGGACATGGGCCTGTTGACAGGGGAGGAATGACGCTCTGCGTTCACCTGTGCGTTGAAACTAAAAGACAAGCGACTATTGAAGCAAGGTGGGGAGGGCCGAGAATTGGGGGTTGAAAACAGGGGGGATAAAAGTAAAGCTGGAACGGGACGATAAGGGAGAAAAAGCGCAAGGGGAATAAGAAGATGGGAAGGCTTGAGCAGTAGCATCCACACCCGTATCCACCCTGCTCGATGCAGCAGATAGGGCACTGTTGTTTACCCTCTGCGGTGGCCAGAGCATCAGAGATTTGTTTGGGGAAGGATTCATTGTATTGCGTGGGCAGGATAATGTCAGGTTGCCCAGGCCTAGACAGGAGAACGATTAGGGTTCTCAACCAAAGCCTTTGGTTCAGAAACCTGTCCGCAAGGCAGTGGGTTTGGCACTGGACTACAAGGAGTCCGTTTTAAGGAATAAGGAGCCACCCTCATTCCAACCCCCAACCTGGAGGACAAGGAGGCTGAGTTTGTCTGGCCTCTAACCATTGACCAATCTGGTATGAGTGGCTCTGAAGGTGCAAAAGCACCACCCAGTATAGCTCAATGGATCACTGAGGCACACAAACCATCGCACCACGGTAAGGTCCAGCCTCATTACGATGGTGGGACCGTAATGCCTAAGAATAAAGGAGGAAACCGCCAGGACCCAGTGGAATTTCGCCAGATTTGCTTAATTTCCATCCTCTGTAATTTCCTGAAAAATATCATCAGACGCGTTCTATGAAAGCATTGCAAGGGAACTAACTAACTGTTGCCGTTGTGTATAAAGCTAGCCGGGGATTAACCTGAAGCCTCCTGGAAGGGATTCTTCGCCTACCGGTGCATCGCCTTGGCTGTAGTGTTCTTGATTCGAATTCCGTACTCTGCGGTCTGGTATTATTCGTCTGATGACAGGGTTCTTCTACTGGCTCTGTAGGCAAGTTGAAGCTGTCTGTCAACAGGTCAAATGGAAGCTTGGCGGACTCTATTGCTTGTGGCTGGCACATTGTTGTTCGCAGTTGGTTTGCATGGCGTACCCATACCTGCGTTCCAACCAGCACGTCGTAAATGACGCTTCCGCGCTTGCACTGGATCGTTCCTGGCGTCCATTTTGCGTGTCCACCCCGATAATCACGCACAAGTACTGGCTGACCCGGTGTAAACGAACGTTGCTTGGCACCAAACCGCCGATTAAAATCACGTTCCATCTTTAGGTTCCTTTCACCAGCTATGGACTCTGAGGATGGCCGAACTGCATTATATGGCATGCGAAGTTTTCTCTTCATCATTGCCTCTGCTGGTGATATTCCACCCGGCGTTTGTGGATTTTGTGTAGATCGGTACAGAAATAGGAAGCGGTCCTACCGAAGGAAGAATTTCAGAAAACCTGATGCAGAATCACTATCGGTGATTGCTACGTTTCACAGCGATTCTAAAACACTCCGCCGATTTATCACTGTGCTTATCAACGGAATCCCAACCCGGCTGCAGTTCGATACGGCATCAGATATAACGATCATTTCCAAGAACACTTGGAAGCACATAAAGAAGCCGAAAATGATTGATTCCAACAAAATCGCTCACAATGCATCCGGTGGAGTGCTGAAGTTGGTCGGAGAAATAAATTGCAAAATTGCATTCAACGGAGTGGAAAAGGCCGGAACCTGCTACTTGTCTGATCGACCGCACGGGGTAGGCGATTCTCTCTAGCCCAGCTTTCATTCACCATTATATACTTTTCCTTTTTTCTTTTATGTTTTTATCTGAATCCCGGATAAGACGCGTTCTATGAAAGCATTGCAAGGGAACTAACATCACTTCCTCCACCAAGTATGGTTTCTAAATGGATCGTTCCTGCTCCACCAACCTGCTATTGACAAGCGAGATGTGGGCAAGATCAGCTGATGCCGGAGAACGCATACAGGAACCTTAGTACTTTTCGGCAAAGCTTGTGGCAAGGTCTTTCACTAGTGACTACTCCGTAAGCTCATAGAACTTAGCGACACAGACAGCCTTCAGCCGTGTTTATCGCGTTCTTAGATGGTTAGACCTTGCAAGTGAGATGCAACGAAACGTTTTCCAAGCCAGAGTTGGTAACCAGTGGGGTTCTAAAGTAACCTGTACTTTGAACTTAACGCTTCAAACTTTATAGCAATGATCCTCCTGCTACACTCCAAACGGAATGCTTGATCTACGCCGGCGACCTCAAGCCGTGTTTTTGACTGTCTGACCTTCACGCATCTGATAAACTACAGTTGGCCCATTGCTCTCTTGTGCGACTGCTCCATCCAGTGGGGCCAACCAATTAACCACGAAATGTTTGCTCCTAACGATTAGGGCTTCTAAGCCACTTGGAACCCGTCACGTTGGTTGGTTGCCTACCAAGTACTGCGCTCAGGAGAAAGCGCTAGGCGTGTTACTAGCGCGTGACCTGAAAACGACGCGTGCGAACTGTGGGGGTGCTGCTACAAACAAGATGGGTTGTGGGGTGCAAAGAGTTTTCATAGGAATGATAGAGCAGGTCTTCATGACTTTGTGCCCTTGCGCTGTGCGACCAATTCCAGCGTACGGACTGACAGCCACCTTTCTACCTTCGAAGCATACATTCGCTTTAGGCGAAAAGGTCCAAAAAAGTGACGCTAACTTCGCTGCCGGGCTTCTTGATCTTCCATACTTACACTGGCTTCAGGGGCTACATCTATTCTTCTTGGAATTTCATCGATTTCGCGGAAACCTCAACTATATGGGTCGCATATTAAGTGGGAAGCTAGGGAACGTGATACAGCAACCATTTCAGTCCAGCCTAAATGGCTCGATACAATTCCACAAATGGAAAATATACACCCCGAGGAGGATCAGCGTCTACACCACGGTCGCTCTATCCACTGGTACTAAGTGACCAGGATGGCCTAGACTAGTATTGATGTACTCAACGAGGAAACTTGCATGCGAAGCACATGCACCCACCAAGTTAATGTTAGTTCAAGTCCAGGTGGGAATAAAACGATAAGATTAGACCGCGTGGGTTCCTTCTTCGTCGCTTCGTTGACCAAGGAGTTGGCAGACGTTGAAATAAAGATGGACCTAAAACCAAGACCTCAACACACCCTGTCCAACCAATTAATGCCCACATATTCTGTCCACCAAGTCCCTGCTGGGTCGGTTATGTGAATTAAGAAGCGCGAAAGTAAACTCAGCATGCAAGAAGAGAAATAGTACAGAGCTAGGCAAATAGAATACTAAGATATATGAATCATTATAAAGAACTAAAAGCTGAAGGTGCGTCAGTTAGAAAAAGGACAGTTTGCTTCTGACACCCAAGAACAAGGAACTGACGCTCAAAACCCTTAGCCGTAGGTGCCCTAACGACATGATCTGGAAGCGATTCCAACGACCTATAACTCGGCGCGACAGACCAGCTTCTGTCCTAAGCCTATTAAATCATGAGTTATAAAGTTACAGTTGGTGAACGCCGGGATTAGGTAACTTATCGGGATTAAAAAGCTCGGAAAAGCCTGGGCCGATCTTACTCGTCAAAATACGACAAGTGAGAATCAGGTCACATCTTATATTTTGGAAGAGCATGGTGTTATCCTGAAATTCAGCAAGCGTCCAGATACGTCTATACCCGTAGACCATACACCAACCGAGTGCCTGCTCGGAATACCCTCACCAAATCCATTTAGTCGTGGATAATACATGGTGAACATGTATTTATTCAATATTCCAGCATGGGCCAGATGAACGTGGAACGTTTTGTCTTACAGCGCCTGCTTCGGTTCCAGGAGGACTAGGGGGCCTCAACAACATGCGTGCTCTATTGTTGAACTGGAAATGATGGGGCTGACATGGGGCCACCCTTTGCTCTCCTCAAATCAAGCAAAATTGTCGACTGTTGATGCAGACACATGGTAAGCAAACCTATTTTCGATACAATATATTTATTGAAACACGTTATTTTTTACCTACTACGTATTTGTTGTTAATACTTATTTTATTCATTACGCAGCGCGCTTTGTACAAACCTACAAGCGTCCTTCACATACTTTGATGACCTTGCGGTTTTACAAAAATGCAGTGGCTTCTCGCGTTTGCCGTAATCATCCAAGCACTTACGATAACCTCTGAGTTACAATCACAAAGTAAGAAGTAGACTGTTCCTAATAATTCAATAGCAAAGATACAATGGGTTAAAATAGGAGACTCCGTCAGTGTCTGCTGCAGCTTTTCCTTGAAAGGTTAGTTCATAGAGATGCGTGTAAGAGTTGTTTTTGTGTTATTTATATTCCTTAGTCTTTTAAAAGCCTTGTACGAAACTATTTTGTAACTGATTATTATACATGCACTACAGGTTAATTTTAAATTACTTTTACCAACGCATCCATCATTGTGAATTGTCGCGCGGTGTTAAAAACAGGTTATTGATAAATAGCCTGAGTAGTTATTGGAAGATGTTGATTTTATTAACTAGCAAATGATGGTTAACATTTGTTTATGATTGCTTGGTTTGTACATGGTTTCGCATCCTAACTGGCAGTATCGATAACATGGGTGGCAGGGAGTGCAATGTACAATTGCAACACTTACTTAGTTTCATATAGCCTAAAGAGGAAACCTAAGTACTGTAACTAATGGTCTGTGATACCTGATTTTTTTGTAATGTCTACGACAACGATTTACTGGACTGGTCATGATGCATATTTAAATCCACATCCATACTGTTGAAAGGGGTAAAATTTAAAGTTAAATTCCTGCAGGCAGCTAGTCGAGCTAGTTGAAAAACTGAAAACATACTTGACAGATTTACTTTATTTCGCGGGTCTGTAGTATAACTAATTATTTTTCAATATTTCTGATATCGTACGTAAATCGGTGTACTATATGGTTTGGCGACTACAAGCCCCACTTCTGCTTAATTATATATGAATCTTACGAGTGCTTTTGAAATGAGTTATTAGGCAATTTATCTACGAGCTGCCTCGGAAGTCCTTGAGCGTATATCAAACTGTACTAATGTATGTTATTAATGTGTTATATTAAGCATGTTCTCATCTCCTAACCAATGCCACTATTAGCTTTTAGTTTAAATAACGGGGAAATGTAAAATGTAAGTGGCTCAAACAACAGTTGAAAATGAGTATTATCACTTTAACTAAAACAAGTCATGTGCGACGCAGTTAACCAACTGCAGAATTGCGTCTTTGCATTATATATATATATATATATTGCTCCATCGTTTCTACCCAAATTACGCATCTGACGATTAAAATATGTAGCGGTTAACGCCCTAAACAAGTTGGTCGAACATTAGTTTCAAAAGCCTGTAACTTACTAATGTGTAAGCTTTTTCTGAGTGTTATGGTACAAACGGATTTAGCGCAGTTTAGTAGTTCGTTTGGTAAGTACAGACCATATAACGCTTCAATACTCAAGCGACGTGTTAATAATTTCTGCAATGGTTAAAGCAGGATGACGGCTTATGGAAATACTTTGACATAGCATTTAGGACGAGCGCAAACTCAACAGACACTAAGAATACCGAAGATAAATTATCTCTGACACTAATCTAATACTAATTTGCTGGCTTTTTCCTATTTTTGTTTCTCACCTATTGGGGCTTCTTAAAACCACAGAGGATCTGACGCAGCTTAACAGTTTTATTAAAAAATACAACAGTTTTTACTTAAATGATTAGTAAATTTACTACAATTTGAAAAACTCTTACTTCGAGATTCTGTGGTTTCTTAAGGACTAAGGCTTAATATATTGAACAAAAACTTGACAGATTTAACGTACGATATGTGGAATTCACTAGTCGCGAAATGTTAAGCGTTGAAGAATATGCATACATTGCAAATAGTAAAGTAGTTTGCTACCTTTTAGTTCAAATTTAGAGTGTGATTACCTTAAAACTCTTAGAAAGTTCATAATATTCTACAGCACAACTTTGCAACTAAATATTTAGTTCTCGATTCTAAACTTCCTATGTATAAAAAATTAAACTGTATGTTACTAATAAAAAGATATCATTAAAGCAAACGTTTACATCCAACCCGCCTACGGTAGGCGATGGAGCTGACACGGGAGGCGATTGAGCTGACAAAGGATTATTCTTTCTGCTCTCTACATTCCAATGTTCCAATGTTCTCTCTAAACCGTGATGTAGAGACCTACTAATGAGTGCTACTTTATGTGCACTGAAAAGTAAGCCGTTTACAATGAGGTCATGTTTGGTCACTTTTCTATTCTCTGGTTACTAGAATGCAAACATCACAGTTGTACTTATTCTTTTTACTATAAGAAACGAAAAGTTGCTAATGGTGAAACATAGCTGAGTATGGTATGTTCTTCGTAGAAAGGTACAACACTTAGTACGGACAGAATAAGACAGGAGCGCATTTGGATTTGTACATCCATTGTACTAAAAAGACTCGCTGTTCATCGGTTTGGGAGATCTTTCAAAATCAATCCAATAAGACGATATGCACCGGGCCAAGCATATCTATTCGCTTTGTTATATCTTATCTCTACTGCAGACTGAAATCTACTATGCATGGTCTTGTCTAGCGGTACCTGTTATGATAGATGTTTGACGAGCTTCTGCAGAAATCGGCCCAATTAACATAAAAGTTTAAACCTCGGAAACGCAATTGTTTTTTTTCTTGCTGCACCTAACTGAAGCTGGTGTAAGTTCTGTACATACTATCAAACCATCTGAGTTCTAATGTTTATCTGTTTTAACTTAGGTTGAACTGAGTATAAAGTTGCAACCGTCGCAGTATCTTATACTTAAAGCATTCAAAAATCACTCATCATCTACAAGTGGCTTAGTTAACCTAGACTCACTAACTTAGTCAGAAGAAGCTTGTTATGATAATTTTGTTAATGCTATTGCATGCTGTATCTTGCCGCTTCTATTTTTTGTAATTTATATACGCTTGGATCACGATTCTTTTCCGTACGGCTGATATTATCCGGTCCAGACTCAGAAATCTATACGCGTGCATTTGCAGGAGGACCAAAGCTGGCTGTGGCATACTTGCCTTGTTATCTCATACAAAAAGCTTTATACTGTACGTGGTGATGCAAAAGCGGTCCTTTTTGCCAGCCATTACTCCTACGTCTACTAGCTGGAAGCTCAAACTACCAACACATATGGGTCTAAACGTTTTCATAGTCTGCATCAGCTCGAACTAACTGCGGAAACTATTATGATACTTCCACAACAGCTGCATCCATACTCCCTACCTGGCCGTGACGGCCTTGATTCCCTGTCTCTCAAGACATTGGCTTACTAGGTGGCTGTATCTATTAGCCAAGTTTTCCAAGTCGGTTTTAGGGCCCTCGCTTTTCGCAATTTATGTCAACGGCCTACCCCAGAAGCTTAAAGTACTGTCGCTATTGTTTGCTTTTGACCTTAAGCTCTGAAATATTGTGAATACTCCTGGGGGCTCTGAGACGATTCAGTGTGCTTGGATAGGCTTTGGGATTTGTCAACCTTATGGTTGGTGTCTATAAATCAGGCAAAATGTTCTGTCCTCTACATTGGAGGTGCTAGTCTCCCCACGCACTATGTAGTTGGTAGAAATGAAATCTCTGTTGTCACTTGGCAGGTTGATCTAGGTATCACTCATACCTCATTGCTTCATTCTGATGCCAATTGGAGGAGAACTGCTTGTAGAGGGTTCCGTGTGATGTAGTTTATTCGATGCTCCTTTGGTGTCCTAACCGACGCTATTTATGTGAAGCTGTCCTCAGCTTTTGTGTGACCCCACTTAGCATACTGTATACAGGCTTATCCACCTTGCCTTGTAAGAGACGAAATGGAACTGGAGAGGATTTTGCGAGTGGGTACAAGGTTAGTGCAAGGATTGCGGGGCAAACGTATCACGAACGCTTGCTTAGCTTTGGTATGTACTCAATGCACTACCGCAGAATTATAGGGTATTTGATCCTCACTTACCGTACCTTAACGGTTAAGATCGGTCCAGACTTGTCCTGGTTATTTAGTCTCGCCAAGCTGCCTAGTCTCCAAGGTCACCCGTTGAAGCTACAAAAACTGCGTTCTGACCGGGTAATGATGGAAACTTGCTTGTCGCGCCGGGTTATTGAATGTTGGAACTCGCTTCCGGAGCACGTCGTTAAAGCGTCTATGGTTGAGGGGTTTGAGCGTCAGTTAGATGCTCTTAGGTGGCAGTACCAAACCTTGTCCTTCTCCTAACCGACTTGTGTCTTCAACGTTCCGTTCGCCTTTTTAATTTTCTTCTCATACCTTGATATTATTATTATTATTTAGCTGACATTCCTCCTCTTGTTTGCTTAGGTTACCTTTCACTCTCGCACCTCACATAAAGCAACCTGGCAGGAACTGATGTGCATGACATGTGGGCAGTATTTGGTTGGACAGCGTGTGATGCGGTCTCTGTTTTAGGCTTTTCAACATCACAAGCAGATTTATTAATTCCAGATCCAACGACCCGCAAAAGAAGGGACATTTACGGGATTATCCTATCGTTTCGGTCCAAACTTAACTGGAGAACATTTTTTCTTACAAATGGTCGTCTACCCATCAACTAGAAAACAGGTACTGGGATACTCGAGTACGAAGGTGGGAACCCTCACGATCCAGTAACTCATCGTCCTATCTGCTTGACAACAAACACTTGTAAGATTATGATAAATTAAACATTACATCCACTACATAACATGGTTATTAGAAGGGACGCTCTTGCGCCACTAACCTGCTAGTTGCGAAAGAAACTGGACAAGATCATTCGATACCGGTCAACGGTTTGATATGGTTTTCGACCATTTTTCAAAGTATTCGACACTGTTCCACATCAACGGTAGCCTCTTCAAAATTGATATCACCTGTTACCTCTGATTCACGAATTTTCTGGACGGACAAACTATGCAAGTGAAGACAAACAGGACAAATTCCCGGCCACTGCACATGACCAATGGGGTTCCGCAAGTTTCCGTATTTTTGCCTGAACTTTTCAAGGTGTTCATTTATGACCTTCCCGCAACACTTCAAAATGAATGTCTAATCCATACTAATGACCTCAAGCAGTGGTTTGAAAAACCCGACTTTGCTGCAGCTGACAGACTACAAAATTTGCTAGCCCTACTGCATGAATGGTCCAACAAATGACATTTAACCATCAGTTATTAAAAATTTTACGTTCTGAGGTCTGATCCACTCTATATCTACCATATTGGTGGCTTCCTTCTCAAGTACGTTGCTCCAGAGCAAGAGTTAGATTGAGTACTAGCCTCTAATTTAAAGACCATCCAGGATACGCTAAGGAGAGTGGCCTCTGCCAACTGGGTGTGCTCCGCCATAGAGTCATTCTCCCGTATGACACTGTATATCTACAGGGCTCTATTTACATTACATCTATGCCCAACACTCGATTATGGATTACCGGCTGTCTTTCAACTTTCAAAACTGGAATATGCCCCGATTAGGAAGTCCAGAGCCGTGGCTTGATGTCTTTTCCTGAACTTCGGGACTTCTGCTGCCCCATCGGCTCCAACAGATGAAATTTTTCTCTCTGGACTAGCGTCGCCGCTACGGCGCTCTTCTTTTAATTAAGAAGTGAACTTGTAAAAAACGACAACAGTTTCTCCAGCTGAGCACAGATGTTACGACACGACGTCACGATTTGCAGCTATTTGAACCCAGGTGGATCCAAGTTAAGTCAACTGTCGCCCTTTTCACCCGGGTGATAAAGGACCGGAACTATCTTTCGAGGAACATTGTCCGTGCTCAGTCTAAGGTAGTTTTCAATCGGCTGTTGGACTCCAATCTGCGTAAGACACCAGGATCGTCCTGTCCTACTTCGACTGCCCCAGCACACTAGTACTGTTGGCCTTAACAACACGTGCTTCTGTTCTGAACCGTAGGCCATGCGGCTGACATGGGACCTCCCTCTGTCCTCTGCAATTCAACGAACGCAATGAACTAGTTTTTGCGGCTACCCATTTTAACCAGGTTCAGAAAGACTTCTGTATTATTCGTTCCGGCTTTGGTGCTTTGGAATCCACAGCCGTTTCTGATTACCTTATCTTTTATTGCATCGAATAGTATCTCAAGATCATATTCTGGAAACTATTCGCAGAAGAGATCAACCAATGATACTGTATTAGGTCTTTTTCATATGGTGCACAGACGTAGTTGAGACACTGTGATTGAAGTAACACCTTTTGACCATACGCTACCAAAATTCTTAGTGTCTGAATTTGCACAAGCTAAATCTGGTGCTTTGAATCTAGTTACACGATAGTGGACAACTCAAGTAACCGAACATACTATTTTGGAACTACAGCTACTCTTGGAAACTTTGCTATGTGGAGCCGGTTTCTGGAGCACAGATCAGCGAAGCTCGCGACCCGTGGTCAAATCATTTAGCTGCCTTAAAGATCAGTACAAGGTGAGACCGAGATCAAAGTCAGCGAATGTTCAGGTGTCAAATCAAAACAGACAGGAAAGGCATTAGTTAGTAGCTTAGTGGTAACCTAAAATCAGCATTCGCTATCAATCGAGCTCTGGTTATAGCGGTCTGTTTCAGTTCATTTAGACTCACGTCTTTGGTATCCAGTGGACTCCAGCTAGCCGCGTAGGTGAATTTGTGCATTTTTGCTGGGGTTGGTTCACTCTATCAGTCCAGCAAAACAAACGATTAATAAGAATAGAAGCCGACATGGCTGCTTTCCTCACAAAGCAAACCGTAATAAACACAGTTTGATAACCTATTTGTATTAGGAACACATCCTAAGTGGACGATGTTTAGGTAAGTAGACATTTAACAACAACTTTGTTAGATCAATGCAGTAGTGCTTGTACTGAATGTTTCTTACACTGCGGTGCGAGACAGTTGAGCCAATAAAACAATTTTGAGATTAAAGTCAGTAAGTGATAACTGTATGTTAATAACCCTGTCCGCACATATGAACGGCCATCCATTCAATTTGGGCGTGTTTTTGGTCACTCGTAGAGGCAAAAGGTTGATATGAAAATAAATGGTGTGACCTTTTCAGATGTGCCGTTACATAAGACCATACATCCTTTGCACCTCCGTTCCTTCCCTAAAGGATTACTTTGTAAAAACACTTGTAATTTTAGTCAGCGCGAGTGACCATTGGAGCTCCCTAACAAACCAATTTTCGTGCCCCGGTCGTCCCAATTGAACATGTTTTGGTCGAATGTTGGCTACTCGAAAACATTTTCGGTTTAGCTTAACGGCTATTGTATTATGTACTTACAATTTGGGAATTGATTTCTGTCTAATGTTGACGGTGTTTCCAATCGGAACAAATGCACTTACGGTGTATGATAATGGTGCATTGATAAACATACTGAGTGACCAAAAGTCGTCCCAACTGAGACGAATTTTGTCACTGAAAAAGGTTTTCGGTTTAACTTAACGGCTATACCATTGCGCACTTGCAATTTAAAGATTGTTTGCGTATTCAGGTTGGCAGTATTTGCAAGCAGGAAAAATGCATTCAAGTTATATATTGAGCTTGAGTTTTAACAGAACATTCTGAGTGATCAAAAGTCGTCCAAAAGTGTCCTATTGCGACGACCGGGGGCAAAATATTGTTCACTCAGGAACGTACAAAGGTCACTCCAGCAATCACGTTTTGGTCCCTCGTGCGGGAAGGGTATGGTCAAATAAAATCGGTAACATTTCTTGAATTGTTTTTAGGAGTCCTAAACACGGCGATTGTTCCAGAAATAGCAGAGAAGGCACATGTAGCAGATGAAGAAATGACGATATTATGTATACCGACTGAAACACTCAGACCATCAGAATTCTTACTAATAACTCTTAAAAGATTGATGTCTTCTCCCTGACAGATTTGGAGCTGTTAGACGAAGGTGATTCTTGTATAGTTACGTCTTAAAGAGCTCATTTTCTCAGAAAGCAATCCTTCTATAAGTTGCCTTAAAGCTATTATGTAAATAAAACTGCATCTTGTAGTAACTACTGCTCGACGGAACTTGTCAGGATAGTTTTTAGTAGAAAAAACCACTGTAGGTCTAGTTAGTGCTAATCTTAGACGATGCGAGTGATCGAATGCAGATATCAGAAGGCAAATGAAATCGGACACAGCGGACTACATTTGAGGGGCTGCGAAGTACGTTGACGCATGAAGCGAGACTGGAGCGAAGGTTAATACGATAATTTAAACAGAAGACGAGCGACCAGCTGGATATGGGTTAACATGGTCGTAATGTAAAGAATATTAAAACAAGGGGGAGTCTTATCCTGTTGGCAAACAATAAATTTGTAAATAAAAGAAAGTAGTTAAATTTTAAGGAGCTACAGAGCTTCCCTCTAGAAGGCTGAACAAATGAAACCTTCGATGTCAAAAATGAGGAGTGAATCGAAGTTCGTTGGGCAAAATCGTGCCGAGTAAGAATGACTGGGCGTTCGCGTCAAGTGGCGGTTCCCCGGAAATTGGAGTCCGCTCTGCCGTTTATTATTTACTGATTACATGGCAGGGTTGTTGTAACTCTTCTTCTTTCACTGTTGTAACGCTTCTTCTTTACCTCTGCTCTCTGCCACTGACGACTGTTGTACTGTTGCTAGCTGCCCTATGAGACTGCGACTGTCTGACTTCTCAGTCACGCGCCCAGCCAACCGACGGAATACAAAAGGCCAGAACTAGGTAGACAGAGAGACGTATTGTATGAGAGCATGGCGCAATAAATAGGTTGTGGACAACTACTAACATGATAATATTAGAGATGCTAATTGATGTTAATTAATACAACTTAAGTGGCTCAAGTTCATGACCCAACTTGCCGCTGATTCTACATCGATTCGCATTTTGATCTGCACTCGAGTTCGATCTCTAGTTGTAGATCGATCCGCTTCTACGTCACTGCTCTCGGCTTGATCGCTGGCTGTAAGCTTTCTCTCCGTAACAAGGGTATTTAACGGCGAGCCGTTAGAGCGGACTTGTCGGACTTCAAAACAATACTTGCTAGTCCAGAAAAATGGCCGACAGAACATTAACCTCCGCGGCCGCCAAATGGTGCGCTTTGAAGTGGTAACTACCCCCGCCACACCCCACCCCGAACCAAGACGACTCTCATCTCACGAAATATATGGCCAGCATACGCGTCCTAATCTTTGCTGACTGCTGCTATCCTCGCAAACGTTGCTGGTGTAGGCCAGTCGATAAAAGGGGAGGGTTAAGCATCTTGGGACGAAAGGAAGAACACATATGCAGAACAAGACAAAAGGAACAAACGAATAGCTTGTGTGCAAAACTATTTAGATTTTCTGGATTTTTGATTTTGTTAAGGTTTTTCAGAAGTGCTTGATTCTTCTATATCTTTGAAGCATTAATCGACTAAAACCGGGCAAATATATAAAATATACGCAAACCTAAACATGTTTAAGCGTACATAGTTGGAAAAACAAACGGGTGATTGGTCGTGGGAGGCGACAGGCTTGCAGTAAACGATGACATCAGTACGATCGTAACCAGTGAGCCTAAATCAGTACTCTCTGCGGGAACGCTTCGGATTTGCAACTTCGCGATTGTTCGCAGCATCGCAGGTAGCGTTCGAAGTAGTCATAAGCTCAGTGGATTCGTCATTGTAGCTGGATTGAGGCGATAAATACATAAATGTTTTATTCCTGGCAGTGCGAGACACGCCTGCGAAGGCATGATCATGATAATACGAACAGGTATGGTCGGTAATTGTATAAAAGTATACTAAGTTAACCAGTAACATACTGAATTTGTGTCTGTATATATGTCAGTATGTATGTCGCATTCATGCTGCTTCTTCAACGCAGTTGGGCTAAACCGACTTACACTTAAACTAGATCTTTTTAAGCTGGCTAAATTTCATTCCGCTTTATTTGGTTTGTTCTGCCTCCCTGAATAATGTTCTATTAACTGGCCATGTTGCTTACACTAATTGCGCTTATCTTCGGTAATTTTGTTGCGTTTGTAGCATTTTAAGTAACTTGTGGTCATTTCTTACTTATCACGGATTTGTTGCTAACCAACTTACTTCATTTGGTAATTTAGCGAAGAGTTATGCCACCGTATCTGTATGCATTATTGGATTTATTTAATTTCAGCTTGTCGTTTAAAGTGAATGGCTGTTGTTTGATATCCCTGGTATGGTTGCGCTTGATGTGTATGTTGACAAGGTGCCTCCCTGTCTATTACCCACTACATCGTTCATACTGGCTCCAGGAGACAGTTGGTCGTTGCTGGAGGGGACGGGGTGCACGGTTCTTGTGGCCGTGCTAGGCTCAAAGAGCGGTTCCATGCACTCAGTGTGGAGCGGACTACGGTCCAGCCACCGCCTTGTGTGCGGTTGATTCCCCAAATACAGCGTGCTTGTGTTTGCCTATGAAGGAGTGTGGGCCGGCTCCGTCGATGAAATGTGGCTCCCATCCACATGCCTCCCGGTCTTATTCCTTCGGGTTTACACTGGATATGGGGTATGTGGTTGGAGCTGTGGGTGGTGCAGCGCAAGCCATCCATGGTCCCTCTGTAGGCGCAGGCGTCCTGTGGCTTGCCACAGTGACAGGCAAATCCGAAACCGGATGCCGCCAACCATGTATGTTATTGGGTATGTTCAGTGAACTTTGAAGTGTGACTGAATTCGTGAGTTTGTTTTCTGTGTTCGCCATCGTATGTAGGGAACAATGGTACTTTTCGAATTGGATGACGTCCGTGAAGTGGAGGTCCTTCGGAAAGAGAATAGCGTTGAGTGGTGCTTGGGGTACTAGTCGGTAATTAATGACACTTGAGAGATGTGTCAACTACGGGACAGTATATAAGTCGGAGGCGACTGAACCCAACGTGTCTTGTGCAGGCTACAAAGATGGGAAGCGAATCAACCGGAGGGAAAGATGGTGCAGCAAGATGTTCACAAAAGCAGTTTGTGAAATGGCAAGTGCTGTCAGTAAAACAAGTGGACGCTTTATAGGTTAAAACAACGGTAAAATCCAATATTGCAAAATACTGAAAGTGTGTGTTTTTAGGTACACTAAATGTGGAGGTGTGTAGGACCAGTATATACTGGTCCGAGGGTGTCCTTGCTCTGGTGCAGATACCAGAAAATCGTAAGAACGGACACAACGGTTTGTATTCGAGGAAGGCTACAATCAGACGAAAAATGAATAAAGCGAAGAGAGCGTGCCCCAGTATCGGAACTCACCGTTGGCACAAGTGATGAGCCTGAATTAGCTAAAGATGGCCGTAGTGCTAGCGTTAAAAAAACAATAATGTACGATTTAGTAACAACTTTTTAGATAAGAACTATCTTTTGGGTTGCCACAGAGCTCCCCTCCTAGAAGGATGAACCAGGAGGCTTCGAAATGACAAATGGTTGTGGATTGAAATTCGTCCCGTGGAGAAACGACCAGCGTTTGCGTCAGTATCCTCATTGACTACACTGATACACGAAAACAATGCTCCTGTAAGCCAGTCGATCAAAGGGGAGGGTTGGAACATGTAGAGACGAGAAAATAGAGAAACACGCGCAGAATACGCCAGAAAGAACAAACAAATGATCTGCATGTTTAGATTTTTTTGTTTTTGAATAATTTTAGAAAAAAGGTTTTTCGGAAGGTTTTAATTTTTGTGTTCAAAACGTTAATCAACCAAAACAGGGCAAGTATATACAATATCTACCAACCTAAATGTATTTATATTGTACATAGTCGGTAAAACGAACGGACTTACGCACCTCCCGACCACGACGATTAGTTGTGGGAGGCGGCGGGCTAGATTCGGAAATGTCGGGACGGCTGATACTTGTAAACCGGGATCGTGGTCTGCTTCGACTAAACCAGGATGCTAAAAGTGTTTGTGCTCTGAGTTGTGACATTGCATGACGCATTATTAGACGACGTAGGCAAGCTGATTTCTTCCATAAAGCCAGGCTTCAGACGTTCGATGGTAACGAATTCGCGTCGGCCACCGCGATCGATTGTTTACGTCTTATTCACACGTAGTAGCGCTTTGGAAGGTCCCATGTACGGCGACTGAAGAGGCTGTTAAACACCGTCTGTGCGAAGAAGGATTTGTGAACACGTAGACAACTTCTCGGGCACGTACACTGGTGTCTTCTGTGATTGTAAAACGAGCAGACGTAGCTCACGCATCTGATGAGCTAATGGATCGGTGTAACTTCCGCAGTTACAACAGGAAGTAGACGGGGCTGGTGCTAGTAGCTGTCTGGGAAACCGTAGTTTGCAGCCGTAAACTAGCTGCGCACATTTTGCATGAAAATCGGTTTTAACCGTATTTAAGCCTAGGAAAACAAGGGATAGTTTTTCAGGCCACGTAGGAGCTGCGTGCGCACGTAGCGCTGCATTCAACTGGCTGTGTAAAAGCTACACCATGCCATTAGCGGCCGGGTGATACGCCGTTGTCTGGAAGTGGAGACAATCTAAGCTTTTAATCAGCGAAGCGAATGTGGCCGAAAGGTATGACCCAGGATCAGTGCTGACTATGGCAGAGCAGCCATACTGTGCAACCCAGCGTTCCAAAAACGCTTTCGACAATGCTTCTGAAGAGCAATTTGGGTTATGGGTGGTCTCAGGCCATCTAATGAATCAATTGACACAGGTCAGTAGATACACAGAGCCTTTTGAAGGGGGAAAAGTACCTACGACGTCAACGTGTACATGGTGAAAACGTGCGTCTGGTGTCTGTAATGTGCCTAATGGACTTTACGCGCGTTGACATGGAAGGCAAGCACTTACCAAAGTACGGACGGCCCGATTGACATTGTGCCAACGAATCGTGCCGTTATCAGTTTAACCGATGCCCGAACGCATGGGTGAGACAAGCCGTGCAACGTGTCGAACACCGTCTCTCTACACTCGCGTGGGACGACTAGGCGAGGCGTGTCTAGAGAGAAATCGCAAAGTATAATTCCGTCTGAGGATGTCACTGGAAAGGGTCGTATGTCCAGTGAGGGAGACATGCGTAGTAGATCAACATCAGAATCATTGAGTTGCGCTGGAACCATGGTTGCCAAGTCCATAGCGATGCCGCCGTCAGCGAGATAGCTTGGATTCGGGAAAGTGCATCGGCGGCGGCGTAATGCACGTCTGAGATATACTGTATACCGGTTGTAAACTGAGCGATATAGTTTAGGTGGCGTGGCCTCTAGGAGAATATCGGTCGTTAGTCGAGCCGAGCACGTAAGTCAATCATTTGTGCTCGGTGAAGACGGCAAAGAAACGGCCTTCTAAGACGTGTCGCTAGTTATATGGCTGGTAGTTCTCTATCAAACGCGCAGTAGCAAGATTCGGTAGGTCGTAGGTGTTTGGAGGAAAACGCTACGGGTTGCCCTGTGTCGGCTACTAGTTGCTGTAAAACAGCGCCGACTGCCACGTCCGAGGCGTCAATACTGAGGGACAGTGGGGCAGCCGGATCGTGATGCGCTATAAAAGCTATGTTGGCGATAGCTTCCTTCAGATACTTAAAAGCAGTGTTTGCTGCGGTAAGAAATTTGCATTTCTTAAGATTTCCTCGGAGAAGGTCCGTGAGCGGTTGCATCAGCGACGCGCAGTTTGCCATGAACCGTTGGTAAAATTTGACAAGTCCATCAAAACGGCCAAGTTGTTTGCAAGACCGGGGCTCGGGGTAGTTGATGATAGCGTGCAGTGGCACGACGCCTGCAGAGCGGATACTATGGTTGAGGAAGTTGACAGAGTCGACACCAAACGAACATTTTTCTGCGTTGCTCGTCACTCCGTGTTGCGACGATCAAAATGTGTTCGAACATGGCGCATTTACTCTTCTCGTGAAGAGCTTACGATAGAAAGGTTGTCGAGACAGGCGTAAGTGATGTCTAAGCCGCGACAAACTTGGTCAATGAAGTGCTGGAAAATTTGCTCGGCATTCTTTAGACCGAATGACATGCGCAGGAATCCGAACAAACCAAATGGAGTTGTCACGGCAGTTTTTGCTATGACCGCTTCGGCTACCGGAATTCGGTTGTATGAGCATGCCAAGTCGCTTTTGCTAAAGAGAGTTTTACCCGCCAGACTGACGCTGAGATCCACGATGTGTGGGATCGGGTAGCGGTCGGTCGTGGTAACCGTATTCAAGGTTCAATAGTCTCCGCAAGGACGCCAGTCTCCATGACCTTCTTCGGGACCATGTGGAGAGGAGACCTCTATGGGCTTTTGAATGGTTTGACGATGACAAGCCATAGCATGTGGTCGAATTCAGCTTGTGCTGCACCGTAGTTTGTCCCTAGCAAGTTGTCCTGCTCGTGCGCTAACTGGTTGACGGTGCGTGACCATGTGGTGCGCAACGTCTGTCGTGACTGGTGGAAGCTCTGTATCCTGTAGATCCAGCCGCGCTTATTCGGAGAGGAGGCTCAAGTAGTCATGCAGTGCGTCTGCGATCCGAAAAACAGGGCTGATTATTGGGGCGTCTGAAAAGACACCGTCAACCCCTAGTCTTGTATAGTCATCCAAAATTCTACGGCGACCCGCGTCGATAAGCAATCCGAAATGACGAAAAGTACTGAAGCAACCATGAAAACCCACGGAAAATCCCGACGGAAATTGTGGTCCAGCTTCATCATGCGCTAACCGAATGCAGCTGTCGGAGAACCATTCGCCGGTGCAGGTTATACACAAGCTTTGAGTGCTTGTTTTTCGCCTTCACAGGGATGACGCTAACTAATGCTCCCATGACAAAAGGAAACGTGATGGAAGAACTCCGATCCTCAACACAAAACAACCTACCTGTTTTATTGTTGGTGGATGCATTGGTCATGCTAGTATGCGAGGTATTTGATTTCCCCGAAGCGGCTGATTCTTGCTTAATGCAGTGAGCCCAACAAGGTCTAGCTTTCCTGTCATTTTCACGATTATACCAACCTAATTCTAAGACGGGTTTTTTGTACTATCGGACTGAGGTTTTAAACAGGAAATCTAGCGCTTCTGTGTCGAACGAGATGTGCGCCGCGCAGACACAGATGAGTCGCAATGAACGGTAGCCAAAAGGTGGTCAGCATCTGACCATGGCCTCGAAGTCTTCATTGCTGCTATCCTGCTGCAAAGTAGCTTAATTTCCGCTTCTTTAGGGTCACTTCGGCTTGACGACTTGGAACAAGTATAATACATTTTTTCACCGCTGAAGATACGTAACCGAAGCTACTAGTCGTCCGCTGCAGAAGTCGTTCAAACGCAGCGTCTGTTTTGGTAGCGAGTACTTTTAGAGGCTTATTCAGAAACCTTGACAGCATGATCGCTAATGGCTCTGGGAGATGTGTAATCCACAGCTGTTTCATCCCCTCTTTGCTCAAGAATAGGAGACCAGCAACGCGATGAATTTCGGGGAGCTACGTCGATGGTTTGCAATTTCCCAGTTTGAGACCATTGAGCTGTTCCAATCGAGCCCGTGCGCTAGGCTGTATATCCTTTAAAATTGCATGGTTCAACGTTTCATACTTTACTTTTTTGATGGCTTAAGGCAAAGGTCCTGAACCAGCGTCATACCGACAAAGAAAGACGTGGGATGAGCTGATTTTACCTCAACCGATCTGTCTGCATACCTTTAGTTTCGAGTTCAAAATCGAAGATGGTAAACCACATATCTGGGCTGTGTTCAATGACACGTGGATAGGCCAAATTAAGCACGTCTACGCTGTGCAACTAATCAGCTACCAATTTCGAGTTGCGCATAGATAACAAAGAAAAAATACGATAAAACTATTAAAGTTTGGCAATAGACAAACAAATGCATGTGTAAAATCGTGAAAGGGGGACGAACTCGTCAAAAACATAAACAACAAAAGGATTTAACTTCATGCTTGCGAATCGCGATCACCAATTTGTAGGACTAGTAACTACTAGTCCAAGACGATGCGCGTAATCAAGCACAGATATCAGAAGCCAACTGAAGTCGGACACAGTAAACTACATTTGAGGGGCTACGAAATACGTGGGCGCATGAAGCGAGACTAGAACGAACCTTAACACGGTAATTTACAACGCAGACGAGTGACCAACCGGATACAAGACAACTTGGCCGTAATGTAAAAGAGATTAAAACAATAAAGAGTAATGTATACTTGGTCAGCAATGAACTTGTACATAAAATATGATATTTATCTTTTGCAGCACTGCAATGCCGATCATTCACCAGAAAAACATCACTTGCCAGTGACTTTGACCAGTTGCGTGTTGATTCATGGGATCTGTGATGGCCTGCTCTACCCGTAGCTTGCCTTCCATCTAGAAATATGGTTGCACAATCAAATTAGGATCAGTTGTTTATTGATCGAATTCCATTAGTACTGAATTTTATTGACCTTTTGTGGGTCATTCAAAGTAGATGAGCTCGAATAGTTAGCACGCCAACGGAAGTGTATTCTACTCTGTCAGACTTATTGCCACCCTTGTAATGAAAGCAGAGGAAACAGCTTGACTCTGAGTTGTTTAGGTCAAGGAAGAAGATTTCGTGCATTGCTTAATGAAACTAGCAGATGACTCTGTTGGTGTATAGCACTCACTCACGTATCTGTGACTTCGCATATCCTGACACGTTACTTTTGATAGAAGTTACTAGAGCGTATTACTATTCCGGACTTTCTGGTGAAGATACTCTCATAGCGGTAGTCAATGTACTTTGCCCAGGGTTGATGCCACACCCGGTACTGCGTCTTCAGGTTAGTTAGTGGATGGCCTAAAGAAGTTTTTAATGCATTTCCGCTTGTTTTAGGAGGCCTTGGACTTGTAATGCTTAGTTTGTTTAATGTATTTCCATCTGGCATCCAGAAAATTGTTATCAGTTGCACCTACGATAACTAATGCAGTCAACGTTGGTCAGTACGAAGAACTCGGAAATTCTAATCAAAACGGTTGGACCCAGGGTTACTAGTCATTTACAATTAAGTAAATACAATTCCATCACATGCTCTAAAGCCGTGGCTACTATGGTCTCTGCTCATTGTGATATGATGACCACTAGGTCTCCGTTTACTCAGAAGGTAACTTGGCGCTAATCTGTACTTCTAATTTAACAAATAGACTAGTGCCCTAATCCATGGTCACTTACCAAATCCTCAGTGGTAGTTTTTTGGATCTGGGCGCTAACATTGGCACCTTGACCGGGTCTCTGGTTCACACATTACAATCTATCGTTATACAGCATTTTATGCTGTAGTTTTCGGCAATGGAATGATATCTTGTCGCTTTCACTGATAATCATGTTTATTAATTGTCACATAGTCTCCAAAACTGAGCACAGTAACCTTACTGGTGAGCCACCTCCAAAGTTTAATACTGTAGACTGGAACTCAGACCCATTTGCGACGAGAACTAGTAGAAACTAATGCGGATAACAATTATTCAGAAGTGAGAACGTTACCGGACCTAACATGCGTTGTACAGAGCTGTAACAAATTGCAAGCAAATTAGTAAGAGCACAGTGCAAGGCAGCACGCGTCTAACAGGGTATTCGAAAGTAAACCGGATGTACCGTTGGTAAAACAAATGGACGATTGGAAGATACAAACAATGATAAAATCCACTGTCACAAAATACTGAAAGCGTAAATGTTTCGTGCTTACTACTGGGTTCTCCCCTTAGAAGGTTGTATGAGTGAAGCCTTCGATAGAGATATCAGGTGGGGGGCCAAATGAGGATGGGAAAGTAGAGTAGTAGTTGTAGTGGTCGCAGGCAGATAGAGAGGGTGCGCGTGAAGATTCTTGGGTCCCGGCTTCTGTGTCATTTGTTATTTATTAGTTGGGTGTGGACTGGAGTATATGGTCTGTAGGCCGTTGGGACGGGCTCATCGGACTACAAAAAACTGGTTAGTCCAGAAAAGTGGCTTATAGGACATTTCGTTCGCTGCAGACCGGACGATGCACTTGGGAAGTGTCGCTCCCCCCACCACACCCCAGTCCACGGTGATAACGACCCTCGTCCCACGAAGAATGCCGGACGTTATTTTTAAGGAACACTTTCTCAGATCTCGCGGGCCAGGCTAGGTGTTGGCGCACCGATAGTGGGAAGCGACGTTTGCTTAGAGTCCGGATGATGGGGCCGGAGGTTTTGGGCAAGCGGGCCTGGAGATTCTGCAGTTTCTCAGGGGACTTGAGCTCTAGAATATAAAACTCGGGAAGGATGAAACGTGGTCAGGACAGTCGGTGTGATGCCGTATGGAAAACGAGGCAAGTATACTAAACAAAAATGTGTGCACTTTTTTGCTTTTTTTAAAAAGGCTTTGGGTTTTTTCGTCGTTTTGCAATACGTTTGAGAATAATACGCACAATTACCATAAAAGGTGAAAAATACGCATGTCAATGAATATAGCGAACGTTAACCAAGTCTGAAAAGCAGACCGCATTTTTGACCTGTCTACCGCGTCGGTCAGTCGCCTAGGGTAACAGATGTCTTGGCTGAGGGTCGGTGGTAGCAGAGGGGTCTAGGGTGCCTGGTGCGGAAAAAGAAACACGTCGGAGTCATCAATTGTAGAGTGGAATTCAGGCACTGGTTGCGATGAGAACCAATAGGAACCAATGCGGATACCAATTATTCAGAAGTGAGAACGTTACCGGACCCAACGTGTATTGTACAGAGCTGTACTAAACTAGAAGTAAATTAACAAGAACACCGTGCAAGGTAGCGCGCGTCTAATAGGGTTTTCGAAAGTGAACCGGATGTACCGTCACTAAAACAACTGGACGATCGAAAGATATAAGCAAGAATAAAATCTAGTGTCATGAATACTGAAAGCGTACGCTTTTTATGTTCAGTACAGTACAGCTACCTGTACAAGTGAGCTGATTTGTCTGTTTGTGTAACATTAATGCGGAATCTTGCCGAGGGACTCGTCTTACGGCTTCAGCACCAGCTTGTATTTTGCATACGTAAAACATAAGTCAAGTCTTGCATCTCTTGCTTGGTACCTGGATTCAACACAATGATAAATAAGTCGCTAAGGCTATCTGAACTCCTTCTGTTGCCTGGAATGCTTTTAACTGCAGCAAGACACCAACGTTGAAATAAGAAATAACAATTACCAAAATATCCTAACTTCAGATGTTTCAAGGGTTCTCATCAGCTGTTTACTTACAGTCTGCGGATTTATGGGGTTATGTACAAGAGAAAACGGTGCTAAAGGTCATGCAACTTAAATCTGCAAAGATCGGAAACTTCCTTAAGGCAAGATGAGGCCGGTCGCAAACTTAATTTGCTTGCACAAATTGGGTTTCAGCAACCCCATCGCTGTAACTTTGGTAAAAGGTAGTAGGCAGGTATTGCGCTGTCGGTGAGGCATTCAAGCTGCAGTCACTTGAGATCATCATTACTGTACACTATAAAGGAATAAAAAAATAATTTAATGTTGGCAAACCTGGCCTTGCTATTCCGTTTTTGAGGCAGATAGGCTCATGCCTTTGTAGTCTCCAAAAGCAAAGGCTTTCATAACGGAAGGCCAATTTTTCCTATCCCTTATTCAGAGTACGGACTGTCTCAGAATGATGCTGAGGACGGAGTCGCAAAGACTTTTAGGACAAAAATGTGCAGCACGGTAGATGGATTATATTGACGTTATCCAAGCACCTGACAGGGGATGTTAAATATGACTATAACGCCCTTGCATTCTGCTTGGTCTCCGCGGTTTTAACCATGCTGCAACTAATTTGTAACATGAATATGCTGAATTCATGTACTTTGATGGTGAATGCCATGTGATTCATACCTAGGTGATCTTTAGAAGAGGCTTCTGGACATTCTTTAGCAAGAGGTAGCGGCCGACAGCGCTTCTTACTTTCATCACGCAGTGGGTATTAGAGTGCCTGCATTGGTTACCTATGATATACTCCTTTCTTTCATCAGGTTCAGTGATGTTCGAGGCCAGGCGACTTGCTTTTCTTGAAAAATAACAAACTCGTAGCTCATTTTCCAGGGAACCTGCTGAAATATCCTCAGAGTTGCTCTGTCCCAGTACCTTTGTCCATTTCTGGCTGACATTTTCTCAACTACTGTGGCTCCCGATTATCCAACGTATAAAGATAGGTTACAGTAACACACTGCCCTCCGCAATGGTGTTGCCATTTCTGTCCCGCTCGTCCATGCCACCCAACATTTCTCATGTGAAATGCTGAACGTTTTATTCAACTGTGATTTTGTAATGTTGCGGACGCTATGAAACTATATTCCAACGCAGATATCCTCTCTGGTTCAGTCAAGGCAGTAAGGGCTCAGAATAATGTTCACCATTCCAATAGTTTAAGCATTTACGGTACGCCAATTCAAACGTCTCTTAACGGCAATCCGAAGGCGATTGCAATCGGTATCCAGTCAACTGACAGCATTTTTCAATAAAGATCAATGCTGCGAACTGAATTGATATTGCTGTTTCTCATAATTTATTTACAAAGGAAGTGCAACTAACTATATGTCTGCGCTTGCAGATGCAACACGTGATGTCCGAGATTTGGCTACGTACAACCACCCACTTGTCACTCATTTTTAGCTATGCTTTTCGCAATAATATGGTTATCGTTGATGGAATACCTGTCAACGACAGTCTTTTCAGGCCGCGGTATTCCCCTCGTGGGGGCTTCTCTCCCGAATGATTCGAGGGCATCTGGAGCAGAGAATATCACTTACCGCTTAAAGAGGGAGTCATCTTAGTTCTGCTCATGTGCCCAACTATTCTCATAACTATTACAGTATTAAATAAATAAACAAACGCTATATTCCTCGACGGTGCCAGACGCAGTCCAACTGAGTGGCCTGATCAGTTTGTACAGCAAGATCGCATAAAACTGGTATTTGTTCAATTTTTATACAGTGAGTGCCAAATGGATTATTAAAGTGATTGGCATGTTGTAGGGAGCAGAAAAATTGAGAACCTGGGAACAAATGAATTTAACCTAATGTGCAAGTAATGTGATGCGACTATCCATAGAGCCGTTTCTATGCAGCGTATTCTCTAGAAGGTATGCACCCGCACTTCTATTCTCCATCTGGCTGTGTGCCGGTGTAGCAAAGTAACAAATAGGCCATCACCTGTTTGAAGTATTTTACGGCTGTTTTCATATAACTTTTATGGCTGATCAGACCACCTAAGCTGTCCAATCATTCGCCTATTCTGAGCGTGGCATTTCTTTTGGTATGTCAGAAAGATAACAATGCGCTGTAGTTCATAATGAATCGTACCAGGGAGTCAGTGGCAATAGCCCTTACATAGGTATACTTGTTCCCTTGGAATTTTCGATCCGTCATCTCGAGAGATCACCCCAATCGCGGCCAACAATAAAATAAGGAAGAATATTGTAATGACAATAATTAAAATCATTTGCGGATGGGCAAATCAGCTTTGATCGAAAATCTTGGCAAATAACGACGATGGTACATGGATTTCGAGAATGAATTTTCCACCCTAACCAGCAGTAAACATAATCCAAATGCAGTTTATAACATCTCCGCAGTCATAGGATTACGACCAATTGTAGCTTTCAGAATGGGAAGCGTTAATACATCACTTCCAGAGAGTTGGCCGCAAGCAAAGATCCATTATCGATAGCTCAGTGGAGACAAGAAAAAGGGCTACGGAGTCAGCAGATGAGTGGACAAATCTAACGTAAAGTCCTTCTCGAGTGATAATGGAAATATGATGCGGAGATGGATTAATCATTCGGGAATACTATGGATTGAACGCAGAAGGACATAAAAATTGTGCAAAAGGTATACCTAAGTATCTTACAACGTATAAGTACGGGACTGGTTTCGTGGCATCCAATTGGCGAAACCAGTCAAACTTTTATCTTCCTACAATCTGGCAGCGCTCGAAAGGAGCGTTTTCGCTTATAAGCTCAATTTTTTCCTTCTATCTTTACCTTTTATTTTATTCTCATACAACTATCTTTTTTGTTAAAACATATTCGCCCCTCATCACATGCCTCTCGTGCCAACTATGCCCCATATATGATTCGGTTCTTCCTCAATTTATCGTCGTTTATTGTCAAATTTCAAATCTGTTTCACCTTCTCTGGTGTCAGCAAAACCTTAATCACTATTATATTTGCTTAAATATTTTATACATCAAATGTAACTAAGCAGTCTATTCCATATCAGGTAATACAACCATGCTACGGTGTCGCGTATTTCATATCTGGTTTCTAACCGCAATTGCAAGAGCGGTGCTCACTAGGCAGCTTTGACACAGAACTTTGTGTATGAAGGTAAGATTTAACTGCAATATTTGCAACCATAAAGGTCCGAATGCTAGCTCATGACATCTATCATTATAACCAAAAAGTATTGAGTAACCGTAGATGCGTTTGCTGAGGGCACCTTAAACATTTTCTTTGGACTTCGAGTCGCATAAACGTAGATTGCTAAAAGTAGCGCAGCAGTATTCTGACAAGGACATTTTCATTTTACCTGCCATGATTCTCCTCTCTTTCAGCGTCGGTAACTGACCGATATGTCCCATTACTTGCACTGCTTTGTCCACAATGAAGTTCTCATATTCACTGAAGTTTAGGGAACTGGGATACCACAGTCTTAAATCTCGAATAGAATGCTAAATTGAAATGGGATCATTATGGCATCTCTACCGCACCCCTAAGTCATTATATTACATTTTGATGTAGAGAAGTGTATTTATCACTTCGCAGACCAGCTCTCTATGGTTTGTAGATCGCACGTACCCTTTGTTACTTCAGTCATACATTGAGATGACTGGAACCCATACATTACTTTCAAATCATCTGCAAATAAGTATAAGTTACCGAAGCGTATGACAGGTATACGATCAAATATGTACAATAAAAAAGGAGAGGACCTAGAACATTGTTTTGAGCTACCCCACTAGGAAATCTTTGGGGCGTAGGTATGAATCCACTTGTGTTAACTGTACACCAGCGTCCTGTTAGATAAGATTTAAATCACGAAGGAAGTGGATCTAATATACCAAAACTACTGTTTCAGTAATTGCCTTGTGTGTGCGACTTGCTCTAATACTTTCTACCTGTCACGATAGATGACAATGCACTGTGGTCCAGAATTAAACGCTTCATTGAGATTATCTACAATATCAATTTGACAAGTCATGCATGAACAGAGCTTTAAGAAATCAGGTTGCGTAGGTGTGGGAATATTGTGCGTTAAGGGGAAGGAAGTTAGTTTTTAATATGTATTTCTCTCCTTCATTCTTGCTAGAATGGAAGTGTGACTGGTTAGATGATATGTACGAATAAATGTTTTAGGCCCAGATTTATATCGCCGTATGACAACAGACTGCTTCAATTTCTCAGGATACTGGCCTGACCGTAAAAGCTGGGGCGCATTTTCAGTAATACTACTGGGATAACATCCCCCACCATAATTGGTTACAGCTGAGAAGATGCCATCTGGATCAGGATTATAAAATGGCCGTTTAATGTGACCGATATTAGTCTATAACAAAAACAGTTTCAGGAATGACAAATGAGACTGGAGGTATCAGAATCACATTTGCGGTGCTGAAAGATTCATGAAGGTAGGCACTAAAGACGTCCGCTTTATCAGTAAGGTTAACGATAACACTGCGGTGTAGTGTGATGATATGTAAGAATAGCTCTGTTTGGTGCCCTTTTCTCTTTTTACATAAGATATACCATCGTCCTGTTGGGGTTACAGCTTTAATCTTTGCGTAAAGCAACAAACGTGGGTGAGAACTGTAACCGTCAGCCTGTGCGAACTACCGCGATGCAGCCGGGCTGTTCCGCCCAACGCTCTAAAAAAATTCCTTTCACAGTGGTTTCGAAAAAACCGTTCGGAATGGGAATCGCCCTTAACCAAATAGCAAAACACTAGATGCAAGTTAACCGATAAACGTAACTGTTAAATGGCCGTAGGGAATCTATGAACTCACTGTGTACATGGTGAAAACGTGCGTTACACGTTGAGAATGCGCTCAGTCGACTTTTCGTGAGCCGTTGCTCATTCGCGAGTTGATAAGCAAAGCAAACAACGGCTCAGGTACGAACGTCGCGACGTATCGCGAGGAGATTGGACTTTAACGGAGTGCGATGGTCTGCGTACCTCCGTGACCCGTTGAGCTATGCTGAGTGGCACTTTCTTATTGCCTTCGGAGCCACTCATATCAGATGTGTCAATATTTAGGGATCAGACTAACTCCGTCTCGCAACCCTCCTCGGAGGTTAGGAAGAGATCAGTGATATTCTTCTCTTAAAACCTAGCCATAGGAGACAACAGGTTTGCAGGTTATACGCTCACAGGTACGGTAGGTGCGCCACATATACTCTGTCATGCTAGGAGGGCACCGCCCAGGGCTTAACGGCTTGCTACCGCCCGCCTCAAGCCAGGCAGCCCATGGTCAAATTGGTGCAACTCAGCCAACTCCCACCTGCGGCTGGCCGTGGTCGCAGGTGCGCAACATGGTCGGCGGCATCGAGTTCTGGAGTTGCTTGTCACTGCCGGCTCCATAGAATAGCCACAGGATGCCTGCACCTACAGAGGGACCATGGATGCCATGCGCTGCACCACCCACAGCTCCGTTCACACACCCCATATCCAGTGTAAACCCGAAGGAATAAGACCGGGAGGCATGTGTATGGGAGCCATGTTTCATCAACGGAGCCGGCCCACATTCCTTCAATATGTACAGCAGTAGCATTTCTCTCTATCTAAGTTGGTACTCATACGTACCAGATGTACACAAGGCGATGACTGGGCCGTAGTCCGCTCCATACTGGATTATACCACACTTTGAGATTAGCACGACCACGAGGACCGTGCACCCCGTCCCCTTCAGCAACGATTCAGTCTCCTGGAGCCAGTAATTGAGTGGACGGTGGCACATAGGTAGGCACCTTGACAATGTCAACATAAAGCAGACTCATACCGGAGATGTCAAACAACAAACATGAAATTTGAAGAAAAATAAACACGAAATTGACACGGAATATGCAGAAAATCATATAAATTGGAATACCTTTTTATTCAAGTCAAGAAGATCTAAGTTAGGGTAAATCGATATAGCCCAACTGCGATGAAAAAGCGTGATGTATGCAAAACCAACCTCAGCACGAAGTCACGCAATGACTTTACCCGGAGGGTTTTTGGGGGGGGGGGTTGAATACTCCCCATTTTAGGTATTTAGCTCATAAAATCGGAACAGGTGTGATAGGTAAACTGTTACCCGCGTTTACCAGTCTTTGGAGGTCTAAAGAAAAGATCAAAAGTACCAAGTTTTATTTTACGTATAATATGTTAGATATGATTTTTTGGTCTTGCAGAGTATTACGCAAAAGACAGCAACCGGAATGAAAGCAGGTGTTTAATCGTACTTCTTATAGTGCCATGTTTGGTAAATTGTGGACTCGTACTTGTGGCTAATTATAGGTTGTTGTTTTCTCACGAAGTTTGGTTAAACAACTATACCAACCTACTTTGGCTGCAGTAATCTAAGTATACAGGTGTGGAAAGCTGGATGTATTAGATGCAAGCTAGTGATCCTGTGGTAACGACAAAAGCTACGATGAATATCACCGTTTTTCTCCTTGATACTGTTCTTGCATGTCTCGAAACGATTTTGTAACATGATCAAATTTCGATTTCAGACCTTTTACTATTTTTGTTTGCGTACACGAGTCTGCTGCAGGGATTTCAACAAGGTGCCGACACCGAGCAGAATATGTAATCATCACTGCGAGCGACGCAATAGGGCCTATTGCCCTCCGGTGATCTGTCCAGGCTAATTGCGTATGCACCTCAAATTACTCGAGATATCGTTGAAGCACGTATCTTGCTGCAGTGGCATTTCAAACAAACTTCGATTCAATTCGTTTCAACTACTCAAATTAACTCCTGCCCAAACTTGGTTCGAAAATACGCACCGATGTAAGCCACCCTCTGCATAGTCGAACTGTATCTCAACAGTATCATCTAGACGAAAGTAGAGAACTACATGCCCGCACGCAAACATATGTAGCCGGCTTTCTGCTTGACCCGAATGTTATACTTCAAGAACTAACTGTTAGATTTTGCCAGTGTAAGTGTGCTACACATCAAATTTTCCTTTTGTCGCCGTGTTACGGATATTGCATGTTCTCCCTCAGCATTTCGAATCCACGTGTGCAACTGCTGAAACTCAACCATTCTCGGATACATAAAAGCGCAGTTTTCGACTTGAACAGACTTATACAGTCCAACATGTTATGGCGACCACCTGTCTATGGCGACCATCCAAAAGCATCCCCAAGATTTTATTTTATGTGCCATAACCCTATGCATGAACCTTTCCATGGCGACCACTTGTCCAAGGCGACTACATTTTGTCGGTTCCTTTAGTGGTTTAGCTGTATTAGTAGCGTACCTATGCTAACGTGAACGTTCAAGCATATAAGTAAGGATTGATTTGTTGAGTTCATTTCACTAAATATCCTAATACGCTCGGTTCCTGGTGGCAAGAAAGACGAAGTTTATTTGAAATGGTGATCTAAACACATTTGCATGGCAAAAGTTGAAGTAGCGGTTCGCGCCTTCAATACTAGCCCCCAAGGATAAGGTTTAAGAGGCTTGTTATGCAGGAGACGATGGGAACAGCAAGAGCAACCAGGACCAAGGTGTAATAAATAAATAAATAAATTTTTTTATTCTCGACAGTGCTAGAACCATCTGTGATAGCATGATCATAGAGAGATATAACGGAACAATAGCAGATGAGCGAAAACGGAGGGCAGAGTAGCGCGCAAATCACCGGAAAGAGGTAAATAGTATGGAACTACATTTAGCCATACAAATGAATAATGGGAGATTGCAACGGTGTACCAACTTCAAGGTTGCGAAAACTGACAGAACTATTATTCTGGGTTACTCTCCTAGAAGGCTTGGCATCGAAGCTTCCGATGAGTGTGTCAGTTGGGGTGCTCCAAACTGAGCATAAGTGCGTGAGAACAGCATGTGGTATAAACACAGCAGTCACAGAGATGGTCTGTGCGTGCGTGTTCACAGGGTCCGTATATGTTGACTTTTTGGTGCTTTTGTCTGGGTTGGGAGAAATCATCGGTGGGCCGTCGTATTGGCCTCGTTGGATTACAAAACCTGGCTAGTCTATCAAAAGTCCGATAGGACACTTTCCGTCGCTGCCACGACAGCGCGCTCGCATGTCACTCTCTTCATCGCACCCCATTTCCACTGACAATACGACCCTCGTCCAAGGAAGAACTCCAGACGTTCTTGTTGGGACCATTCAGTCAGATATTTGTGGTCCACATCGGTTGTTGTCATCATTGGCCGAGGAGCGAATGGTTTTCGACTGGTCAGAGGATGAGGAGCAAGTAGACCATGAAATGCTGAGATATTCCTGGTGTTCGCGGTTCGGGAACACGTGAAACAAATTGAGTTGGAACGTGATCGAAATAGGTGATGGGATCCCTATCGGGAAAAGAAGGTAGCATGCGAAACAAAGGTAAGCGCTATTGCTTGTTGTTCCTCCAAAAACACTGCTTTCCATGACCAGCTTCGAACATGTTTGATTTCATCAGATAAAGACTGCGGGCACCGGAACCCATGACCATTGAAATGTCAGTAGATTCCTCAACCTCTAAGTCACACGGTGTGGATGCACCATTTCCGAGAAACGTGACTTTGAGACTTTCTATGAACACCTTGGTTCGGTGATTTCGTTGTAGAACTCGAAATATGCCTGTGTGGAGAAGTTGGATAAGGTGACGCGCCACATACAAAATCCAGCGTCGAAAAATCTGAAGGAGCAATTATTTTAGCTTCAGTTCAGGCTTCAAATCGGGCGCACTTGCCCCAAACAACGTCTACGCAATTATTGTCAGTGGCTGAGAGGTCATATAGCGCGACCATCTAACTTCTAGACCTGAATAAGTCACATTCGAATACCCATACCAGAAGACGAATGGAATGAAACACAACGGGCTATGTTCAAGGGGGCTACAGGAAGACGTGAATGGCTGGAGTGAACAGGAGCACACGAATGCAAGCGAATTATGGTGAGAGATCGGGAGAGATAAAACAGGACTAATTTGTACACAATCGAGTTCTAGTGGAAGTGAACATAAAGGTAAGAAATCCTTTGCATTACTCCGCAATCGGCTACCTCAGCAGTTACCATCAGATGAGCCAGATATGACGAACAAAACAAATCGCCGTCATTGAATCACTCTTTTGCATTATGTACGCACACAATGGGAACACACAGCGCATGACACCACCATCATATTTCAACTTCAGACACAGATATACCATTTGTCGACTTAGGGTTTTAACAACTACATGGTGTATGTCTTTTGGCCAAGTAGTGGTGGGATCAGTAACCTCATTTTCAGATTGATCTCTAAAATATTTTGACCATTCTGTATCAGGTACCAGTTGTGACCAAAACTCATAACAGAACTTCGTCACAGGAGGAAGATTATAGTCGAGCTATAAGCCATAAACAAGTGAAGCGAGAAGAGTGGACATCAACACCATAACTCACTGAGCAGACAAATGTTGGACAGAAGTAATCAAACATGGATGTGGGATGGAGAGCAGCAAAACACAAATTAATTGGGTACAGTCAAGCTGTAATAAAAATGTGCATAAAAAATGGGAACTTGATTTAGGATAGCTACGGAATTCCTCCTTCTCAACCGAATTGGTGTAGAATCTGTGGCCCATACCGAACAAAATTGCCAAGGAGTTGTGGGCAGTATAGACATGTTGAATAAAGTCATTACAATAATGTGGGTTCATGTGTCGTTTGTATTCCATTATTTGCTGCTTGCAGAACGAAGTGTATCACTGGGAACCGTTAGTGTATGTCTACCGCAATACAATGCCTGACTAGTTCGGAGGAAGCTCGATGAAATCTCAGTCTCCTCTACTGCCAAAAGTTCGTTTGGGATTGGCATCAAGCGCCACCCTACTCTCCTATTAAAAAGACCGTCGTTCCATGGAAATAATGGAACTTTAAAGTTTGTCCCCTGCTGATTTCGATAATTTTCGAATGGGTTATTCCTTAAGGCTAGTCGATCTAAGCAGAGGATTTGGGCATGCCAGTAAGAGAAAAACCAGGTAGGTAGAAAACTACAAAAAGTATCGAAGCAACAGCATGCGTCTAGTAATTTTCAAGCTATACTGAGGGATTTTATGGTTTTATGAAGGTCCAAATACCGAAACCTGGGTCTATTTATATCTATGCATGGTTTATTTATTCTGTGCATAGTCGGAAAAGTGACTCGGTCTATCAGTCTCCTGATCACCACGGCCACTGGTCGTAGAGGGCTATTGGTTGATTGGATGCTCAATCACTTTGGAACTGTCGTAGCCGGTAAACTGGGGTCTGAATTGATATTACAGCGTACCACGCAGGGAAGACCTCACTCGGATTGTTAGTGTAATGCGCGAGTCATTACAAAACAGTGGAAGCGATGTTCGTGCCCTCCATTGCGATCGATGTGAACGTTCATCTGGGTTCCACATCACTTTAGAGCACCGAGTGCACGGTGGTTACATTATCTGTCTAAAGTCGTCCACTTGAAGAAGAATGTGTGAATAAGTTCCTAAATTCTGTGGCATCGATGTTTTTCTACCAAGAACAGGTAGATTTAGCTCACGCATCTGTTGACTAAATCGATTCCAAGGGCATGAACGGCGTTGGCGCTAATAGTGGCTACCAGCGCGACATACAGTCATTGGCAGCCGCAGTGATATTGTATCGGAGTCAGTAGTAACAGTGATGCTCCAGCTTAGGAGTACGAGGGAAGGGCTTTTACACCGTGAGTGTGGAGATTAATTGGTGGTGAAGCCGCTAAAACATATGGTTATCGCCCGGATGACCTGGCATCGTCCGGACGTGACGAGGACGTAGATTTTTCATTGACGTGGCAACAGTGGATGATAAATGTGACACTCGCTCTCATCTCACTACAGTACGGTGCCCTTACTGTGTTATGCAGCACCCCACAAGGCGTGTTTACTATCGCCTCCAAAGGGCAGTTAGTTGCAATCAGGTTACCCATGGAGACAATCAATGCAAATGAATACGTAAACCGACTCCTCGGATGACGTTAGGCGACCTGCCAGGCACACACGTGTCGCACACTGACCCGAAGGTCAGCAGCACTGATCCACTGGTTGAATAACACCAGTTGAGCAGTCAGTAACACATATATATGTAGGTATACGTAATCACATCTACTTGTCATTCCCCGCTTCATCCGCAAACGTGAGACAACACCAGCTCAGCGTTCAAATAGTTCACAAGTTTTCCTTTACCGTTTGGAACATACACTTTAGACACATTTATTTAGACCGAAGTCATTAATATTTAATTTCTGGAAACCCGCTGAATGTGTTGTAAATCTCGCTTTACCGTATGTATCTCGCTAGCATTAGTCAATCTGAGGCACTTGTGGCGTCGTCGTGACGTCACATTCTCGATCTTGGGCCGTGTTTATAAGGCTGCTGTTCATGCAGTGTTGTTTTATGGGAGCGAGTCCTTGCCAATTCGCCTGGAGGACATACGTCGTCTTTCTGCCTCCAACAATAGTTGTTTGAGGAGGATCACTCATATGTGGTGGAAACATCCCATTCGCACTAATGACGTCCGACGTCGCGTTTTAGGAAATGCGAGTCTTCCCTTCCACAAGATGGTTTTGCTGCGCCAGTTGAGAAGGCTCAGTCACGTCCCAAGCATGGCGCGCGATCGTTTACTTCGCCGCGCTCCATTCGCTCGTTAAGGACCGGCTGGAGATGACCACATGGTGGTCAGCCTTCTACTTGGCGACAGCACATGAGATCCCTGACGTTGTGTCTAGCTGCGATTAGGCCCGTACGTCTTCCTGGATAGGTACCCAAGGATGAGGAGTGTCAATTGCTTAACACGCTTGAAAACATGGCTCACATCCGGAATCACTGGAACAGTTATGTACAGAATGGTGTTGATTCACATGTCTAATACCTCAAGCATTGCAAATGACAAACAAAAAATCAGCGTGTGCACAGTAAAACTAAGGTTTCGTTCTGCTTTTGTCCAATTCTCTTCCGATATATATATATATATATATATATATATATATATATATATATATATATATATATATATATATATATATACAACAATCACGTGGTGGTGATAGGACTGTGGCTCATGTCGTTGCTTGCTTGTTCGCACGTTAACACGAAGTGTGAGAAGCGACACAGATCCGAAGGCCGCGGTTGATGATGTGTCACGAATCGTGTGATTATGTCGACGGACTAACGCTTGTGTTGGGCTGATGTATCAGGATGTCAGGGTGCAATGTGCCCAGTTATATGATGTCAGTTGAACCGGTCCTTTGTGCAACCTCCGGATCATTGGTTTGTGCGGCGGCCATGGCTGCCAGATCGATAACGTTGACGGGGTCGGTTGAGATCGGTGGGATCCAATAAAGCGCGTTGTATGAACCTGAGCTATGTCGTGCGTCGGTCACGAACTGAGCTATATGCTTTGAGAGACGTGACTCTGTTGGACAGTGCCGGTTGGTTGTCGAACATGACACATGCCTTAGTGGCTAATGAACTAAGAAGACGGCAATCAAACTGCCTTCTAAGAGGTGCTGAAAGTGGCGGAGGTTGGGCATCTACTCCTATCAGTCGCCAAAACTCAAAGACCACACCTAAATTTGTACTTGCATTGATATTAAACGAAGCGGAAGGACCAACTTTAACTCCAAAAGTCGTAGGATCGACAAAAGTTAAGACGACTCCTATCAACAACCAACCCCAAGTGTCGAAGAACTTGAGGTTGACGTTAGCGACTGGTACTGCGGCTGCTGAGAGAAACTCGGATCTGTAACAAACACTGATTGGATTCAACATGTGCTCTACTACTGTTCAAATTTGCTGCCAATCGCCGATGACCTAGAAATGTGGTGTGCTACTACCACGATGGAAGATAACCAAGGGCTGAAAAATAATTTGGATAGAGCATACGCATGGCTCACCGAGAATATGCCTCAGTTCAACGTGACAAAATTCTAAGCACCCGCCATCAGAATACTAACAACTACTGGCTAGTGCCAAAAATTATGTAGCGCGCTTCTCATGAGAGCTCTCTCGGCGTGCTCTTATAAGAATACCTTGGTTGTTTGGGACAGATCGAGTCAGCATCAAAGAACGCACTTCGGTCTTCTGCGTACGGCCTTGAGAAAGTTGAACGCTTCAATCTTTCCGCAGCTACTTGGCGTGTGAATGAGGACGCAACTGGAATACGTTAGCTAAGCGTGGTAGCCAGACCAGAAGCACCACTTCCTCGTGCTCGAAACTTAATCATGCATGACAACAAAGAACAGTACAGGTTTCAAAATTGGATTTGAGGTACCCGCTGTGTGGTTGGATTGCGATACGGTTGACGGCATCCGGTTCCGTAGTTGTCTGTCGCTGCGGCCTCCACGAGGACAGCCACAGGACGCCTGCGCCTACAAGGGGACCATGGATTAATTAGGATGCACCACCCACAGCTTCATCTACACACCCCATGTCCAGCGTAAACCCAAAGGAATAAGACCGGGAGGCATGTGGATGGGAGCCACGTTTCATCAACGAAGCCGGCCCACACTCCTTCACAGGCAAACGCAAGCACGCTGTATTTGGGAATCAAGCGCACACAAGGCAGTGGCTGGACCGTAGCCAGTTCCACATAGGTTGCATGGAACCATTCTTTGAGCCTAGCCGGGGCACAAGGACCGTGCACCCCGCTCCCTCCAGCAACCACCAACTATCTGCTGGGGCCAGTATGGACGAGGTAGTGGGTAATAGGCAGGTAGGCACCTTGTCAATATGCACATCAAGCGCAGCCACACCGGGGATATCAAGCAACAGCCAATCACTTGAGAGAAAGATAACAAATAAAATAAATTGACTAATGCATAAGGAAACGGTGACCTAAATCTTAAAATAATGAGTATATGAAACAAGTTGTTTACAAACGCATCAGAGAGAAGTTCACGAGGTCAGAAAGTATATTTAAGGAAATGCCACAATAAAAAAATGTTATCGAAATTAACTACAATTGGCTTAAGCGACGTGTGCAAGTTTATAGAAGAGAGTACTGGTAGACATTTAGATGAGAAAGAAAAGAATTAGGACAAGATTGAAAACCCACCATCTGAAATAGACTTAGCATTCAAGCACGCGGTTAGTAAATCAAATAGAGCGTACCTACAAACGCTGCGCCGGTTCTGTCTACGTTCTCTGCGGGACCCGTCGTCGCTTCGGTAGTGGTCTCGAGTGGCCTCACTCATGGCTCACTAAACCTGCCTGACTCAGGCACTCGGTACTGCATGTGCTACAGCACCATGCGCTCCATGTCGATGGAGTACAACCCATCGGTGCTTGCCGCTTCTTCTCTGCATGTATGAAGTCTTTCTCCTTCACTTCGGCAACTGCCTTTGTGATTAGATAGCGCCATGCACGCCGATCAACCACCTTCGGTTCCCATGATCTGCAATCAAGATTAGAACGTGAGAGGCTCACTTTGACCATGTCCTGGTAAAGTAACTTTGGTTTCCCCGCATGCCGCTTCCCAATACCGCTGGCCATATAAGAGTTGTTTCGGTATCCGCATCGAATCCATACGGCTCACATGACCTCAGTTATCTCAGCAAAAGTATGCAGTCCACTGCATACATCCCACTTTGTCGCAACACTTTTGTGTCAGCAACTCTGTCGCCCCAACGGATGTGCAAAATCCGTCGCAAACACTGCTGATGGAACCGCTCGAGATATCGCATATCCCGACGGTACATCGTCCACATTTCACTGCCGTATAGAAGAACGGACAGCACCATGGATTTGTACAACATCAGCTTCGTGCCAATGGTAAGCTGATGGTTGTTCCACACTCGGAACTCTAGCTTTCCGAATGCCGCCGCTGCCTTCGACACGCGGATACGCAGCTCACTGTGTAGCTGCTGGTCAGTCGACATCACACTCCCAAAGTAGCAGAAGCGGGATGTGGTTTCCAATACTTCAGCACTAATGCTGATTCGCGGCAATATTGAAGATTGCACCTCCGGTGAAGGCTGAAAGAGACAGACAGTTTTGCTTATGTTGATAGTGATCCCGAATTTGGCCGCTGTCGAAGCCAGAGCACTAGTCATGTGCTGCAACTCATCCGCGCTGTGTGCAAACAACGCACAATCGTCAACAAACAGCAACATACGGATAGTTGTCTCACGGACAAGAGTTCCCGCACCCAAACAATGGATATATATATATATATATATTCTTGATACTTCTTCACCGCAGTTGGGCTAAACCAACTTACACTTAAACTGGGTCTTTTGAAGCTAGATAAATTTCATTCCACTTTGGTCTGTTCCGCCTACCTGAATATACTTCTATTAACTGGCCACTTTGCTTACGCTAATTACGCTTATCTCCGGTAACTTTGTTGCGTTTGTAGCATTTTTAAGTAACTTGTGGACCTTTTCTCCTTATCGCGGATTTGTTGCTAACCAACTTACCTCATATGCTAATTTAGCGAAGAGTTATGCCACCGTATCTGCATGCATTAATGGATTTAGTTTATTTCATCTTGGCGTTTCAAGTGATTGGCTGTTGTTTGATATCCCCGGTGTGGCTGTGCATGATGTGCAGGTTGACAAGGTGCCCACCTGTCTATTACCCACTGCCTCGTCCACACTGGCCCCAGCAGACAGTTGGTCGTTGCTGGAGGGGACGGGGTGCACGGTCCTTGTGGCCGAAGAGTGATTCCATGCACTCAGTGTGGAGCGGACTACGGTCCAGCCACCGGCTTGTGTACGCTTGATTCCCCAAATACAGCGTGCTTGTGGTTGCCTGTGAAGGAGTGTAGGCTGGCTCCGTTGATGAAACGTAGTTCCCATCCACATGCCTCCCGGTCTTATTCCTTCGGGTTTACACTGGATATGGGGTATGTGGTTGTAGCTGTGGGTGGTTCAGCGCAAGTCATCCATGGTCCCCCTGTAGGTGCAAGCGTCCTGTGGCTGGCCACAGTGACTGGCAAATCCAAAACCGGATGCCGCCAACCGTATATATATATATATATATATATATATATATATATATATATATATATATATATATATATAAATGCAGACCGCAGGCTTGCTTGAAAATGTTCGCTTACTTGAAATAACTGAGCTACACGGTATCCAATATACTTGTGATCACAAACGTTTCCCAAGTACTTTGAGAAATCAGCAAGCCTAGTGGTTATAACCATGGTACGCCTCTCTTATTGCCACATTGATATCATCCAGATTGGAGGAAATCGGTAAAAGATCTCAGTGAAGCTTATTCCTTAGCTACGAATCGAGAGTTACGTCTCAGCACCATCAATTTCTTATGGTCTCGTTAACAACCTTATGGTGCAGTGTCTTCAAAGTCTGCCCAGAACTAACTGATCTTTTACAGATATGGACATTTGCTTCCGGTTGCATTCTTTTGGGGCCAGTGACTTTAGTAAACCTACAAGGCTCACCAATGCCTTCGATAGAAGTACACACGTGGACTGTCCGGAGAATAATGAAAATAATTCCATAAAATCCGTTTTTTTAATTAACGCTATAAATTTATTCAAATGACATCCTGACCGTATACATACCGTTAACAGCGTTTCGGCGACTCTTCGCAGCTTGCCTGTGATCCTTGAACAGGGCTCACTTTTGATTCACTCTTCACGGTAGCATGTGCGTTTTTAACAGCCTCAAGATGTCCTTTATAAAAGGATTTCACTGGGGAAACAAGAGGTCATCTGGGTCCAATTTTTAGCCCTAAGTAGGTTTAGTCAGCGTCGCCACGGTTGGTTTCACTAGAATCTAGTTTGATCCCAGGGATACATGAGTGGGTGAGTTCTGTTTTTCACCTCCAGCTTTCTGTTTTCCTTCTTTGAGGCCACTGTGTCGCCAAACACAACGTGTGTTTTCGACGATGCATCCCCACTAGGTTAGGGAGATTACAGCGTCCTATTCGGATGCAAATTTTAAACTTGTTTACTATGGCATGTCTCTGCATCTTAACTGTTATGCGATGTAGATACAGGTGTTCACTTCGCAACCGGTCCGTGATCTCCAAACGCTCAGAGCTAGCGCACTAGCAATATATCGTCTAGTTAGCACCCTTCCAGGCCATCAACCGTCGCAGTTGCATATATTCCACCATTTGGCCATTCCAATTGCCAAGGTGATCGGTCTCATTACTTTCCAGAAACACATGGTATGAGCTACTTATTTGACAGAACAACTAGTGACTGGACTGCATGAGAGGACATTCTTAACCCAATTCAATGGGATATTTTAGGAATTCTTTTTTAAAACCCCGTCCCAAAACATATTTAAGGTGAAATGCACTTTAAAAATCTAACGCAGCAGTCGTATTGTGATGATTAGTCACTTTCAAGGAATTCATACATAGCTTTATCAAACCTGTTTTGGTACTAGCAAATAACTACCACCAAATATTTTGCAGGGTCCAGCCGCATAACGTTAGTTGGATGAGTAGCTTCTGACTTATCATTGCCAAAATCTACCGAGTTAATTCAAATCTAAACGTGTGTTTGTGCTATGCGCAAGCTCGGAACACATTCGACCGATGATTTGAGTTTCATTGTTTCCAGTTACGCATTTTTCAAAGCAGCTTCACCGTCCTATTTCATTCACACATTTTACCATTAAACTCAGATGAAGAACTTCTGATATTGTCAAATGATGGATATCGCCTACAAACAATGTTGTTTTCTGAAGAACATGGTATTCAAAGGATGGAAGCAAACCAGAACGAATTCGCTTCCAAGAAGCCTGGCTGGATGGTTGATCCGCTGGACAAAAGCTCCAGCGATCTATGCGTTCAAAAAGAAACCGGTGTATCGATTCAGGCGGATGACGGTGAAGAATTTGTCTGTAAAGTGATTGCAGGAAGGGGAATTGGCGCGGTCACTCAGCAGGGGATTATACGTGTTAAATTATATGGTATGTACCAAAGGACTCTGCATCCCTATACTTTGTTTGACCTTTCGTGTATTTCACAGTGAATTTGAAATTGTTAGATCCTTGTCGAGATACATTACTTCTGTGCATCCTCTAAACACTACGACTATCGTCATGTAAAGACCAATGACCTGGAACAGCTTCTGAGCCTTAAGCTTGATTCATACCCTTTCTATAACTTAATGCATACACGGCTATCAATATCACTGCGCGTGGATAGAGCCATGAGTATACTAAGGTTTTGAAAGGGATTACGCTTTTCATTGACTGTCACGCTTTAGGTTCGCAGTATATCCCAAATGCCTTTCAGAACCTGTTTAACAGCCATCTGCACAGTATGAATATACCATCTCTCATAAGGATGTTTCCTTAGGTACGCAACCTATCGTATGTAGAAATTCTGCTGGACCTTTACCAATCCCAATTTTCTGACCTACCCGCGGTAATCCGCCGGTCGGAGATCAAATCGGGTAATACTTAAAATATTCCTATTTACCTTCGAATAACATGGGACAGATTTAATCAACCGCCTAAATTTAGTCTGATATTTTGACACTTTAGTTTAGTCTATTTATACATCTGCAAAACCTACTCCTACGACGCCACCCTATGATATATTTTTTGATATAATCAGTGTTCACCGGTGTATGTGCTGTACTTGAGGCATGCCAACTAATTACTACCGCACCATATATATATATATATATATATATATATATATATATATATATATATATATATATATATCCGCTGCCGAACTCAGTACAGTATTACTTTTATCTTCACCCAGTGCCCGTCTCGATCGACGACATAACGGATGTTGTGCTGGTCAAACCGAATGAGACAGCAACGGCTACGTGCTATGCCTCAGGTTACCCTGAGTTGCAGTTATTTTGGCGGGAAAAAGTAAGCCTACCATCTTCCGCGTCTATATCTACCTGATTCTGCGCTGGTACTATCGTTCCTACTTTATTACCTCGACACTTACGCTGTATCCATTTACCATCGCCACTTATTTTCTGACCCTAGATTACTTATTCGTCAAGGTCCAAATTAAGATAGCTAAAAATCTGTCAGCTCTGCACTAAAGATCCCCTAGTTCTTCTTGCTTTCCTACCAACCATTCAAAAATGGAATTAAGTGTGTGCTATGCTGAATAAAAAGGAGTTCTAATATGCAATGTAGAAATCCATTATAGTAACCAAAGGGAACCAATGAAGTCTGCGACTGATCTCATCTGCATTCCGAGCAGGATGTTCAGCTGGCTACACGGCAGTCTTTTTGTACCTACTTCGGCCAATAGTTCTTGGTTTATGGTGCTTTAATCCAAGGCGTCGTATCACACCAAGAAATTCAAAGAATTCTCATCTGGTGTACCCTTGGAAGTACTTCTTCATGCTTCTCTCGCGTGTAGGGACATAGATCTGCACGTTGAAAGCAACCAATTTACGAAACAAATACACATATACTGCTTCATCGCTGCATTCTCTTTCATTATTCCACCCAATGCAACTTGACATTAGGCCCCTATTGGACTGTAGTTCACGTTCTACTCAACTTTGGAACCAGTGAGAAGTCGCCCCTCGTTTCGTCCCTTTAAAGAAGAGAACGTCCGTCATGTCCTTTTCTGTGCTGTAAGCGTGGCCACTGTATATCCAAGCATGGTAAACCCTCTCCGTTTTCGACCTTCGGTAGCTTGATGAGTTGAGCAATTACACCTGGTCAATAGTGTAAAATACCTCAGGTTTACCCGCTCATTTTCCTTGATAAGTCTCTGACAACCAGGCAAAGAATCGGTATTTGAAATCCCTTCTGAAATCATAAGTTCTCTATCTGTTTCCGGCATATTTCAAACTGTTGAGCTGTGTTCTCATTATTGAATTTCAAAGTACTCGCTGTATTTGGATTGCGATGCAATCTCAGTTGGGACTACTGTTTACATTGAAGTTAACCTCAGTCATTCCGATTACGGGAACCGCATTGAAGTGGCGAGTTTCGGTGTTATTCCTCTCAATACTAACGCCCGACAACCGGTTACCTCCTCGTTTGAATTCTTCAGGTAAACCATCGGAGATGGGAGTGCAACTCGAGACCTAATAATTAACTGTTGACACAATGACCACTAGGCCACTGCGACCCTCGATCAACGCTTCACACAGCGGTTAGGAATTCAAAGTTGCACTTCGAGGTACCGGCTATGTGGTTAGATTACGATACACAATCGCCTTTGGGACGTCTGTTGACTTTCAAGTACACGTCGTTCACTCCCATCAATTAGATCGCATCCGAGGTGGATGGGTTTCGGTGTTACTCGCTTTTTGACGCGTCACCCCGCGACCGGTTTCGTCCTTACTCAAACTGATCATGCAGTGTGATGGCCGGAGCCAGGATTGGGACCTGAGGTGTACGGTAATCAAGGCGGACGCCTTGATTACTAGGCCAATGAAATTGGCAACAAATGGCTTGGACTGTGGGTACAGATTAGATACTGAGTTCCGGAGGATCCGTCATGTGGTTGGCTTTCGTCGCGCAATCTGAGGAGTCCGAAGTAGGGCGATATCGGTCTTGGAATGCAATGTTGGGAGCAAGTAAGACGGAGCTCTATTTTCATTAGCATCGATGATTTAGCCAGTTATCGCCCACCTGAACCCTACCATGGGATTGACCTCCAGGAGTCCGGATTGAAGTAAATCACTGAGTAGCTGCCAAATCAACGTATGGAGCCGGAATTCGAAAAAGTCGGCCCAACACAAGGACTAGAAACACTCCGGTGTTCGAGTTTGAGCCAGCAAACACTGCACTCACCATTTTACACAGAACGCAATGTACTTCAAGCATGCTTTTTAAGTTGCGACGCCTTTCATCAACAAAGTGCAGTTGAAATATGCTGTACTATAGTAATTCAACAGGCAGAGTGTTGGCCTATGGGTCTTCCTAGTAAAGTAATCTCGAGTTACAGCCTTTATACGACACCCCAAGGTCCTAGCATTAACACAGATACGTACCGAAGTTGGCCAAGAAATGTGGTGTCTGCAAAGTACTCGTAGTTCTTCGAGGAACTCCAACTGTGTGCCCTTCTGGAATCGGATATAGCTGCGATTCTGTTTGGTTAGCTTATATGCGCCCTCGTGCTCTTTGTGCAGTAGACGATTGGATAGCTGTCAAGAGTCGCTGTTCAAGTTCACTAACCACGAAAAGATACCTTATATATTCACATTGAGAACTTGATGTACTTCACATCGTCGCTTCGAAAATCGTGTGGAACAACCATATCTCCACACTATGAGACAATGATCTAAACTAGTTTCTCAAGAGCATAAGGCACATGCTATATCCGAGGCCGGTATCGCACTAAATAACCTTAGAAAATGTGTATGCTATCAAACTTTCACAGGATTTTACTCACTAGTTCGGTTTAGTCCTACCCAGCTTTGGTCAGTTACAACCTTATAACCCACCTATATGTTAACTCGAGTTTGACAATTTGAACTGTGCGGTAAAATGATAGTTCTCTTGCAGAGTCGCTGATGGGGATGTGCATTTAAACGACCTTTCTATGTTTTACAATTGTCTTAAGCCTTCGCTTATATTCGTGAATCTTCAGCGCTGTCACCAATTTTGTTCAGGTACGCACTTGGTCCATCCAAATCACAGGGAAAATCTACCTTGCTTGGCGTTCTACAGATAATACCTATTCACCATACGACAGCATGTAAGCGTTCGGTTTCTGAGGTGTCGGGAGTCAAACGCCCAAGAACCGCGAGCGCATCAAAATTTACTTTATCAATCGTCAGTCCGATGACTGCCGTTATCTTCTTAGTCGGACTTTGAAGTACCCGTTGTGTGTACCGTTGGCGACGCGTATTCGCCATTTACTTCTTAGTTAAAGTGGATCAGTTCTACCACCGGAACCATGCCTAAATTAGACGACTGCAATGTTGACAACAAGCAACGTGTGCCGTCTGTCCAACTCTATCTCCTTTTATGCCTTAATGCTTACCTTTGAAGGAAGGACCACCAACTCAAACCAAGCTGTCTGGCTAAAAGCACTTTAGTAGTGATTTTGAGATTACGCAACGACGTCAAGTTCATCTAAACACGCGCAAGTGTGGTAACATGAGACAATGAGTAAATGGCGCCGCAATTATCGACAAGTGACGCAATAGCAAAATGGCAGTGCAGTTCGTCATTTTGGTCACGTCTTCAGAGATAGTTTGAAAAGGACTACGTCTAGGTGATAACATAGAGACAGCTTGGGGGGGGGGGGGAATGGCTGACTCCGAATCCCTTCAGATACGCATGACAGACTTGTTCATGCTCCTCTGATTAGGCATACACAGCGCTTATCTCGTCATCACGCAATTAAGCCACCAAAGATGCGATCTTGAAAATTTGGCTGAAGGTCAACGTTTATCCCCAAAAGCGATTTCTCAATCTAATTGCGGCACTCAGTCAACAGCTAAACGCACTTTTCCCCACCATTATCCCTTGTTCAGTATACCCCCAGGTTAATGGCAATATGGAATGCTCTGCCTCCGTTTGACTAAGTAAACTCTCAGTTTGCACCACTCATGATTGTGTTTTGCATCAATTTTGATACGACCGATTCGTTAAGGACCAGAAATGGTTCCAAACTATCAGTGACGATTAGACAAGTACTGCTGCCAGTTCACTTGTTGTTTGTCCAACAAAACGCTGATAAAGTGAATCACGATATCTGAAAGTTTACTTGCTTCGTTAATTAAAGCACGTTCTGCTTTTCCGTAGTAGTATACTCTATTAGGCAACGAAATAAATAAAGTCATCTTTAACGACTGTGTGAGACAATGCCAGTTATGTGGTTAGATTAATCTGTACAACAGAATCATTTAGTGGAAAGATTTTGCGGGTTTTCAATGTTCCCAGAGATTTTGGGGATGCTCTATCAGTTAACCTCAATAAAACGACGTAGGAACAAATGTAGGTATAGCCATTAGTTCAAGTAAAGTAATACCATTATCCATGGAACCGCCTTCTGGAGACCTTTTTCCATGCAGGGCAATCCCCTGAACGCTTCATAGCACGTCCGCGCCTCATCGATATAACTCTCTGCGACCCGCGTTAGTTCTGTTTTGGTGCATTGACATATCCAGAGGTAGCATGATAGCCTGCTTCATACTGGATCAGTGCTGCGATGCATTCATTCCCGAGTTGCAGGGTAGATATGAACAATTCGTGCCATACTCCCTACGCCCTGTCAATATTCGCGGACTATAATTAGATTACCGGACATTGTAAGGCTTTGTCACAAATGTCGGACGTAGTTCCATCGTGTACTATAGTGTAACAACCGAGTAATGTAAAAAGACCACATTCGCCTCCACTAATATTGCGTTCACCGAGCGTGCTACATTTTAACCATCGTCGTAGCGGTGTTGGCAGCCGATCCGAGGGTAGCAGTGCGACGCGCTACTACAAGGAAGCGATATGTTACTGAGGGAGCAGTACAACGAAGTTCAAAACGGATGCAACAACACACAACTAGTTAATTGATGTAGGATGTTTGTACCCTTTCGAAGCAAGGAATTTGAGCAAAAGATAGCAACAAATGACATGCAGAGCCATCATGAATAGGCTGCTAACGTCATTTTCTGGAATGTTGAACTCACGTGGCGGCAACTTTAATCTCACAGTTCGAGGGGACAGACGCTGAAGTGTGGTGTGTGGTGGATGAAATAAAACAGTTACATACCAATGATGAGCAGAGATGTATAGTTTAGCAGATGAAGCAATACCGTTCAGTTCAAGTGAAAAGCTGGATTAGTAGCAACCTTTTACTTGTGCTTCGCGTCTCATTGATCAAACGTTTGATAGATGTAAGCGGTCCACACTTAGTTGCACCTGCTATACCGTCTTGAAGATACCCATCCTAAACTTGGTCAGCTCATGTGCTTCCTACGTAATAGCTGCTTACCGCTCTAGTTCAAAACGTAGCAACAATCAGTTGTGGCCAGTCAGTCGCCTTTCCAACATATTTTAATCTGCTACAACAGTTTTGACCACCACCCCCATTCATCAGTTGTAACCGTCGGTTCATTTACTCCTTTCTATGCCTACCCTTTTCTACTATCCACGGCAACAAACCGCCTATGTACTTAGGGCAAGTGTAACCACCAATTGCCAACTGGGACGTGGCTAGCGGCGCTTCACTGCAACTCTTTTCCTAGCCTGAACTGGTGGAAATTAAATAACTTTATTCGAATCCGAATCAGGCCACCCTCGACAAAATATGCGCTAGATTTGCTCAACAAGATGAGATGTAATCCGAAAAAAGATCACACACCTGTATGAATTTCTCCCCATCGTAGCATTAGATTGGTATCACGTTCTGACCCTCAGAGAGGTGCTTGTAGCCGACACCAAACTCTGGGTGCAAGTGAGAATTTTATGAGGCCCATTTGTGTTTTGAGCAAAATTAGGTGGAGTATAAATAATCTGCTTGTGTATTAAAGTACAAAGCCCTGAATGTAACTGTGACCAATGCTAGAGTACGGCTCAACCGCCTAGTGATGTGCAGAGGCTGGAACGTGTACAGCATGTCGTTACAAGGCTGATCATCAGTTTACGGGGTAATTCGTACGAAGACCGATGCAGGATGCTGGGGTTGCGCACCCGGCTACGTCATCTTTTACGAGTTGACCTCCTAACGAACCAACTGATATTGCGTCTGGGGGACTTTCCTATGCTAAGGCTACGGGTGTACGTGCACCAAGCAGCATTCGCAGGCACCAGTGCAAATCTGTGAACCGGATTTCTCACCCTGTGTGCTTCGCGCAGTGGACAGTGAAGTATTGGAACAGTTTACCAGAGAAAATCGGTGTTGAATCTCATATTCCGAAGTACCGTTTTCAAGAGCGCATCGCATCTGAATAGGAGATTTCACGACGGAACTGTGTTGACAACGTGCCGTCCGGTATTACATCTTGGGAGCAACACACATCTTCTCGTGTTTTCGTTTCAGCATACTTCTACCGAAAGAGTCTCTACACTAAGAGCATCTCTGTGCACACACTGGCATGGCTGCACTGCTAACTTGTCACACACACTAGCCAGGGAAAAGGTTAATATTTCTCCACTTTATAAGAATGTTTTGTCTTAACGAAACTGAGCGCGTAATCTCTACAGCGCAACACAGGCACTACGCTACCCAATCTGTTACCGTAAATCGAACCGAACTTTACCGGCAACTCCAACTATGGAGGTTCAGGCATTGAGGATCAACTCACACATCGAAACCAGTTACACAGGCAGAACCATTAGGAATCTGTTTCAGAATAAGAGATATGTGCCAAAGTAGGTCCGGTGTGAGCTTGTCCCACCCTTACCCTCCTCAGTTGCCGTGCTCGCGTAGGGCCACCAGCTCCCTCGGTAGGTAAGCACTTGCTATCATGGATCGGAGATATATCTACCCTCAGCGTTATAAGTCTTGTTTGGTCATCTTTAGCTCCGATTCAGGCATCTCGTTAAGGCCGTTGCAATAAGGTGGATGAAACCAGGTTGTGTATTCGTTAATTAACTATAAGCTTATAACTACACGTTCTGTCCTTCTCTTTACACCTCATGTTTGGCCGGTTACATCCATAGGTATATATGGTTTAGAGCATCCGGTTCAAGATGTACCCGTCACTGAGACCGCGAATAGCGGCAGGACGCCTGTACCTACAGAAGGACTGTGGACGGCTTTCGCTGCATCCCCTACGGCGCCATCTCACACTCCATATCCAGTGTGAACCAAAAGTAATAAGACTGCCAGGCATGCGGATGATTCATAGCCGGTCCACACTTCTTTAGCGTGCACAACATTCATTTGAACAGGAGGAAACATACATACTAGACGTATGCAAGGCGGTGGCTGAACAGTGGCCCGTTCCACATTGGACGGAACCACTCTTTGAGTCTAGCATTGTCAGGAATGCTGTGCAGTGTCTCCTCAATCAACGACCGACTCCTGGAGCCGGTAATCGTGGTGGAGGTTTTCGACAGGTAGGCACCATGTCAGCATTCATATCAAACGCAGCCAGAACGAGGGTATCAAGTAGAAAATACCTAAAGAGCCATCATACATATATACAATTTACTTTTACTGGTACTGAGGGGACAATGCGAAATGCTTACGTCTGACATTTACCACGTTACTGTGAATTTAACATTTCTGAAGGGAATTAGTCATCTCATAATTTCTGCGCCAGTCATACCGGTTTGAGCCAATCCTGCGACTGTTTTGCCCTTCTTTGCCTGTCGGTAAATACGTTAGTAATGCGTGGTGATTCACTCTAGATCCAGGTAGAACCCTTTGGCCCTGTTTATCAATTGCCACCGTCCACTTCCTTTTATCTTCTTTTCCCATTATCGCTGCTGGACCTTCGATACATTTTTCGGTAAATATCATTCACCCGTCACAATTCCCAATGGCGAATGTATCTCCGCAGTGTCAGCTCAGATCAGCACGCTGCGTCGTTCGACCGCTTGCTCTTCTCACAGTCGCACACGTTCCCACTACTTTCTTCTCTATTCCCTTGTATCCTCTACCTTATCGTCTTCAGCCATAGTCTTCCAATCTCTGTCAGTCCATGGCAAAGACTGCAAACAACGTTCGTCCCCTAATAGCTTTAACAACGGTTCTCTTGTTTCACATCATCAACCTTTTCATACAAAACTGCAGAAACGCGCACCTCCATATCGAGTTGTAATAGGATGTTAGCTGCCGGCAATAACCACTTGCACTCTGACTGAACAAGTGTGAGTTTGACTCGCCCGAATATCGACAGTGTAGACGAGCCTTCATGAGCTATCTCTGCACCAACAAGTATTTATCACTTCTAACACTGCTACCTCAACATTTATGTACCATATATTTTGATATACACTAATGAAACGATGCTCAAGATACTAATGTATTGCAAAAAGTGAATAATTATGTTCGACCAAGTTGTAATAATCCTTTACAAGAAACTATTTTTTCTGAAACTAAGGGCCCGGCGAATATACACATTACTTTGATCCTGCGACTTTCTACGATTGCCCACTCTGAACTCCACAGACTAGATATGAGGAATTTTGGGCAACATGAAACATGTTTTCGGCAACTCAAACAGTCAGGGTAGTCTAGTAATACTGCTCCTTGTTACATAGCTCATCTTCTTGAATGCGGAAGCGCACCTTTTCGCTGCATACCAGCTTTATTAAGCCATTTTTAACTTAGTTACTACAGTAATGGGAAGATCTTAGGAAGTATTTTTTAAGGAGTAATATAAGTTTTCTGAGTTTGAAAATTACCGTTGTATTGTTGTCTCCCTTGTGCGGATAATCCTGTTCCCGCAGTCAGAGTTGATGTAGTGTGATGTGGTTCCATATGTCTGTAGAGGACATTCGCTGAAGCAAGTTACTTGCTTTGGGACTTGATTCTCTAGCGTACCCATCTAGCATCCTCGAACAACATCATAAATATCTCCTGCTACTGGCCAATCCGAGCTATGCTACCTCATGATAAATATCCTTAAGGTAATTTTGAAGGCAGTGGGCAACAGCGGAAACGTAACTGTGATGGCACAATTGTAGTATCGAATTCGAGCATACTACATCCTGCGAATATGGCACGTCTAAAAATGATTGATCGACCAAAAAGAAAAGGCGGATGAGCCAGATTAGATTGGCGTTTTCTTCTTATTTGCACGCACCTCTAGATGCGCGTAGCTAACTGAAGTCAAGATCTGAGAAGTATGGATATGGTTAGTGGGTCAACCCAGGCTAGAAAACAAGTTCTTAACCTGTTATACTGTTGGGAGTTTTGAAATGCGTACTGAATCAAGTTTCGCATGGAACACCTTGATTATCGTATCTTCTTGAACGATGACCTCGTCTTACAAGGATAAGCAGCCTCAGTTTTTCGGACAGATCTGTTATGTCTTTAGGTCATCCATTTAATATTGTTTGCTTTAACGACCAGCCGATCTTATCGCCTTCAGTGCAACGCCAAAGTTTACACAAGCGCTTATCAGTAACAGTGATCTGACTGGTCGGATGAGCAATTCCCAAACCGCGCTGCACTTCGTCTCTTCTGAAAAATGGGCTTATTTTTAGCGGGTGTGCAAAATGTTGATTGTATTGACAAGTTGAGGTAAATCGATCATAGCGCCCAAAACAAAATGAAATTTTGATACTTGCGGTGACCAAAGGATAGCAGCTTACCACCGCTACCGGCACGACCGGTGGTCGTTTTCCTTCTGTACCACACTGTTGTGAAATCGGACTCCTGGTTGCGCGAAAATCAAACAGACTTCCTACGGGCCTCAATAACATAGCTGTTGTTTTTCGTTTGCAACAGTTGCTAAAACAACGTCACATGTGCTACAGGATGACCCTACGCGTGTATAGCAATCTAGTTGGGCGCTACATATGCAGACTCCGTCAGCCGAAGGGCAAAGATAGGTAAAAGGACTAAGCAGGATGCACTTTTTCTGCTGCAAATGTGTAATCTCACGTTACCAGAGAGGCACCGGAAAGGAATCTGATTATTAAAAGCCTAAGGATGCTCACCGGAACGTCGCAGACAGCATGTGGCCTCCGGCCATAGGAAATACCAAACCGCATGGCTGGCTCGAGCAGTAGAGAGCAACATTGGCAAACACCAAATGCATAAGTAACCCGAGTACCTAAAATATTTGCGCTATAATCATACGCGGGGAATCTCCAAGTCGCTACAAATACTCCTTGAGTGTATGTGCGCATGCAATGCGACAGATCACCCTGTTCCATCCGCTTGTCTAGAAAGCGATTATGTGATACGCGAACGTTTAGCCGTTCACTCAAACAAACCAGGTCGCAACAACGTCTGCGGCAGATTGTCGGGCAACTATGAAATTTTGCCAAGTTGTCCCCTTCAATGGGAGCGTCTGTTCCAGTAAGTAGTTTCAGTTCAATTGGTGTCCGACGAAAAGCAGGGCGACCTCATCCTGCTGCTACCCAACCCCAAGACATAACCTCCTGTCGGGATTAGTCCCGTCTCTCCACGTGCGCCTTGCACCTTCAGAGTACAACTCGTGGGGGACCACCGGATAGCGGACCTGTTCAAATATCTTGACAGCTGCATTGACAGAGATGTACGTGTGATAGCCAAAATTAGTTCATTTTTGGGGTCTGAAAGAGGTCTTCTCTTTAGAAGTTTTTCTATACTGTGTCAAAGCGAAGGGCGTTCATCTGTGCAGCAACAAAACTAGACCCCACCTGTCATAGGAGCTCATGCGCTCGAGGGTTTCGAACAAACGTCAAGCCGCATGGTACCATCGTACGCTGAGGGATGAGGTATGTAGGTAGGTACGACAGTGTGCTGACCACTTCAGTCCGTTATGCTAATGAATTAGATTGCATCGATTTCGCTGGCTGGGACACTTCTGTCGTGCACGTCTCCTCCCCCAGCCCTTAATATTCGTTTAGGAACACTTATGTTGTGCATAGCGGAACCGCTTTCTCAATGTGGCGGCTTCCTATTGGCTACTTCTCGTCGTACTCCATACCGTCTGCCTGTAGTCACACGCCAGCAGCTGCTCAGCTCAACCTACGCATACCGTCTGCGCTCAGTGAGCTTGATTCACTCTATGCCGCGTAAATACTGACACAAGCGTTTTGGTAAGTTCACGTTGGCGGTATTTGATCCGCTTCCTGTCCGCCTCCACTCATTCAGTTGACAAGCCACCAGTTCATCCCCGTGTTGTCACCTTAGCGCTCGCGCGTGTGCAATCGCCCACCATCGTCCGGACCAACCCCTTTCGCTGTTTTCAACCGCTGCTCTTCGCTCGCACTAAACAGGGTCGCTCTGTCCAACCGGATGTGGTCATCTCAGGTGGGTGACACTTCGTTGGCACCCTGTCCGCTAGTCACTATGGTTCTTCGCCCGAGTTACGAGGGCTAATTCATGAAATTTGCAACTTTGTGTTTTAAATTATGCGGTGGATTTGTGTTTTCTGTCGGGTAGCCGGATGTCATTGGACTTATTCGAAAGCATCCACGGAGGTCTCTCCAAGTCCGATTCCAAAGTTCTGAAGACTCTGACTGTATCCTGACAGTGCGCCAGCGCACATGGCCAAGGCTACCATCAAGTTTCTATTGGATTCCAAGACAAAAATTCTTGAAGCTCTGCCCTATTCCCCGATCTCAGGCGTTGCGACCTCGTTATTTAATAAACTTAAAAGCTCATGCGTGGAAAGTCTTTTGAGAACAGAAAAAAGCTAGTTGAAGAAGTTGAAGGTCAGCTGAAGCGGATGTTGTATGGTGCTTTGATTCCTGGATGAAACGCATCAAAAAGCGCAGTCGTGTCGCTTGAAACTATGTCAAGAAGTTCAAAATAAATGTACGTCAACTTGATGAGAATGAAAGTTTTTCACATTTAATCTAAAAATTAGCAAATCTATGAACATCTTCTACTAGAGCACACTGCGTATGCCTCATTGCCAATTGGAGGGCAGGTCCTAGCTGTTCACAGAAGCTGGGACTGCGTAAGGTGGGTAACAATTACACTATCGGCGGAAAGCGATCAGTCACAGGCTGTTTCGCTATTGCCCGCTCACAATACTGCATTCCAAGACCGGTTTCGTGCCCCTTTGGACTCTTCAGGTAACGATGGTCAGAGCCGGAGCAAGTTCCGCCGTACGCTGGACGCTCTTGCTTCGACTAGCATTCCGCATTGTGCTCCTCATAAACCCCAGTGCGCCGGTCCCGGGACTTTTCACGAATAGCATGAAACAAATACCGGAATCATGAATGTTATCATCTCCGAATCGGAGTGACTTGTTGAGGCGCGCATGCTACCGAGCTATTCGCGAGGTGGTTTTGACTACAACAAGAAAGTTTGAACACCGTTACTTTTCTATCAAGCAGCGCTAGCTACTTTCGACTCTGTAGTTTTCACGAGTGGCAGCAGCTTGGACTCTGAGCGTCGGCGTAATGCTCCAATGTCACTTACTATTATCCACTCATTCTCCATCAGTCGAAAGTGTTTGTAAGGCAACGATGCGCTCTTACAACCTACTGTTGTATGCTTGATGCTGGATAGGAGAAACCTTCGGGACACCGTGCTGAAATTGCCGAACCTGCCTGTGATGATAGTATCAGGTCAAAGTGAGTAGAAGGACCAACTGAGCGAGCCAGACAGCGTATAGGAGGCGGGTGTGATCGATTCGCTCAGTTGCCGATATTCGTGTGAGGGCTTGTTAGGCGGGCTTGCGCTTCACAGTCGCTCAGCTAAATAGTTTGACATTCGTGACCGTCTCGGCACGTTATTGTGTTGGACACACGCATGACATTCGCTCAGAGCTAGACCGCTCACCACTAATGATTATGTCCATTCATGTGCTTGGTCTATTGATCTTTCACATCCCGATTGCTCAGCTTTGTCAGTTTTCAATGCAGCTCGTCCCGCACAGTGGTGTTCTTGCTTCCCGTTCGGAGTGGTTTCATTTACAGTCAGACGTCATAATAGACTGGCGACGGGGACCATGACGTTCCATTTTGAATTTCTTCAAGAAATGCTGTTCAGACAACAAGCACAGTTTGAGGCATCACAGCAGCGTTTAATTAAAACATTGACAACACGGATGTCGTTACAGTCAGCATCTACGAATGCAACTATTTCAGCTGCCGACAATCTAGTGCACAGTATGGCAGAGTTTCATTACCAGCCGGACGATGACCTCACTTTCGAAGCATGGTTTCGCCGCTATGAAGGCTTGTTAAAAATTGATGGGCGTGAGCTAGGCGATGCAGCTCAGCTACGACTTCTGTTGAGGAAATTGGGTCCACAACAGTATGGAAAGTACTCCAATTACATTCTACCCAAGAACTCATGTGATTTCTCATTGGACGACACTGTGAAACAAGTGACCAGAATTTCCTACTCTAAAACTTCACTTTTCAAAACACGTTCCCGATGTTTTCAACTTGTTAAACAACAGGAGGATGATTTTGTGACCTGTGCAGCTATTGTTAACAGGGAATCTGAACGTTTACAGCTTAGCACACTCACAAATTATCAGTTTAAAACAGTCATTTTTGTTTGCGGATTACGTTCTCCAAATGATGTCGAGATTCGAACACGTTTGTTATCTCGATTGAAGTCTAATCCAGTAGTCTCATTACAGGAGCTGGTACACGAATGTGAACGTATGTTGACACTGGAGCATGATACAGAAATGATCTAACGGGACAGCGGGGCTTGTGTGGTGGATGTTCATACTATTCCTACATGCCCCAGTTCATCGCACAATTCAGTGAGTATCTCCGACTTCTCACGTCGAGGTCGTCTGCCTAGTGCTCTTTGGCAGTGTGGTCAGTGGCATTTCACCCGATTTTGTGAACTCAGACCATCTATTTGCAAGCGTTGTGAGAATATGAGAAATCAGGAAATCAGGTTTGCAGGCAGCCTCTACAAGACCCTCACGAACCTTCGCCAAAACTCCAAGTTTTCAACGTTGCCTTTCAAATGTGGTGTTTGCAACCATTTGTCCGAACTATCAACCGCTGCGAAAGTATGTTACGATTGTGATAAACGATGTTTCTTTCCGGTTTCCACTGGACACGGCTTCCGATATTACAATAATCTCTGAGTCGACATAGAGCAACCTCGGTAAACCCGCATATGTTGAAAATTCACACTTCGCTCACGACGCGTCAGTCTCGGAATTACCCTTTCTTGGACAGTTCAATTGGAAGTTTGCACTTCTTGGTTTGCATGCTGACGATGTTTGTTACGTTACACATTGTGGACATTAGAACTTGTTAGGCATAGATTGGATAGACAAACTTAATTTATGGAGCATACCTCTGAACCGTATTTGTGATAACCCAGGTAGATTTTCGCTGTGTCCCACCGATGTTCAGTGTTCGGTTGTACCCCTAACGTTTAAAGACCGTGCAGAAGTTTCACCACATGTTGCCTCTAAGTACCCAGTGTTTTTGCAGGGTCTTGGGATGTGTTCTAAGGTAAGTGCTGTGTTGTATCCGCGTACCGTTGTACGTCCAGTATTTTGTCCGAAAAGACTGGTACTATACGTTCCTGTTGAGGCTGTGGATACCGAAATTAGTCGACTGGAGTCCATAGGCGTCCTCAATTTTCTAAGCTACTCAGCGTGGGCCGCTCCTATTGTAGTCATCAGAAAGGCTAAGAGCAGTTTGCGTATTTGTGCTGATTTTTCTACCGGATTAAATGACGCACTGGAAACGCATCAATATCTCTTACATGTTCCCGAGGATTTACTCACAAAACTTTATGGATGAAAAATCTTTTCTAAAATTGATGTTACAGGTATTGGTCTAGGAGGGCACAAAAGAACTGCTCACTATTAATGCTCATAGAACAATGAACAATGAATTTATACGGGTTAAGAAACGTTGCTTTACAAGTCTCGTTGGATAGTTGGTGGGGATTTCAACGTAACAATAATGATGATAAGGATAGTAAAATAGTTAATACTTTAAATATGAAAATAAGGACTTATGGTTTGCTTCGCCGCAGTCGTGCGATTCTCTTAGATTCACAGCACCCACAGTTAACAACAAATAATTCCATCGTATACTCCAGGTGTAGGATGGAGACGTAGTATTAAGTGACAAAGTGTAAGTGGATGAGTGCATCGTCCAACCATCTTTTAACTACTGTTAGTGTCGGTTCAGAGACGACCGAGTCTGGGAGAGCATTCTACGTGTGACAGACACGGATAGAAAAGAAATTTCTGCGACACTCCAGACGACTGTATTGTTCTGCGAGTTTTAATGAGTGGCCCCTCAGGTTTGTATTGCTGCTGAGTTACAGTAAAGGGCGGCACACATGATGTGGATCTCGCAGAATCAAATATGCCATAATAAGATCGCCTCGTAGTCTGCGATAGCTTCCACTGAACAATCCCAGTCGTCACAGCCTCTCCTGGTAGGAAAGATTGCACATTCCAATTACGTTCTTAGATGCCCGGCGTTGTGGCTGCTCCAGTGCATTAAGGTCGTGTTTCAACAAGGGATGCCAGGCTTGAAATACGTATTCGACATGGAGGCGAACATACGCACTGAGCATTTGTCGAAATATGAAGCTGTTTATTTGTCCAAACGCCCGCCTCAACAGCCCGACGTGTTGGTTCCCGGTCTTCGAGGCCTTTTCGGATTGCCTGGAGCAACCCAAGTCAACTTGAACCAGGACACCCAAGTCACGTTCGACAGTTGATTGTTGTAGTATATTCGTTCCGAGCCGGTATGAGTAGCTGCGTTGATGACGGATGGAAAGCACCTTGCATTTACTGACGTTGAAATGCAATGAGTTTTGGGTGGAACGTTGATACACCGTACCTAGGTCACTCTGAAGCACATGTTTGTCGGCGTTCGCCTGGATCCTGCGCCAGATCTTGATATCGTCGGCAAACATTAGGAAGTTTGAAGCGATTCCCTGTGCAAGGTCATTAATAAACACCAGAAACAAACGTGAACCTAGAACTGAGCCTTGCGGCACACCACACTCCACTTGTATGGGGTCCGATAAAGAGCTCCGCACTCTGACCACTAATTGCCTTTGAAATAGAAAGTTGGCGATCCAGCTTAAAAGAGGGTCGCCGATCCCGTAATGCTGCAGCTTGGATAGAAGTATCCGATGGTCTAGACGATCGAAAGCCTTGGAAAAATCCAGGTAGACCACATCAACACCTTCTCCAGCGTCGGCTGCCTCGGTCCAACTACTGCGTGCAATTAGTAAATTAGTTGTACATGACCGCTGTCGACGGAAACCGTGCTGTTCAGGAGTGATGAGGTTGCAGTTTTCCAGATAGCACACCAGTGCGTCGGCAACTATGGATTCCATGACCTTGGAGAGTATAGGAAGAAGGGTTACTGGGCGGTAGTTGGAGGGATCAGATCTGCTTCCACCTTTGTGAATCGGGCTTATTATTCCAAGCTTCCACATGGCGGGAACTTGGTTCCGGTCTAAGCAGTGCTGAAAAAACTGAGCTAAATGTTCTGCCAGTTGGTTTGCTGCTACTCCCAATGCGTCAGGACGAATGGCGTCGACACCCGGCGAACTGTGTTTGCGTAGAGAAGTCAGCTTTTGCAATACAGCCTCTGCGGTAAAATTGATGTGGGTTAGTCCTGGTGAGCAGAAGACAAAGCTTGGTAGATCGCTTGGTGGCAAGACCCTTTGAAACGTGGGGGCGTATTGCATCTGCAGCGCGTTTGCTGCTTCCATAGACGTTCTTGTTGGGCCCTCAGCCGTCTTGAGTGGAGGAAATCCTTGCCTCACCTTTCGTAGGCTATTAACTTGCTTGTACAGCAGTTTGTGGTTAGCACTGAAGGTTTTTGCGATGTTCTGCTGATAAGCGGCCTTGTCTTCTCTTAACAGTTGAGTGCAGTGGTTACGTTGGGCTACGTAGTTGTCCCACGTTTCTGGTGCTGGAGCTTCTCTGTACACTCGCCATGCTGCGTTGCGTACTGTCATCCATTTTCGGGTTCTGCTCCTAACGAAAGAAACGGATTTGCACTTATTGCAAGCTTTTATCTCTGAAGCCTGTGCAATCAGCTGACTGAATGTTTTGACGAACTCGAGCCAGGCGACTTCCGGGGGTTCTTCTTCGAGGAAAGACCAAGTTGTGGCGCTGACGATCTGGGCGAGTCGGTCGTACCTTGTGATGGTTTGCACAGTCTCATCGTTATCATTCAGATATTCTGCATAGCAGACGAAGTTGAAACTGATGACTGCGTGATCACTGCGACCAAACGGGCAGTCTAACACCAACGCATCAATCATATGCTCCTCGTTGGTAAGCACAAGATCCAGCACAGATGGCCTGTTACCAGTTCTGAACCGAGTGGGCAAAGTTATGGGATTGTAAAGAGGAACAGTAGTTACTAAATCTTGTAGATCGGTTTTGAATTGTTCTCCGATCGTGGCAGGGGCTTCTAAACAATGTACGTTGAAATCACCCATGATAAGAATGTGAGTGTACTTTTGTTGTAAACTGCACCTTAAAGCAGTCGCTAGATGGTAGTCGGTTTCGGGTGTTGAGTTAGGGGCGTGGTATATCAAGACAATGAGGCAAGCGTCCCTGCCATTTAACTGCAATCGACACCAAAGAGAGTTGGGGAACTGCGAATCTGAATCCTCCACGGCTTCGCACTGTAAGTCGTTTCGATAATACAGGATTACCCCTCCTCCTTTTGTGAGTCTGTCTTTCCGAATCAGCGACATGCCGGGTAGCGAAACTTCAGCGTCCGTCATTCCCGTGTGCAACCATGTCTCGGTGATACCAATGACATCATACGAGCCGGAAGCTTGGCGATCTTTCAGTTCAGCCAGTTTGTTAGAAAGTTCCTGAGCATTTGTATACAAGCAGGTCAGTTTCTCGATCTCTAGGAGCCCACAGAGGGGTGAAGCGGTCACGTATGGGAGAATGCCGACCGATGCGAGGTTGGCTTGTGTCGTTACAGTCGGTAACCTTTCGGAGTAGCATGTGCTCCAGTGATCTTTCAATTAGTGATGGACGCTACGCTGTTCGGATTACACTGTGCCATGGCTTATTTGGATGACAACAAGATCATTACACCTAACTAAACGAAATATTCTCCAGGCTAGATTCATATAGATTTCGTGTTCGTCCAGCGAAGTGCGAGGTTATGATGCCCAGTGTCACATACCTTGGCTCGGTTTTCGATAGTTCCGGTCGTTGGCCAGACCCAAACAAAAAAAGCCACCAATTTGATGCCACATGCCACGAACAAAGCTACTTTACAGTCTCACTTGGGTCTGGTTAACTATTATCAAAACTTTGTCCCTCAGATCCACGAACTCCGGGCTCCACTAAATGCGCTTTTGGCAAACGAGTCAGTGTGGCATTGGTCCTCACGGTCGTTAAAAATATTGTCCTCCGATCTTTTCACTCATTAGGACCCAGGATTACCAATAATTGTCTCTGGTGATGCATCTCAAAACGGTATCGGTGGTGTCTTGTTGTATCAGTTCCCAAATGAACATCAAATGGCTGTGATGCATGTTTCTCGCTTGTTGACAGAAGCAGAAAAGAACTACAGTCAAATGGAGCGCTCATTTTTGAGGTTAGGAAATTTCGTAAGATGGTACATGGGTGCAAATTTACTTTGTGACAGATCATAAACTTCGAATCTATTTTTGGCAACAAACGAGGAATCCCCGTTTACACAGCAATCAGATTACAGCGTTGGGCAACCACCCTAATAGCATACGATTTCGATTTGCGTTTTAAAATTACCACTTCGCTTGGTCATGCTGACGCAGTTTCCAGCCTGATTGCCGACTGCAGGTTCAAGACACCGGATGAAGACATCGTTATGTCCGGCATTACTTTAGATTCCGAGATTAGACAAGTATTTCAAACATCTGTACGTCAACTTCCAGTAACAGCAGACGTAATTAGAATAGAAACAGCAAAACATCCCCTGTTACAACGTATTATGGGGTGCCTTAGCACTGATTGGCCTGCACGCCCCTTGGACAGCTATTGTGAGCAGTTTCGTAAAAGGAAGTTCGCTTTAACCACCATTGACGGCTGCTTAGTGTTGGCTGACCGAGTCGTGTATCCTAAGATTCTACAGTAGAAGGTTCTCAGTCACTTCCACGAAGGTCACCCGGCAATCAGTCGTATGTAATCCATAGCCTGCAGTTATGTCTACTGTCCATTCAAGGACCAGGATATTTAAAATGTGGTTCGTTCCTACAACAGCTGCGCTATGACAGCAAAACTACTTGTCAAATGTGAGCTTCATTCTTGGCAAACTCTAAGTGGACCATGGTCTCGCATTCCTATTGATTCTGCCGGACCTCTGGAGAGTCTCCACTATCTGGTAACTGTCGATGCTTACTCAAACTGACCTTAAATTTTTCAGATGAGATACGCAACCACTTCCGCTGTTTGGTTGCACTTACGCTCTCTTCTTTCAGAATTCGGTGTTCGCGAAATGATTGTTTCGGGCAATGGTTCCCAGTTCACTTCTCAAGAATTTACCGACCTTCGCAACTCACATGGCATCGAACACATACACACTCCAGCCTACCATCCACAGTCAAACTGGCAGGCTGAAAGTTTTGTTGATACGTTTAAGCGAGCATTAATTAAAATGGGAGGAGAGGCGCATATCCATGCAATCATCGACAAATGTTTGCAAATTTACCGTACGACGCCAGGTCCAGCAGTACCTCAAAATGTATCCCCATCCGAAACTTTTCTCGGTAGGCGCGTCAGAACGGTCCTTGAGGCTCTGAATCCATGGCTACACAAGGGAGAGCGCAATGTTAAAATGGAGTTAGCTTTTAATCGCCATCATGGAACACGACTCCGACATTTCGCGCCGGGTGATAGTGTGTACGCAAATAATTTTCGTGACGCAAGGTCATTCTGGATTCCTGGCCGTGTCGTTAAACTGATTTCAAGTGTTTTGTATAGAATAGAAGTCGATTCCATCATTTAGACTAGACATGTAAACCACATTAAACTCCGTTTTAACGTGCAAGGAACGTTCCAAAAACAGGAAGGTTCACTAACGTTAGACATCTTGCTGGATACGTATCAAATTACCCCGTCTGAAGAGCCTGTCGTCCAAACAGAAAACTTAACTACAGATAGACGATACTCAACGGGAATCAGAACGTCAGTGCAGAGACTCGAGGTGAACCCAAGACGTAAAGCATGCCAATCAAACGTTGCGTGCTATTCTGTTCAGAAGGAGGGTGTTATACGGGCTTACGCTTCACAGTCGCTCAGCTAGGTAGTTTGACATTCGTGACCGTTCACCGTTTTTGTGTAGATTCGTCGCAGTCAGACACAGACAGACAACCACCACCCATCCAGGAAATCGCTAGACGGCCGTTTCGTCCTATTGGGACTCGTCAGTAGCGCGCACCCGCCGAATCCTGCCGGATTCGAACCCACGACCTTACTCTTGCGAGTCAGCGAATTATGTCACTGAGCCATGGGCAACGGTAGCTGACCGCCATGACTGATATCTAACTGCGATATAACGCGGTTCATCCTCCACTGACGAGTCCCAATAGGACGAAACGGCCGTCTAGCGCTTTCCTGGATGGGTGGTGGCTGCCTGTCTGTGTCTAACTGCGACGAACCTACACAAAAACCTAATAAACCCCCATACTACTCACAAACAATCAGCAGTCGCCTTAGCAGCATACTTGTCACCTCGATTGGTGGCGGCTTGCAAAGGAAGTCGTTGCTCTGGGGGCCAGCCCTGTCCTCTGCACACTCATCACATGCAAGACAGTGCAGGATGAGTCGCGCTATATCGCAGTTAGATATCAGTCATGGCGGTCCGCTGCCGTCGCCCATGGCTCAGTGACATAAGTCGCTGACTCGCAAGAGTAAGGTCGTGAGTTCGAATCCGGCAGGCTTCGGCGGGTGCGCGCTACTGACGAGTCCCAATAGTACGAAACGGCCGTCTAACGCTTTTCTGGATGGGTGGTGGCTGTCTGTCTGTGTCTAACTGCGACGAATCTACACAAAAACCTAATAAACCCCCTACTACTTACAAGTGATTCACCGTTTGTTTATGTGAAGCAATGGAGGAATCTCATCGACTCAGAAGGGTGGTTAGTTATGGACTTGAACCTGCAATTTATGTCTAGGAGTTTGGTTTGCTAAACATGCTGTAATTTTTGTCGGGTTGTCTTTGCCGAATAAACGCTTGTCCCCCAAGGACTGAGTTCTGCAACATGGCGTCAGAGAAGACAAAGACGAACTCCACCGGCGGCGCGCGTGGGGTCTATTCAGATGTCTGCCCCACTGTACGTTAATGAACGGAACTTGGGGCGTAATTGGCATCTATGGAAGAGCAAGTGGAAGGATTACTGCACCTTAGTACGTTTGGATGAACAACCAATGGCGTATCGCTTGGCCATTTTTCGTCATGCAGCCGGGGATGATGCGCTCCGTGTGCTTGAGACATAGCACTACGACAAAAGGGAAGATGGCAATAATTTGCAGACGGTCATTGGAAAGTTCGACGAGCCCTACTGGCGCTACTTTCTTTTCGCGCAACAGAGGCTCAAACGAATCAGTCGACGTGTACATCATAGAATTGAAGATTTTGGCCCGATCCTGTAATTTCTGCAAGCCCTTGGGCGACAGTCTTACACGCGATCGGATCGTTCTAGGAATCAATGATGATATTACGACAAAGCGTCTTTTGCAAAAATGCAACTTATCGCTCCAGCAGTGCATTGCCATCTTCAGCAGAGTCCTAGATCAACTATCAAGACCAACAAATGAGGCTAGCAACATATGCAGAATTGTGTGACGTTTCCGAGGACGAAACAGCGAAATCTAATAACATGAGACAGGAGATCTGCAAATTTTGTGCCACGTGACATCCGAGCATCCGCGAGCAGTGTCCGGCGTGGGGACGGAAATTCACCAGATGTGGAAAAAAGATTTTGCTCGTTGCTGCCAATCAACCAATGTGAGTGCGGTCGTTCGTGACTAGTCCCCCTCAGATGCAGAACCTTCAATTGGCAACGTGTCTCGGTGGGTACCGCAAAAATGCGTCTACGTAAGTCTTTTGATCGAAGGCAAAGCCGTACCATTCCATTTAGACGTTTGGGCTACTGTCAACATTCTACTAAGGAAGCACTGTCCCGGAGTGTGCATTCGATCCGATCAAGATTGCCTGCGTATCTGGAATGGTTCCAGACTTTATCCGACGGGCTCAGCTATAATCGAAATGGTTAACCCAAGAGACGGAGCTTCACATCGACCGGAGTTTGTGTTCGTGGAGGAGGAGCTCACCTTGATTCCCGGCATTGATTCGAGCGAGTTCATCGGTTTTCTTGTTTTTAATCACGTTCGTTTTGTGTATGTTTGCCAAGGGGAAACCAATATATGTGGCCAGTATCCGTCTGTGTTTAACCTAGGTTTGGAAAAGTTAGATCCTTTGTTACGTCCGACAGTGTTGCCAGCTAGGAGAGTCCCATTTGGACTGCGTGACAGGTTCTCCGCTGAATTGAGCAAATTAGTGAGTGTGTGATTACCAAGGTCGACCATTCAACCGACTGGGTAATTCAGGTCGCAATCATTAAGAAAAAGATGTGCGAACCACGTGTGTGTATTGACACAAAACCGTTGAATGAAGCCTTGCGTAGAGAACGTTACGCGCTATCTAACTTAAAAGATATATCGTCGCGTTTGGCCATAGCTATGTGTTTCACTACAAGCTCATGTATCGAATTTTGAGGCGTGCCATTCTTACGAAATCCGGCAGACAAGGGAACCAATGATGCTACATGATGTCCCTGACCGACTGTGGCAGAAGGTGGTGCTGCATTTATTCAGTGATGAAGGGAAGATTACTTACTCACGATGGATTACTATAGCAATCATTTTGTAATCGATCTACTCACCATTCCGGCCACAGACGCAGTAATTAACAAGCTCAGATGTCAATTCGCGCGACACGGTATACCGGAGGAGCTGGTCTCCGACAATGGGCCCCAGTTTACCAGCGGGGCTTTCCAGGCGTTCGCAACCGAGTGGGAATTCATGCACCAGCAAGCCAGCCGATATCACAGTCAATCGAATGGAAACGCGGAGTCCGCAGTGAAGCAGGCCAAGCTACTATTATCAAAGGCTGGATCAACTGGCGAGGACCAGTACCTCATGATAGTGGCGAGTCGCAACACTCCTGTAATGAATATCGGTTTGAGCACAGTGCAGTGCCTATACAGCCGAAGGACTGGAACTCTGATACCGACACTTGCCACACTTTTGCGCCCAGTTTCGCCACAGCACGAACGATTACAAAACAATGTGAGACGACGAATGACCAGTCAGAAACGGTACTATGACCACGGTGCACGGGCACTACCTGAGCTAACAGTGTGGGAGGAAGTGTGAGTTCAACCATTACCCGATAGTCAAGAGCGATGGAGGAAAGGTGTGGTGACTACGAGGGTCGGTGCCAGGTCATACGAAATAAACGTTGGAGGGAAAACGTTCAGAAGAAATCGAGTACATTTGAGAAGAAACCGGAGACAACAATGTGGATTGGGATTGGAGTGGCCGATGGTGTGGGGCAGGCAGGCCACTGCCTGCCGCAGTTACAGCGAAGACGACGCCGAATGGCAAGTTGTACGGGGTGGAAAGCCATATGGAGGGGCAAGCACAAGAAAAATGGGAGGATATGATGTTAGTGTCAGATCAGAGTGAGCGGATGGACAAACCGAGCGAGCCAGACAGCCAATGGAAGACGGGCGTGAGGGATTCGAATACTGGACTTGGATTGGCCGATAGTCGTGTGCGTGATTCACCGTTTGCTTAACTGAAGCAAAGGAGGAACCTCATCGACTCAGAAGGGTGGTTAGTTATGGATTTGAACCTGCAGTTTATGTCGTGGAGTTTGGTTTGCTAAACATGCCGTCATTTTCGCTGAGCTGTCCTTGCCGAATAAGCGCTTGTCCCCCAAGGACTGAGTTCTGTAACACTGCCCAGGATTTTTCCTTAAGTCAACGATTTTACTGTCAAGTCATGTTTGCCAAGCTCAATCCCCTGTTGAACAGCCACCCATTTAAATGCTTATCCGTTTTCCACGGTCACCCTGCTCCTTCTACTTAAGCTGTTCTGCGTCACCTGTGAATGGTGTGGAAGCCTCACTCAAGAAGTAGACGGTTGATGCACTTTGTTAAACAGCTACATTTTCTCAGCCAACTACTTGGTACCACAACTCTTTACTGCCTGCACTATCTCCTGTTGGTCACATTTCTAAAGTGGTCACGACCAATTCCTTCTATATCGTCTGGGCCTCCTTTAAACCTTTGTCTTTTCATACACTGATGAACAAGCGTCCGGTGATATTTTTCAGCACAACAGCAACCCCATGCGACTGGAGTCCAGGTGCTAATTTGGGGTATCTTGTCTTAGAGAGTAAGTACCTAACTGTTGCAATACGGACGGACTCAACGAATCATGTGCTGTTTGGCCACACCTGTCATGGTCAACTAACATGACAATACGGAACCAAATAAGTTTTATACAAATGTGTTCGGATGGATGAACTGAATTCTAATAACCGAATACATCGTCCCGATTACTTATAGTGAGGATTATTAAATCGTCTCACTCACCCCTATTTGTCCTCGTTACCTTTCAGACAACTGGAAACGTTTTGGCCAAATCCAACGCTAGTCGAAGCGATACGAATGAGCTTGAACTGGTCATTCCATCCTTTACACCATTGAAGCACGGTGAGATGCTTGAATGTGAGGCCCGAAGCGGCTTTCCGGGGGATAGCAACTTGGCCGTCGGAAAAACCAGAGTAGAATTTGCCTGTAGGTTCCACTTTTTACAAGCACGATGATGTTTGCACAACTGAAATCAGCATGTTAGTTCCTGATAGTTGTGGTTCTTCCGCTTCAGATGAAACAGTGTTTGTTTTAAGTAGCCATTGTCTATAACTTGGTGGTTTATTTGCATGTTCCTCTGTATGTGCCTCGTTGGCAATAAAAGCTTAGGCTCGTAACCTATGCTGTTCTCTGTGGTGTATGTTACTGCATACTCCACCTTATCCTGAATAGAGACATATTTGTGCTCATACATGTTCTAGACCGAGTTGCAATGCCTAATTAACTGCAGTATTCTATCAAATCAAGGAACTCAGCAACAGAAATTTCTTCCCACGTTATGTCGAGTCGGCATACTTTATCGGTTTTCCATTTCGGCATCCGCTAGAAATCGTGATCGGGCGAATTGGCGACCACTTTTTATGCGCTCATTTCTTATCATGTATTCGAAACAAAAGGAGTAAACTGAGGTCGTGTATCCGCCTTGCGTTGCAAAGGGAAGCATTGGACGATTTCGTGTAACGAAATGAGATCACACGCTGGTGCTTGCGTATTGAGTCGTAAAGAACTCAGAGAATTATTTGCACTGAACCCGATAAATACTAATGAAAGCACATTCTACGGAGTGCACTGCGGTTGAAACCAGCGCGGATGATTCACTGCAACCGAAATCGGATAAGTGGAACGAAAAGTTAGATCGTTTCGAACAATTTCATGATATTCTGTTCAGGGTGCAACAACGCGATAAATGCAGTTCAAAGTATGCGCAGAAAGCAGCTTTCGTGTGGGCATAAGGCGAAACTACTTAGATGTTTCACGTCAATGAGTACACAATACATAAGCTGGACCACAGAAGAAGTGAAAACTGTTCGACAAACCTGGCTCTTTTAATTGAGGCAATGCTATGAGGCAGTAGAAAGTCGCACGAATTTCGGTATGGACCTTACCACAGCCGTTTCTTTTTTAATAATGGGAAGAGGGTCCATAGGTTTAAGAAGTTCAGCGGTAGTCCATTGAATCTCGGGAATCAGGTCCTCGTACGTGCACCACACTTTCGTTTCAGAAATAGATAAATCGAACGGGTTTCATCTACCGATTACAAGGACCTGGTATCCACGTGATCGTAGCTCTACACCCTCCAATCAGTCTCGAAACTTTGCTTGCACCTTTCAATCAAAGAGACTCAGCTGGGAGTCCAACTTGATACGCTATTGTAGCCGAAATAAGACTTGTTACTAAGACGTATCGTTCACAAACAACTCTTAACAGCGATTAGGGACTCATTTCTTAGTCCTGTATAACCAGCGATTTACATAGGCTAAGACGTAAGATCTTACGTTGGCGTACATTTGTCTGTCGGCTATCGGATCCCAGCTGGTTACGCATTACTGTATTTGAAGCCACTTCGGTTTCTGTCCTAACGATCGGAATTACAAACGACTACAAAATTGAACGAGGTACAACTAGAGCTGATGTGTCACAGACCGTCATGTAGCGGATAGCCAGTAAGCTGGAAATTAATCGTTCACTTTTCTAACAGGAGTCCGTAGTGCCGCGCTACTAGGCACACTTTCAACATTATTCTTCACAACGCTTGGTGAAACATGATGTTTTCAAGGTTGTTTAGCAAATGCTGCAGAGATCAATTGATTGTGAATTTTCGTGACTTACCACGCGAGTATCTGTTCACCTGGTTACAATATATTTGAAATTTTGCTCCTTTAAATGTACTAGAATTTAACTAAAATAGGTGGAAAGTTAAAGGCTTAAGTTCCTTGCCGCTTAGCCGATGTAAGAGCAGTGGCCTTTATTCCAAACAGTACACAAGCTGTTAGCAACTGAAAGCAAGACGCTACCATCACTACTCACATTATTGCTCCCATCGTTGTTCGTGGTTGTTGGTTGAAGCAACACGGCGTCATGTACTATTACTCTCCACCTCTTGCATAATCCCTTCCGTTTATGCCTTTGGCTCAGCTTTCCATTTTCAGTCATTGTATTTCCACTCGTTTTCCTCATGTGGTTTCTCAAATCGAGAGATTTTCCACCTGAATCCTCAGTCTCCAATCACAAATCGATCATAACGATCGATAGCATGCATGGATTTGTGTCTCATTCCCCTAGCTCAGATGTTTGCATAGCTTGGCTGTGTCGTCAGCTCACGCATCTTAGCGCAAGCCTGTCGTTAGTAGGGAGCGTGAATGGGAGAATATACTCTTGGCTATCGATCTCTATTAGAACTTTAGAAGAGGAGATGTCTAAATAGGCGTAAAAATGAAGGTCACCTCAGCTCCAATCTCCACTATGACTAAATGGTTTTTTGGTACATACACAGTGGTGATTTATCACCATTAACTGCCGACGCAGAAATACCGTTTATCCGTTGACAACTTCACTGTAGCAAGAACAGGCTAGTGGGTTTGTACCATAGGAGAAGTGTTAACACCAACAACAGTCGGTTGTCCACTCTCAAAAAGGACATCCTGAAGTGAAAACGGTACTACATTGTGTGCAATTGGGTTAAAACAAAACTGAAAATTTCCCAGGGATATTAATCATTGTAATCCAATTATATGCATCGAAGTGAGGAACTGGGGAATCTTCGCTGCGTCGTTTGGTTGTTATGCGGCAACTTCTGTTATGCACCGAAAAGATCAATCTGCTGAGTCACGCGTGATCGTACCGAAACTAACTCGCACGGATGCATTTGCACCGTAAAATTGTTCGGTTTGCTTCAATCAATGAACCAGTCAGGCGACCTTGGGGCTATATTGTCTAAGGGGAGGGTTAAATACTTTACGTTTCAGTGAATCCCAACAGTCTATAAAACACATCTTACGTATGCATTTCCACCTACACCATGTGTACAAATGTACGCATGTACAAAAGTTTATTTTCGAATAGTGTGTACAGATGTACACATACCGTCATTTTCATAAGTGACAATGAACGTCCAACTTCTTTCCCTCACTATGTTAAGAAATCCAGTACATCACTGGTTTTGTCCCGCCTAAGTAGGCTGGAAGGTTTGAAGATCCATCTTCGTCCAGACCTGGACCCACTAGACCGGCAACGGCTCAAATCTGCCATCATTGGGCTGAAAACACATACTGGTGAGGGGGAAACAAATCTCCGTATCGTAAATTTTCGGGTGGTTTCCAGCAATCTGCGAATCAGAATGAACAGGTCGCTCACATTTCAAGCACGCCCGGTGTTTCCTGCTGCGGCCTGTGAGTAGCCTTTACCAAGGTTTGTAGTACTATGAACAAGCGGGGTGAGTTTCGTTGTTTCGTTGCGTCTGAGCGGCCAGAAATAGTGGAACTCGCAGAGACATAGCTGCATTCAGTGTTATACACACAGGAACTTGAACTCCGCGGTTACTTGTGCTTCCGATGCGATAGACTAACGAATGCCCGTGGTGGGGTCTAGCTCTACATCCGGTCTTCGCTGAGTGGGAGACTTGTGAACACCTACCAAGGTGACGATGGTTCGTATGAGTTACTGTGGTGCTCCATCCACCTCAGGCGCAGAGAACTACTTGTGGGCGCAGTCTATCGCACCCCCCTGAGTCGTTGTTTGGGTTGACTGCCCCATCTTCGAACCCACATTACTCGTCCGTATATTTTACTTAGGGGTGATTTTAACTGTCCTCGAATACGATGGCCTGATGTGCATTTGATGCCTGGACATAGTGCGGTTGAAGCAAAGTTCGTGGATTTGGTACTTGAAACTGGTGCATCGCAACACAAATGCCAGCCAACATGCATAACACCACGCTCAACCGCGTCACGTCTCGACCTGATGTTAACGAGCTACGAACAACGAGTACGTAACGTTCGGATCCTGGAGCTCCTGGCTACAGGCGACCACTCAGTGATCATAGCTGATATGGAATTACCTTTGCCGTATTCACATCCGCTGGAACCAGCTTACAGCTACTGGAAAACGAACTTTCGAAGGTCTAGTTCGAGCCGCGAACCAACTGGATTGGTCTCTGTCACAAGCTGCATCTCTGGAACACTGTTGGACATTTATAAAAGATAGATTGACGTCATTGTGTTCCGAATTTGTGCCCTTGAAATGTCGGAAGTTTGGACCAAGTAAGCTCCATTGATTTGACAAGGAGTATGAAAATCTGGCTCGAAGGCGACGCAGGCTATGGGACATATTCCTCCTCTCTGGCTCTGCCAATGACTACTTAGGGTATAAACGTCAGTAGCACCTCTGCAACAGTGTAAAAAGGAATAAGCGCCGACATTTCGAAGAGCAACTCGCAGTCGCCGCGAAGACCGCCCCAAAGAGAATCTTTGCTTACGTGAAGCGACGCCTGAAGCCCGCAGATGATTTACCAATGCTGGTTGGCCCGGATGGACAGCCCCTAACCTCCAGCACTGAGTGTGAATCTGCATTGGCAGCGCACTTCGCTTCTGTATTTGCAAATGACCAGGTGACTGTTCCGAGTTCGATGTGTACCGCTTTTACCGAAATTGACATTCTGGATTGCTGCGTTGAAGACGTATGTCAACTACTCGCTAGCCTTGACGGCACCAAACCTGCCGGACCTGATGGGCTTCACCCACTGGTTCTCAAGTCACTTTCAACCATCCTCTCTCCTGTCGTGACTGACCTTTTCAACAGGTCGCTCTCCGAAGGTTCGTTGCCGGTTGACTGGAAATGTGCGGTGGTGAAGCCCATTCCGAAAGGCGCTAACCTTAGTAAAGTAGACAACTACAGGCCAATTTGTCTGACACTTATTTTTGCAAGGGTTGTTGAGAAAATCGTGAAGAAGGGATTGCTGCAGTTGCTACAGTCAAAAGAGGTCCTGATGCACGCACTGCACGGTTTTATGCAGGGCCGCCCATGCATTACAAACTTGCCTGTGATGTGGCATTGGTGGTTGAAGGCAATAAACAAGGGGAAGTCTGTCGACGTGATATTCATCTATTTCAGTAAAGCGGTCGACAAGGTCAGTCATAAGGTCCCCGCTCAATAACTCAGGATGTGCGGTGTCGCTGGCTTACTGCCCCTGGCTGATCAGAGACTTGCTTATTGAACGAAAGTGGAGGGTACAGGTCGACGACCATCTAACTGACTGATATCTCTCTACAACTGGCGTGCCTCAACGCACTGTGCTGGGACCTACTCTGTTCCTGATTGACATCAACGATCTACCTCAGCTTCTCTGATCGTCGTGTGCATTGTTTACGGACTATATAAAGCTTTGGAAAGAAATGGACGCTCCCGACGACTGTGCCGTACTTTAGCTAGACCTCAACCGTCTATCCACATGGTCTGCAGAAGTTCATCTCTCGGTCAACCCAGCTAAGTCTGAATTTATGAGCCAGGACAAGGGGGCCAACGGCCTAACCTACACCCTTGACGGCCAACCGCTATATCCCACACCTTCCGTGAAGGACCTAGGTGTACTCTCGCGCTACGATTTGAAGTCGGTGGACAACACGAACAGGTTATATCTTAACGGAATGCACATGCTTTGGGCGCTCAAACGTGGCTACGGCACATGGTCTGAAAAGGTTGCCACACGCCTCTCCACTTAAAACATTAGACCTATGCTAGAGTACGGTTGGCCCCGCTTACTTTCCGATTACCCGAAGCAAGGCATAAAAGATCGAACGAGTCCAACAAGTTGCTACTAAGCTTATCTCGAGTTTACGTGGCATGGGGTATGAAGACCAGTGCGAGAAACTAGGACTCTATACTTTGTCCTACTGTCAGGTGCAAGTCGACCTCACTATGACCTACCGTATTCTACATCTCGGTGGCTTTCCATTTTGAGGCCAATGCTACACTTACGAGGGCTATGAAGCACACGCGGACATAGATACAAACTTGTCGTGCCGGATATAAGGCGAGTTCCCCACCCAATATGCTTCGAACAGAGGGTAATAAATATTGGGAACAATTTGCCTGAACATATAATGGACGCCAGTTCTGTGCTGCAGTTCGAAATGTTGTTAGATTTATATTTTACCACTATTCGATTCAGAGAATGATTGCACATTTACGATGACATGCCACATTTGCGAGTTCTGCAATCCCGTGAGTCAGGTATTTCAACTGTTACATGAGGACGGTAACAATATTCACGGTTGACAATTTTTATAAAATTTTTCAGCATATTTCGAAACAGTTGTACATAATTCATTTCCACTTGTTCTATAATACAGTATTCAGTATTCATTATCAATATAAGCAAAAATTTCTTTGATCAAAGTGCTTGCTTGTGTACGATGGGGCTAAATCCCACTGCTGCGTTCAGTTCGTTGAAATGCGTTATGCACCAGTGCGATGGTCCTTCAGGCCAGCTTCCATTTGACATCAAATTGGTAGTCCTACTGCAACTTCCCTGTTGTCATTGTTCAAACTTGATTTCAGAGTGCAAGCTAATACTGAAATTGTCTCCTAGCAACTGATGTTCAGCTCAGCTCTAGGTTCGAAGTTAAAGATTTCTTAGCCGAAATACTTGGTACCTGAAACTATCGCTTCACTCCTGTTGTTAGTGCCAACCTTCAAGATAGCTGTCATACCGAATCCTTGAGGCAGAACAATTTCAATATTAGTGAGTAGTAGGGGGTTTATTGGGTTTCGCTGAAGATTTCTCGTAGCTGAATTCAGGTAAGCAGCCACCACACATCCAGGAATGTGCTAGACTACCGTTTCCTCCTGCTGGGCCTCTTCAGGATCGCGCGCCCGCCGTATCCTGACGGATTCGAACTCACGACGTTACTCCTACAATCTAGCGACACATGCCACTGAGCCATGGTTGACGGTATTGGACAGCCATGTCTGATATCTAATTGCGATATTGCGTGACTCAACCTCCACTGTCATGCACGTTATGAACATGGTGGCTGGCGCTTGCGTCTAACCGCGACGAATCTGCACAAACATTTGTTAACTCCTCCTCCTACTCACTAATTATCAGTAAGCACCTTAGCAGCTTACATGTCACCGCGATTGGTGGCGGTTTGCAAAGGGTTGTTTTGGGGTCCAGCACTGTCATCTGCGGGTTCATTAAATGCATGGCCGTAGAGGAGCGTCAGGCAGTTGAGGAGCGTCATGTCGCAGATAGCTATCAGTCATGGCGGTCTGCTGTCATTGCCCATGTCTAAGTGGCATGCGTCGCTGACTCTTAAGAGTAAGACCGTGGGTTCGAATCCGGCAGGATTCAGCGGGTGCGCACCACTGACGAATCCTAATAGAACGAAACGGCCGTCTAGCGCTTCCTTTGATGTGTGACGGCTGTTTTCCTTAGTCTAGCTGAGCCAAACCTTTACCCAAGTTCAATATTGCAATATGTCGACATTTCGATTGCTCTACTCATTCGCAAACGCAATATGTGCGCTCACCAGGGTTCCTGAACAAAGTGCGACGAGGTTATCAAAACCACGCGAATCTGATTGATCGATCATTTCTGTGCGCATCGCGCTTGACGATTCTTCGTTATCATCAGCGTATTGCCAGTCGCCGACCGTTTCGGATTTCTGTCACAGAAATATTTTGTAAGCATGTTTCCACTTAATGACATGCCGTCATGATCTGCTTTGTGATTGGAAAGGCACTGCTCCTGCTTACCACATCATCCAGTTAGCCTTGTTGCGTCACAACCTTCTTAGTCAAATTGGAAAGTGATTGACTACCCTTCCATCCAGTCGGTGCTCATTCCTGGCACCGTTTTGTACACAGAAACGTTAAGGCGATCCGTTAGATTTCCGTGGCATGAAGAAACTCTTGCCTCAAGAGTAACACGTCGCCGCAATTAATGTATACTAAACCCCGTTGCATTCAACTTTTTCCGAACCGTTAATTTTCAGTCGTTTCCCAACATATTTCGAGGCGTTTACTTGCACGCTGTTCATTAGCGCTTACTCCACTTTGTGTTTACAACCGAGGAGAGGAATCCAAATGTTTACATATCGTAATAGGAAGTGCTTACAAGACTACATATTTTGCCAGTGCCTCAGGCCTTCCGCTTCCGTTTCTGTCGGCCGGTGTCCAATTGGCCTGCACGCCTGACTTGCAACCGTAAGGTTACCGGTTCGAATCCGCGTAAGGGCGTGCGTCCTCCCCGTATACACTGCCCAGGCGCGACTGGTGGTTGTCTCGCGGCAGCGAAGGGCCGTTATGACGAACAGGTGACACCTTATTTTCTTTATTCTTTATTTTACTTCTTTTCTGCTTGGCATAATCTCCCATTATCTTACATCATGTGAAGCGCACTATATTCCATTACATATAGGATCACAGGTGTGGATCGTACTAGATGCCCATTCGTTCACACCATCAGATTCTCTGGAGAAAATAGATTAAAGTTGCTCCACTGAAACCTAAACGAGGGTCCGGAACGGAACTTTGCGATTATTATCTCGATGCTCGCCTGAGCGAAAGGATTTCGCTGTTGACTAAAACACATGTTCATTCCACTGGTATCATCTGCGAAAATGTATATTTACCTCGAATTGAATTATCGTTCCTTTGAAACAAGTAGATGTTTTAATATTAAAATCCCAATATATCTGAAGCTCAAGTGGTTATTATCAACCATTATAATTCGACAGTCTATTAATGGAATACATAGTATTGGAAGTGGGCATAATCCGGTCTAATCAGGTTTCTGAAGGTTACAGTTACGCTTACACACGCCACCGAAACAAAAGGTGACTGAATGATTATTGCTCCTGCGCAACATTGTATTTTTGTGTATTTATACAGCTGTTATGCGTCCTCTACTAACTCGTGTCCACCTGCATACAAGCACAGTAAATGAAGAATGTATGCGCCACACAGAAACAGCTGTGTTGTTCATGGAAGCCAGTTACTAAAGGCGACCCAGTGACACTGTGCGCTGCGTGTAATAAGCCAGCACCATACGGTGTCAGTGACAATGAACACGTTCACAGCCAGGTCAGTACAATGGGGCGCGCTAACAACCGAAAAACTAGCGATGTATTTTCCATCTAACGATATGAATGCGCCATGAGACACAACATTGATGCGCCCCGGGGGAAAGAAAATTTGCTACACCGAATGCGCGTGTAGGTGGCCTGTGCAGTGTTGCCCAGTCGGAATGGTGGGGTATTTAAGCGAGTAATGAACACAAACATCTCCTAGACAAGCGACAGCCTAATAACATTCACTCGATACACTTACTTACGGGCGTTCCCTTGCTCACTTGATTGACATGCTCGATGCCGCCTTAATCGAACCGAAGTTTGGGTTACCAGATGCTGACTCCAAGACATCGCCCCTATGCTTCGAATTTAAGGTCAACAGTGAATAGGTATTTTTTCTCCTGCAACGGGACAAAAATATAACGTTTCACGTGTCCTATGGGATGACTGAGATAAGAGACAGAATGAGAACATTTATTGGTATGTTCTCAACTAGCTAATCTAGTCCGATCGTAGGAACAAAGGAAATGCAGAATGGTTCTACAAAATTGCAGTACAACACATTTGTAGTTCCAATTCCATTGATTCTAGCGCCCTCGATTTGGTTTCCAATTTCGTCGGAATCCACGACAATTGCAAAACTTTCAGATACGTTTAGACAAATGGATGGGTGAAGAAAGACGAGTAACAAAGTTTTAGGTGGTGAGTGACAATATGTACATAGAAAATGCAAATTAAGAATTCATCACATTGATACATAACAATAATTTATAAATAGCAAAAAGTGTACGCAGGCACGAAAACACGACAGTGGGTCTTGGAGGTACTCTGTGTAGTAGAAAGGAAGCACTATATGAAGTCTAAGGAAAAAGCTTGCCTATCCGACCCACCAATGTGCGCATGTTTTTCGAATGCCATCAGTATGTCTTCAAGCTTAGTAAGTGCACGGTGTGAAGCTGTATAGATAAAGAAGAAATCGAAGATGGATCCCATCTATCCAAACTCACCGATGTGCCCATGTTTTCATAGGTCACCATCAATCTGCGTAACATGAAGAATATAACAGTATAGGCTGAGAAAATCAGATATAGATCTCATTTATCCAAGTTATCGATGTAACAATGTTTTCATAGGCCATCAATTTGAGTGATATCGAAGGATGTGGCAAAGTAGGATAAAGGAATGTGAGACAAAACTAACTTATCCAGCAAGACAACTTCATGATAAGGGCAACTGCATTACACGTTATGCCGGCAAGCCCTTCTCGGCATATTTATCTGTACTTTTATATTGCGAATTCCGTAAATACTTAGATGTTATCAAGCCCGTTCTAGTACACCCATTCATCTGTGCAACGGACACAGAAGACTTCTTTAACTTTATTAACAAGCAAATACTCTTTTAGTTGGACCTTAAATGTTCGAAGCGAAGATGTACTTTTGCTCGTTCTAGCAATCTATTCCAAAACGTGGGATATTTGTGTGTAAAGCTGTTGTACCGCAGACGTGCGCGACAACTAAGTAGTTTTATCACATAGTCTTTGTTTCTTAGGTCATACTGTAAAAATTCTTGGAACACCGGCTGATACTAACTAGTGTATGTTAGTCGAGGGAAAATTTTGAATAACAGACATAAATGCAGCCTTAGTCTTCGAAGCCATAGCGGATCAATTTTAACAACTGACTTCTCTCTTTATAAATGAGCTTGGAAGTGAAGCGTACGAATCTTTTGGAAATCGACCTTTGTGTAGCTTCCATTGCACTCGTGTCGCATCTTCTAATGCTACAAAAAGTTGTGGCACAGTATTCTAATAATAGTCCGGCGTACAGTTCGGATTACAGGATCTTAACATCACTTGTTATAAACAATCGACCTATCATTCCAATCGTCTGTCGTGTTTTAACCACCGTATACTCAACTTGTTCTTTAAAATTCAACGAACGTGAGTAACGGAGACCGAAGTCACAAATCGATCCGCATCTAGGGAGTGGGATTCCATGCAAAAACAAACATACAGGTGGAACCAAGCATCCATAGTACATAATGCTGCATTTGGATGTTGGAAATTTCATTGAAGATCTGACACACCAATCTTCCAGGGAAACTAGGTCACTTTGGATCGCAGATATAAAAGACGGGGGATTAAGAATCAGTGGCATACAAAATTTTTATATCATTTGCGAACAATTAAGGTCTATCATGTCTTATGGCGACAGTTGAAGGATAGTTTTGGCAAACTCTCCAGAAGCACACCTGTGTTTGCGCTGTACCTGCAGTTAGGTTGATATTTAGGGGTTTGGACGTGTTGAAGAAACCTGTCGAAATGTAGAATTGACGTACTCAGTCCAATCCCTAACTCGGTATATGCTATGGGCATAGACGGTACGGGTGAAACTAACCAAAATATTGAGTAAGGTGAATGCATGTAACGCGCATGTCTAGCTCCGATAGAAGTTGGAGAAATTAAAAACTAAATGGGGTGCTGTTTGCAAAGCATACGACCCGATTATTTGGTAGCTTACTCCTCAACTGAATTCAAATAAACGATTTCGGTTTCATATATATATATATATATATATATATATGCCTCATGCTGAAGTTGATGTTGCATATCTGATGCTTCTTCACGGCAGTTGGGCTAAACCGACACACTTAAACAAGATATTTTCACTTTGGCTAAAAGTTATTCCACTTTATTTGATTTGTTCAGTTTTGTTACTCTGCGGTATACTTTTTGTCAATTTTGCTCGTTTGCCTGCCCCTAACTCATGTGTTTGTTGTTTGATATTCCGGGTGAGACTGAGCTTGATGTGGATATTAATAAGATGTATACCTGTCTAACACCCTTCACACGATTACTGGTTCCAGGAGACTGTGAATCGTTGATGGGGACGAGGAGGACGAGATGCACGGTCCTTGTGGCCGTTCTAGACTCAAAATGAGGTTCCATCCAATGTTGAGCGGATATATATATATATATATATATATATATATATATATTCCTTGAAGATTAGTTCTCTACAGTGAATTTTGTGAACCAACTCACCGATTCAAATTCAGTATACTACTAACTGAGTAGGAAGGAAATTAGACGAATTGGCAACCAATAAAATCCAATCATCGGACAATGTACAGAGCAGCATGTGCAACTACGTCCTGTGAAATACTTGTCTGTCGCACTAATAAAAATGCATGCAGCCACTGCACATCAAAACTAGCTCCACATAGGCCCATAGAAATCGCTAAGGTATCCGTGAATACCCTAACAGAGGGTCAATCTGGATGAAACATAGTTACGAGTGCCAGAAATTTATATAAAGACAAGCCAATTTACTGACAACATTTATCTCTCAATTTACTCGAGTTTCAGTAGTTGCTGTCATACCTTTTACTATGGCGTATTGAAGATACCACCTCGATTGGTGGTGAAGCGTCTGCAACTATAAACTGTCCGGGTAGGAGGACCAGTTAACATGTCTAAGTGGGGAAATTTGCCGAGCAAATCAGGTGCAGGTAGTTTGAAGGTGGCCCGTGAGCGAGTGTTCCCTTCGTGTTCGCTCGGGGAAATAACCGACTAGCGCAAAACGTAAGGGAATCTTTATTCACCGCTAAATTCACGAAATAGTAGTCAATTCGTTTAGATACTTGGGTTACGGGACATAGGTCGTATCTTGTCGCTTCTACTGGGTTACAATTAGGTAACTCACATTGTGATAATACATCTTTAGAATCACTGGGATTTGGTGAGCTCCGAAACAGTAATTTACCCAGCCTGCACGTCATATTCTCTTTGGCTAGCATTGGATATCTACTCGTGAGAGAAGAATATGCTTAGGTACATTGTTGTGTGGTGAAAGGTCTTCTGTATTACAAGCCAACTGCGGTGTTTTCCAGGAGATCTTCTACCCCTTTCTTATTTTCCTTATGAGTCTTCTCATACGACCCAATTCGCTCAAATACACATATACAGATGACGTAGTTATGTGCACGTATAACCAACTAATATAGTACTCTTCGAAGACGCAACCCGAATTAGACGAATTCATGAACCATTCCAAATGTTGTGACGCAACGTTCTCTTTTCTCCACCTCGATAAGCCACTTTTCCTAATTGTAACTGATCAATACCTACCTCGTTCATCATCCGAAAAGTATCTCGGTGTTTTCTTGTCCCACAAATCGCCTGGTCCACGCATGTTATTTGGGCTTTTTGACAAGTCAGAATGCAATCATTTTACTCTCCGAACCTCAGCTTACTCTCCGTACCTCGGACTTTGCTTTTAATGTTTGTAACTGAACATATCTTCTTCCGTCGAGTATATTGTTCACCTGTCAATTTCCTAGGGCCGCTCGTTCACTCATTATAATTTACTACCCGATTCTCTGGAATAATGAAAGAATCCCTCGTTAATGGTAACGTTAACGTACATTTCGACGCACATAGTAATATTCCATCCAAAATTCTACACTATAATCTCATCCACAACCCACTGATTTTGTAAATACCATATTTATTACTTCCCCTCTGTCGAAATTCAATGTTTCATTTTCTCATACATAGTCGTGTTGTAATTTCACCTTGCCATATATACCATGATCGCTAGTCGACTCAATAGGAATGATGCACTGGTTCCCTGTTCATATGTTCGAATGGAAATGCGTTCTGTTTCTTTCCTTGCCAGTATTTTTATTGATGCTATGTCTAAACCATCCGCAGCGATTGGTTTATGTAAATGCATAGGGCTTGTTTTAGCATACTTTGATACAAGTTGGTACAAGCATTCTGCGTATATTGAGCGGACTGGGTTTGAGAACTTTGCTTCTATTCAGTGATAAAGCATCACACGACACTGATACTTAGACATCGGTTGTGATTAAGGCTAGTTCACACGATAGCCGCAGTTGATTACACACTGCACTCTTACGGTACATTCTTCTTCTGCATACCCGCTAGTTCAATCGCCTACCAGTCCTCACTGTCTGGGGGGGTGAAGGCCCAAAACATTGTATTGGAGCTTCTTATCACCGAGCTTCTAGCGCCAGTATTTAGAAACCGGTACGGAGTTGGAGATTTTACCACACAGTTATAGGAAAGCATTAAAAAATCTTTAATAATCCTGCTTCATTTCCAAACTTGGAGGTGCAGCGCATCATTCCCTATGTTTTTCCCGCATATACCATTCATGGTCGAGGTGGGTCTGTTTGCCCACTCAGCTGAGAATATTAGGGAAACGGACTGCTGGGTACCCTAACACCATGCCAACTGAGGATTCTACAGCATCGACTCTTCCCACCTTTGTGTTATTTTTTTTACCACAATGCACGCGTTATATTCTTTGCTAACATTTCTAATTAGGATGCTGCTTCACTGGTATATATATATTTTCCACTTCCCCCTTTACTTTCTCATAGTGCCCCCGAATATTACCGTTACCTCTGGACTGGTGCACACCGATATCGGAGCTCGTGAAAATGTCCAGGTAAGTGCAGACACCTCACGTACAATCCTCACGTTAACATTAATCGCCAGCCCATTCTGTTGATGAATCGGTGACACTGACAGAACTTGAGACGACAATGAGGTTCGCTAGTTTACCATACACAAAAATTAGTGATTGAGGTAGCCACCTGGGTTTGTACATGTAATTACACTCTCACGAATAGGGTTTTTAATGCTACATGCACACCTCGGCTTTCTTTTGCGTTATCGGGTTGCGAAATTACACCTTTTGATCAGGTCAAAATTGTCTGTGTACGTCTAGTGGTCCCCCATCGGGGACAACCTTCCATGCACGTGCTCGACAGTCCATACGCGGCAATCTCGGAGCAGTTTTGACCAGCCAACTGATGTGAAATGACGATGGTTGGATGCACTTTGTGATTAAAACGATCATTGCACGTCCTTTATGAAACGGTTTTCGTCAGGAACTACAGTGCTTGCCAAGGAAACTACCAGTTCTTTTGCACAACTAGATTTTCGGTAAGGAAGATTGGAAGATTATGGGAGAACCGCACACTGTACCAGTGATCAACTTGGAAACTATCCTGACTCTAGAATGTGTTTATTGGGCAAGGATATCGCTGCACGATTTTGAAATTGAGCAGGTACCTGTTCTAGCGACGTGTCATCGCGCAACAGCTAGATTCGGTTACTTCGTGGTTGTGGCATGATATTGTGTTTAGATAGATCACTTGCTCTTTATTGTCTTGTCCATCATTCACTCTTTATCTATTTCTTCACTAAGCAGCTAACTGTTGTTGTACAGTAGCTAAGTGGCAGTACAAAGTAATGTTTTACCGTAAAGAGGACAATGATGGTGTTGCTTAGGCAAGTTTACTAACTCCCTTCATCATCTTTGTTTATGATGGGCATAAAAGTGAAACGCATGGCAATAGCCGTTGGATAGTTAGGGTGGAAAATGCAAGCTGAAAAGTGACACTAAGAGAACGCACTACATACATGATTCACTAAGGGGTTTGCATAAGCACACGTGCGCGTATTCTTGCCTGGAGTTTAAATGGATTATGACACCTTCCACTATTTGTTCTGCACTAAATCCAACCGCTGATGGTCATGGACTATATCACGTAGTGTAAATATGGCAGGGTATCATCGAAGGGTTTTTGGATGGGGATAAGGTGGGGGTATTAATTACAGGCATTGGGAGGGCGTTCTAGGACGCTGCCCGATGCTGAGCGACCCACACACGTATGCAGCCACTACTAAAACTCAGCCTGAACACCAACCTCAGAAGCAATTGTCTGAAACTGAGTCGATAGCACAGGCGCCTTGATTGTCAACGAAATTACTTCTCTCTCCGGGTTTGCCAACCTTGGAACGCTGTTCCAAACTCATTTATATATGCTCCTACATTAGCTGTTTTCAAAAAGCGACTGGATATCGAATTGAACGCCCTACACTTTGTTACTTGAACGGGTATTCTGGATTTATTCTGGCTAACTAGCCACTTTGGAATTATGACTCACAGAGAAGTAGGTAAATTTGTGCATAGCGAAGCAAGCTGCTTTTACTTTCTATGAGTACTAATCACTACAACTTTTTGTTTGGTTTTGCCTGTACTATCTCACGCCCATAACAATCCCTCATAACACAATCACTCTATCGCTTTGCCCATCCCTTTTTTATTTAGTCTACTTATATAATAATTATATTTCAATTTCGTCTATTACCAACCTACGAGATATTAAGCCTGTTCTTTTCTACCCGTTAGAAACCATTGTTCCATTGCTACGTTAATATGCGCGTGGTCAGTCTCCATGTCTTCCTAATGTTTTCACCTCGAACTATCGGGAAAAGCACATCGAAAAGAGGAACGCAGTAAAACGTTTATCACCTTCGCGGTGGTCACAATGATTATAACCATTGTTGGTTTCCAATCTGTTTTCTCTGAGAAGTTTGGGACAAAAATGTAATGAAATTGTGAGTACCAACTTCTAAGGTGAACGCACCTTCAGTCTTCCCTAGATATAGTCGCGCTTCCCTGAGTGGCTGTTCGTTTTCAGCGCTCATTGTGGTGCAAACGCCAAAGGTACATGTGACAGCTTTTCAGCTGCAACTGCGCACGGCTCTATGGAAAAAGTGGACTTTCCTGAGCGAGCTGTGTGGTGTTTAGCGTTGGCTATGAAACCTTCTTGGGTGCGGCAGACAGCCGCTTGATCATAGTTCACGTAACCTACTGTAGTACGCCTTGCCTTCCTACGGGTTTTGTAATAGAAGTTCGTAAGCAAAAATTAACGTCCTTTGCAGACATCGGCTTGGTAGTTCCCTTTTAAAAAGCACAATGTCATTACAACAGTGAATCTAAAATCTATTCGGTTAACCTCGTCCATGAATACTTACGCAGGTTAGATGAATGGTGGAAGAACGTTTTATTTTTAAGAGCTAATCTTCCCCCTCTGGTGTCCAATCATGCGTATAAACTACTCGCTACCGATGAACTGTCTTTTATTGGCGCACGACGTCCACCTGGTAAAGTCTCCAGTTTTTGCCACGGAGATAGTTTTCCAGAAACAACCATAATGTTTGTTACAACGAACACATAAATCAACGTTGCCATGGAGTAAAACGTTGTTGCGACTATGTTGAACAAATCTGAAGACGATCTTGTGACATTTCAACAGCATTTCAAGCTTATTTCTCGTCCCACCTGCTTAGCCAAGTAGGTTGGCCAGTTAGAACGGGGTGTGCATACTTGTTTGCGCAACTGGGCTTTTCATCAGTTCAGGTTAGATCTCTCGTAATCAAGGACTGCACACGTTGCTTGACATTTAACAATGCGACTGTCTCAAAAAACCAGCTTTCTTTTGCTCAGCTTTATTTTATTTAAGTCACTTTCAGGTGTTTGTAATACTATGGTTTGTTTCACAACTTCGCTCTTTTGATCGTTAAATATTTAAAGTGTAAATGTCAAAAGTAAGTGGAAAGGTATCTATGCGTCCGATAAGTAACTCATAGCGAACAGAATTTTACCGTCCCGTTGCATGATTCACAATCTGGTCAGCCAACTAAACAATGTTACTGCTCTGGAACCAAAGGCTCCTCAATGCAACGCATACATAGCCTTGTGTCCTATCTAACTGATCTGCAGACAATTTAAAGAGGGTTCCATGCCTGTGAGTTCATATCCAGTGGGCACATGTTAAACACAACAAATCACGCCTTAGCAGCATACATGCCACCTAGACTGGTAGCGGCTTGAAAAATAAGTTGTGGCTCCAAGGGGGCAGCCATATCCTCAGTACATTCTTAACATGCATGACAATGGAGAATGTGCCGCGCTATATCGCAGTTAGAAATCAGTCATAGCAGTCCATTGCCGTTACTCATAGATCGGTGGCATAAGTCGCTGATTCGTAAGACTAACGTTATGCGTTCGGATTTGGCAGGATCCGGAGGATTCGCGCAACTGACGAGTTCCAGTAGGACTAAACGGCCGTTTAGCGCTTTGCTGAGGGTGCGGTTTCTGTCTGGCTGAGTCCAGCTTCGAGGAGTCATTACCAAGAACTTAAAAGTTGTTTGCAAGTTACTAATTGAATCCATCACGTCTAGACTCAGTCAGGAAGCCAACGCAGGTATAGGAAAGTAATGGACGACCAAATTTTCCTTCTAAGACCCTTCAGCAGCGTGCATTCCATCTGACTACGGTCAGATGGGATACACGCTGCTGACAATTCCTGAAACGATGGAACGGCCGTACAATGCTTTCCAGATGTATGATGGCCAATTGCTTGCGTATAAGTGGATGGATTTCAACTTGTACCACCTAAATCCACTTACCGCTACCTTGTGAGGTGGAAACTAACGTGAACCTAGAAGGTACTTCTCGATTGTGTCGTAAAGTTACCGAGAAGATCTGAAGTACTCTACTCGTGCACACACCTCATTTGGAGTATATACTGGAAGCTAATTTATGGGTAATTCTTTAGTTTGAACATATTGCCAAACCATCATTACTGTTTGAAAACCATCCTAAGGATTGTGTGTTTCCAGTCCTGCTATATATGTGCATGTGTGTGTTTGAATATTGAGTCTGTTTAGTTCAGCTCGTGGGTTTGCTATATTGTCCTAATGCTTTTTCATCTTAACGTCTACCTCAACTATCTTCAATAAACTTGCACACGTCGCTTAAGCTAATTATACTTAACTTCGATAACATTTTCGCGGGTATGGCATTTTCTTAAAAGATATTTTCTGACGTTTTGAACTTATCGCGGATTTGTTCGTAACCAATTTATTTTATACGCTCATTTAGTGAAGAGTTACGTCACCGTATCTGTACGCATTATCCGATTTATTTTATTTCATCTTGTCGTTTCAGGTGTTTGGCTGTTGCTTGATATCCCCGGTGTGACTGTGCTTGATGTGCATGTTGACAAGGTGCTTACCTGTCTATTACCCACTACCTTGTCCATACTGGTTCCAGGAGACAGTTGCTCGTTGCTGGAGGGGGCGGGTGCACGGTCTTTGTGGCCCTGCTAGGCTCCACATGCACTCAATGTGGAGCGGACTCCGGTCCAGCCACCGGCTTGTGTGCGCTTGATTCCCCAAATACAGCGTGCTTCTGTTTGCCTGTGAAGGAGTGTGGACCGACTCCGTTGATGAAACGTGGCTCGCATCAACATGCCTCTCGGTCTTATTCCTTCGGATTGGCACTGGATATGGGGTGTGTGGTTGGAGCTGTGGGTGGTGCAGCGCAAGCCACCCATGGTCCCGCTGCAGACGCAGGCGTCCTGTGGCTTGCCACAGTGACAGGCAAATCCAAAACCGGAGGCCATCAGCCATATATATATATATATATATATATATATATATATGCGCATTGCCTGGCCCACCTCTGATACAAATATTACAACGCCAATTGAGAACAATTCTAAGTAACGCTGCGGCTTACGATCACCTCAACCATAGCTAACAAGCCATGAATTGCGAAATCAGATCACCGATCTTATACATCACTCTTTGCATAGGTTGCCCAGCCAGCTCGTCGTTTGTAGCGAAGTGTCAAGCACCGGAGCTGACACCATTCACTTTTAGCTGGACGCCAATTGTGTTTTTGAGTGTTAGGTCGATGCGGATTAGACATATATTTTTGGGTCAATTCTTAGTTGCCTGCCTTGGTTTTGCTATCCTTTGTTTTCTGGTACTTGTTTAAACACATTCTTTACTTTGATTGGCTGGCTTACGTCGTTCGAAATGGATGTCATCTCAGGGTCTAGTTCCGCTAATGCCGTTTTCTCGTTCTCGCCTGACTAGTTTTTCCTCTCGGTACTTCTCATTCGCCCGTATTATTCTTTTCTTCCTATGATGTTGGTTGGCTCCACCATTTTCAGTAGCTTTGCTTCACCAACGCTTGTAACCTATGTAAGGAAGCAGTGTTCTCATGCATACGACTTGCTCCCGGCTAATCTACGTGTTCTTTTTGCGGTCTTGGGGGTGTGAACAGTGGACGGCGACATAACACTGAGTTTTAATCGGGTTTGCAGTTATAAGAGATGCCTTAGGAGCGATCCCATCAAGTGGCCCCTAAGATACTTAAGAGTGACTGTAGCACATGAGAGTACCAGCTAATATTTTATTCGTAGGAGGCTTGAAGTACAATCCATTCGGGTGTAGGTAGAAGCGAAGAATCGCCATTCAAAGTGTCCATAAGGCCCACTGTTTCGCCGACTACACGTTAGAACCTCCGCTTAATGCTTAATGCACAATAGTGGACTTTTGAGGAGAGCCATCCTTAGTTATTATCACAATCAGACCGATCTTAGTAGCTGTAGAAAATTACAATTGGTTATACTCATCCATCTTACCAAAAGAGAGATTTCTATGACAATATCTGGGCTGCATCCACCGGTCATTTAATAACAGAAGTTAGAGACCGATCACTGTTTTGCACACAACTTTACAATTTTACTGCAGTTAAAATATGTATGGTGGATGGCCTCTGTCTTGACGGAGCCACAGCCACGTTGGATGTTAGATTAATATGTTTGCGTCTAAAGCAACGATGACTATGCTATGGACTGTTCTGCCTTGATTACGATGCTGTCTTGAGCAGTCTCTTTTTTATGTGTGCTATGCTTGTGGTAATCACTGGAGGGAAATTGGATTAACTCTTAATCATTCAGTGATTTCACTACGCTGACGAATGTTCAACTTTTAGCCATCTCGGTTCTACGGTGTCATGCCTCATGCAAGCCCTGTCCACTACCACTTCCAACTTCGTGTTGTTTTTGCAGACTGAATGTAATAACGCATGGGGAACCATGCTTAAAACAACAATGTGATGGGTGGGAAGAGATGGCTGCGCTGCTACTATGAGTTCTTTTACTTACTCCTAAATAAAGTTCCCGTGCACGTGATATTAACACGACTTCTGTTAATAATTGTAATTCGACACCCGATCACGGAACATTCTCGGTTCCTGTAGTGCAACTGGGACAATAACGTTGACGTTCCTCTGTAACAGACAAAACATACATATCCAATCAACACAATGTACTTTCGATAAGCCAGGGGTCTCCGGAACCACACAACATATAACTAAGGAGCCACCAGCTCATTCCGGCCACACTCAATACAGCCGTTATGAGTGCCGCCGGAATTTTCTCCTCCGAATTTGTCAGTCGTGGAACGGCCTTCTGCCTTATATCATTTCCGTGCCCATGTGATCTGATACACAACGATGATACATCACACCATCTGCATCACGTGACATGCCCCCGTCCATCGGGTGACGATGGCGCAAACAATGACTACTCAACATCCCTCTCAAGGAATCGGAGTAGACCTATTTACATGTGCGTTAGCGTGGATATTATCATGAGTATATGGATGCGCAGTGTACTCGTTGGAAAATTCTTATTATTTGAACTTACGTGTTTCACACAGACAATCTTACGCGACTTGGTAAGCCTTAGCCCTTTTACCCGTATTAATTGTTCCAGTGCCTTAGGCTGATGTATTTTTACAAATCTTCCTTCAAATCTGTTCGGGTTCTAAAGCATATAAGCTAATTATTTGCAGAATAAGGTGTGTAAGGATTATGACACGGAAATAGAATTCCACACTGACGTCCATATTTAGATCCACCATGAAACCCCGTACTGTCACGTCTAGCGCAGTGTAGGCAGCTCTTTTCACCTAAACCAAGGTAGACGGTGAATGTGTGGTGCATTACTAAGGAGTATAGTATGGTGAAACGAACAGACGCGATGAACTCAGCGGATAATGGATCACCGCGGACGACGGGCGCGTAGTGCACAATTCAATTAGCCTGAAAATAGATGACGCTGGAGCGTTGAACCTATGCCGCACCGTCACGGCAAACTGAGTTGGGAGCACATACCGCAGTGTGGATTCAAATGGCACTACGAATGAAGTGCGCAAATAAGTCCGACTGTTCTGTTAGAAATGTTATGCCAGATATACGTTCGTTCTCCAATACACAACTAGTTCACACCGCGCCACCTTTTCCACATTTGGTGCCGTGACCTGCTGGAGGCGGATGATGAAGATCCCGTGGCCGGAGCCATTTGAGGATGTAGATGTACGAAAATTTCTGGAGGACTACGTAGCGGTCGGGGTGAAACATTAGCGGGCGAAGTTGGTTTCGCTTTGGAGCCTACTCAAGGGACGAAGGAAGGCGATCCTGGAAACGGTAAGAGGAGGCCCAATTGGCTTCGATGGGCCGCTGCGAAAGAGGCACTGGCCGCGAGGTTCGACAGTCTAGCAGAAAACCAGGATACGATGCGCCGATTCAAAGCGTCTTGGGCTAGGAGCGGATCCTGTCTTGTTTGCGGTTCATCTCGGCGGCTTGTTGGATCGGGCGCTGCCAGATTTGAATGACGTGGCAAGACAGCAACTGTTAGTGGAGCAGTTTCTGGACGGTCTACCTCCAACGATGGCTGAGCGATTGTGGATTGTGAACGCCACCCAGAGAACGAACGTGGTAGAACTTGCTCGAGTGGCAAGTGAGTTGGTACAGGCGCCAGCGGTAGCATTGAAAACCGAAAGACTGCGTGTGATTGAACAGGCTAAAAAAGAAGTTGGGATATATTACCCAAGACATCGGAGCACTTCGAAGTACCCGCCAGAGAACGCGGCAAAGTGGGCGATGCTTCTTTTGTGGGAAACTAGGACACTGAAAACGGCAGTTCCCTTCAAGGCGCGCTGCACTCTTGGTACTAAATAAAAGCCACAAACAGTATTATTCTCGTGTTGGAGAGTGCACACTTGGGTCCCTGAACAAAGGTGGGATTGAAGCGATGGTAGAGGTGAATGAGGAAACAGAGGTGTTTAATTGCTACAAAAGCCGCAGTCTCCCTGATCACACACACATCGAGAAGGAGTGAAAACCCAATCGTGTTCCATGGTGGTGAAGGCGGTCGGTGACTAAGATATAATATAAATGGTATGGCAGAGCACGTGGTTGCTATCGGGAGTCAAATTCAACCATCTCTTCCTCCTGTCGCCGGACGTGAAACAGACCGTTCTGTGGCAGACTTTCTCCAAGCTAATAAGCTCATCGTCGACCTGAAACGAGGAAAGCTGATGAGAAAATACGGGTCTACACTCCTTGCTGGTAGAGCAAGATCCATACGGGCGCGCTCAGCCGTTGCCGTTTTACACACTAGTACGGCACTGTAATCGCTTGTCGAGAAAAACAAACTCTGCTTCACAGACACAGTTTGTCTTTCACAGCAGCAGTATCAGCCCTATGGAACCAGAAGAATGCCAATCCACCAGGAGGCCGAGATCTAAAGGCAGGTTCAGGAAATGTTGGGTGCGGGTGTAATCGAGCAGGCTCACAGCCCGTATAACTCCGCAGTCGTTTTGGTGAAGAAGGCCAAGGAAAAATACCGCTTTTGCGTGGACTTCAGAACGCAGAACGAAATCTCGCTGAGTCGTTCTGTCTCGGTGCCATCAATCGCAGACGTCTTCGACAAACTTCATAATCCAAAGCTCTCCACGACACTGCTTTTGAGGTCTGGCTACTGGCAGTTGGCGATTAAACATGAGGACCAGGTGAAGACCGCGTTTACAGTTGGCAAGAAGCAGTACCAATTTAAAAGGATACCGTCTGTATTATCTGTTGCCCGGTTCACTTTCCGGCGTTTAATGCTCCGCCTGCCGGATGGATTAGAGACTGTGGCTGTGTATTGAGACGACATGGTGATATACACTGAATCGGAAGTGGAACACTGTCATTTGGAAGCAATGTTGCAAGGAATTCAACAGTCGGGATTACGGGTACAAGGTCCTAAATCTAAAAGTCGGAAAACTTCGTGACACTGCTCCTTCACAAGTTGGGTCAGAATGAGCTGAAGCCGCTGCCGGAGAAAATATTTACAATTCGAGGCACCCCAGTTACGACCTCGAAGCGCAGTCTTAGGGCATTTTTGGGTCGCGTCGGATACTACAGTAAATTCGTCAGGAATTTTAATCATTTGGCGTCTCCTTTGTACGACCTGTTAGGAGAGGGGATGAAATTCACGTGGGCGCCAGAATCTCAGCAAGTGTCTCACGACATTCAGAAAGAAATGGGAAGACAGGCTCTTACGTTGAAATTGCCGATGGCCGGAGAAACATTCACGGTGATCACAGACGCAAGTGACGTCGGAATTGGTGCGGTATTGAAGCAAAGGCAGAGGACGATTGGATACGCTAGCAGAATTTTAACGCCATCGGGATGCAAGTAGTTAACAGTAGAGAATAAGTGTCTGGCAATTGTTTGGGCGCTGGACAAGTGGTGCGCATACTTACTGACTCAACGTTTTCCTGTCGAAACAGATCACCAACCGTTGGCATGGAGTAGGTCCTCCAATTACCCCAGAGGCAAATTGACTAGGTGGCTGCTGCGCTTACAAGCATACGAATTCACGATAAGCCACATATCAGGGAGGGACAAAGGAAAGGCAGATCTTTTTATCGCGCCTGACGAGTGATGACAATGTGCCGAACGTTGCCTTCGGTGTCAGTGGTTTGGTGCTGGAGCAGGATCCGCGGAGGTTGGCAGCTGAGCAACGAAAGGATAGGATCGTGAACAGGCGGATAACAGCACGAATAATGAATCAAGCTGTGACAACCAAAAGCCAAGGCCAGCAATTCGGACCGTCCGCGCTGAACCTGGAAAACCTGCAAGTCAACGAAACCGGAATTCTGATGTGGACACAAGGGTGAGGCGCTACCCCGATGCCGGTGATCCCACCGAAATCGAGGAAAATTTAGTGGTCTCTTGTCACGTGATGGCCTATATCGGATGCACCAAAACATACGATTTGCTTAGACAGCGAGCTTACTGGCCGGGTATGAAAAAACCTCGATACAAACGTGCTGTTGTGTCAGTAATGTCAGCTCTTGAAAGGAGACAAACGAAGAATTTCACAACCTATGCTCGCAATTTCCGTATCTGAGACTGATGAGTTGTGGCCAGTCGACGTGATGCGGCCGTTCACGATAACGGGACGGGGCAATCAATACATATTCGTGATGACTGAACTGCCAGCTGTGGCCAGCTGTGTTGTGCGGCTAGCTTCAGCTAGTGTCCGCCTAGTTTTGGGTTTTGGCTAACCTCCAGGAGGCGGGAGGCAAATGTGACTAGCATGTGTAAAATCTGCTAGGTCAGGATGATAAATTCCGTCGTACACTCATAGGGCTTTCTGTCGCAGCTGGAATGGTAGACGGAGTACACCCTTCATTTTTAGTTGCCTTAAGCTGTACCGTCTCGAGTACAGCGAGATCATGTTTCTGCCAGGGTTGCTAGCCTGGATTGCGCACTCTACAAGGGACTTCAAGTACGTGTTGTTGACTTGTGAGAAGATGGGAAGATCGAACCGCCCGAACGTCCTCCATAAGCGACCAACGTGTTGGTCCCCGGTTTTGACACTCCTACAGCTTGCTTCGAACAGCCAAAGTCATCCTGAAGCATTGCACCAAGATCGCGCTCCTGTGAAGCGGTCTGTAAGATGTAGTCTCCCAGCACTTATGTACAACTTAGTTGATGACGCAGATGACTCTTGTCCACGTTAAACTGGTGCAGATTCATCTTTCACCATTCACATTCACTGTCCAGGTTTCGTCGCAGCAAATCATGATCTGCTCGATTAAAGATTGCCCGTTACATCTTGCTATCATCAACAAAAGTCAAAAAGTTCGACTCGACGGCACACGTGATATGATATGGTATGATACGGACAAAAAAGCCAAGGCTTAACAAGTCCCGTGGATTGGTTTGTGGGAATAATACTTCAACAAAGCTGCACAAATGTGAAAGAAGCTGCATCTTTGGACTCACCATATTATCCATGTTAACACATAAGTATGTTTGTCTACCCCGATTTCGTGAGGTTGGTGAGCACAATGTTTACCTGCACTATGTCGTCACCCAATGAGTAGAAATCAGATCAAGTGATATAAATGGTGTAAAGCATCGTCGAGTCGTTTTTTTATTGGGTAGTGTGGGCGCGGAAATGACAAAAGTCGAAATAGCGTTCCACGGTTGACAAACTCGGAGGGAAAAATTATTCCGGCGGCATTCCAGCCAACTGTATTTTGTGGCAAGTTTCAACTTATGTCCCCTCAAATCCGTGTTGCAGCTAAGCTTCAGGAGGTGGCGGCAGGCTTGACCGGGGTTTTTCAACATACGGAACGCCAGGATGAGGTCACCCCGTAGGCGGCGATATCTTTCATTGTACAGTCCCAGGGCTCTCAGTCACTTATGGTGACGTTACTAATGATCGGAAATAGGCGCGGGCCTAACACTGATTCCTATGGAACACCGCATTCCACCCTATTCGGATCAGATAATAAGATTCAGCTTGTTCATAATGGACGTGAAATGTGCATTACTATTACGGAGGCTGACAAAGCCTACTAGCTTTGCACCGGCGTTTGTACACACAGTCACAGCATGTTCCGCTTTCCGCAACAGCTGTAATCTTTGCAAATTTGTAAAATAGCTTCAGATGTGAAGTTGACAGTCAGCTAATGCCCGTTTTCATCGTGTTGCCGCTAGGGATCAACTGCTCCTTAAGGGTCGTGGGCTATGAGTCTTTCTGTATTGCAGAGCAGTAAAGAACTTACTACATTCCGATCACCTTTGAAACTCGGACACTCATGCGTGAGTTATTGGTGCTCATACGGATGGTGAACTGCCGACAACTACTACCTAAAGTCATCTTCCTAGAATGGGGCAGGGACGCGAAACTTCTATTGCACTCTATTGGATGTCGGTTGCCGAGCATGGCGATACGCTGCTGTCTGCGCACTAGCGAAGACTCCCCTGAACTAATATCTTGCAACTACTTTATTCTGTCACCGACTCGTCACCTGTTACACTAGCTAAGTCAAGTTACATTCAACTGTGGGCAACTATTCACATGATCAGTTAAACAAATTTCTACACTAGCGCTCAGAATGACAACTGCAATAACTACTAAAACGCTTCTGAGGGCGACCTTCAGATGATGAGTATAATTGGGAAGACTGATTTCTCCGTAATCCGCTTTCCACGATTTTGTTTGTTTCTGACTTCTACATTTCGCCGGGTCCATCGGCTTGTTGTACCATTTTACGGTGAAGTTAGGCACTGGAACTCTTGGTAGATAAAATATAGTTTTGGTTGCCCGCACCTCACTCGGAAGCTGTGGACGAAGTCATGGAAATCGCGTTTACAGGACACGACTTAGAAGGTGTGGAGCTACTCCCAGGAGAACGACTTCTTGATTTAGAGTATGCTGATGATATTGCCCTCATCTGTGACAGCTCACAAACGTGCCAAGCGGCACTGGACAGATTAGCACTAGCTGTCCGTCACTTCGGGCTTTGCTTCGCACCCTCGAAGTGCAGAGCGTTTCTCCAAGAGTGGTCTGGACCGCCTCCTACGCTGACCCTTGGTGGGGATCAGCTAGAAGTCATTCAAAAATTCAACTACCTGGGAAGTTGTATCAGCACCCATGGGATTGAAGATGAAATCACGAATCGTATAGCAAAAGCTCGGGGCGCTTTCGCTAACCTTCGCCACTTATGGCGGCGGCGCGACATCACTCTTGCCCTGAAGGGTAGAGTGTACAATGCAGCAGTACCTTCGATCCTATTGTACGGTTATGAAACCTAGCCGCTTAAAGCAACGGACCTGAAGAGGCTAGTTACGTTCGACCTGCGGTGCCTTCGTAATTTAGCTCACATTTGGTGGGAACACCGCGTGAGTAGCGAGCGTGCTCGACGCCTTGTTTATGACACAGGAAAAGGAAATGAACCGCTCAGCACCGTTATTTCACGCATCAGGGTCCGACGGTTAGACCACGTGTTACGCATGCCAGCCCACCGGCTTCCGCGACGTGTGTTGTTTGCGCGCCGGGGGTGTGGATGGAAGAAGAGGAGGGGTGGCCAAGCGATGGCTTGGTCCAGAGGAATGAAGACCCTCACTTCTGAACTGGCCTCGGTTGGAGCGTCTCGGCTCCCTGGTTGGGGTCCGAAAGACGATGAACACGTTTGGTTGGACACACTTGCTGATATGACTAGGAGCCGATATCAGTGGCGTTCGTGCTGTGAGTTTCTTTGCCCCACCCCATCCCTCTTAGCCTCCCCCTCCAACCACGATCTCATTACTTAGCCTTATATAATTTTGCATAATAATTTTTTTGGGTGCACAGCAGCCGGCCGGAACGATGCCCATCCGTTACCGGTAGCTCAGCCAGCTTTCACCAGTTGTTTTCTTTTTCTGTCTCCTTTTTTCTATGTATTGCGGCACAGTAGCTGAGGTGTTCCCCACCTCTAGCTAACGTGTATGCTGATGATGATGATGATGATGATGATGATGATGATGATGATGATGATGATGATGATGATGATGATGATGATGATGATGATGATGATGATGATGATGATGATGATGATGATGATGATGATGATGATGATGATGATGATGATGATGATGATGATGATGATGATGATGATGATGATGATGATGATGATGATGATGATGATGATGATGATGATGATGATGATGATGATGATGATGATGATGATGATGATGATGTGATGATGAATGAGAGATGATGAAGATGATGATGATGATGATGATGATGATGATGATGATGATGATGATGATGATGATGATGATGATGATGATGATGATGATGATGATGATGATGATGATGATGATGATGATGATGATGATGATGATGATGATGATGATGATGATGATGATGATGATGATGATGATGATGATGATGATGATGATGATGATGATGATGATGATGATGATGATGATGATGATGATGATGATGATGATGATGATGATGATGATGATGATGATGATGATGATGATGATGATGATGATGATGATGATGATGACCTCACTCGGAATTCAAAAATCTGTCATGTGATCGGGTTTAGGCAGAAAATAATTACCTCGGCCAAACACAGTTCGGATTGAAGTACAATCCGCTTCATAGAAACCCGAAATATTTGCACTTAATCTCACTCCATTGCGTTTTTCTGCAGATATACGTGACTGGATACCCTACTCCTGTGTTTCATTGCGGTGGTCTACCGTTGAACTCACCTGTCAGGGTTTCGGATGAGCCACAAGGAGGCACCTTCATGTACGAAGCCACAGTGGAACGGATCACAGAGGAGCACCTAAGCATCTTCGAATGCGAGGCCCACAATGAAGCTGGAACGGCAGTGCAGCCGATCGAATTTACCGGTGCGTAACGAAACGATTGAGATCAGTATACTCATTTTACTGCAGGACGTTCACTCTATGAGATGCTTGATTCATGTTATTTTGTATCGATACACACATATCGCTTTAGCTACCCGAACCATGTAGCTTCACGCAATAAACATTTCATAGCACGTAAAACAATACTTCGGTCGCTTGCTTTTAAAAAGACATTTAGTGTTAACTTCATAGTCAAACAACTTCGCTCATGCCCATCTCGCAGTTACCCACTTCAGGTGAGCCGGTAGGATGTCCAGTTGTGATCAAATTTGTCATACTCGCATACAGGGCAGTAGTAAAGTTTTGAAATGTTTACACCATTACTTCCATACCCCCATCATGGAGCTAAAATCTCATCCGACTGTTTTTTTATTTATTTACTCAACAGCTGCTCCCTCGGTCCCCGTAATTTTGTCACTGAATACTTCAAGATACGCGGATTACTATCTTCTTACCTGGACGGCCAACTCTAGGGCACCACTGAGAAACGTAACAGTTGAAATAGAACAGCATCCAGCAGACAATGTAAGTTCATGGTTTTAGTCCGGATTTGGTTAATTACGCGTAACACTGCTAATAATGAAGATAATTTTGGTCGGAAATCCTTATGTGAAGGATGCTCCAGTTTATGTGCTTCTAGTTTGAAAATATGAAGTTTTCCTCTCCCACACGTACGGGATTACTTATGTGCACACCGCTGCATGTGTCCAGTTTTCAGATTTTCTGGACATTCCGTCTCCCAACATACGCACTTTGACGTACCCTTTGGGACTGACCTCATTCGACGACGCACAGGCCTTTGTGGAGCTGAAAAACGACAGTTCTGCAGGCAGATGGCAGCACACCGCATGGCATCACATTGCCAATCTGACTGCGGATACGGAACACGGGATTCGTCTAAAAGTGTGCAACCGATATGCCTGCCAAATGTCGCACACTGAGGTCATGGGGTCACACCCGTTTAGCCTTGTGTTCCGGACATCCAAGTTCAACGGTGAGTGTGGACACCGCTGTCCACTGTGTGGGAAATTGAAAGCCACCATCGATCTATAGTTTCGTTGCGGATTTGCTTTACTGAACCCATATCATCCGGTTATAAGCCGTACACCTAATGTAACTACGATTCTGAGATTGCGCGTTGGCAGTATCATATAAGTCCGAATGAACTCCGTGAGTTTCTTCCGTTTAATCGTTCTCTTGTACCGAAATTGTCCACCACTGATACTGTGAACGTTTTTTAACCGGGAAGCGTTAACTTCTCTGAGGCACCTTCTGGTCGGTGTCGTATCATTATAGCACATATATCCCAGTAGAATGTAAATGCGAGTTTCGCCAGGAACGCTAATCACACTACGTAACATTCTCTCACAACCACAATGCAAGTAAAAACAGGTGTTATCTAATTTATCAAAACTACCATCAGACAATTTTATATCGGTCATGCCATGCAAGAAGCAATATGGAAATTTTGACTGCATTCACAAGTAGTACCCCATATCCACCAAAGCGATTTGCCAAGAGGAGGGATGCGTGCATCGAAAGTGTTCAATGCGACTGATCCTCCGATAGTAGAACACTTTTGAGACTACATCAAGGTTGAAAAGTATTCGGCAAATTTTCCATCATTTACTTCAGGGGTATGAATGTTCTCTCGTGCCACTCCAAAGCAGACGAAGGCACATTAAAAGTGCGATAACTACAAGTATGTGGCTAACCGTGAAAACGGTTCGAATGACCCTAGAGGGAATATAGTTTCTCAATGTTCCCACGAAGTATGCGACATAGAAGAACTGATAAACGGGATGTGTGGAGAAATGTACCTATTCCACGGAGTCGTTCGCAGGAGAAACGCTAAAAGAGGGCAGTAGATAAATTCCACAGGATAGGGGGACCTAGAGTTGATGGTGAACAGTAAAAGTTCGAGAAGCAGAAATAGGATAAATTTTGCAAAGGGCGACATGATTCTCGTTTAGCCACCGCTGTGGCGACACATTTGTAATACATCACGCAGTCAGTGGCAACACAGTGAAATGTTGTGACGAGTTGGCTTTTCCTGCATTCTTAGCTATGCTTCGTTGCCTACTCTGACTGACGCTGGTGTAGACAGTGAAAGAACTGGGCACAGTCGGTCACCGGTTGCGTCAACAAACTGAAAGTAGCACGTTGAAAAGACCGGAAATTCTTAGTTGTGGGCGTTGGGAATACATCGGTCGTTCATGCTGACTCAAGACTCTTTTAAGTTCAGAATCTACGCTCCCACAGTGGAGGTTGTGCATGCGATTGCACTACTCGATCTTAACTTGTTCGAGATGACGAACAAAAGGTTACCTTACATATCGAACAGCGTATTGTGGCTCAATTTTGAATGGGGCATGGCATAGAACCAGCTGAAAGTTACAGAAAACTTCGTCATTTACGTCGTCACATTCTGCGTTCTGAACAGCTTATTAGCGATAGTCGTCACGTAACTTGTCGTGTAATTGCACACGTGCTTAATCTTTCTTCGAGAACAGTAGACACAGCGCTTTAAAACCATTCATTGTTCCGAACACTAAATGTCATGGGGGTTCCAGAAAGGTTTTGCGCGGGAATCTGGAAGACCAGTATCTTCCGGATTGCAAAGTCACGTCTTCCCTCCGAGTGGTTTCCACCTATTTGGATACCTAAACTGCCTCATGAGCGGTCGACATTTCCACGATGTTGATGAAATTAATTTGGTTGTCCTAAACGAGTTCAAGCCTACTGACAAGCATTTTTCCGACGCGCTGTGGCAAGTGTATAACTGTAGAATGAGGATATGTTGAGAAATAAATGCAGTATCCACTTCTGTACTACGTAAATTTCTTTCTTATTAAAGTCCCGGAATACCACTCCAGGAAGCTTAGGGCGTTGAAGACGTTTAAATAGCTGTCACAAGTGGGGAGTGTGTTTGCCCGGGCCATTTATTAAAGATGGGCACTTTCCACTACGTGACTCTCAGACTTCTCGCCTCATTCTCATTCTGTTGGCTACCTTTCACCGCGTGTTTTCGCTATTACTTTTGTACAATCAACTGGTCTCTTGTAGTCTTCTGTCTCTTTATAGATTTGCGTCTTAGCCACCTAGAACTAAAATTATCGCCATAGATTATTTTATGCATTAAATGGAACGCTTGTAAGCGTCCTGTCATAGTTGGTCATGTTAACCATTGAGACTACTCTAAAAACCAACAACGTATGCAATCCCTTACCGAGATTCTGCTACAAACCTTTATCGTTTATTCAGTTTTATTTTTATTTATCGCCATCTTTTACTGAGAGTAAACTTGACTGTGATAGTTGACTAACGCCAGGATTCTGGTCGACCTTTCAAGAGGGCCACGGATAACAAAGCTTCAGTTTATATCGCATCCAAATCGTGCGCATTCTTAACAAGTGACTAGCTCTAAAGCCACCTCGTGCTTGGTGCTCACAGAGCAGCATGCTCCCTGATATGACGTGAACTAGCTTACCTTACGTGGGGATGGAACGCACAGGCATGTATCAGTAGACTTTTCACTAGTATCCGCGGAGTATTCATCGGTGACCATCGTTGCTTTCAACACATCACGTAAACCGTGGAAGATAGATTTGCCTGCCTGATCTCAGCTGCTACACATCCACGCCAGTCGCTTCCACTAATTGTTTAGTCGTGCGGTTACGAGGTCATCCATGAACTGGAAATGGTATTAAGGTGCCCAGTTGATAGTGAACGAAAACTTCTATTTACGGGGGTCTGTTTAAATCGGACAGTGTCCCGCTGCGCTAACTTGACATTCAGTAACAATTATTCTTATTCACTATTCTGCATGGTAATCTGTTAGACCCTATTGCGTTTAACGTGTTACACCGTAAGCATGGCACTATGAAGTATACCTTGATCAATGTTTGCATCTTAATGTTTCCCTCGGTTTAGGTTCCAACAATGTCGACCCGTTGATCTTATTAAAATCGCCATTGGAAACGGCACGCGCACGTGAGTTTTCCGCACCTGCTGGTTACACTATTGTTCCGGTTAGACTATCTTCATTGTCTTACCAACTAGTTATGTTGCCCAGCTTCTCAGTCTAATAGTACACAAATAGCACATCGTCTACAGCTGCCCCTATGTGTAATCATGCCTTCGACGTATCTTAACATACCTGGATTGACTTGTCCCACTTCCCCCAATTTAATTGCACTTATGCACAGAGTTTTTACCCAAAAGGGCTTAAACTCTATCTATAGAAATACGAGGGTATCAGTTGCCAACTTTTGCTCAAATGCACGTATGGCGTATAAAACTGCGGTAGGACCGGGGCCAGTAGCTGCCCACTTCGCGCCTGTGAAGTATTGCTCACATCTGATGGAAACACCGGGTGGTCAATGCTGAGGTCCGTCAGTTGGTTTTTGACAAAAAGCCTCCTGGTGCCACACTCTAGTGTTTGCTGAATTTGAACCGCTCACATTGGCGACCCCAAGGGCCTTCGTATGCCCGTTCACTGCCTTACTCGACCAACATCATACGCCGTGGCTGCACCAAGTTAGATGAAACCGTGAGGTGGCCAGTCCATGACGTGGCATAGAAGCTTGAAGGAATTGTTTGAGAGACTTAGTCAGGTAGTCTACGTGGATGGGAGCACCAATTGGAGACTCCATCTGAAATGTTAAAGTCTCGCATTCAGTGGAGATACAGCATTCGGTTTCTTGAATCTTCCTTCAGTTCATTTTCTTTGTATTCCGATTGCTTTCGAACTTCTCACTGCTGCGGTTAATTGTTATCCTGGCGATACGAGTTGTGACAACTCGATCCACCGCAATTTGGTTGCAGGATCATGGTCGCCTAATGGGTTCGAGCTGGCGAAATTGCACGAATAAACAACACCGAATATTTCATGGCATAACGCCTGAAATTTTATAGCCAATAAGCTGACACATTAAAAAAGAGAGGGCAAAATGACTTTTTGCTAATTCCGCTGCTCAAATCCATCTTTTTGAACGAAATACGCCACTTTGAAGCTTTTAAAACTATGCTGACGACTTGGTGAGCTTTCAGTTACTTGGCAATTCTTTTCTACAAACCTCAGACCCAGGGGTTTGGGATTGTAGAACACGGGACTGTACATCGGAAAGAGACTACTGAATCAATGAGTGCACGTGGCTACTCCCTCCAGGTCTATAGACAGAAAAAAACTGTGAAAATCACAGCAAAAATGCAGAATGCGAGCAATCTAGATCGGATAAATTTCCATCTTCTGTTGATCTAACTGATCCCGACTGCCCAATCATCCTTATGAACACATCCCTGTACGTCCTGCTCAACAGGTTGTAAGTTTCTTGGTCGGTAACAGGACGGGCATCCAGCATGATTATAAGAGGCGAAGGGCGAGTCGGTTATAGGTTTTAGGAATGTTGGCTTATTACAACTGAATGCGTCAGCGTTGAGCAAGTGGTTGCGAACTTGCGTTCAATGAAAGGATGCAGGATTGATGGTATCTACAAAAATGCGAAAATTTAGCGGAAAGTCTTACTTAAACAACAAAGTTATTGATATTTTCTTGTGAACTAAAACCCTCCCTCGAATGTGTACAAGATACGCATCTATCCACAACGTCACTGGAAACACTGCATCCATCCGTACACACGCTTCGAAGACGACGGGAGCTGCGACCGAGTTCTTTCTCTCCTCGCTCGGGGCTTGTACTTAAATGTTTGCACTTCTACTGATTGCACCCACTGACATGGACACACGCACACAACACTGCAGGTGTTTCCCGAATTTTCCACTACTTCTGAACGGTGTCAAATCAGCCTACTGGCATACTGGCACTGATTCGGGTATATCACAATTCCTTTATATGGGAGCAACACAGCGGAGATCCTGGGAGGAAACAGTGTCAACTGTCCGTCTTTAGAGCCTATGAGTGCTGAATAACCTCCACACAAGACTGGTTAGCATCGTCTGAAAGTGTACAACTCACGATGCAACTGGAAAAATGTATCAAATCATGGACAATAGGCAGCACTTTGTCACATGTTTGCCACAAGTCTGTTTGACAAGTCCATTAGGATGACCGGATTGAGAAGGCACTAAGCCAAAAGTAAAAGTGGGAAGAAAGAGGAGGATTTTCGGGTTTTAGATGCCTTACTAAGTTGTCCACATGAACACAGATGCAGTTCTCTCTACCACTACGTTACGGAAAGGGGTGATGAGCACACCGTTTGATTCGCGCTATTTCGTCTATTTCACGTTTAGGCAAGAAAACTTCTTAGGAGCGTAGGCGTAGAACTAATGGAAGGTTGCTCCGTGTTAGGGATACTCGAAGCGAAGATCAGTTTCATCTGCTGTCGATTCGGTTGTAATGCGTGGCCAATTCGAGCTATTTGTCTCACAAGTTAGCATCGTGGTTGAGTTGCAACGGATCGTGACAAACGTATTGGGTACATCTTAAGTAGATCAGCTCGCAGACCTCGATGATCACCGCTTTCCAACCCACTCGGTCGCAGAATCGTGGTTTACGGCCCACTCATTAGGACCTCTCAGTTTATTGGAAGACTGGACGTGGCACAGACAAGGAGACTGTGGAAATCAAAATCGACCCGATTGCAAAGTCAACTGCCAAACAGTTGCTTCTTGGTCTAGATAGCTATGATTGCGTTTTACTATGAGTGTTCTCTAAACTAACTGAAACTGCGGTAAGGAGTTGTTTATACAGAAGCCCGATATGTTAGTCTTTTTTGTGCAAAGAAAACTGACTGCGCGATTCACTTTAGGTGATTTATCATGGGCCGAGAGTGGCGGTTGCCAGAGTCGGCGTTCTCGACCATCCGAAAAGCAATTCTTTGTACTGGCGACATGTGATGCGCAGCAATTTAATTAACGGCAATGCAGTGGCTATATATGCGTGCCGATTCATCTTATCAATGTGCGCTACAGTCAGAGCTACCTTTTTGATAAGACGCGTCTTTGTTCAAATGTTACTCTCAACATGACCAGATATGACATGTTACGTTCGGTCAGTGGTATTTATCTTTCATGGTTGTTCCAAGATACAGGTCATCTATAAAGGCGCTAACCCAGATGGAATACGATCCGTCCCTTTGTTGACACGGTTTCTCGGTATCACGACAAATTGCATTACTATTATTATTATACTCCGTTGATGATTCCTAGCGTCAAAACATTCGCCCTCTTGCTCGACTGCGGGCATGTGCTGTGCTACCTTTCCCACCGTCGGTAAAGAACCACATCTGATTGCGCCGGATATTGAAGCTTGTTCCACTTATTATAATTTTGGCAAATTCAATCAACGTACATTTTGGTCATTATCCGTAGTAAGTAACAGAGTGTCTATCAAATGCCCTGATCAACCATTTTTCGGGCTTCTCTGAAGCTATTAAGTTGAGTCTGTAAAAATTGCAATTTATTCCCTATATCCTCCATTCTCAATTTTGTTTTCCCTCTACTTTCAGTAGCTGAAGGGAGCAACGCCAAATTCCCCTTCCAGGAAAATGCAGCTGCGTGCTCCGAAGTCGCGAGACTTGGTATACCGCTGTTCTTCTACTGGAATACGCTACATCTGTTTTAGTTCGCAGATCCTCACAAAAGTGTTGTGTTAAACCCCACTATCCAATTCCACCGAAAATCGCCTATCAACACCCGATTACCTGTCTGCCCCCCCCCCCGAATTCGTGGATTGTTTCTTCCAATAACTCACAGTTTCATGTCGCTACCTCGTTCATTCCGTTGTATGCTAGAGTCATGCTCAAGCGTCTTATTCCCAGCGTTTTGTTCTTCCTCTATCGTCTGCTTTCATTCCATAGTTTATTCGCAGCACCCAAGCCAAGCAGCTGCTATCCCTTGACAAATACGGTTGAATGTGAACCGGTGAATCCTCCACTCCTCCCTCCCCACAATGTGTCCTTCTCTCCATGGCTCCAGATCTTTCCTGTGGAGCGTGGACTTTTATCTCTTTCGTCTTCGTCCACGCGTTCCTCGTTTCTTCGTTATGTGGATGTGCGATGTGTCTATGAAGATGCCAGGGAACATTTTAGTTGAACTGTTCATTCCAATTATGCATTTTTGTTATGGTACCTCGATTTCATTACAATTTGATCAGAAGCTGGTAGTCAAGTTTTTGCTACAACCTGTCCTTGATCACCTGCATCTATTGTTACACCTTTTATCTCATTCATACAACAATGAGCTTTTGGGTTATCACATTCTTTATGCTAAGCAGCAGCACGTATCTTTGGGACCGGACACACACACACACCTACCGTCTTGGGATGTTAGTTGAACGCCTGCAGTACACCCCACACACAGCTACTAACAATGTAGTGTATACCAAAACGATGCTTGAACATCAAACCAGTGGGGTACCGTTGAATCGCTCCATCCACGGCCGATGAACACTGTGTGCTTCGTGAGGCTTAGCTGACACGTGGAGACCGACTAATGTGCGCAGAAATTTCTCCGAACAGCTCCCCACACGTCTGTTTCACCAAACGCAGCGGTGAGATCCGGCTTGCATTACGATAGGAGTGAAAACCAAGGTCATCCATTGATTAGAGGGTTAGTTTAAAAACTGTCTGAAAGTATCCTCAAAAAAGCGCAAACAGGGTTTACGGGGTGGCCAGTTTAGTCGACTTTGTTGTATGAAGAACGTACACCGCCGTGTATTCGCCTTACCACTGATAGTATTCGACTGCGGGGCTACCGCACTTAAACCAGCTGATCAAGAAATCAGCTGTGTTCCTGGACTTCAAGGGTGCGTTTGATTCGGTCGATCGATGCATTCTGTTCGAAATACTTACACGGAAAGGTGTTGCCATGAAATATGTGAACACTTTACGTGCTCTATCCTAGTACACCACAGGCCGCGTCGGGGTCTACGGTGATTTGTTGGGTGCCTTCCCGACAACAAAAGGCGTACTTCAGGGTTGCCCAACTTCCCCATTTTTGTTGAAATTCTTCGTGCACTCCATCATGGAGTGTTCCCCTGCGGAGCCTCACGATGCAGACGTCAGGGTTCTGTTTGATGCAAAGCTAGTTGATCTTGATTATGTGGAGGAAAATGTCCTGCTTTTAACAATGTTTGGGCGGCGCAATCAACACTGAATAATCTCTCTAAAGTGATCTTATCATTTGACAAGCGCTTCGCACCTTCAAATTGTAGTGTTGCTGCAGCACCACCAACTATTTGATGACCCCTTGATGGCGAGCAACTTGAGGTAGTTGATCAGTTCACTTAACTTGGCAGCTGTGTTATCAACGATGGGCGCATAGCAACTAAAGTCAGTTCGCGCCTTTTAAAAGGTAGAACTCCCTTTTGAATCTGTGATCACAGGAAGTGGTTTTCCTCCGTCTAAAAGACCGTGTTTACAAGGCCATAGTGAGGGCCGTCCTACTCCATGGAAGCAAGACTTGGCCGCTCCGATCCGAGGACCTGCGGCGCTTTCAAATCTTTGATCATCGGCGTCGGGTGGCACCAGCGTGTCCTTAACCTTGATGTGCGTACACGAGTATTAGGCAGTGCTAACCAAACTAGTTTCCTAGAACAACAGATAGCACTGAATAAGTTGCGTTGGCTAGGGCACGTAGCAAGTATGCCAGATCACTGTTTACGAGGAAGTCGTTATTTTGTTTGCCGTATGTAGGGTAACGCAAAGCCCGAGGTGGGCGAAAATTCATTTCACAGCGGAATTGAACGCACTGATGACCAAACTGGGTGCCGTTTGTCTGTCTTACCTTCCAGGCCAGAGTCCACGTTACCCGCCTTATGCTTGGTTTGAGACGTTTCAGGACATGGTTAGCAGCCGACAGCAGTGGCGCGTCTGCTGTCGTCACCTAGTCGGATTGCCCGTTTAAAGTGTGCTTGGTGCTGAGTTATCTGCGGAGTAATGGCTGATTATGACGCGGGGCAATGAAAGCCGCAAGGAAGCTGTCCCGCCGATGCCGACTTATCTTTGCACGATAGCCAGCTTTTTGTAATGTTATGTTGTCTACACAAGGTGTAGACCCCTTAACTCGCAGTGTTCGTTTAGGGCATTAAGGTTTTACTCTAGGTCCGCATCTCTCCCTCTTCTTGTTCTTCCTTCCGTAGGTCACCGTGGTTGTGCGTTAGCGAAGAACTAATTCAAGTGGCTGATGTACTACTGTCAGTGATGATGGTGATGGTCAAGCAATCTGTCGACCACCATCAAGTTGTCTAGCACATCAGTGGGTCACGGAGTTTTTAATTCCCATTCACTGGCATTCCTACGAAGAACTTTGCATTAATGGGGTGTGCATCAACCACGCAGATAGAAATTGAAGAAATGGTTGGAGGAAAACACGTGGGAAATTCGATGCTAGCTAAGCTGTGTCTACTTACAGTATTTGGGAACCGTTGGATGCTAAGTGTCCAAATGGCCATTCACATTTCTCCCGTTTAATACTGTCTCCTTTCCATTCTGCACAGTCAGCGCTCAACCAGCCACGATCTAGTGCTATTCGAATGTCAAATGTCAAGAAAATGCATTAAAGAGTAAATGATACTTGTTGGATCACAGTGCCTTGATTTCGAAATCAAACCTTCAAAGGGACTCTGTGCATATGTACTTTCGGATGAGTCCCAGCATTCATGTGGCCTCAGCATACTGATATCAATGAACAAAAAGCAATGATCTATCACGGGTAAGAATGCATGTACTTGACAAGTCCCATAGGATGGTTAGAGTGGAAATTAATATTGAAGGGATCAACGAATAAGTACATCATCATTGTATGCGTCTACCGGTTTGAAATGGAAATGGGTTGTGCATACACAAAATAGTATAAACTACAGTTGTAGTTCAGTAAGTCCGTGATAAATAACAGAGGAAATGACAACACTCGAACGTGTGCTATTTCATTAGACCGATTTGATACGTTACTCCAGTTTAGATACAGCCATGCTACTCACAAGTGCACTGCTGCATGTTGGCTATAGAATTGAAAACTGCTAACTCAGGTTGTTTAGATGGCGGTTGAACTGTTCGCTGTGCTTGGCAATTTTGTTACAAGCGTTTCATCGCCAGTCGAGGTGATTTCATCAGTACGTAGTTGAGGGGCGTGCAGTAGCGTAGAGGAGCTTCGGTGAGAGACTACTCTGCGCTAATGCACGCCCCTCAACTACGTATTGATGATATCACCTAGATTGGTGACGAAACGTTTGCAACAAAATGGCCAAGCTCAGCGAACAGTACAACCGGCACTTTTGCATGTATCCTCACCGCCACTTTGCCGAGAGGGCCGTTAAGCATATGGTTTGTTTTGCGGTATTTCGTCCTCCGAGTGATACGGACTACATCAAGTAATGCAAGCTAGAAAGCATGTCCTCAAGTCGTTTTTTGAACAGAGTTAATGTATGGGCAAGCATGACGTGAGTCGGAACGGGATTATAGGCAGGGGACACACGGAGGGAGAAAACGTTTTGTTGACAATCAAGTCGGCTGTAGTGCGTAGCTAGTTTGACCTGATGGCCTCTCAGGTTGGTAGTTTGGCTCAGCTGCAACAGATTGCGACTTGGGTGTTGGGTTCGTCAGTATTAAGTGAACCATGATTAGGTCTCCTCGCTGACGTCGATATACATCACTGTACAATCTCAGGGACTGCAGTCTGAAGCAATCCTCTAACGAGTTCGGTCGCTCTACGTTGTAGAGTCTCAAGTGCATCGATTTCGAGCTTGCGCCAGGGAAGCCGCGCCTGGATTGCGTGTTTCATGTGGGGCCTCGCGTAGGCCTCAGCATCTGCGCAAACATTGTTGGCTCAAAATTTCTGAAAGCCGTCCGTATGAGTCCAAGATGTTGACTGGATCTATTCGATGCTTTTTCAGTCTGTCTCGAGCAGCCATGATCGTGCTGCACGATCATCCCGAGGTCGATTTCCTGGGAAGCACGTTGCAACTGATGGTTCCAAGTAGATATTTATGGGTAAGCTGATGGCGTATGCTTACGACTTTGCAATTCGCCACATTGAACTGGAACAGATTATCGGATGATCACATATATGGCCTGTCGAGATCGCTCTGCAATGCCATGTGATCATCCGCTGTATTGACATCATGCCAAATTTTGGCATAATCTGCAAATAGTAAGCAATTCGACTGCAGTACACCAGCAAGAGCGCTAATGAATGCTATGGATAAACGTGGCACCAGTACCGATCCTTGGGGCACGCCACACTGGACGTTTATTTGGTCGAAAATGGAGCTGGGACTCTCATCTTCATCCGCCGTTGAGTGAGGAGGTTGCCGATCCAACCGAGCGTATGGTCGCCGATTCCATGGCTTCGAAGCTTGTGCAGGAGAACGCTGCGGTCCAAACGATCATTCGCTTTGGATAAGTCCAGGTGGAGGACGTCGACTCCCACTCTGGCATCCACTAATTCTGTTCAGCTTGCTCGGGCTAACAGCAAGTTTGTAGTGCTAGACCGATTTCGGCGGAATCCGTGCTGCTGTGACACTAGGAGGTTGTTGCTCTCAAGATATCCCATGAGCGCCTCTGCAATTATACGTTCTATTATTTTGGAAAACACGGGAAAGGGAGTGGTTGGACGATAGTTCGATGGCTCCTCACAATTACCATTTTTGTAAATAGGAGTGACTAGTCCATGTTACCACATTGTGTAAACCAGTATTTCTCCGAGATAATGTTGAAAGAACCGAGCTAATGGTTCGGCAAGGTTAACGGCCACTGACTTTACTGCCTTCGCTTTGATGTGGTCCACGGCAGGTGAGCTTTGCACGCGCGATGACATTAACCTTTCCATCACATTTGCTGCTGTACACGTTACGCGGTATAACCCTGATGGCGATGGGAGCTATGTCGAAAGCGGGTGTGATGATGGTTCACTCTGGAAAGTGTGGATGAAATGTTGGCGAAGTTGGTTGGCCGCATCTTGTGTAGTTTGCGTAAGACCATCTTGCACGTAAAACTGGGATCCTCCGCTGCACTCTTCGGAGATTGTTGACATGCCTATACAGCAACATGGGATATGTATTGAGTTTCGCCGCTAAGTTTGTTCATGATGGAGTTTGTTTTCGCGGATCAACTTAACACAGTGAGTTCGTTGCGCTGTGTATTCACCCAAGGCCAGGTTACTTGGACAGACATTGTAAGAGCATCAGAATGAATCCCTTATGGCCATGTATTTTCTACTACTGCTCCTCTGGAACCAATTCATTTTCTTCGGGCGAAAGACCTTGCTTACTGACGCATTTGACACTAGCTCGCTGAATTGGGTGACAAACGACATCCAGGCGACATCGGGCGGCTGCTCAGTCAGGAAGGACCAGTGGGTTTCTTGAACGAGTTTCTGCAGGATCTCCTAATGTGTAGCGACATAGATTTCGTCGTTGTTCTCACTCATGTACTCCGAGCAACAGATGTAACGAAAGCGCAACATCGCGGACTCTCTATGGCCAAGTGGTGCATCTATGGTCACGGTGTCGACCATTAGTTCCTCTTTGGTGTCACCCGTTCGGAATCTCGTGGGAGAGGTGACACGGTTGTTCAGAGGTATAACGGCAATCATCTCTTGCAAGTCAGTCTTGAATTACTCACTGTACGATACTGGTACCTCGATTGTGTTAAAGTTGAAGTCCTCCACGAGAATGACGTGACTGTGTGATCGTGCCAAAATTCACTTTATCACAGAAGCTAGGCACTGATCCACCTCCAAGTTGGACTTTGGAGGGCGGTAAACTATTGCCAGTAAAAACACACATCACCAGGTCTTAGGTGCATGCGACATCAAGGAGAATAGGCGACTTGCGTTTCTGAGTCCTCATTGATATCAACATGCAAATCGATTGAATACTACAGGAGCACTCTGCCTCCTCTGCAAAGTCGATCGTTTCGTATGGAAGTTATGCCGGGTAGAGCAATCTCAATATCAGGTATCTCCGTGTTCCGCCATGTTTCGGTAACCATAACTAAGTCCCAAGTTGTGGAGACCTGTCGAATACGAAGTTCGGTAGCTTGCTGAGAAGACCTAGTTCATTGGTATACAAGCAGATGAGGGCATCGGTGCTTAGAATCGTGTTTGTGAATGCTGATTTACGGTGTCGGTCTATGCCGACGCTTGCGAGGTCGGTTGCCGGTCGTTTGGTTGTAGGACCGATAACACAGGCCCTAGCGCCAGTTCAGGTTGTTGTGTAGAGTTCTCAGTGTTAGCAAGCGGGTGATCATCCTGTCCTCCTTCAGCTGCTGGCCTGTCTTGGAATTGTCTCAGTTCTGAGCTACATGGTGACGGAATCGCATTGATAAGTTGCCGGTCTTGTCTATCTGTGGCCCGGAGCATTTAGAAATATTTCAGATGGCAGCATTTTACGCTTTTTGTGCCACATTCTGATCACATGTTCCACCATCAGTTCAGAGTGTAATGATACTTGCATCACTCGGGGACCGCATCCTTTAAAGTTAGGAGATAGCGGTAACTTTGCTGTCGAATTAGCGATAAGGTTTCCGAGAGGGAGTACTTCGCCAAGAAAACGCCATTCCTTCTACCAGTGTCCTTTGTTCCAAGGGAATTATATCCCTCCGGATAAACGATATGATGAGCAAGATTAAACAAACGAAAGTGCAATAGAACACTCACCCACAAATAGCGTTTATTCTTCTTCTACCAATCTGTCTTGGTGGCACCAGGCCATCACGACCAGGTAACACAGCCGGGCAGCCAAGAGGACCAACAATACAGGTGTGGCTCACCCAAGTCTAACATAACTACGGTGTGTCCGATACGTCTGGATCTATCCCCGCAATTCAGCCATGACTAGTATCTTTCAACAACGCAGCTGCGCGTATATAAGAAGCACGAGGATCTGGAACGCTTGTTCTGCTATCCAATCGGCAAGTTGTGTTGGACAGAAAATGCTCGCATGCCTATGCCTACGTTTGGAGCGGCACACATGGATTTTACTCTACCTTTTGCAGCATACCGATTGGGTAGCCGGACAATCGTTACAGATGCTGGTATTTCCTATATGAGCGCAAGTGCGTTGTTAAAAGGTACTAGTCATGGCTGAATTGCTGGGCTAGATCTAGGCATATCGGACACACGGTACAAAAACAGCAGACCATCAGTTAAGGGTAATGTGTAAAATATGGTCTTATGGCCAGTGCTACTCTAAAAATTAAACCATGGTCACTACGCACTAAAAAGGATGAAAAATGGTAGCTCTTGATCATTGGTTTTTGAGTAGTATTGCTGCTATCTGATGGAGGACTGAATGGACAAGGCGAATTCTGGATCACCCGATTTTGAAACTAAATCATTTTCTCATGAGAAGGGATTATTTATGTAATTAATTGCAACTTCATCGCAGTGGATTCCAAACCAGATAATCTTCCACATGCCCGGAAAAGCACCGGATAGCAGTTTCAGTCCGTTGGATCTCGTCAGTATTGTGCATCCATCTAGTCCATCCGAATTCGAACCCACGACCCCTATCGGCATATGGAGGAGTATCTGATTCAGTAAGTATTGTAACTAATTCTCCGTTAACTTTGTAACCTGCCAAAATGAATTGTCGGTTTGGGTAGGCGGTGTCCATCGTATGCTAATTGCCAACTCGCCTTAGTGAGCACCGGTAAAGGTTGTTGCACTCCGCTGGTAAAACCGCAGGTTGGTCGACCATTGATGTTGTAGAAAACCACGGGGAATTTGTCAGTTAATCTGGTCATGTTAGCGAGTGATCTCTTCTTATATTGTGCCCTCGGAATCGAGCACACCAGTGATTGAACATCCTATCCTATGTGGGATCCCCTCGGAATCGATGGTACGTTAATTTGTCTCTATTTTACCATTATTCAGGAAACCGTTTGACGAAGCAATAACTCACGTGGATTATGTTATAAAACACATACACACCGGGGATGACGCAACATAGCATAATACCGTGTTCAGCTATTTCCTCCACAAGTCTACGTAGGCGCATCTGCTGTTGTGTTCATATCATTAGCATGGTGATTCTGTCAAACGCGCCTCAGTCTGCTGACACGTATTCTTTTGATTTGTCCATTCCTACCTGGAACATGCTACTGGACTTGTTAAGCATTAGCTTTTTTAATTGTGATAAACCATTGCCTTATCGTTATCTGTCGAACACTACTTTGAATGTGGCTGTTAGCTGGTTATTCTGAATCACACTGGCCAACAATAGTTGTTGTATCACTGATATTGTAGTCATTTTAGGGTGCTTACATGTCATTGATTCCGAAAGTAACCTCGTTTTCTCTACATTGCTTCTACTTTTGGAGACATGATGTACCCACCAAAAGGCATAGTGTGATAAAAAGCAGGAGCACGTTTAGTCTAAGAATCATACGAAATTGTATCCTGTACCACAAATGCAGGTGCAGTAATAGCCAATGGTCTTGTATACATGATAACAGAAAGAATAATCTGCTCAGCTGCCTTATGTCTACCATAGCAGTTAATGTTGAAACAAAACGCTGTTTATATGATTTGCTGCCATGTGGTTTCTCTGGAAATTCACCTAGGACGCTCTAGCAGTATACTGCTGGACTATAGTCCCTCATCATGTGTCTGTCCAACCAGAGTTTATACCTCTTCATCCATCGCCTGAATACCCTAAAGGAACCTCTCGACTTGTTCTTCGTTAAATCACCAAAATTATCTGGGAATTCGTCTAAGTGGCTATGGAGAACATGTAATGTTGTGCTCACATTACAAGCATATTATCCACCAATTCTTCATATTTGTTTGCGCTTTGGTTACCAAGGAAGCTCTGGACAACGGAGACAAAACCATCCCAAGCAGGTGCTTTAGCACAGTTCATACATGTTTTAAAATGTCGATCCTTAATTAGTTGTCAAATATCAGAATCATCAAAGCTGCCTACTTTCAGCGTCTCCCTACTCAGTTCAGGGAATGGACTACTAGTGTACTTGAAAAGAGCATCATACTTGTCCACTGCATTGATAAATTACCTCATCAGCCCCAACTTTATATACAGGGGTGGAAGAGCAATGCTTTTTCTGTCAACCAATAGGTTCTTGATGGCTTTGCAACGCCTACATTCATGTTTCCTCTTGTAGGCCAAAGCGCATTCGTCAAGTAGCGTTTTCAGCTGTGTTGTTCTATAAGCACATGAAGCAAGGACAATACATATGTCTATTAAACGCTTCCAGTCTCTCTCGGTAGTCCGATTATCAGAATAAATTCAGCAATATGAATGCAGCAGACAAACACTTCATCTCCAGGGAAGAATGGCTGGTTTGCTTCTCTTCACCTGCGATGAGCTGTTAATTTAGTTTCTGTCATCAAGAAGTTACTTCTTTGAGCACAAATGCCAACATTTCAGATGCACGTCTTAACAAACCTAGATCTCCTAGGAGACCTTTCACTTTTGATGAAAGTGCTGAGGTATTGAGGAATTTCCTTCATGTTTACGTCCACTGCTTCACCTGTACTACAGCGAGGTTCCTTGTCACACAATTCTTAAATATCGAAAAATGTAAAGTCAGGCAATGAAGCAAACATTCGATGGAAACTTCTGCGCCATGAGTTATGGGTAACCTAGCTGATTCCAAACCAAGATACTTCCATTTCCGTTTGTTGTACCGAATGTAGCCTTTCACACTGACAGGACGAACTGTCAACCATTGTGATGGCTTGCAGGTTCTCTTGACACCGTAGGCACACTGAAACTCAAACCTACCTATACACTTACGGCGACACTCAACACAGGGCTAGCAAACCGCATGAGGAGCCAAGGACTTCCTGATCTCCGTTTTACTCCAAATTGAGCGCAATATGCTTGACTCACAAAGGAAATGAGATTTTCCTTCGTTTTACCACAATGTATTCGCCACAAATATGGCATAATACATCAAGATTGATCAAACGGCAACGTCTGCAGGGACCCAGATATCTGAGAAAAACAAGGAAAACTTTAAGTGCTTACGTATTATGATTATTAATTAACTGTTACATCGCAAAACTGCTGTCACTTTGATAAAACCGTTTTCAACTTTGAAATTATCACTACCGAAATACTACAAGTTCGAAATTAACTCGAGAACAGGAAAAAAAGTTTTGTTGTTAAGCAGTGTAATCTTACTCCACTTTTCTAACTCTCCAATATTCCTATCATAAGTGCGTAATGCCATATTATTTGCATTATCCTCAACTCTATTTTATCCTGTAGAAGCAAGTTATGGCAACAATATCTGCTATACTTATATGCTCAAAACAGTCAGTTTCATAAATGGAAGTGAACAAACTTTGTAGTGGCAAACTGTCGGATGAGTTTCAGCTTTAGAAGACGAAGTCGCAATCAAGCGCGATAATTGCCTGCTAAAAGAATTGGAGCTACAGTTTTATACTCAAGCGATGGCTTAAAGCGATAGGATTCGCTAAATAATTATTTTACAGGCAAGAATTCAAGTGAACGCGAATCCACAACTCTTTGCATTAGCCTGGTGTCAACCACGCATGATTTGTAAGATGACATTTGCCTGTCATGTATCTGGGACCGAGGTGAGGTGGGTCAGGTTGGAATAGGAAATTAGAAATGTATATTTCCCTAGGTACCAAGAAATCTTGTCCACCAAAGGACGGATCCTATCTACTCCTACAACAGGCTCCTCATGCGGGGATGTCAATAGTTGGGGTTTATGATGTTGCATTCTTGATGCTTCTTCACCGCAGTTGGGCTAAACCAACTTACACTTAAACTAGGTCTTTTTAAGCTGGATAAATTTCATTCCAGTTTATTTGGTTTGTTCTGCCTCCCTGAATAATGTTCTATTAACTGGCCACGTTGCTTACACTAATTGCGCTTATCTTCGGTAATTTTGTTGCGTTTGTAGCATTATTAAGTAACTTGTGGACATTTCTTACTTATCACGGATTTGTTGCTAACCAAATTACTTCATATGGTAATTTAGCGAAGAGTTATGCCACCGTATCTGTATGCATTATTGGATTTATTTTATTTCAGCTTGTCGTTTAAAGTGAATGGCTGTTGTTTGATATCCCTGGTATGGTTTCGCTTGATGTGTATGTTGACAAGGTGCCTACCTGTCTATTACCCACTACATCGTTCATACTTGCTCCAGGAGACAGTTGGTCGTTGCTGGAGGGGACGGGGTGCACGGTTCTTGTGGCCGCGCTAGGCTCAAAGAGCGATTCCATGCACTCAGTGTGGAGCGGACTATGGTCCAATCACCGCCTTGTGTGCGGTTGATTCCCCAAATACAGCGTGCTTGTGTTTGCCTGTGAAGGAGTGTGGGCCGGCTCCGTTGATGAAACGTGGCTCCCATCCGCATGCCTCCCGGTCTTATTCCTTCGGGTTTACATTGGATATGGGGTGTGTTTTTGGAGCTGTGGGTGGTGCAGCGCAAGCCATCCATGGTCCCTCTGTAGGCGCAGGCGTCCTGTGGCTTGCCACAGTGACAGGCGAATCCGAAACCGGATGCCGCCAACCAATAGGGACGATTTTGTGAATATATTTCGTTGGGGCTTTCCCTGTCGGTTTCTACAACTTCCCGGGCATTCTCAGTAATGTGGTTCCTGTGCAGCTCGGAGGTACCATGAAGATGAGGGGTTCATGAAAGGGAGCGAAACAACGACATCCATCAACCAAACTCAGGCGAGTAATGCGAAATGAAGAATAGCACAGTATACTAAAGTAGTGACGGGCAATTTGTTTGTGAGTAATAAACACCTCATACTAGTAGCTATTGTACTCGGATAATAGAGGCAGGATAAAGCTAAAGTTAATACATCATTGCGGCGCTTTATGAGTCCTCAACCCTTCATCTGCGTTAGCCAACTACTTTGAGTGGTGGGCACAGAGTTGGAGTTAAGCTAGATGCCTAACCTTACCCAAATTTCGATGTCACCTTAGCTTGATCGAGCAAGACGTGTTCTATCTTACGGAGTGGCTGACAGGCTAGGTGGGCTCAGTGACTTTCCTCTCAGTCTTCACTTGAAGATGGCAATTTCTGGCTTGTTTGGCCGTTTTACGGAAGTGGTAATGTGACATGAGATTGTTAAAAAGATCTGATTGGCTTTTCCTTGCAGAACGCGATTGAGACTGCGAACTGTCAGGTTGGCATGGTCGAACAAAATGCCCAGTGTGCTGCAAAATAAGTGAAAGGCAGGGTGTATACGATTTGCGATTACTTCAAGTCTTCGCCAGTAGGTGATGCTGTAAGGTTGGCATTATCGAGTAGACAGCACAGTGACGATAATGGGAGGAGAACATGACGGATCTCGATTAGCTTCCACTTTCAGAGTTCACTTGAAAATACAAACGATAAAGTTGGCATGTCCGAGCAAAATTGCAAGTGCTTACAGAATAGGTGAGATGTAGGAGATGCCCGCGCAATATATTTTTATTCCCGTGGTGCTTTAATGCTGTTACTTCCGAGTAGAACAGGAGATCTGATGTGGTGGAGCGGAACGGCATCAGCTGTCATATTTTACTCGGACCAGAAGCTATTTACACATCGATTGCTACTTGAAGACTCAATGTCTTCATTATAATTTACATAGTGAGCCAAGTCTCCTAATTTGTTTCCACTTTGGTTACGCTCTCACTTACCCACACTTGTAATGGCAGTATATCCCATAAACGATCATACCTCAACAGGAAAAATTTGAAACGGCTTTTTAGTTTTACTTTTTATGTGTAGTGTGTAACTATTTTGTGTAGGACAGATGGAGGAATTCTGCAATGTGAGGGCTTCTCTGGCAGTTTATACCCACACATGTATAATGCTGTAAAAAGAACCGACATTGCTTCTTTGTTGACTCAGCCGGATAGGATCTAATTTTTGACCAGATAGTGAAGCTATTGAATCTGATTGAACTAGTGAGCCGGTTTAATATAAGTTCCACCGTGTTTACGCCTTTACAATCGATGACTAATTTTGAAAGCGCTCTGAGCCCAGCGCTACAGGTAGACCTGAGAGTACTGAACACAAAGCTTGTATTATTCATATTCATGTAAACTATATTTTAGACAGTCTATGTAAATTCCTTTGACGCACGCGGCAGAGTGCCTCTTATGACAACAAGGTGCGGTGAAGATTACATTAAATTCCTCCAAGACGGTGGGGTGCCCTCTGTAGAATCCACCCTACTTGACAAAAATTCAAATTGTGTGGTTGCTGGGTTTTGTTTGATCACGCAGCAGTCCCATGAATTAGTTCGCCCCAAGAATGTTACACAACACTTTTTCAGTGCAGCTTTTAAGTAGTTCACCGCCATCTATGAGTTTCTGGAAAGCATTTCAGTCTAGAATTATCCGACATTCGTGAGAGCGTTTCAGGTTGAGTTTAATCTCATTGGTCGTTTCTCATTTTCCAGCCTCAATCGTATCGTCATGTACATCAGCATCTTTAGTATGTATGACGAGATGACAAAGTCAGTGAACTCCTTCAGGGTTTAGCATATTCCATCTGTTATTTCAAAAATGTCATGTTCTAGAAATAAGATATTTTAGTTTGGTGATCAGAGAAAATGCTGAATTACACCCAATCACAATTAACTTATACTACTCCTAAATACCGGTCCCGAGGTGAACACGCAACCGACTGCATATATCAGAAGGTGAATACGACCAAAAGAAAAGAGCTTTATTGGTGGAAACTACACTAATTTAATAGTTGAGGCCGGTGGGATTGAAACTCAGCATCAGAATATACTGAGTAGAGGAGTTGATCGGAGACAAATACATATGTACGCAAGGTCGAAAGCAGTAAAACAAGCATAAGTTAGGTACTGCCTGGTTGGTACGGAGTTCTACATAGCAGGTTGATTGAACAAAACTTTCGACAGGGAAAATGACGCGCAGACCCAAGCACATACAATACCATTGTGTCTAGCGATTGCGAGTGGGAACGCTCGTTCAGAAAAGGCTACATCTATAACCCTGTTTCACTGTACCTGTTGTGCTCATGTATGCAACTACTTGCTGGATGGGAGGCATCAAAGAGAGCCATTTTCGCACCATCCCCTCCTTACGACGCTCTACTCCGCCCAACGTGACTCCCCAGGTGCAGAAAGTTGGTTTCCTTTTACATACGACGGCCCCGAATGTGCTGCCGGTGGGAGCCAGTCAATCGGACTGCAACGTTGGGGTACCGTTGCGCGGGGAACAGAGAAGCTGCAAAGTGACGGTGAAGCAAATAGTATGTGTACTTTTCAAACGCTTCCGCGATTAGACCTTTTATGGGTTTTTAGGGTTACTTCGCCAAAGATGATGCGCATATGCACAAAAATATATATTCGCAAAAATATTCACACTGTGCTATGAAAGTAATGGAACAATTTGTTGCATTAACTTGGCAATTGCCTTACAAACTTCTGTCACTAATCGAGGTAACCCCATCCGTGCGTTGATTTGCACATGGCCTTGAAGAGTGGCGGTACACCCGTAAAGCGCTCTGTGCTTCTGACGTTATACTCCAGTCTATTACACGGTTACCCGTGTCGCCTCACTACAAGCACAGTGACCCGAGGATACTGAAACTATTGACTCACTCACCACAAATGACGGTGAACTTAATCCGCAGCTGTCAGATACAACGCAACACACTTCCTTCGGAACTATACTTGAAGCTAGCAGATGGTGAACCGCAGCCACTCGCTGTCCTCGCGGAAACAACCCCATCCGCGACTGCATATAACTACAACAGCGAGTCAGAAAACTGAGTTCAGACCAGTAGCCATCGAGAAAGCTAGCGGTGGACTACATACCGCGTGTGCAGGTGAGAAACGAAATAGATGACCTTTGGATCGGCATTTGGTATATTATTCAAGAAACGATTAGGTGCCGGCCTCTCATCAGTCTGTACAAATTCACCTCCTTACTAGGCTCCTAGTCAAGAGTTTCTGACATCCAAGCAGCTTTCCTTTATGTACACTAATACTCAAGGCCTATATAGTAAACTTTCCGAACTGCGACTTTGTTAAGGATCGAAAGCTTTTGATCTCATTGCTATGACGGAAACATGGGTACTCCCCAACATAAGTGACATCGAGATAGCACTGCCAGGTATGTACGCTGTTCGGCAAACGTGGAGGGGCGGTTCCGCACTTCCGCAGGAACGTCCAGTGTGAGCTCATAGAGGATCCGGTCCACAAGTACAGGATTCCATTTGGTGCCGCTTACGTTTAAGAGGCAACCACGTTGGCTTGTGGCTGTCGTTTGCCGGCATCCCTCCCCAAATCCAAATGGGCTTCTTTCTGGCATCCACATTAAGGCGGGTAGTAAACAAGAAGTACAGTCACTTTACTATTACGGGTGATTTCAGCTTCCACGCTCTTTAATTCCAACCTGCTCCTAGAGCATAGTTCATGGTGGATCTACAAGAGGTTTTCTCCAGTTTCCTGCTGTAGAGCCACAACGTCGCTTCCACCAGTTTCCAAGGATGCAGACAGGATGTCTACAATGCATCGAATGTCCACCAACGAAGTACTGATAATCCAGAGAGAGATCGTTGAAGTCTGTTTGGGCCGCAGTGCTCATGCATTCTTACTCTTGCAGTCTACCACTTATGCAGAATATCCCATGGGAATTGCCCACATATTAGCCAGACTAGGTGAGACAATCAACTGGACCCTCCTAGCAGATGAGGCACCGGATAGCGCATGGGAACATTGCGTCAGCCAATTTAACACTGGTTGCCGAAGCATCAATTACTAAGACTGCTCACTCAAGAAAGTGAGTCTCCTTTCTGCGAAGAAGGACACACAAGTGTATAGTCGTGCGAAATTCGGCCTGGTCAAACTTTTGCTTCCTCCAAGCACCAAGATCTGAATGGCCTTTGTGACCTAACGTAACCACTGTGCTCAACATGGTCGAACGGATAAAATGTATACCAACAGAACTTGGCAGTGCGTGTGACCTCAAACCACAAGCTTCTGTATCAAGGCGCAAACAGTCTACGTAAAGTGAAGTTGGGAGTTCTAACAGCGGACGGATTAACACCGATCCCGAAGGATACGGCGAATACTCTGCGCTTGCGATATGGTGAAACATTTCAGTGCACTTTGGGGTGACTTAATCCTATGACAATAGTCGCCTGACGCTCAAACGCACACACGTCCTTCATGGCAGAAGCTGTACTAAAGTCGCTGTTGAGTATGGGTAAGCACAGCTCCCCTGGAGTTGATAACATGCAGCCGAAGTAGCTAGCGGCGGTAGGAGAGAGATCAGCCGAGCATTTAGCTAGATTGTTTCAGCACAGTTTTGAAGAAATGTACGTGCCTGATAAGTGGCAACATGGGATGATTAGTCCTATTTACGGGGGAGCTAATCGTTCAGATCCCGCCAACTTCAGCCCCGTAATCCGACTGCCGTGCAGTCATTTCGGCACACCATCTCACATGACCCCATTACCCATGGATAAACAGAAGTGTCTGTAAGCGGTTTCACTGACGGTCAAATCCCAGATTTTAGTCCACTTTTTCACCTTTTGTATGTGTACAATAGGAGGAGACACGAGTTTGAACAACGTCCCATTTGCCACCATTCCTTATGCATGTGCCTTGCATTTACCGCTTATACTACTTATACCTCAGTGAGCTCACTGGTGTAGACCCAATCTTGCTGACAAATTTTTTCACATATTTTATAGTTTCACGATAACCGTCTTACGGGACCTGTTAAGTGTTAGCATCTTTACCCGGATACAACCATTGTACCGATTATTCAAAGGTCATGAAAGCCATTTATCTGATACGATAATGGTCTACTTCGGAGAGATTAACTACCTTACAGCAGAACAGCATGTCTTCCGATAAAATTTATCATGCGCTATAAATCTAATGCTAAGAAGATCCAGCTGGAAAAAAGCAGTAGACTGTGGAACAGGCATTAATGCAGTTTTTCTCGACTTCTCGTAGGTCTTCGACCGGTTAAACCATGTCATACTGCTTTCCAAACACCAAACCTTTGGTATCGATCATCCTCTCCTAAGGTGAATCAGAAACTTTCCTTTACACTGGCACTTGGAAGTAAGACTGCGTGAATCTCTGTCAGATCCCTTCCAAGTTGAATGCGCAGTATCACATGGATCGGTACTGGTAATACGGATATTTTTGACGTATACTAACGATATCACATGCCTCATCAGCTCGAACTGCTTGCTCTATGCTGATGACATCAAGATGTGAAGGGTGACCTCTACACCAGATAATGTTGACCTATCTCGAGCCGATCGGAATAGGGTATACGCGTGGACAATCCAGAATCAGCTTCAATGGGTGGTGGATAAAAGTAGAATGCTGCACTTACGGAACCAGGTGGTGTGCTTCTGCAAACTCGGCAACCAGTATGTTCAAAAGTCTCCTGGCGAAACGGATCTTGGCCTTTTGATCGAATCAGGCTGAAATGGCGTCCAGAAGGGTCATCCAACAACTGGGCCTCCTGAAGCATGCATTTGGATGATTCGACCCTTCGATTTTTCCACAGCTTCTGGGCTCATGCATACATGTACATGTGGAATAAGCAATACGGATCTGGCAGCGATGGGTAAGAAGTGATCTCCACACCTTGGAGATACCCAAACTACGGCAACCATAAATGTCAAGTGTTTGTATCATTTGCCGTATAGACAAAAGCTCCGAGTGCTAAGGATCTTCAGCGGACGACAACGGCGATTGCGTACAACCTTATTTTGACCTACCAGATATTGAGAGATCCCACGCACACGTGCCTTCATTTGCTAAATTGAGTCACAACGGTTATCTGTGAGGCCACAATCTCAATCTGGCAGAGCAGTACAGTCGTTCGGAAAGCCGTCGGAATTTCTTTTCCTTACGCATTTGCAAAGCTTGGAATGCCATAGCGGAATCTTTCATCTGCACGCCCACGCTGACAAGATGCAAAGCCCGAGTTGACCGTGCACTCAGTTCGCTTCATCATCTCAAGTGACTCACTGCCCATGGTTTTCCACGGGTCTCGGTTAGAGATTTCATTGCCCGTCAACTCCCAGAATACACTTGACCTTTTTCACCTTCACACTGTGTTCACCAGGAGGCGGCACAATGTTTACTAAAGTCCCGTTTGTCATCCTTACTTATGAACTTACAGTCGATTCGCAGTTTTTGATAACTATACTTCGGTGAGCCCACTGGTGTGAACATATTGTTGCAGACAATTTCTCAATATTTTGCAATATTCATCATGACCATCCTACGGGACCTATTAGGCTCTAACTTTTTTATCCGTTAAAAACCATTGTTCTATTTTGTGTACGCATCGATCGCTTGAGCTTTCTCGTTAATTTTCTTGGTTTATCGTTACTTATTGTTTGGGAACCCCATGTACTGGTAGGCAAACTGGCGACTGAAATTTGTGAGTGATCTGCTGATCTGCCAATCCGAATATGGACGGTCCAAGCCAACAATTACGATAGCGTATACAACGCACGCGCACGGATACCTGATCCACACCTACCCAAGCAGCGCTTATCTCCGCTGCCCTTCAGCGCCATGAGGATGTCTCTTCGACTGGTGACGAAACGCTTGCAACAAAATTGTCAAGCTAAGCGAACAGTTCTGCTGCCAATGTCTGCACTGCGCATAGTCGGAGAAACGAACCGGTTTCCGAAGCTCCCCGTCATCATAATTTGTCGTTGGAGGCCATGGGCCAGTGATGAACAATGACCTCACAATGGCTGAAACCTAAAACAATGGTCGTCCTCCAAAGCTGGTAGGAGAAGCAAGTAAGGCATGGCACGATTCACTGTAGCATCGCATAGGACATTGCGAGACGACCAAGAGAATGTGGTTCTTTTATGTAGAATGGTCTTAAGCAGCAGATGGTGGCTGCTTTACATCTTTCACTACAGTGGATGGTAGACCTACAGCGGCATTTGTTGGCTCACCGTTAAAACCCGACAACTGTTCTCAATTCAGTTCCCACAGCTGGAGCTCAAGAACATAGCTGCTAAGGCTGCGGCTGGATATTTTGTACGAAAGTCGGCCTCTTCCAACATGTTAGGCGTAGGCACCCTTCACATTGTAACGCCGACTGTCTGATGCGTAAAGTTGCTCAGTCTTTCAAGTGGATGTCGCAGGTGGACAACGAATTGACCTTTTGAGCTTCAGAACTCTCTCGGACTTGCGCGACGCAACTAGGATTAACTCGGGAGTATTCTCAATGAGGACTCTTAACAGTTTGACGAAACCCTTAGATCATTTAGTGGTATTTTTCTCGCGACAACATGGGGGGCTGTCCTGAGGACTTGCAGTCTTTGCCTAACCGAAAGATAATCCAAGGGCTTAAAAGTGCTGCTCAGGAAAGTGTGGAAGGCTTCGCTACTTACTCCTTACTCCTCTCCTACTGTAGGAGAAACCCAAGCGATACATTTGTCCACCGCTGTCTCTGGCGTTGTAGAAACCACTTCAGTACAAATTGGTATCACTACACCCCTGCGAATCAGCTACGCACCTCATCGTTTGACAATGACAATATATTTCGATCCTTGATTTTTGGAGCTCATCACTTAATAGCTTTGAGTGAACCTACGGAAATGATACAACATTCCCCTCTTCGAAATTTATTAAATACCTTCAAGGGGGAATATACGAGAAGCTCACTTAGGACAGGATTAAACACCACCTGTGCCACGCACTTCCCGCATAAATGGAAACCGACAAGTCTTCGGAGACATTTACAATATATAAGGAATAATTTGCAGCGTCGGCGCATACAAGATGGTCCCATTCATCGATTTTATCACACGAGACGCAAGGATGCCGCTGCAACGGTTATCGATAGTCAATGGCGAGCAGGATTCTTACACGAGGATGATATATGCCAACTTTTACGGAGTACTGGACCATTGTGTTTTGTCAGTCGCCAGTAGCCAACGAAACGTTATCTCGACCCATTCTCCCTCCTAAGATGTATGTAGTAAAACCAATTACCAATCACCAAATGCGAAATGCAGACATGCTTCGAAACATGCAAGGCAGAGCACCGGGAACGAATCGCATTAGGCCAAAAGAGGTAGCGAACATGTGTCCACACCGTTCCTACTTTCCTTTACTATCTCCTCGCTTCCTCTCCTTTTCCTTGACATATGAACGCTGTCAGAATCAAGTTTGTGTCCAAGATCTCAAAGCTGACCTCTCCGGAGGACTTTCGCCCCATTTCTTTCGTGTCAGTGTTCACGCGCCTGCTGCACTGTATAATATTTAATCGCCGGTTTCCCTCATTTCCATCTGATCGGTTACAATTTGGCCTTTTACCTAAGGACGGATGTTTCGAGGCCCCCGTTATTTTACACACTTATCTCCGCCATTCACATTCCTCTTATACGCCCCTTTCTTTTGCGGCGGTGGATATCACAAAGGTGTTTGATTCAGTTTCTCATCACTCGTTGCTACGAGTCGCAACCGCATTTGGTGCGCCTCAATTCCTCCTATAGTATCTGTGGTCAGATTATTCGTCTGCTATCAAGCTTTAACGGAATTGGTCTTCATACCGAACGGAGTTCGGCAGGGCAACCTCCTTCAGTCCGACACTTGATGAAACGCTTCATGGAGTAGCAGACAATAGTTGGTTTCCCCATCAGGTCCTGTCGACTAACTGGCTCATGCCAACGTCGTTATCATTTGTGTTGAAAATCGAACTGCATTGGAGAACCATGTGCGTCGTCTTCACGAACGTCTACAGCTATTCGTTATCACTATTATTTAAATGAAATCTGGGACTGCGAATATTGTGGTGGATGGAAAGAGAAAATTGCAGGTTCTTGACATGTCCCCCTTTAACAATGGAACATTTTAATTCCATCGATACAACCTGACAAATTTTACACTGCCTGGTCTTCTTTCTAACTGAAACAGAAATTTCTCTTCCTCCTCTTTGGATGAACTTCACAGACAACCGGAGGGGTTTACTAAAGCGGCCTTGAGACCGTATCAGCGACTGGATATTTAGTGGACTTTTTTAATTCCTCGCCATATTCATACCCTCTCTCTGGTTCACCGTAAAATCTCGAAACAAATGGATAGACTGCTTGAAGTTTATGTCCGCAAATGGCTATGCCTATCAACGGGTATGTAACCAGCATATTTAGACGCCTCTATCGGGGATTTTGGACTTGGCGTCCTATGCTTAACTACTAACCTACCTTTATTGCGGAAACTGCGCTTGGAGAGGCATCTTGCAAATCCCCATCACATTACTGGTTAAGCGATTCGGGATCCGGCGGTTGCTACCACTAATCAACTTACAAACTCCCCTGTTTACATCGGCAATCATGTCGTCATGGGTAAAACCACAGCCGCAGCAATTTGGAGAGAAGCCCTTCTGAGATCAGCTGCTGGGTGTAAATTACGTCGGTCACAGACAAAACCAACATCTTATCATTGGCTGAGGGAACCGGTGAAATTTTTCCACGACTTTGTATCCGAGGAATACAACTACGTGGGGTTCTGTCAACTAAGACCCGTAGAGGTCGACCCACTCCAGATACATCTTATCCTAATTGCCGCGGAAATTTCAGGCAAAAATAAACAATGCCCCACGTATTGCAATTCTGCGAAGTAACTCATGATCACCGCTGCCCAACAGGTTTCCAATGTCTTGCGGAAAAAGGTGCTCACATTATCCCAGAACCACGGATATTAACCTTGCGACTTTTATCAAATCAGACATCCTAGTTCGTAAAGATTAAGTTGTAGAAGTTCGGGATATAGTACTCTGCGATCTAGATCGCTTGGAGTGCAAATAGCATTTTAAAATGGTGAAATACGGGATGGGCGCGAATGCTTCCGCTAAATCCTAAGATATTCGGGGTCCACTCTCAGAAGCACGTGGGACCATTCGTCAGCCGACTATTATTAACAATAGTTTTAATACACCAGGCTTCTGCGAAAAATCATTCTTCCCGTGGGACTGAGGAAATCTGATATATATCCGATATCTGTGTTTCAAAGATCCGACTCTCCTTGAGTGTTTACAATAGGTATATGCGAGGAGCTCCCTCCAGCATGAATTAAATACAGACATTATCTTATTACTGGTTCCGCCCCATGTCTCTGTTGGTCAAATAACTGAGGAAGTTAATTTGCGTACCAGCATGGACCGTTCTGAGATGAAAACTTGCTGCAAATTGCTCCTTAAAAACAGGCCCTGACCTGGGTATGCTTAGGTCCAACCAAGTACAACTTTGCCTTTACCCGGTTTCGGCTATGCCTCAGTGAATTATCGAGCGCCTCATAACAGGCCTATCGTAAATCTCCTCAAACTAGTGCGATCTTGTGGTTACTACGGTAACAACACAGTGAGCATTTAAAATTTCGTTGGAGATCTCTGGGATGTCTGAAGAGGTACCATTTAAGATTAAAAAAAACGGGAAAATGCGTTGGCATGGTAACCCGTTCTGTTTAGTTCCACTTTCGCATCAGCGCTGATGGATTAGACAAGACAAATTTCGTCCTGTGCTGCCAAAGTCAATAAACCAGCAAGATCTTAGGTGTTGTGGAATTCCCAGATACATTCCTTCTGCTGTCAGCCAGTCATTGTGCTGCACCCATTGCGTAGGTGGCTGTATCTGAACACTTCCAGATACGTGATACTAATTTGAGGGGTCGGCTTTTTATCCGACCATGTGTTCACTGGCCCGTTCACAAGTTATGCTTAAGTTCAAAATCGAGAATCCCATGATACGAGACGTCTCCTCTTAGGGAGTAAGTGATTCTCTGTCCCAGACGGATGTGAAAGAATTAACTAACCTAATGACGTTTCCAGAATTCAGCCACTTTAGTTACATGCACCCAATTGAATAAGGACTTTAATCATTTATCGTGCGCGCCACTCATGACCACGATTGTGACACATGTTGCCTACCAGCGGCCATCCGTTTGATATGACTGCAACAAATGATGATATTGGCTAAACGCTTTTTGACTATCGCTATCGGTTGAGATATTTTCTGAATGGGATGAGCCACAGTGTTTATAGACTGAATCGATTCACGGCTCGAATTCCAAATTATAAGCCAAAGATGTAGAGCTTAGAGTATGTAATGTCATTGATGAGTGACTGGCCAGTGCGTGAGTGATCTGACCAGTCAATTAGTCCACCAATCAGCTTATTAAGTTAATTTTGGATTGGGATCTGTGTGTCAATAAGTTACTAAATATCGTGAACAATGGATTAGGAACTTATACAGGTTAGGAAGCGCTGCTATACAAGTCCGATTGAGTAGTTTGGTGAGGTTATCAAAAGCCTCATAATAAAACCGTTAGTACTTTGCAAGGAAGGGGTTATCATTTGTTATGGTGTAGTCCTGCCAGCCGCGTAGTTTCACCGCATCCATAGGTAACGGCAAATAAATACAAGGTATATTAAAGAAGTAGGATGGAGACATAGTGCAAACAACGTGTAAGTGGATGAGTGCATCATCCAACCGACTTCTACATTTTCTTAGTGTCGGTGCAGAGACGACCCATTCAGGGACAGCATTCCAGAGGTGTGATACATGAATGGAAAACAAATTCCTACGGCACTCCAGACGGCTATACTGTTTTGCGAGTCCCAATGAGTGACCTCACAGGTTTGTATTACCGCTGAGTTGCATTAGGGAGCTGTACACATGATATGGGTCGTGCAGAATCAACTAAGCCATAATCAGGTCGCCTGGTAATCTGCCATGCCGTCCGCTGAATAGCCTCACTCATTTCAGCCTCTTCTCGTGTGGGAGATTGCGCATTCCAATAGGGTATTTGGATGCCTGATGTTGAAGTTACTCTATTTCATTAAGATAATGCTTCAGCCACGGATGCCAGTCTTAAATGGTCTATTCGACATGGGAGCGAACATACACACTGAGCACCTGTTTGTCCGAATGCCCGTCGCAACAACCCGAGCTGTTGGGGACAATTTTCCAGGCCTCTTCGGACTGTTGCGACGGTCCAGGTTCAAAGAATATAAATATGCCCGATTCAAGAACCAAAATCCTCAATTTTGTTGTAGGATGTTAGCCAAAGTAAAGCGTTACCACTAGTTTGTTACGCAGTACAGATTCTTACATAACAATCTAAGCCACATACGAACAAAAACAGTGTGATCCAATCAGATAACTGTGATGACCTCACAGTTCTGCGGACAGCTGAGTTTGTCATATAATCTTTCGAAATGATAGTAATGTCCAATTTCTTAAACACTTGCACTTATTGATGGAGAGGTATTTGAATCCATGGGGGCAGCGGAATTCAGTTAAGATTACGTACTATTGGGTGTTAACGTCCTGTGTCAGAGGTTTGACACCCTTGAAGACGTGACCCACAATCGGAATAAGTGGAAGCTTTATACGTGGCATTGCATTATTCACTTGTGTAATACCTCAAACATGTAAAATGAAATGAAAAACAAAAAAGCGGCATGTAAAAAACAACAGCTTGTGATACCCTTTGCTTCCCATGGTTTTTTCGGTAGCTCCATGCCCACTTCCTTGGCTGTTATATATATATATATATATATATATATATATATATATATATATATATATATCATTTGCACTTTAAGCCGAACATTTTGCTTATCTAACTGAACGCAGTTTATTTTAAGCGGAAAGCCCCCCATCTGTTAACAAGGAATGGGGGGGTAAATCGACTGCACGATATTCAGATCACGTTGTGATCATACTAATGCAGCTGAACCGTGTAAGCACCGGGTAATTGTGTAAGCCCTTATCTTAATCAAGGTGTCATTCACCTAGATCAAATCCAGTGTCTCAGTTTTCCCCTATCTCTCTACGGGCTTTCGCGTAGTTTGTGTGCCTGTGCGTATACGCATGAACATGTGCCATTCTTACACTTTCAATCTACCACTTATGCAGAATATCCCATGGGAATTGCCCACATATTAGCCAGACTAGGTGAGACAATCAACTGGACCGCCCTAGCAGATGAGGCACCGGATAGCGCATGGGAACATTGCGTCAGCCAATTTAACACTCTGGTTGCCGAAGCATCAACTACTAAGACTGCTCACTCAAGTAAGTGGGTCTCTTTTCTGCGAAGGACACACAAGTATATAGCCGTGCGAAATTAGGCCTGGCCAAAACTTATGCTTCCTTCAAGCATCGAGATCTGAATGACCTTTGTGACCTAACGTAACCACTGTACTCAACATGTTCAAACGAATAAAATGTATAACAGCAGAAGTTGGCAATGCGTGTGACCTCAAACCACAAGCTTCTGTATCAAGACGTAAACAGTCTACGTAAGGTGGAGCTGGGAGTTCTCTTCAAACAGTGGACGGACTGACACGGATCCAGAAGGATGCGGCGAATACTCTGCGCTTGCGATATGCTGAAACATTTCATTGCGATCTGGGGCGACTTAATCCTATGATGATGGTCGTCTCACTCCCAAACTCACACACATGTCCCTCATGGCAGAAGCTGTACTAAAGTCGCTATTGAGTATGGGTAAGCACAGCTCTCCTGGAGTTGATAACATACAGTCGAAGTAGCTAGCGACGTTAGGAGAGAGATCAGCCGAGCCTTTAGCTTGATTGTTTCAGCACAGTTTTGACGAAATGTACGCGCCTGATATGTGGAAACATGGGATGATAAGTTCTATTTAAAGGGGAGCCAATCGTTCAGATCCCGTCAACAACAGTCCCGTAATCCGACTACCGTGCACGCATTACGGCGCACCATCTCACATAACCCCATCACCCATGGATAAACACAAGTGTCTGTAAGAAATTCCATTGGCGGTCAAATCGTAGATTTCATTCCACTTTTTTTCACCTTTTGTATGCGTACAATAGGAGGAGACACGAGTTTGACCAACGTCCCATTTGCTACCATTCCTTATGGATGTACCTTGGATTTACAGTTTATACTACTTATACTTCAGTGAGCTCACTGGTGTAAACCCAATCTTGCTAACAAATGTTTTCACACATTTTATACTTTCACGATAACCATCCTACGGACCTGTTAAGTGTTAGCATCTTTACCCGGATAAAACCATTGTACCGATTATTCAAAGGTCATGAAAACCATTTATCTGATACGATAATGGTCTACTTCGGAGTGATTAACTACCTTACGGCAGATGAAATTGATAGTGCACTATAAATCTACTGCTAGGAAGATCCAGCTGGAGAAAAGCATTAGACACTGGGACAGGGGTTAATGCGGTTTTTCTCGACTTCTCGTAAGTCTTCGACCGGTTAGACCATGTCATACTGCCTTCCAAACTCCAAACCTTGGATATTGATCATCCTCTCCTAAGGTGGATCAGAAACTTTCCTTTACACAGGCGCTTGGAAGTAAGACTGCGTGAATCTGTGTCAGATCCCTTCCAAGTTGAATGCGGAGTATCACATGGATCGGTACTGGGGCCACGGATATTTTTAACGTATATTAACGATATCACATGCCTCATCAGCTTGAACTACTTGCTCTATGCCGATGACATCAAGATATGAAGGGTGACCTCTACACCAGATAATGTTAACCTACCTCAAGCCGATCTGAATAAGGTATACGCGTGGTCAATCCAGAATCTGCTTCAATTGATGGTGGATAACGTAGAGTGCTGCAATACGGAACCAGGTGGTGTGCTTCTGCAAACTCGGTAACCAGTAGATTCAAAAGTCTCCTGGCGAAACGGATCTTGACATTTTGGTCAAATCAGGCTGAAATGGCATCCAGAAGGGTCATCCAACAACTGGGCCTCCTGAAGCATGCATTCGGATGATTCGACCCTTCGATTTTTCCACAGCTTCTGGGCTCGTGTTTGCGTCTACATGTGGAATACGCAGTTCAGATCTGGCAGCGATGGCTGAGAAGAGATCTCCTCACCTTGGAGATACCCAAACGACGGCAACCATGAACGTCAAATGTTTGTGTCATTTGCCGTACAGACCAACGCTCCGAATGCTAGTGATCTTCAGCGGACGATAACGGCGATTGCGTGCGACCTTATTTTGACCTACCAGATATTGAGACATTCCACCCACACGTGCCTTCATTTGCTAAACTGAGTCACAACGGTTATCTGAGAGGCCATAATCTCAATCTGGTAGAGCAGTGCAGTCGTTCGGAAAGCCGTCGGAATTTCTTTTCCTTACGAATTTGCAAAGCTTGGAATGCCATAGTGGAATCTTCCATCTGCATTCCCAAGCTGATAAGGTGTAAAGCCCGAGTTGACCGTGCACTCTGTTCTCTTCATCATCTCACATGTCTCACTGCCCATGGTTATCAACGAGTCTCGGTTAGAGATTGCATTGCTCTTCAACTCCCAGAATACAATTGACCTTTTTCACCTTCACACTGTGTTCACCAGGAGGCGACACAATGTTTACTAAAGTCCCGTTTGTTATTATTACTTATTGACTTACAGTCGATTCGCAGTTTTTGATAACTATACTTCGGTGAGCCCACTGGTGTGTACATATTTTTGCAGACAATTGCTCAATATTTTGCAATATTCAGCATGATCATCCTATTAGGCTCTAATTCTTTTACCCGGTAAAAACCATTGTTCCATTTTGTGTACCCATCAATCGCTTGATCTTTCTCGTTAATTTGCATGGTTTGTCGTTACATATTGTTTGGGAATCCCATGTACTGGTAGGCAAACTGGCGGGTGAAATTTGTAAGTGACCTGCTGATCTGCCTATCCGAACATGGACGGTCCAAGCCACCAATTATGATAGCGTATACAACGCACCCGCACGGGTACCTGATCCACACCTACCCAAGCAGCGCTTATCTCCGCTGCCCTTCAGCGCCATGAGGATGTCTCTTCGACTGGTGACGAAACGCTTGCAACAAAATTGTCAAGCTAAGCGAACAATTCTGCTGCCAATGTCTGCACTGCGCATAGTCGGAGAAACGAACCGGTTTCCGAAGCTCCCCGTCATCATAATTTGTCGTTGGAGGCCATGGGCCAGTGATGAACAATGACCTCACAATGGCTGAAACCTAAAACAATGGTCGTCCTCCAAAGCTGGTAGGAGAAGCAAGTAATGCATGGCACGATTCACTGTAGCATCGCATAGGACATTGCGAGACGACCAAGAGAATGTGGTTCTTTTATGTAGAATGGTCTTAAGCAGCAGATGGTGGCTGCTTTACATCTTTCACTACAGTGGATGGTAGACCTACAGCGGCATTTGTTGGCTCACCGTTAAAACCCGACAACTGTTCTCAATTCAGTTCCCACAGCTGGAGCTCAAGAACATAGCTGCTAAGGCTGCGGCTGGATATTTTGTACGAAAGTCGGCCTCTTCCAACATGTTAGGCGTAGGCACCCTTCACATTGTAACGCCGACTGTCTGATGCGTAAAGTTGCTCAGTCTTTCAAGTGGATGTCGCAGGTGGACAACCAATTGACCATTTGAGCTTCAGAACTCTCTCGGACTTGCGCGACGCAACTAGGATTAACTCGGGAGTATTCTCAATGAGGACTCTTAACAGTTTGACGAAACCCTTAGATCATTTAGTGGTATTTTTCTCGCGACAACATGGGGGGCTGTCCTGAGGAGTTGCAGTCTTTGCCTAACCGAAAGATAATCCAAGGGCTTAAAAGTGCTGCTCAGGAAAGTGTGGAAGGTTTCGCTACTTACTCCTTACTCCTCTCCTACTGTAGGAGAAACCCAAGCGATACATTTGTCCACCGCTGTCTCTGGCGTTGTAGAAACCACTTCAGTACAAATTGGTATCACTACACCCCTGAGAATCAGCTACGCACCTCATCGTTTGACAATGACAATATATTTCGATCCTTGATTTTGGAAGGTCATCACTTAATAGCTTTGAGTGAAACTACGGAAATGATACAACATTCCCCTCTTCGAAATTTATTGAATACCTTCAAGTGGGAAGATACGAGATGCTCACTTAGGGCACGATTAAACACCATCTGTGCCACGCACTTCCCACATAAATGGAAACCGACTAGTCTTCGGAGACATTTACAAAATATAAGGAATAATTTGCAGCGTCGGCGCATACAAGATGGTCCCATTCATCGATTTTATCACACGAGACGCAAGGATGCCGCTGCTACGGTTATCGATAGTCAATGGCGAGCAGGATTCTTACACGAGGATGATTTATATTCCAACTTTTCCGGAGTACTGGACCATTGTGCTTTGTCAGTCGCCAGTAGCCAACGAAACGTTGTCTCGAACCATTCTCCCTCCTAAGATGAATGTAATAAAACCAATTACCAAATGCGAAATGCAGACATGCTTCGAAACATGCAAGGCAGAGCACCGGGAGCGAATCGCATTAGGCCAAAGGAGGTAGCGAAAATGTATCCACACCCTTCCTACTTTCATTAACTACCTCCGCTCTTCCTCACCTTTTCCTTGACATATGAACTCTGCCAGAATTAAGTTTGTGTCCAAGATCTCAAAGCCGACCTCACAAGGGGAGGACTTCCGCCCTATTTCTTTCTCGTCAGGGTTCACGCTCCTGCTGCACTGTATATTGTTTAATCGCCGGTTTCCCTCATTTCCATCTGATCGGTTACAATTCGGCCTTTTACCTAAGGACGGATGTTTCGAGGCCCCCGCTATTTTACACGCTGCTCTCCGCCATTCGCATTCCTCTTGTACTCCCCTTTCTTTTTCGGCGGTGGATATCTCAAAGGTGTTTGATTCAGTTTCTCATCACTCGTTGCTACGAGTCGCAACCGCATTTGGTGCGCCTCAATTCCTCCTATAGTATCTGTGGTCAGATTATTCGTCTGCTATCAAGCTTTAACGGAATTGGTCTTCATACCGAACGGGTTCGGCAGGGCAACCTTCTTCAGTCCGACACTAGATGAAACGCTTCATGGAGTAGCAGACAATAGTTGGTTTCCCCATCAGGTCCTGTCGACTAACTGGCTCATGCCAACGTCGTTATCATTTTTGTTGAAAATCGAACTGTATTGGAGAACCATGTGCGTCGTCTTCACGAACGTCTACAGCTACTCGTTACCATTATTATGCAAATGAAATCTGGGACTGCAAATATTGTGATGGATGGAAAGAGAAAATTGCAAGTTCGTGACATGTCCCTCTTTAACGGTGGAACATTTTAATTCCATCGATACAACCTGACAAATTTTACACTGCCTGGTCTTCTTTTTAACTGAAACAGAAATCTCTCTTCCTCCTGTTTGGAAGAATTTCACAGACAAGTGGAGGGGTTTACTAAAGCGGACATGAAACCGTATCAGCGACTGGATATTTAGCGGACTTTTAAATTCCTCGCCATATTCATACCCTCTCTCTCTGGTTCACCGTAAAACCTCGAAACAAATGGATAGACTGCTTGGAGTTTATGTCCGCAAATGGCTATGCCTATCAACGGGTATGTAACCAGCATATTTACACGCCTCTATCGGGGATTTTGGACTTGGCATCCTACCTTTAACTACTAACCTATCGTTATTGCGGAAATTACGCTTGGAGAGGCATCTTGCAAATCCCCATCACATTACTGGTTAAGCGATTCGGGATCCAGCGGTTGCTACCATCAATCGAGTTACAAACTCCCCTGTTTACATCGGCAACCATGTCGTCATGGATAAAACCACAGCCGCAGCAACTTGGAGAGAAGCCCTTCTGAGCTCAGCTGATGGGTGTACATTACGTCGGTCACAGACAAAACCAACATCTTATCATTGGCTGAGGGAACCGGTGAAAACTTTCCACGACTTTATATCCGAGGAATACAACTACTTGGGGTTCTATCAACTAAGACCCGTAGAGCTAGAGGTCGACCCACTCCAGATACCTCTTATCCTAATTGCCGCGGAAATTTCAGGCAAAAGGAAACAATGTCCCACCTACTGCAATTCTGCGAAGTAACTCATGATAACCGTTGCCCAACAGGTTTCCAATGTCTTGCGGAAAACAGGTGCTCACATTATCCCAGAATCACGGATATTAACCCTGCGACTTTTATCAAATCAGACCTCCTAGTTCTTAAAGATTAAATTGTAAAAGTTCGGGACATAGTACTCTGCGATCTAGATCGCCTGGAGTGTAAATAGCATTTTTAAATGGAGAAATACGGGATGGGCGCGAATGCTTCCGCTAAATCCTAAGATATTCGGACTCCACTCTCAGAAGCACGTGGGACCATTCGTCAGCCGACTATTATTAACAATTTTACTACACCAGGCGTCTGCAAAAAATCATTCTTCCAGTGGGACTGACGAAATCTGATATATCCGATATCTGTGTTTCGAAGATTCGACTCTCCCTGAGAGTTTATAATAGGTATATGCGAGGAGCTCCCTCCAACATTAATTGAATACAAACATTATCTTATTACTGGTTCCGCCCCATGTCTCTGTTGGTCAAATAACTGAGGAAGTTAATTCGCGTACCAGCATGGACCGTTCTGAGATGAAAACTTGCTGCAAATTGCTCCTTAAAAACAGGCACTGACCTGGGTATGCTTAGGTCCAACCAAGTACAACTTTGCCTTTACCCGGTTTCGGCCATGCCCCAGTGAATTATCGAGCGCCTCATAACAGGCCTACCGTAAATCTCCTCAAACTAGTGCGATCTTGTGGTTACTACGGTAACAACACAGTGGGCATTTAAAAATTCATTGGAGATCTCTGGGATGTCTGAAGATGTACCATTTAAGATAAAAACGGGAAAATGCGTTGGCATGGTAACCCGTTTTGTTTAGTTCCACTTTCGCGTCAGCGCTGATGGATTAGACAAGACAAATTTCATCCTGTGCTGCCAAGGCCAATAAACCAGCAAGATCTTAGGTGGTGTTGTGGAATTCACAGATACATTCCTTCTGCTGCCACCCAGTCTTTGTGCTGCACCCATTGCGTAGGTGGCTGTATCTGAACACATCCAGATACGTGATACTAATTTGAGGGTTCCGCTTTTTATCCGACCATGTGTTCACTGGCCCGTTCACAAGTTATGCTTAACTTCAACTTCGAGAATCCCATGACACGAGACGTCTCCTCTTCGGGAGTAAGTGGCCCTCTGTCCCAAACGGATGTGAGAGAATTTAATAACCTAATGACGTTTCCAGTATTCAGCCACTTTAGTTACTCGTACCCAATTGAATAAGGACTTCAATCATTTATCGTGCGCGCCACTCATGACAACGATTGTGACACATGTCGCCTACCAGCGGTCATCCGTTTGATATGATTGTAACAAATTATGAGTTTGCTGCCATCAGGTTTAACTAAACGCTTTTTGACTATTGCTATCGCTTGAGATATTCTCTGAATGGGATGAGCCACAGTGTTTATAGACTCAATCGATTCACGGCTCGAATTCCGAATTATAAGCCAAAGATGTAGAGCTTAGAGTATGTAATGTCATTGATGAGTGACTGGCCAGTGCGTGAGTGATCTGACCAGTCAATCAGTCCACCAATCAGTTTATTAATTTAATTTTGGATTGGGATCTGTGTGTCCTTAAGTTACTGAATATCGTGAACAATGAATAAGGAACTTATACAGGTTAGGAAGCGCTGCTATACAAGTCCGATCGAGTAGTTTGGTGAGGTTATCAAAAGCCTCATAATAAAACCGTTAGTACTTTGCAAGGAAGGGGTTATCATTTGTTATGGTGTAGTCCTGCCAGCCGCTTAGTTTCACCGCATCCATAGGTAACGGCAAACAAATACAAGGTATATTAAAGAAGTGGGATGGAGACATAGTGCTAAGTAACACCGTGTCAGTGGATGAGTGTCTCATCCAACCGACTTCTGCATTTTCTTAGTGTCGGTGCAGAGACGACCCATTCAGGGACAGCATTCCAGAGGTGTGATACATGAATGGAAAAGAAATTCCTGCAGCACTCAAGATAGCTATACTATTCTGCGAGTTTCTCTGAGTGACTTCTCAGGTTTCTATTACTGCTGAGTTGCATTAGGGAACTGCACACATGATATGGGTCGTGCAGAATCAACTAGGCCAAAATCAGGTCGCCTGGTAATCTGCCATGCCGTCCGCTGAATAGCCTCACTCATTTAAACCTCTTCTCGTGTGAGAGATTACGCATTCCAATAGGGTATTTGGATGCCCGATGTTGAAGTTACTCTATTTCATTAAGATAATGCTTCAGCCATGGATGCCAATCTTAAATGGCCTACTCGACATGGGGGCGAACATACACACTGAGCACCTGTTTGTCCGAATGCCCGTCGCAACAGCCCGAGCTGTTGGGGACAACTTTCGAGGCCTCTTCGGATTGCCTCGAAAACTAGTAACCAATACGTCTGACTGTTTCGACGGTCCAGGTTCAAAGAATATAAATATGCCCGGTTCAAGAACAAAAATCCTCAATTTTGTTGTAGGATGTTAGTTAGCCAAAGTAAAGCGTTACCACTAGTTTGTTACGCAGTACAGATTCTTATATAACAATGTAAGCTACATACGAACAGAAACGGTGTGATCCAATCAAATAACTGTGATGACCTCACAGTTCTACGGGCAGTTCAGTTTGTCATGTGCCCTGTGTCATATAATCTTTCGGAATGACAATAATGTTTTCAAGTGAATGTTCAATTGTTCACCGGTGGGTTTTCTTGTCTCCAATTCCGTAAACATTTGCGCTTATTGATGGAGAGGTATTTGAACCCATGGATGCCGCGGAATTCAGTTAAGATTACGTACTATTAGGTGTTAACCTCCTGTGTCAGAGGTTTGACACCCTTGAAGACATGGCCCACAACCGAAATCAGCGGAAGATTTATACGTGGCATTGCATCTATTCACTTGTGTAATACCTCAAACATGTAAAATGAAATGAAAAAGAAAAATCGGAATGTAAAAAACAACAAATTGTGATTCCCTTTGTTTTCCATGGTTCTTTCGGTAGCTCTATGCCCACTTCCTTGGCTGTCGTATATATATATATATATATATATATATATATATATATATATATATATCATTTTCACTTTGAGCTGAACATTTTGCTTATCTAACTGAACGCAGTTTATTTTAAGCGGAAAATCATCCATCTGTTAGCAAGGAATGGGGTGTAAAGCGACTGCACGATATTCAGACCACGTTGTGATCATACTAATGCAACTGAACTGTGTAAGCACCGGGTAATTGTGCAAGCCCTTATCTTGATCAAGGTATCATTCACCTCGATCAAAGCCAGTGTCTCAGTTTTCCCCTATCTCTCTATAGGTTTTCGCGTATTTTGTGTGCCTGTGCGTATACGCATGAACATGTGCAGCTGTGCGACTCCCGAATCATGTAGTCTATTAATGCTGGACAAAAGTCCCTTAACTTTAGCCGCTTACCGCTCCACGAAAGATAAGTGACGAAAGAGCAGACATGTCCTCTTCTTCAAGTTATACCTGGCAGTTTGATTTGAATAGGTCCAGTTTAAGGTGAAACCGGTGTATTAAGAAGGAATAAAACAGTAACGTTGGAGACGAGCAATTGATGGAGGGTTGTTGCTCTACTGTCTTTGTCAGCTTCACCATCATATGGATGACACAATTCAGGAAGTCCTGATGTGCTGCCACTCCGTCGCTCTCTTGAATGACCGCACTTGGCGTCCGTTCAGGAGTCGCTTTGGTCAGCAGGCGTCTCGATGCTGCTTGCACATCCGAAAACATATTTTCCATTGGGTTTAGCATGTAGGAATAGGACGAAAGAAATTTAAAATGGTAGGACGACGCCAAGATCCTTCTCAGGTTATCTGGTATGTATATTCCAGTTATCCATGATCGCCCATGCACCGTACATCGCCACTCCTCAGTGTATACACGCCACAAGCTTCTCAACTAACAGTGAGAACTTTGCACAATTACAGGGGCCATTTTTGGGGACATTTGAATAAACACTGCATTGGTTATTCATTGCCGAAATCAACGTCACCATGCGACCTTCGACTGTGGGCAAGATAACGTTGGTGTGCGTCTCTCTTCTGAAACGAGCCTGCGTTCGAAGCAGATGGAGGTTGAACTCGTGGTCGTCCAAGAGAATGCAGTTTTCTTTGTCATGTGGTGCATGTGCCGATAAGTCGAGAGCGCAAGCCAGCCGGCTTGCGATTATCGTTGCCCTGTTGACAAAGTCTAGCTCACAGTGCCACTTCACAAACTTGATCTTAAGTCTTCTGACGGCGTTGAAGACCGTAGATAAGGAAAGGTGGACGTCGTCCTCTTTAAGCCGCTGCTGTATTGGTGCCAAAATATCCTCCGAATATCATTCAACGGTCTCTTCAATGAGTTGCTGGACATGGAAAGTGGGCTTCTCTCTGTCGCTTCCTACACAGTTGCTTTGAGTAATAGCACCCTCCGGCCTGTATGCATTATTTATGTTTCTTGCCATGTCCTCGTTGACATTGACGACTTCAGCAGCTCCGTCGCTGCCTCGGAGATGCGTCTTCTCGTCGTTCGTCGTTCATTTTCGTAGGTTCGTACAGCAGTAGGGTATGAAAACAAGACTAGATTTCGTGGAGTCATATGAGCCTACAGTGTAGGCCCTACACTTTTCTCATCGTCACGCAACTGCACAGGTTCACACACAAACGCACAATATATGCAAAGGAAGATAGAAAGACAGGGGAAACTGACTCACCGCCTTTGCTCGAGGGCCATGACCCACAAGATCAAGAGAACAGTTTGCATTGGCGTCTGCTGCTTGCACAATTGGGGTTACCTTAGCCTGACCGCACTGGTGGCCTGTACACAGTCCAGTTGCCTTACTCCCCATTCTTTGCTAATCAACTGATGCTTTTCTGCCCAAAATAAGCTTTGTCCAATTTGGTTAGCAATGCATCCAGATTGGTTTGCGAAGCGTCCAATTTGGTTCGCAAACCGTCCAGCTTAAATTGAAGAGGGTATATGGTTGGCGGCATCCGGTTTCGGATTTGCCTGTCACTGTGGCAAGCCACAGGACGCCTGCGCCTCCAGAGGGACCATGGGTGGCTTGCGCTGCACCACCCACAGCTCCAACCACACACCCCATATCCAGTGTAAACCCGAAGGAATAAGACCGGGAGGCATGTGGATGGGAGCCACGTTTCATCAACGGTACCGGCCCACACTCCTTCACAGGCAAACACAAGCACACTGTATTTGGGGAATCAAGCGCACACAAGGCGGTGGCTGGACCGTAGTCCGCTCCACACTGAGTGCATGGAACCACTCTTGGAGCCTAGCACGGCCACAAGGACCGTGCACCCCGTCCCCTCCAGAAACGACCAACTGTCTCCTGGAGCCATTATGGAGGAGGTAGTGGGTAATAGACAGGTAGGCACCTTGTCAACATGCACATCAAGCACAGTTACACCGGGGATATCTAACAAAAGCCAATCACTTGAGAGAGAGAAAGGGAGAGAGAAAAAGAGACATACTCGATTAATGCATCAGGAAACGGTGACATAAACCTTAATTAAATAGCATAGGTAATAAGTTGTTTACAAACAAATCATGGCTGAGTGCACGAGGTCAGAATGTATAGTTCACGGAATGCCACGAACGCAAAAATGTTATGGAAATCGAATACAATTGGCTTAGGCGAGGTGTGCAATTATTGGAATAGAGTAGTGGTAGACATTTATATGAGAAAGAAAAGCATTAAGGCACAAACTGTAAACCCACTACCTGAAATAAAGAGACTTAGCATGCAAGCACGCGGTTAGTAAATCGAATTCAGCGTGTCTACAAACGCTGCGCCGGCTCGCCGTAATTCGCTTCAGGACCCGTCGTCGCTTCTGTAGTGGCCCCAAAGGACCTAGCTCATGGCTCACTAGACATTTATATGAGAAAGAAAAGCATTAAGGCACAAACTGTAAACCCACCACCTGAAATAAAGATACTTAGCATGCAAGCATGCGGTTAGTAAATCGAATTCAGCGTGCCTACAAATGCTGCGCCGGTGCTGCCTACGTTCACTGCTGGAGCCGTCGTCTCTTCGGCAGTGGTCCCGAGTGACCTCGCCCATGGCTCACTAGGCCAGCCTGACTAAGGCAATCGCGACCGCATGTTCTACAGCACCATGCGCTCGATGTCGATGGAGTACAACCCATCGGTGGTTGCCGCTTCCGCACTTGCCGCTTCTTCTCTGTATGCATGAGGTCTTTCTCCCGCACTTCAGCAACTGCCTTTGTGATGAGATCGCGCCATGCAGGCCGATCAATCGCCTTAGATTCCCATGACCTGCAATCAAGATTAGAACGTGAGAGGCTCACTTCGATCATGTCCTGGTAACGTAGCTTTGGTTTCCCCGCATGCCGCTTCCCAATACTCAGCTGACCGTATAAGAGTTGTTTCGGTATTCGAGTCGAATCCAAACGCCACACATGACCGAGCAACCTCAGGTGTTTCAGTAAATGTACGCAGTCCACTGCATACATCGCACTTTGGCGCAACACTTCTGTGTCTGCAACTCTGTCGCCCCAACGGATGTGCAAAATTCGTTGCAGACACTGCTGATGGAACCGCTCGAGATATCGCACATCCCGTCGGTACATGGTCCACATTTCACTGCCGTATAGAAGAACGGACAGTACCATGGATTTGTACACCATCAGCTTCGTGCCAATGGTAAGCTGATGGTTGTTCCACACTCGGTACTCAAGCTTCCCGAATGCCGCTGCTGCCTTCGACACGCGAATCCGCAACACTGCGTAGCTGCTGATCAGTCGATATCACACTCCCAAGGTAACAGAAGCGGGAGGTGGTTTCCAATACTTCAGCACCAATGCTGATTCGCGGCAATATTGAAGATTGCACCTCCGGTGAAGGCTGAAAGAGACAGACAGTTTTGCTTGTGTTGATGGTGAGCCCGACCTTGGCCACTGTCGAAGCCAGAGCACTATTCATGTGCTGCAACTCATCCGCGCTGTGTGAAAATAACGCACAGTCGTCAGCAAACAGCAACATACGGATAGTTGTCTCACAGACTAGAGTTCTCGCACCGAAACGACGGATGTTCAGCAACCCACCATCAATACGGTGCTCCACACGAACACCGTAAGCACAAGCCGCATCAAAATCACAAGACAACATTGCATGAAGATATATATTAAACAGGGCAGGAGCTAAGACACAGCCTTGCTTCACACCAGAGACAACTGCATAGTCATCCGAGGTCTCTCTACTCAGCTGCACCCGCGCTCGCATACCACTGTGCAGACATTCAATTAAACTTACAAACTTACGCGGGCAACCAAACTTACCCAACACCAGCCACAATGCCTCGCGGTTCACCGTATCAAATGCTTTGGTGAAATCAACAAAAAATGAGTACAATTGCTGGTGTCGTTCTCTGCACTTCTCCTGCAACTGACGAGCTGCGAACACTATATCTATAGTGTTACGACCCGAACGGAATCCACATTGCTCTTCCGCCACGTTAGGTTCCACAACCTGACTCACGAGGCGATTGAGCAGGATTCGGGCAATCACCTTGCCCACACAACTCAGCAAGTTGATGCCACGATAATTCGTGCAACATTGCTTGCTACCTTTGCCCTTGTATGCAGTGGTAGCACAAAGGCATCCTTCAGCTCAGGAGGCACCTTCTCCTCAATCCATACACGTTGCACCAAGTGGTGCAGCGCAGTCAACAACGCGGGTCCACCGTATTTCAATACTTCAGGCAGGATCCCGTCACCTCCGGCACATTTGCCGTTTGGCAGCTGAGCAAGTGCTCTCTGCGTCTCATCCAGTGTCGGCGTATCCGCCAGATCCGCCTTCACATCCTGTTGCTTAAGGCCGTTCAATGTAGGCCAGTCGATCACTGAACGGTTGTTCAAGAGACAATCAAAGTGCTTCCGCCAGATCTGCACTATATCTGCAGTCTGTGTGCAGGTAGCGCCTGAACTACCATCGATCAGCGTCAACAACGGCTCCAATCTCGGTCCATACTCCGCCTTTAATGAGTCAAAGAATTCCTTGTGTTGACGGCGTTCGGCGTAGCATTCCATCTGCTTCGCCTTCTCCGTCCACCATGCATTTTTAATGCGACGGAGCTCTCGGGTCAGTTGCCGTCGAAGTTTGCGAAACTGACTCTTCTTCCCCAAGTCACAGGGGTCTGCCACATGTGCAGCAAATGCTACATTCTTATCTGACACCAACGCGCCAATCGTTGCATTGTTGTCATCAAACCAATCAGGCCGCTTACAGTTTGCGCGCCCGATGGTCTCCTCGGCAGCAGCTGTCACCTGGTCGCGAATGTGGTGCCACAGGTCGCCCACTGTGGCTATGCAGTCCACATCACACAAGCGTGAAGCCATCGCCTTCTCCACCTCAGTACGTTTCTCCACAGTACCGAGGGAGAGAATGTTAAATTTACGCCGATTCACGGCGGGAGTGCAATACATCGATTTATGAAAATATATGTACAGTTTGGTCCGCACCAATTTGTGTTCAGCGCCACACTCAGCTCCACGCAGTACACGTGTCATGCGCACTTCACGCATATCACGCTGACGTACGATGACATAGTCGAGCAGGTGAGCATGACCACTCCGTGGGTGCGTCCAAGTTGCTATATCACTCGCACTCAGTGCAAACCGAGTGTTCGTGATCGTCAGGCCGTGAGTGGCACACAGTGAGAGCAGCCTGTCACCGTTCGCATTCGCTGAACCAATGCCATGCGCACCGATAACATCTGTCCACGCTGATGCATCACGCCCAACGCGCGCGTTGAAATCACCCAGCAGAAATAGTCGGTCGCTCCTCGGCACAGACCGTATGACGGAGGATAGCTCAGTGTAGAACTGATCACGCGTGTCATCAGGATAACACATGGTCGGACCGTATGTGCTAATAAAAGTAGCAAACTTACCTCTTCCGAGTCGTAGGCGAACAGTCATCAGTCGCGCGCTGATGCCCGTTGGTTCACCCACCAGCTGGTCATGAAGGCGATCGGATATTGCAAATCCGACCCCATGTTCACGTGGTGCTGAGGCGGCGTTGCCCACCCAGTAGAATGTGTAGCCAGCACCTGCTTCTTGCAACTTACCTTGCTCAGCGAGCGGAGTTTCACTGAGCGCCGCAATATCGATGTTGTAGCGCGTCAGCTCCATCGCGACCAGTGCAGTGCGTCGCTCCGGGCGCTCGCTGGAGTTCCGGTCCAGTAGTGTGCGCACGTTCCAGCATCCGATACTGAGTGCTTTGCGCGCATGCATACGATTGCATTGGTGGGCAATCGCACGCGAGGTGGTCGTTGTGCTTCGGAGGTTTGCTTGAGGGACTCCACCCGGAGCCTTTGGCTCAATAGCCTGACCCACAACGCAGTGGAGAGCAGATCCAGCCCGTGAATGTGATTGCAGAGACAGATTGGGATCTGCTTGACGGCCGTCACACGCAGCCTTTGAGGTTCTGGAACAATTATCATATGTTTTGCGACCGTAATTGGATACGCACCTGCGACCACGGCCAGACGCAGGTGGGTTTTTGGCAGGTTTGCACTAAGTTGACCAGGGGCTGCCTGGCTTGAGGCGGGCAGTAGCAAACCATTGAACACCCGGAGGTGTCCTCCCACCGTCAGAGACAATGCGTGGCGCTCGTGCTCTACGCCAATCCAGCGTTGAGCTTATAACCCGTAAACCTGTTGTCTCCCATGGCTAGGTTTTAAGGGAAGAGGGCCATCGACCACTTCCTAACCTCCGGAGAGGATGGACTAGGAGACTGACAGGGCGCCCACACCTGACAGGAGAATGACTCGGGTCCTCAGCCAAAGCCTTCGATTAAATATACGCCCGAAAGGCAGCGGGTCTAGCACGTGGTCAGTTAGCCGACTAATGCGAATTGGAGTCCTGGATCTTAGCAGGGAGAAGGGCGTAACCCAACTCCCACCCAGCGGTCGCCACGTGGAGGCGTCCAGGACATGAGCCAATGGCGCAACAGCAGCAGCAATGAGTAGACCATCTGTCAGGATGTAGCCACCACTAGCCTCAGCGCACCATATATATATATATATATATATATATATATATATATATATATATATATATATATAATTTGTATACGCAAGATGATGGTTCCACTACTCAGTATCGGAACCACGCCCTTATCTAGCGTTCACAAACTGTGTCGTGAGAGCAAGCATCCCAAATCAACCACTCTTCACTGATGACCGCAAGAGAAGGTAGGCCATCGGGTCAGCAGACAGCCTCACTTCACCGCAGGATGATCTTGACGAGGTTATAACTGGTTGACTCAGAACATGCCCAATTTAACGCAACCAATTGGGGGTTTTTAGCACACTCCGACAGAGCACACCGCTTACAGCGCGCTTCCCAACATAGCCACCTTGGAGACGGATGAGTTTAACGCACTTGAGTAGTGCCTACTTGTTGCAAGTGTCTTATTGTTCAGCTCACCGAAGAACTGGCTCGGTCGTATTGGAAAGATTGAAGCATTGGTATGACAGGTTTGGTAATGTGGAAGAATTATGGGTCTAACATGAAAATGTGTCTCCCTCACCAATTCTTTCATTGTAAATTCCCCACCTAAAGCACATATTTTCACTTCCTCGTTCTTTGATCCCCGTTTCCTTTCGGTACATTCAGATTAATTATCACTCTTTTCATCTCTACTCTGGTGGAGCGTCCACCCTCTTCATCATACAGAGGTAACCATGACAGCTTTGGTGAATCATTCAGTTAACACCGTTACCTGTTGACCCAATTATTACCTCACATGCCCACTTGACGCTTTTGACTCTACGGGTAGTCAATTTATGCACACGGGTCACACCTCCGTGTCACGTGCTGCTTGTGTTCACTCATTCACTACTGCTTCCCTTATCATTTACGTACGCTACATAGCGGAGCGCTATCATTTGTCGCTTCGCAGCATTGTTGTTGGCCCACGTAGGAGGTATTGATTGATTGACATTTTCGATTTTGCTGATATATGCCATGGTGAGAGACGTAAAGCCTTTACCTAAATTTGTTCCCCCCCTCAAGGGTTTGTCCTAGATTTCGATACTGAGTAAGACGAGTTGCCTAGTACCTCCAATCGAATCTGTCGCTTTCGAGCAGATATGGCCATAGATATTCGTCGTAGACGACTTTGTTCAGGACATTACTGTACAGCGACACGCACTTTAGACAGAATGTAAACACTGTTACTAGGGTGAAATATAATCTCAATTATTTGTGCCCAACGACTCCACTGCATATCTAATGAGTCACGTGTTCCATCATTTGAACTCCGTAGCTGAAGTCCCTAGGGGATGGAACAGACACTTCTCATTTCACTTGTTGTGTGTTTGTCGTTCTCCCAATTGGCTGATAACTGCTCCACAGATTGACTTGCTTAGTTAGTCCAAATGGATTCTGTGGCAAGCGTTTTTGCTATAGACAGACCACCCCCATTTTCATGTGCTCTAGCGCCAGTGTATTTATAAAATAAGCCCACGATGATGCGACCCGTGATGTGGGTCGCGTACAGCCCGATTTCCCAGGTCTAAAACGGCGAGCCAGCGACAAGCTGGACGGCGCTCACGATGTCACGTCATGTGAACCACGGACCGTCATCTGGCGGTACAGGACCAACAGATCGGAGCCAGAGGGATAAATGTTATTTTAGCCCCTTGTCCACGCGTAGTACTTCGGCACATCGGCAGATGAAGTATGCTGACGACATTGCCCTCAGCTCCCAACCGTGCCAAGCTGTACTAAACAAATTAGCACTGAGTGTTGGCCGCTTCGAGCTTTAGTTTGCACCTTTGCAGTGCAAAACTTTCTTCCAAGATCGGCAGGGCCGCCTCCTGCGGTGATCCTTTGTGGGGGTCAGCTGGAACTCGTTCAAAAATTCAACCACCCAGGCAGTTGTATCAACGTTTGTGGAATTGAAGATGAGGTCACAAACCGTATAGCAAAAGTTCAAGGTGCTTTTGCTAACCTTCGACACTTATGGCGCCGGTGCGACATCACTGTCTCCCTGAAGGATAGAGTGTATAATGCAGACGCGCGTTCGACCCTGCTGTACGGCAGTAAAAATTGGCCTATTCGACCTGCTAACATAACGAGGCTAGTGACGTTCGACCACTGGTGTCTTCACAGTTTGGCTCACTGTGAGAGCAATGAGCGCGTTCGGCATCTTGTTTATGACAAAGGAGGAATTGAAACGCTCAGCGCCATTATATCACGCACCAGGCACCAATGGCTGGGCTACGTGTTGCAAATGCCAGCACGCCGACTCCCGCGAAGTGCATTGTTTGTGCGATCGGGATGTTGATGGAAGGAAAGGGGGGAGGCCAAACAAAGACATGGACAAGAGGAGTGAAGACCCTTAGTTCGAAGTTAGCTTCGGTTGCAGCCTACCGGCTATCTGGCTCGGGTCTGAAAGACGATGAACACGTTTGGCTGGATACACTTGACATGTGTAGGATTCGACCTCAGTGGCATTTATGCGATGAGTTTCTTTGCCCCTACTCACTCCGCTTAGCCTCTCCTCTATCCACGATCTCATTTCCTAGACAGTAAAATTTTTGCGACACAATAGCTGGCTGTTAGCTCTCCGGAACGGTGCCAATCCGTTACTAATGACTCAGTTGACGTGCCTGTGTTGCATTCTTTTCTTTTCTTGTGTATTGCGGCACAAAAGCTGAGGTGCTTTCCACCTCTGGCTCATGTGTATAATCCCTTCGTACACGGACAATGAGTTTTGATCCAAAAAATTATTTTTCTTGTTAGTGATGCATTTGATTTTGAAACATAGTAAAGAAAAGATTTTTACCGTTTTTGGTAAATTAAGCAAATGAGAGTATGTGTACAATTGTACGCACTGTGATCCAAGCTACCGAAAGGTACCAAAATAGAAGGATAGAAATATATCGCTGTAAGTCTTGTTATTATTTGCTGTGAATTCTTATAAAATAGTTATTTCTTTTGTACAGCAAAAAACTGGTTGCATTTAGTACATTTGTGTCTGCTGCGTCTTTGGCAACCCTCAAGCTTTCAGCGCTGTCTTAAATAGTTGATGCAAAGAGGAAAATGTTCCAATCTATCATATCTGACTTCAACAACTACTCTGTCTGCCAAATTTGCGTGCTTGTTAGGTGGAGAATTAACATCCTTTGCAGCTGTTGTCGTTGTTGTCGTTGTTGTTGTTGTTGTTGTCGTTATTATTATTATTATTGTTGTTGTTGTTGTTGTTTGTTTGTTTGTTGAACAATGAACAATGATTTATCACGGGATATAAGCAACTGCTTGACATGTCCCGTAGGATGGTTGGGGTGAATATGATGAAAGCAAAATATATCTGAGTCTTCTACCGAACGTCTGCCGAGATGAATACTTTGATAATTATCATCAGTGTAAAATTAAAAAGATTTTCGCGTGTAAACGTTCAGAAATACACTGGTGTGCACGGATCGTTGATGTTAGGAATGAGAAAAGTAAAATATGGTCGCTCACTTAGGTCCATTTGATACATAAATCCTGTTGAAAAGCATGCTTGGCGTAAGAGCTTAGGTACAAAATGTTGGGAGCTAAGAGCAAGATCTAATGTTTTTTTGAAAACTTCCAAGGTAGGGGAGGATACGACTGATTCTGGGAGTGCGTTACAGGGTTGGCAAACACGAAGGGAAAAGTAATTCCGTCGACAATCTAGACGGCTATATTGTTCCTTCGATTTTAAGCAGTTACCCCTCAGCTGCGTGTTGTGGCTAAGTTTCAGCAAATGGCGGCATACGTGGTTGTGGTCACTCACTATCTGATACGCTAATATGAGATGGCCGCGCAGCCTTCGATAACGTCCGCTGAAAATTCCCAGCAACTTCGGCCTTCGGTGGTAAGAGGGATAGCGCAGGCCCCTTACATTCTTTGTTGCTCTTCGTTGTGGTGCCTCTATCGCTTCTAGGTCGCGCTTCAATCAAGGTTGCCAAGCTTGGATAGCGCATTCAGCATGCGGGCGCACGTAGGAATTGTGCATCATTGGGAAGATTGATGGGTCAAATCTCCCGAATGCTCTTCGCAGCATGCCGACGTGCTGGTTGTCTCTTTATACAGCTACCTCAGCCTGTTTTGAACAGTTGTGGTCGCTCTGTACGATCATACCAAGGTCACATCCCTGGGAGCTGGTCTGCAATCCGTTTGTCCCAAGCAAATAGGTATAGTTATGTCTATGGCGTAATTGTAAAAGGCGACATTTGTCTACGTTGAATGGTAGGGCGTTTTGAACTGAGCAGTTCGACACCGTATTAATATCGCATTGGAGCCTTTCATCGTCGTCCGGTCCTCTGGTCCCTCGTCATATCTTGAAATCATCCGCGAAAAATAGGAAATCGGAAGCAATTGTTCTCGCCAAATTGTTAATGAACACCAAGCATAGACGAGGTCCAAGCACCGAGTCATGCGGTACACCACACACCAGATCAATTGCATCGGACAGTGATTCTCGGACTCTCACCGCTAGCCGTCATTCGTGTAGAAAATTGCTAATTCAACGCAGGATTGGGTCGCCAATGCCGCAGTTCCGAAGCTTCTGAAGGAGAATTCGATGGCTAATGTATTTATGGTGATAGACCATAAATGCATTAACCGGTCGTCTACCAACTTTTCTGAAATGATGACTCCCCGATCGGTTCCAATTATGTTCCAAGATAATGAGAATTCGATGATATTAGCGATCAAAGGCTTTTGTGAAGTCCAGGTAGATGACATCGACCCCTACTCCATCATCAACAGCTTCAGTCCAGCTATTACGTGCAATTAATAGGTTAGTAGTACACGAATGCTTTTGACGAAAGCTATGTTGCTCTGGGGCTATTAAGTTGTGGCTTTTCAGATACTGCATCAGCGCATCCGCGATGATTGATGCTATCACTTTGGATAGTACAGGAAGTAATGTTATTGGACGGTAGTTGGTAGCGTCAGTGCGGCTACCCCTTTATATATAGGAGTGGTGACCCCTTGCTTCCATACTGGTGGAATATGGTTCTACTCTAGAGATCGCTGATAGAAAACAGCCAGTGGTTCTGCTAGATCACTAGCTACCACCTGCAGAGCCTTTGATCGCATGTTGCCGACTACAGGAGAACTGTGGATACGCAAGAATAACAACTTCTTCAACACAGCTTCCACAGTGAAGGCAATGTTGTCTAAACCCGACGGTGGAGTAATAGGAACCAGGAGAATATTTAGACTCGTTACCTGCTTGAAAGTTTGGGAGTAATGAAGCCGTAGGAGATCAGCTGCTTCCATTGCTGATCGCGTGAACCCATCAGCCGTGACTAGTGCTGTAATCCGCCGCTTCACCTTTCGAAGACCTTAACGTACATGTACAGAAGTTTGTGGTTCGTGCAGAATCGCTTCATTAACTCCTGCTGATGCGTGACCATGTCTTCGCGGATCAGTTCCACACAGAAGTTACGATGTGTCATGTATGCAGTCCAGGTTTCGGCATTCGAGCAGTCCCGGTGATTCCGCCATGCCAAATCCCTCCGGGACATAAAATTACGTGTTCTGCTCCTCAGAAATGACTTTTGCTTGTTTTTGGGTTGGAAGGACTTTTGTTCCGATGCATGCGCTACCTGTGTGCTAAACCTCCTTGTAAATGTTTCCCAGGCAACATCTGGGGGGAATTCGGTTAACAAAGTCCAAGATGTATCCTTAACAAGCGTAAATAACAGATTATAATGAGTGACAGTATGCACTTAATCAACTTCCTTTTCAGGATACTTCGCATAGCATATATAGTCAAAGAGTAGAGTAACATGATCACTACGACCCCGTGGTGTGCTTGTAACTATCCCGTCAACCATGAGTTCTTCGTTAGTGAGCACAAGATCCAGTATCGACGGCTTGTTAGCAGTTCGAAATCTGGTAGGAGAGGCTACGTGGTTATACTGAGGGTGGCGAGCTCTTGCAAGCAGGCTTAAAACTACGTACCGTCGGTTGCTGGCGTTTCTATGTCATGCACGTTAAAGTCTCCAGTGATAAGAATGTTGGTGTAGGACTTGTTCAAAGCAAACTGAAAGATGTGGTTCAGTTTGGAGTCCATTTCCGACGTTGAGTTTGGTGGGCGGTAAATCATGGCTAGTAGACATGTGTCCTTGTTTCGCAACCATAGACGGCACCAAAGCGAATCAGGAGCTTGGATTTCCGGGTGATTGATAATTTCCCGTCAGAGGTTTGTATTATAGTAAAGAATCCCACCGCCATCTCTTTTGATTCTATCGGTCCGAAGCAGCGACATACCGGGTAAATTAATGTCAGAATCGGTTATCTCCAGATTTAACCAGGTCTCTGTAATCATGACGAGGTCCCGCGGTTGTGAGGCATGGGGTGCTCTAAGTTCAGCTAGCTTACTTAGAAGGCCTGGGGCGTTTGTTTACATGCAAGATAGGGCTTTTGGTGTTAGGAGTGCATTGATATATGTCAACTTTGTGTTAGTTTCTAAGCCGGCCGTTAGGTGGCCGGCCATTAATCCTTTTTTGGTTTATGCATTTCAGTCAAGTTTCATGACACTATTGCGCGTTCCTGAACAGACGTTTCACTTGTGCTGTGCTCTGTCCTGTTGTGTGCCGTGGGTGCTGTTGTGTCGCTCTTTCCGCAGGACTGCGCAGACAAAGAATTTGCAGCGTTTGCCAGCTCCATCGAATTGCTTCCGACTTTTGGCTGTTCGCCTGCTGCCTTTAGCCGGCTCTCTGTTGGCAATCTAGCTCGAAGCTTTAACCAGCTATCCAACAGAACTGGCATCATTCCCTCGGAGCGTAATATTACTTTCATGAGCCTTGGACGGCAGCCCTTGTAGTTAGGTGGTGACGGAACTCTTGTCAAGGATTTCGCAATAACATTGTCAACAGCGAGTGCTTCGCGGACGTAGCACCACTGCTCTCGGTCATGCGTTTGCGCATCGTGATCAAAAGAATGCAGAAGACCGGGAACACCATGAACAAATATTGTTTCTTTGATATTCCTATTAGAAATGCTGCGTTGGTCGACTGCTACTTTTGGGTAATTTTTTCAAGGTAGGTCAGGTAATATGTGCACTCTGCTCGGTGAGTTGCGAAGATGTACTACTAAGAGCCAGACAGCTTCTGGTTCATCTGCTGTCTGGTGTTACTCGAAGAATCCGAGATTCACCAGAGTGCGCCGAGGTCGGGTGACGCGCTACGCGATGCAGCATTGCAGGATCCACCCGAATACCAATCGCGCCGCAGATGGAACTCCACTAGTTGCGATCGTCTTGCAACGCCTTTTATTGTGCTAGATTTGGACTGGGGAACATTGGTGCACACGAAAGTTAATGCAGTGTGGTGTTGTCTAGCGAGTGTTGGGTTTTTACTTTTTGCCGGCAATTAGGATTGTTTAGAAGGCACCACCGGAGTTGACGGTGAAAGCTGTTTTGCTCGGTCCAAAAGATGAACCTACGTGTGTCGCTCCCGGTGTGTTTGTCGAGGCAATCTATGCTTACCTTACCTGCTCGTTATCTGCATCGGATTACCTTCGGCTCTGAGCTGTCGGTGTCATGGCTGAATCTCCAGATGAAGCGTCTATGGTTGGAGAAGTGGAAGCAGGCATGTTTGTGGCTTGTCCACTTATGGGAGTGAGGTGACCCAGTGGATTTAGAGTCACAGACGCTGCATTGCGGTTGGAGCGTCTAGCTCTCTTCTTCGGCCTAGATTCAGAGCTTACTTTGGCTGGATGAGGTATTATCGTGGTCAGATTTACCTCCGAGGGAGCGATCTCAGTATTTACAAAATGCGCCATTGTCTCAGTCATCCTATCGCACTTTTGCATGAGCAAAGATAAACAGTTGAAAACTGGAATGGCTTGATAAGTTGGGCAAAAGCACATTGTGTCAGCAACTTTGTTTGTCTGTCTCACTTCTTGGACGGATTTGCCTGTACGTTGCGGACAGTCCGATCTAATACAGCTAGGACAGGGTACACTGATCTTGAGGACTTTATTGCAGTTGTCTGCACAACATAGGCGACGTTGAACCATTGGTACGCTAGTCGTCCTCTTATCGTTTACAGCAAGGCCTATCTGAGCGCTCACCTCGATGAGTGTTCTTTGCGGCAGGCGTGACGCACAAACACATCAGGACACTCACACTGATCGAGAGTTGTTCAACCGCACCAAGGACAGACGGTAGGGGCAGACGGTAGTCGTAACGCGCAGACTCTCTGGTGTAACGGTCAATCAACTCGCAGTTGAACACACACACACACACACAAAACGGCAGCGTGTGTTGACCGGCGTGCCTTAAGCGACGATGCAGGTGGAGCGCGGCTAAGCGTCGCTAGAGCTGTTCAGTGGATGAGCGGAGCAAAAAGACTGTGACTTGGTTATGCTGCAATTTGCAGGGATGCTTGGCGCGTAGTTTGTGAGTCCTCAGCTTCTTCTTCCGAATTTGACCAAAATCTTTTCCGAAAAACTGGTCTGCTGTATTTACACAAGTGGAACTCGGCAAAGAATAAGCCGAAAATTAGGTACTGGAGCAAGAGTATAAGCCACACAGGTTGGATCCAAGAGTTGGGAAGCACTGAGTAGAGCTCGTCAAACTGGTTCGAAGGAGCGCACACATAATATTGTGTGAGGAGAATTAGTGTCCACAACGGGCAAGGCCAGAGCCGAGTTAAAGTGTGGCCGCACGGCACCAACAGCAATGTTGTTGTTGTTGTTGTTGTTGTTGTTGTTGTTGTTGTCGCTAGAGCATCGCTAAATTATGTGCCTGATGTGGATGTGCTTGGTCATCCCACAGGTCTGCACGGATTTGTTGTGGTCGTGTTATCACCAACATGTTAAAAGCTGCGCTTCTGAAATAGAAAAGATCCCAGATTCGATTTCTTAGTGTGCCATTTATAATATAAATTGCTCTATACGCCAGCCATTAATTTGCAAGTAGGAAGTTCACAAGGTGAAAAAGCATTCGTACAGTCCATTTCTTTGTTTTGGCCTTAATGTACAAGAAAATACGAAAATCCAGTTTATTCACGCCTCTCATATTTTCATTGTAAACTTTGATAGATTTTCGCCTGCTCACTTGAATGCATTTTTTCTGCTGTCACTCCCCCGATGTATACTGTCCATCTCTTTAATACCCACATAGCTAGGCGCACGAGTAACAGCCCCGTTGTCTATCCACCTGATCACACAGATATATCCATTCGTTGAGAATTTGCAGTCAGAAGATCCACGGTCATCCATGTGAAGATCTTTCACGGATTTCAGCGGACATTCCACTACACGGTTACCTTTCACAGTACCTAGAGAGTGAATGACTAGCTATTTCAGTTTCCTGATAAGATTCATCCCAGTAAAATAGTTATCAAAGCAAAACTTGTAATCTGTCTGTCGAGGGATACATTTCGACAGTCACAATATCATTGGCGCACCAAGACCCAAATATTTTGTATCTGCAGGAACACCTGTTCCTGTGCGTTGATAAAGTTCGAAATCGATAGCCTTTCCTGACCAACAGCTCTTCCTGACAACATTATTGCCACTAATGGGCTTGATTTACTTTTAATTTATTGTTTTGCTGCCATTCTTCCAGTAAATGGTATCAGTTGCTCATCAAAGCTTCTCGGTGTAGCTGCAACCAACGAGCGTGCACTGCGGTGATAAGAGGCTCCAACCTCCGGTATAATTTGTTATCTACGGTGGATTTCGCTCAACCCTAATGTAGATGGTATTCCGCATTTGCAAGTGTCGGTACGCCGCCATTATGTCTGTAAATGCATTCACTCTTGTGCCCTATGCCAACACATACGAATCCTTGGAAAGCCAACATTGTCCATCACCCTAAAGATACCGAAAAACGCGCATTGCAGTGGCCGTTGTACCGAAATGCTCCCCGTTTATCCACGTGATAACGTTTTCTGCTTTTCAAACTTGTCAACAATTTCGGGTCTCAGAAGACAAAGTTGCAAAGAGAAGTATTTTCAACAAATCGCATCAGGCAATTACATTTACAAGGTAGATAGAAATAAACACATGCTGTTGTAGGTCAGGATGGAACTGTATAGAAACGAAGCTAGGAGAACTTGTGCTCAGCTGGTGACGTACTTCAGCACGCGCAATTGCTAAGTTTCCAATGGTGCAAGTTGCTTTGCCGAACATGTGTCCGCAGGGGTGAGATGGGGCACAGAGTTGGGACATGTGTGGCTACGATCGCAGGGCACACCGAGCAATTCTGCTGTGAGAATTGAACGTTAGCTAAACACCACAGCCGCAATCGACGTGTCATGCTTCGATCGCAATGCAAGACCAACGGAACCCAGACCATTCGGCTGTGAAAAGTGAACGTTAGTCAAACAACGAAGCCTCACTGGTCATGTCGTGCCTCGATCGATTGGTAGTCGGTTTTCACTCATGTAACAATGCTAGCAAAAGCCATCCCTGCGAGGTGGTTAGTTGCTCGCTGTGCTAGCAACTGAGAATAACAGCCTGGCCCTATGCATTGACCATGGGCGCCGGTTGCTACCGCAATACCTTACAAAAGACAATTGCGACAAAAGTTGTTATAACCTCCTGACTGGCTGCCAACAAACCCGTATGATTTTATGTGACTGCTTTCACTGCTAAAGTGAATAACACTGCTAGGAGCGCAATCGAAGGTTACAGTGGGGGCATATAAGTGAATACTTGACTTGACATGACAATGCTCTTAGATTTCTGTCTGCCCCGACTCTCTAGTGGCACCATTAGTCCTGAGTGCAACTATTAACTTCACAGTCAAACAATTGCTAATTCTACAAACTGATCATGCCTTCGGTGATGTTTCTCATACGCAATCGAGAATATACACTTATTATTTTCTTTACTTATATTTACATAAAATATGTGAAGTGTCTGTAAAGAACAACGGATTAGATTTCGAATCGCCCTCCGTCATTTTGGCTACACAGCAGCATTCCCCGGATGGTGTTGGCGAGAACTTGCTGCAATGTCTCCAACAAAACCTGTCTATATCCGTTCATAATGTTCACTTTCAGTTCATCCAGGCTGTTGGGATTTGTTCTATAAGCTCTGCGCTTCAAATATCCCCATAGGAAATAATCCATGGGATTCAGATCTGGCGACCGCGCAGGCTGTTCTATCGGTCCTTCGCGACCGATCCAACGTCTGTTGAAAGTCTCGTTCAGGTAGGTAAGGACCGATTATGCCGAATGTGTAGGTGCGCCATCTTGTTGCCACCAATCAGTAATCCTTCTGACTGTAGCTGCGGAATGACCATGGTCTGCAACATTTCCATTTACGAGGACGCTACAAAATGTCAGACATTTGTACTGTTAAACAACAACTTGCCTGACACACTCCTGGAGAAGAAAAAGGGCCCAATGTTTTTTCGACCAGTCAACCCAACCCAGGTCATGAGCTTCGCGCTGTGTTGCACACGTAGAGTGCTACATTGCCGTGGGTTAGTTGTTGCCCGACTACGTTGCGTATCTTCGCCATGCAGAGGGAAAACCGCCTCAGCAGTGAACAAACTAGAATGCCCGTTCAGACTGTTTAAAAACAAACGGCCGAATGCCAGGCGCTTGTGTGAATCGCAAGTGTTCAACACTTGCACCTGCAGTGCACTGTACTGTCGGGAGATTTTTCCTTTAATATCCGATGCACAGCATACGGTGTGGTTCCACAATGTTGTGCTAATTGCCGAATGCTGAGATGGCTCTTACTGCATACCTCTTGCTCAACTGCTCAAGATGATACTATATCCTGACGATGCGAGGCCGTCCACTTTGTTTGATATTGCAAACGCTGCCAGTTTCTGAAAATCCTTTCATCACTCGACGCACATACCGCTCGTTACTGGGCCGCTTAGCGTAGTGCATGCTGATATAGCACCTTGCGGTTTCTGCCGCATTGAACCCACACTTACCATGCAGCTGCACAATGACCACGCTCTGATGGACGACTGAGGTTGCTGACACATCGAGGACACAGGTATAAGCTCCTGCTCCATTGCTACAATAACGAGCCACTAACGACCTCGCAGGGATCCTTTTTTTGGCTTTTAACGCGTGAAAGTCAACTATCAACCGATCGAAGCATGATACGTTGATTACGGCTGTGGTGTTTGGCTAACCTTCACTTCTCACAGCCGAATGGTCTGGGTTCCGTTGGTCTTGCATTGCGGTCGAAGCATGACACGTCGATTGCGGCTGTATTGTTTAGCTAACGTTCACTTCTCACAGCGGCATTGCTCGGTGTGCCCTGCGATCGTAGCCACGCACGTCGCGACACTGTGCCCCATCTCACCCCTGCGGTCACATGTTCGGCAAAGCAAGTTGAGCCATTGGATAGTTGGCAATTCAGCGTGCCGGAGTACGGCATCACCTGAGCGTAGTCGCTCCTAGCTTCTCACAAAATTAATAAGACACCCTGTAACTATGTTGCACCCTGATCTGACCTGACCAGTCAGAACAATGGTGAGTAAACCGAAGTAATGAACCACATGCGGTCGTCACCTGTGTTTCTTGTGAATGAGTTCATGTCATGACCACGGTGGACTTAGATTTTGCACCAGTAGCCTCTGCTTGCAAAGCTCTGGTTACGGCGGTCTAATCACGATCGCTTCAGCTGTCCTTATGAGTCGTTTTCTAAGCTCCGCTGAGCATTGCTTCGGCACGATGTAAAAGACTTTGAAGGCAACATTGGTCGAAGTGTTGTAGGAAACATTCTGATGGCGAAGTGAAGCTAGCACCTAAACTGTAATCTTCCTGCCAACTTATGTTTCCTGGGTCAAAGCTATCTCTAGGCGATCAACATTTCATTCTAGCTTTCTTTGACTTCAAGAGTACTGTGCCTTCCTTTTAGCTAGCATAACGCGTGGATTATTCAAGAATTTCGCTTCGCTATCATCGATTATATTTCCATCATCATTCGCACCACGTAGCACATCACATCCGGCAGGATAAAACCTCTCATCTTCAGAATCATCAAATAAAGATAAATCTAAATCGGATTCATTCAAACTTTGCAGCAAAGCATCCATTGTCAAACGTATTCCTACGTCAGCTGAAACGTAATTAAAAGATGTCGAATGTATAACTTTTATAATTTTAACTTTGCAGCAGAAGGTGTCTTGACAAAAAAGTTAAACAATGAATAAAAGAATATAAGGAAGTATTAAGCAGGAACACAGTAATTCACTGAGTAATCTCTTCTGCTTCGAAATAATAAAAGCACCATCACATTAAGAATGAAGTTTACTAATCATTCGTAGTGAGCATTTTCAGTTAAAAGTAGCTAATGTTGGCACGGCAGAGGATAAAACACACCCACCACGTTGTGCGTTTCTTCGCTGAGACACTGCCTTGAAAGTCTAACCACTGAATAGGTGTAGAAACCAACTGAAATGTTCTGCTATTAGACATGTGTACCTGTTTAGACACAAAGTGAATCAACATTTTACTGGCTCAATATTAATGGTGTAAAATCATTTTGGTTGCGTGTGTACACATTGTGCACGACGGGGATAATGATGATGATGAATACCCTACTCAGAGTGCAGTTGACGAGGGTTATCACTTGGCTTCGTGCACTGAGCAGCGCGACGCTACATTGCTGGGGCAATAACCTTCCAGTGCTGCGTAGTACATTATTGGAGCGTCAATCAGGAATTATCGATGCAGCTAAAAGCGTGGTTTTTGCTTTTTTCATGGTTAAATACAATCAATCTGTGATTACTAACTATCAGATGAAGAAAGCTGAAATGACATTAGTCGTATGACATGTGCACACGGATGTCGTCTCCGCACAGTATGCTACTCCTGCGGCAAGTACAGTATAAGCATAATACCCAATATAACATCGAAGTCATGAGGTTTAGGGGCAATATATGGTCGATAACATTTGAATTCGAAGAAACCAAATGACCGCTTTATTCACCTGCCCACGTTCAGACAAGATGAAAAGAATTATAAAGGATTCCGACCAGTGAGCTCTGAAAACTAAATAGACAAATAATAAGACCGCCATCCACCAGGGTAACTGCGCATTAGTGAACTTTGAGCCTGAGGAAGAATGTAGGCGGACCTAGAGCGGGAGCGCTTTGACAGGCCCAGCCAAATGCGAAGATAGTGTTTATTTAAACGTCTGTAAAGCACAGTTCACCTGGTAATGCTCCGCGTGAATCACGTAGCTGACACAAGCAACAAGGGACACTGAGTGTGCGTCGGAAATGAACAGTGCGAGCTTGTACACTGCACGTTTGTGACTACACCCTGCTTGTGGATGCGCGAACCTGAAATTGTGGATTGGCAACAATATGCCCTGAGCATTGGGCACATCTCGAACGAACATGATCGATTGTCAGCCACTACTTTGGAGGCTCCCATAGGTAAGAGCGAGCACTTTGTTCTTTCCCTCTGTATTAAGTTGCCGTAAAACTTTAACTCTGTTTGACACGGAATTTAAGCCAGATTAATATCACGCTCTTGTGGGGTGTAGTCATGCGCATTACTTGGATCCCTGAACATGAGGAAGCAAGTCTGGAACGGAGGTAGCACATGATCAAAAGCGGCCTCACGTAGCTCCTAGAGGCATTTGCTCCCTTGCGCAGAATACGCCACTCGGATAAGCCTTGTTGGTGAACCGTATAATTGATCGAGCGTTGAAACGGCGAAACACTTTATGGAAAAGGTTTCATGAATCTGGTGGATTCCGCAATTCATTCAGCCACAAATATGTCGAAACTGGTGGTCGAATTACAGGTGCAAGTCAAATACCAGTACGAGTTTAGGTTGGCGCATAGTGTAAAGACGAAGTGGAACCAGTATTACAGCTACGTGCAACCGAAGTCATCCTTACGGGAAGTCGCTGTCAATACAATCACTGAAGATGGACTTAAGGTTACGGAAGACCTAGATAAGGCACAGGAATTGCTGCACATTTTCCAGGAAGTTAGTCGGGCGGACGGGAGTATTCACTCTTTTCGCAGTGACAATACATATGCAAGGGGACAATGGGGAAAATCGATTTAACTGTATTTGATGTTTTTCCGCGTTGAGGAACCTGAACCCTGCAAATCCTCTGGCCCTGATAACATGAATCCAGCTATTGTTAAGCCAATTGCCGATATTATCCAGATTCCAGTTCATGAATTGTACATGTCTCTTCGTGAGTGAAGGATATCACAGGATTAGAATGAGGCAGTTGTAGTGTTGATTCATAAAAAGGATTCTAAATCTGGCCCAATACTTGCCGACTTGATAGTCTGAGTAGCGTACTTCTGAAGTGCCTGCAAAAAGCTTATTAAAGATAGAATCTGTACACATCTGACCGGTTACAACTGGATCGGAGTAGAACAGCATGGCTTCGTTATGAAAATGTCATGTTTCAGCAACCTGCTGTGTTTCCTATTTGAAATGACTCAATATGTTGATGAAGGGATACCGGCAGAAGTGTGTTATCTTGAGTTCAGCAGGGATTTGACTCGGTGAATCACCGCTTCCTGATAGAAAAGATGGTGTGGTTTGGACTTCCCCCTACAACTGCTTTCTTGGCTGTCCGCGTTTCTTTACGGCAGAACATTTCGTGTTAGGTTCGGTGATGGTACCTCGAGCACAGGTAATGCGCATAGTGAAGTTCCCCAGGGTTCTGCACGCGATCGGTTGCTATTTCCTATGTTGATAAATGACGGCCCTTCTACTTGAAGACCCCTCCTATATTTTCGCTAATGATTTCAAGCTTGCTAGCAAGGGCAATAGAACTACGCTATCCAAAGATTTGGCTACTGTTATTAAATGGTCATGCTTATTCGATTCAAACTTAAAAGCCAGCAAAATATTACATCCTGACTTCGAGTGATGAAGAGGTTGTGCTGCAAGCTCCTGATGGATCCATTACACTTCAGCGTCTCACTGAAGCACACAATCTTGATATCATCATGACGGATAACTTCAGGTCGTCGGTGCCGTGTAAGCATGCTGCTAGCATAGCACGACAGGAGTTATTTCGGCTCAGGAGGGCTTTGAGTTGTACCAAGCCAGAGATCTTTCTTCCTCTCTAGAAAATAATAAGCAGACCACATTTGGAATGCTGTGTTCGGGTCTGGGCGCAGCATCTGCATAAGGATATCAATGGTACTGAGAATATGCAGAGGTAGACCAAGCTATTGGTAGAAAGTCGGCTTAGGTTACCGTATGAAGAGCGGTTAACTAACAAGATATTTCGCAAAGGGGAGAAGCCCTTTTAGAGGGAACGTAATAGAGACTTTCAAAGTTATGAAATGTCTCAAATTCACTGATTTCATTTAACCAGCTACATCAGACCACTTACTGGGCTATTGTTTGAAATTAAAAGAGCAACGATCTAGACTCGAATTAAGAGCTAACTTCTGCGTATATCGGGTTGCGTCTGTCTGGAAGAAAGTTCCCTATGCATTACTGGAGTGCAAAACGGTAGGGGGATTCAAGCGATGTCCAGACAAAAATTGGTTAGCCCTGTTCCCCAAAATGCTGTGATAGTTCACCGCAACAACTTCCTGAAATTGTTGTGGTTGTTTGCTGTTGCTCCCGTCTTTCTCCATTATCGACGCAAGATTCAACTATCAGTTCGAAGTGTTAGGGGCTCTGTTTTACTACTAGCGCAGGAATCAAGACCTTTGTTAGACGAAAGCCAGTTGCATCCCTGGATCCTGTGCCGTGCTGTCCTGAATTTGCCGGGACATGTGAGCGCTCCATGATAAAAGTCACCCACAACCAGACTAAAACAACGGCATCGGAAGCCTGTCCAGAAGCCGTATCGACATTTTGCTGCCACGCAACCGCTACCGGTCGCGCGTCGACTAGGGAGATGGATTTGCAGCACCGGCGCAGATTTAAACCGACGACCTTCGGCTTATCAACTACACACCTTATCGCTACGGCCGGTAGACTCAGAGCGTCATCGCACTTCTTGGAGTACTAGAGTGTCATTCCATATTTACGGGAATCGTCGGTTGAACGCATCTCATTTGCTAAACGTGGGGCTATAACCCACGTCCATAATCATATCAGTCAACGGTTGGGATCACTGGGCTACGGTGGACGGAAACGGTTTGTAAACTGGCGCCATGAGTGGATTTACCTTATCAGGTATTTGGTAGTGTTCCTCTTTGTGATCCCCTATGGCTCAGTGGTTTCATCTACTGGCTCGCGAGTGTATTCAGCTAGTCGTGGCCGCACACCACGCAAATGGAATGCTCACCGGTGGCGATCTCGAAAGGATGGGTTGGCCGTCTAGTGGTTGACGCACGACAGTCATACAGCTGAAGCTATTTGCGACTATTTCACCTTAACTAGTTACTGCCTTTAATTCTTGGAATTATTCAAACAAGGTGTGACAGCTTCAACCACTACAACTGTGTGGGGATTAGTCGGTGACAAATGTTAACTTTGGAGCCGTCTACGCGACAGAATGTTGGCCGGTTGGTCTAATTATGAATGCTGGTTGGTCGGCCCGGTGCTGGCGAACATTGAGTGATGCTCTCGAATTCGATCCGTTGGGCGCCTTGCGGTGCGTTCTAAGCGTGTTGTCAGACACCAGCGTGTAAACTACACAAAGGACACGGGGCACCCTTGAGTAACTCAATATCCCATCAAGCTGGCAGTAAGTAGATCCATAGCTGCTTTATTCTGCGCCATTGAGCTTAAACTCCACATGAAGTTCTCTCTACTGATAGTTTGTTAGTAGCCTATAAAAGGTCTTATTTTCCACACTGGCCATCGCTCTGTTCGTTACCGAAGCCTGAACATACTGGCCTGCCAACAGCTTGACGGGTATCAGATGTACTATTCCATGATACGTTTCAGGTTTGTAACAAGTAGGTTCGATTAATCTTTAGTCTAATATAGTGCATCAACCGAAATCTTACGTCAGATACTAATTGAACGGAATATGTATGATGGCTTCTAACTTGGAATACGAATTGTAAAACAGTGGGTCCCCTTCAGCCATTTAGTCAGAGCAGTGAGAAGACATATGTTGCGATATGTTAACATTTCGATTGTTCTCATCAGTCGCAAAACACAATACAAGCGGGACTCATGGACAGTTATATACAGGGGGAAAAGGTTGATACACCAATCAAAATGTTAAAATCAAGCCCACGGTAACTTAATTGATTGTCTCAATAGTTTCTGTGCACACAACACAGGTTGATAAGCCCTAATTAACAAGGCCTCACTGATTGCCAAGATTAGCGGATTGTTGTTACGTAACAACACCTTGAACGCAGTCTCCGGGTCCACCTGATGTCGGGTTGCCAAGAGATGCTTGGTGATAGACGATGCGGGACTCCGGTTCATCCTCGGATCCACTCCGTTTTGTTGCGTCATCAGTTGTTCCAACTACCTCGGCACATGTTCAGCTACCCTCTGAGCTAACTGACGGCCAGTCTTGCCTATGTAAATGTCACCGCAACCGCAGGTGAACTGGTAAACGACGTGAGAGGCCGAACTGACTGATGCGTTGCTCTGACGGTCATGAAGAACAAGGTTTCGCGTTGTATGAATGAGTCGCAACTGGGTGGTCGCGTAGGTGCGCGTAACGGCGGACCGGAGTTTATGTCCGATATCATTTGATACGTGGTCTCCTTTGAACGGCCTTGTTAATTAGGGCTTATCAACCTGTGTTGTGTGCACAGAAACTATTGAGACAATCAATTAAGTTACCGTGGGCTTGATTTTAACATTTTGATTGGTGTATCAACCTTTTCCCCCTGTATATAACTGTCCATGAATCCCGCTTGTATTGTGTTTTGCGACTGATGAGAACAATCGAAATGTTAACATATCGCAACATATGTCTTCTCACTGCTCTGACTAAATACGAATTGTGTTGCCTGAGTCCATTGTATGGCGTCGTTTAAAAACACGAGTGCACGAGCCCGATTCTTTTAGTGCAGTCCACTTCGCTGTTTTAAGACCACACTAACCGTGCTTTTAGTCTGGTAATTTGGCTCGAACTCCGCTGTACGCTTTAAGTGAATTATTACAACTCGATATGTTCATCAGTAGATGTTGTTAATGAGCTTTGTTCGCAGAACTATTTACTCTTTAAAAATCATTTGAACTCGGTAGCTTCTGTTAGTTAATCGCAGCTTGAAAGACAGCCATTTTGGTCATAAAGACGGGAAATCAGTTTGTATGGTGTTGTCACTTTCACGGGAGAATAGAGATGCTAGACCGGTCTGTCTGAACCTATGGGGATAGAGTACCGACAGATCACCTGCAACCCCATGGTTGATTATGTCGTGTGTAGATGGTGTCATAACCAACACAGGAGAACCAGTGTCCTAATGAATGATGTTAGTTTGTAACTGAAGTGCTCGTCCTCGCCTGATTTGACGGTTAGCTATTGATCTGCTAATCCATGCAAGAGAGTGGCGGCTCACCGACCACACGTTGGCTCCGCACCGTCGATTATCCTCTGCGGTGACCCCGGCTGCTTGCTTAGGGATTTCCTTCCTGACACTAGGCCATGCCAGTAAGTTTTAGACGCCGTTCGTCGCAGTCCCCTCTTAGTCATCTAAGTTCCCAAACGTCTGCAAAAGCACCAGACAGTAGTTTCACCCACACTGATTCTTGCCAGTTGTGCGCGTTCCTCAGTCCCCGCCGGGTTCCGATCCTCCGGATGTCAACGGCTCGTGCCACTACACCATGGATGACAGTAGCGGAAGTGCAGGACCGACAGTTGACTACGATATAGCGCGGCCCATCCCCCACTACCTGTTGCGTGCCTGGGTCTCCCAACCGCGTCCAGAGAAACGATACACACCGGATCAATGCAAAAGTGTTCTACTTACAAGTCTAAACTTATGTACAACCAGCTGTGTTTTTAAAAAGTCACCCGTCCAGTCGATCGCTCACTTAATTGACCGCACTGAAGCAGACGATTCCTTTCGCCCCAGGTTTCAACCACCATGACATCCTTTCCTTTTGCTATTGTAGTATGATGTTGCAATAAGTTCTGTACGGTTTTCCGCTGTGTGTACACTTGCTGTCTTGGGTTGTGGTTGTAGGTACTCTTTCTTGTTGCTGCTGTCGAACTTCGCTTCGCGGAGTTCGTACATTACGTGCTCTCCGTATTTGCACCCGATTCCGTCTAGTGGTATTGCTCCTTATCCTGACTTCGTAGCTCCTTCCGCCCCTGCGGCCCTCAATCGCTCTCTTTACGCCAACCTTCTGCCGAATCTGGTGCTTGTTACACTCATACTTCTTCTCCTATAGTTAAGGGTGGAAGGCATCTCGATCCAAAATCATAGTGGTTTTTTGTTTTAGCATGTTCTTTCGCAGTCGGTTGGGTACAGAAGTAGCCGGTGCTATCTCGGGCTGGACTTACTGGACTTACTCCGATCTAGGTATACGGTGTGTTTTTTCGCTCCGACAACATTATGTAGGGATCCTCGTGCTGATTCAGCCTTCCCATTCGATTGGCTGTGGTACGGGCTGATGAGCCGAAACCGAAAATCCCACTTTGCTAAAAGCGCGGAATTCTGCACTACTGAATTGCGGCCCGTTGTCGGATATCACCACCTCGGGTATTCCAGGCAAAACGAATTCACACCGTAACTTGTTCACTACGGCTTGCGCGCATGTTGACGTAAGAGCGTCAAACTCGAAGTAGTCACTGAAATAGTCAACCATAATCAGCTAGCTCTCCCCTTGGTAAACAATAATTTCCAGTGCGACGATTTGCCAGGGCCTATCCGGAACGTCACAAGGCATCACTGATTCTTTTGGCTGGTGTGCGTTGTGTGTTTTGCACGTTAAACAGTTAGGTACTTAGGAAATTATTGAGAATACCTGTAGGCCGGGGTGTGGATGAAACGATTGTTCTGTTCTCCGAGCCGGGCGTTTCTGTTGCAGACGTTTCGTTACCAAACTAGGCAACCTCTTCAGTGCGGCTATTCAGTCCTGATTCGCGGAGTCACACACACACCAATGCCAGATCCGAATGACTATCGATTGCTACCTGCTTCAAATGCCAACCTTCGATCGGTTCACGTGAGTCGGTCGAATGAGTACGTCTTCTCCTTGTCGATCTAGTGCTTATTGCTGGCTTAACCTGCAGAGCTTCGTAGACACACTCCAGCTCCAGGTGTTCGTAGGTTGAGTTCCGGCCAGAATGCCAGGCCTCGAGGAACACGCGCTCTGCAGTTTCTTGTTCTTCCAAGTATTTGACTAGTCATTCCTGGCCAGAACATCAGCTCGCATGCACTTGCCACGCACTTGATGATTCCCGAATATGCATAGTGTACTATCTGCAGCATTGAACGTTGCAGTGACTTCGGAACTACTATCTTGTTGCCCTTGAATATTAATCCGTCTTGGGTGATGAGTTCGTTGCGAAAAGGAAAGAACGGAGTTAACACTTTGGACAATATTTTCTTGTCTTCGAGCCATCCGTCCATTATCGTCTGCTACAATAGCCTGCATATTTCGTCCTCCTATGTGCAATGGTGCAGCTGCTGCAAACGTGCCTCAGTGACATCGATCAACTGCATTGCGCGATCAAAATCCGGGTCTTCTTCCCTTTCCAGTGTGTCTGACAGGTGTACCCGATAGGTGTGCCCTTAACAACGTGCCCGCAATGTGCATCTGGGATCCTGGTCGGTAGACTATATCCAAGTCATACTTCTGAAGACCAATTAGCATCCTTTGCAGACGACGTGGAATAACATTGAGTGGTTTACCAGCGATGAATACAAGTGGCTTGTGGCCAGTGAAGACAGTTGTTTTGTCGCCGAACGTATAATCGTTAAAGCGGACTACGGCGTAAATCAGCGCTAGCATGTCATTTTCAGTTTGAAAGTAACCAGGATCGGCCTCTGTGAGCGTCCAACTGCGAAAATCGACAGGTTTATCGCTTTGCAAAAGTACAACTCCAATACCATATTGCCTACTGTCCCACTGAATCGCGAGTGGAAGCAACAAATCAAAATAGGCAAGGACAGATGCTTTTATATTAATCCCTTGGTCTTCCGAAAGATATTTTCTTGTTCAGAGCTCCAGTGCCAAACTTCGCACGTATGGGCCAACTTCAAATCGGTATCATCACATCGGCCAATCGTGGGAGGAAACGGCTCAAGTAGTTGACCATACCGTTTAGTCTGCTGACCTCTTTTGCTAACGAGAAACTTGAGGTGGTTGATCTGTTCACTTATTTTGACAGCTGCATCATCAATGATGGGCGCATAGAAACTGACGTCAGCTCACGCATTGTAAAGGCCAGAGCTGCCTTCTTGAACCTGTGGCATCTTTGGCGACAGAATGGAATTTCCCTCCGTTTGAAAGACCGTGTATGCAAGGTCACTGTGAGGGCCGTTCTGCTCTATGGTAGTGAAACTTGGCCCCTTCGGTCTGAAGATCTGAGGCGCCTTCAAGTCTTTGATCATCATTGTCTGAGAAGCATTGCTGGTGTCGGATGGCACCAGCGTGTCCGTAACGATGATATGCGTAGACTAGTATTAGGTAGTGATGACCATGCTTGCTCCCTAGAACAACAGATGACACTGAATAAGTTGCGTTGGCTCGGGTACGTGCTACGTATGCGTGGTCACCGCTTACCTAGGAAGGCCTTTGTTCAGTCTGCCAGGTGTAGGATGGCACAAGGCTCGAGGTGGACAGAAGTTGACTTGGCAGCGGGAAATGAAGTCACTGACTACCAAACTGGGTGCCGTTGGTCCGTCTCGCCTTCCGGGCTGGAGTCCACCTGACTCGCCTTGTGCTTGGCTTGAGATTTTACAGGACATGGCTCGCAACCGATACCAGTGGCTCGTCTGCTGCCGTCTCGTAATCGGATTGCCTTTTTAAAGTGTGTGTGTGGCGCTGAGTTATCTGCGGGGTAATGGCTGATTATGACGCGTGGCAGTGAAAGCCGCAAGGAAGCTGTCTCGCCGATGCCGCCTTATCTTTACACGATAGCCAGCTGTTTGTGACGGTATGTTGTTTACACAAGGTGTAGGCGACTTGACCCTGAATGTTTGCTTAGGGCATTAAGGTTTTCAGGTAAGTCCCCCTTCTCTCCCTCTTCTTATTCTTTTTTTCATAGGTCATCATGGTTGTATGGCAGAGAAGCATCAGTTCAAATGGCGGATCTACTGCAGTTGATGATGATTTCTGATCCTTAGTATCTGTGGCGGGACACATCTCGTTTATCGCCCTGATTTTTTCTGGATGCGGTCCGTGTCCACTTCGGTTTTGCGTAGCTCAACTTTCTCACGCTTACGTTTGATGTCTATTTCACTACAGCGTTGCAGAAAGTGGTGAAGTTGACTATCGTGTTCCTCTCGAGTGGCACCAAAATTAGCATGTCGTCTGATACACAACAGACTCCTGGCAGATAGTCAAATACTTGCATCAGTCGCTTATGAACTATCTCGCTGGATACCTACAAACCGAAGGACAAACAAAGCCGTCTAAAACATGGAAAGAGTTCCAAATATAGTCAGATGGCTCGGTTCTTCGTCAAGTGATATCTGCCAGAAGGATGATGCGAGGTCGACTCTTGTGAACAGCTTTGTCTTTGATAACTCTGGTAGCATGTCGTCCAGTGTCGGTCGAGTATAGTACTCTCTTCTGAGCGAATCACTGAGTAGTTTAAGGTCGATACACATATGCAAATCACCGGAATTCTCAGTGAAGATTACCATTTGTCTTACCAAATCCGTCGACTCATCGACCTTGGTTACGATGCCCAAACTGGACAAACGCTACAGTTCTTCTAATAGCCTTTCGCGCAACGCTACGGGCACCTTTCTAGCTGGCAGAGCTACTGGCCAATAACCCTACGAACATGGCAGGATACAAAGTAACCATATCTGCAACAGCCTGACAAGAGTAAACGAAACGACCATGGTTAAATGAAACAAAAGCAAGGCGCTAGATGGATTCAATGCCAAAAAGAGCATGAGGTCTGCTGACAACCAGGAATTCAAGCTGGTGTTCCGTTCCGTCCTTCGGGTTGACAGCCGTCACGATAGTGTGCCCTTTCGGTTTTAGTCTCGAGCCGTTTCACATTTTGAGATAACTACGTGCTTCGGTGTATTTTACTCCCGCACAATATCTTTCGGACAGTATGCTGACGGCGGCTCCCAAATCAAGCGGAAAGCGAACTGGACGACGATGAATTAACAGTGTAGCAAAAATTCACTTCTTCCCACCCAAATGCTCCACGTTGTTAATTGAGAGCTCTTGAGTAGCGTGTTGACTTTCCTGTCTACCGCGCTGATGTTGGCCGATCAGCGACAGCGAGCGCTTTTTACACTTCAGGCAGGTCTTGCTTAAGCTGGACAACCCTCCTTTCGTACTGAATGCTTCCGACCACAACACTGCCAGCTGGCTTCCTGCCCTCGGATGGTAGGGATAGGGCTTCCTTGGTCTTTAATACGGCACAAAGTCCTTCTGTGGTCTACGCCAGACAATACTGGAGCTGTTGTGATGTCCTTGTTTCGCTAAGGCAGTTGTTCATACACTGATTTAACGAGAGGTTTCTTTGACTCAGAAACCGTCGAGTGAGATGCTCATTTCCGATGCCGATTACAATGCAATTGCGCACCAGGGAGTCCGGCATACAGATACAGAAGTTGGATGTTCGCGTCAGAATTCTCAATTCTGTCATGTACATGGTGTTTTAATTATTACGTCCGAAACTAGGAGCGGCTGCGCTCACATGTTGACCTACCCCGGCACCCCGAATTGCCAACTGTCCAATGGCGTAAATTGCTTTGCCGAACGTGTCGGCAGGGACACAATGACAGAAGCTGTGTGTCTACGACCGCAGACCACTCCAAGAGAACCGAGCCGTTCGGCTGTGGGAAGTGAGTGTTAGCCAAACAGCGAAGCCGCAGTGGACATGTCCTGCCGTGATCGATTGATAGTCGACTTTCACGCAGGTGAAACAGCCAGCATGATGAATCCTTGCGAAATGGCTAGTGGCTCGCTATTCTTGCAACTGAGAAGAACGACTTGGCCGTATGCAATCACCGATGTGCGCCGGTTGCGACCGCAATACTTTGCAAAAGACAATCGCGACAAAAGCTGTCATAGCTTCATGACTGGCTGCTAGCAAACCCGGAAGTTTTCATTATGCTGCTTTCGCCGCTAAGGTGCATCATGATGCCAGGAGCACTTTCTAAGATTACAGCCGTGTTCGCTTTATCATTTCGATCGCGTGTGTGCTACAGCGGAAAATCCACCCTTCATGGGTGCATAAAAGCGAATACTTGACTTGATTTGATAGTGCTCTTAGCTTTCTGTCTGCCACGACTCACTAATAGCACCACTGGACAGCAAACCATGAATGCAACTACTGCTCTCGTACATGGAAATGTTGCAGATCAGCGTCATTCCGCAGCTACAGTCGGAAGCGTTACTGAATAACGTTTGGTGGCAGCAGAATGGCGCACCTACACATTCGGCATAATCGGTCCTTACCTACCTGAACGAGACTTTCAACGGACGTTGGATCGGTCGCGAGGAACCGATAGAACGGCCTGCACGATCGCCGGATCTGAATCCGGCGATTCGGACTGTACGCCCCTGCACCACCTTCCGATCTGAGCTCTTCACTTGTCAATACACGGGTGAATCAATCATTACCAAAATCAATGGTAAACTGGCGCGTAAATGGCTTGTGGTTGATAATTCCATCAATTTCCACTGGGAAGAACCACCTGTACTGCGTAAAACGCAATTGGGTGGTTGGCTAGTTGGGAGCATGCTCCAGAAGACATACCCAAATCAATCTGTCCCAACATTTTTCACAATCATGTGGTTGCTCCATCCCCGATGAGTGAATTAAACTTAACAACAAAAGTGCGCCTATAAGGTAGTCTACCCGTGATCTTGGGATCCTATATTCTTCCGGTTTCCGCTTTTCTGAACAAGCTCGATACCAAATAACTCGAGCCAGATAATCGGTGGCCAACATATGCCACAAAATGCATGCTGTCCCTGCCAAATTAGAATAATGTACAACCATCACTCGTCCTATTCTCGATTAATGCAAATTCATCTATCTCAGTATTCGGAATTCAGACAGGAAAGCTATGGGAAAGCTACGGAGGTCATCTACCAAACCTTCGGTCAGTAGCACAACCACCCTATGCTATCGCGAATTTTGCAAGCAGCTTCACGTCTAGTCTCTGGTTACGACGCCTGAAACAAAACTGGAAGCTACTTCACAATTTGTTGCAGCAGGAAAAGTAATCCGGACGGTTTAAATTGACAATTCTGTGTGTTACCTATGTGGGTATCTCTGGATTGAGACCGATACACATCCTGCTTGTTCTGTCGTCTTCTTGATACAATATTTTGCGGCGTGAGCCCAAGATGAACCTTTCCTTTCAGTACCCATCTCCATTTTAGACTGATTACGGTAGCAGACAAACATCAGATGCCTGGCTCCATTGGAAAACGTCCTTCCAAAACTACTTCGATTTAATCAGCTATTTTCACTCGGCTCTTAGTGAGGAAAGTAGATTGTAGCTGCTTCGACATTTACTTGGAGATGACGAGCAGCGACAGTTTGATGATTTGGGCCTTCAAGGATGTAAATCCGTTAAAGAAGCTTTCAGTGCTCTCGATCGTACATGGGGTTACCAAATGAATGCGTTTACTGCCACATACGTTTTCTCCCGTGTGCATCAGGAAACAGGCGTACCCTTGAAAAATTGCATTCCTCCGTTAAGTCGCGCAGTACGATCGTGTGCTTATTCGTTCATTCCCCAGAAAAGATCAAAAGCTGTATGCTGACACAGCAACTGATTACTGGAATTTCTGACAATCGTATTCGTGAGACGCTTTTGCAGAAAGAGGCGTACACATTAACGTGGGATCGAGCTTGCGATTTAGGCAGAATGAAAACTGAAATTTCACTGCAATTGAAACAGTTCTCCTCAACCAAGTCAACTGAGGTAGCAGAGGTGTAACCTTCCCGACAATTACCAACTGAGAAGCCATCTTACTATCGTTGTGGAAATGCTTCTCATACAGATAACTTTTCCGCTTGTACCGCACGCAGCCTCAAGGGCACTAAGTGTGGCAAAATCGGGCACTACGCCCGATCTTGTCGGTCATGTGCCATCGCAATTCTCAACAACAATGCTACACCTGGAAGCCATGTTGATGAGCCATTTCAGGAAAACATTTATTTCATCACCACCAATGCTGGCAGTTCAAATAGTCTAACATATCAGGTATTGAACCAAACTTTTCCTCCGCTGATATTCGTACTGTGTCATTTCTTACTGTCAAAGGTGTTGTTCCACCTGTAACGGAACTAGACGCTGCTTCCCCAGTTACCATTGTACCTTCCAAATTTTACGAACACGATCTATCCCAGCATACTTTACAGCTTACTTCGCATTCATTTTGACGTTACAGTGTGAATACCTTAACCATACCGGAATTCACCATCTTGCCTTTACAGCTGCTTTCGGTAGCTGCGGAGATTGCAGTATACATTTCATGCGACAACAGGCGACCCTTACTCGGAAGAAATGGCATGGTGACTTTTCAAGTAGTACCATCTTTCTTTCGTCAACATGACATACTTGAAAAAACGTTATCTTACGCTTTTTCAGCAGTCCATCTAAGGTATTCCACGTGGTGGGCACCGCATTCAGCTGTAGCAGGAGGCGAAACCCGTTGCCATTAGTCAACCTCGGACTATTCCGCTAGCAAGATGTCAAGCTGTTTCAGCGACCCTGCAAGCGACGCTAGCAAACGACTTGATTGAATCCATTGACTGCTCTGAGTGGATGCATCCAATGGTAAGTGTCCAGAAAAATGACGGTAGTGTCAGGATATGTAACGATTTGCAAAAACTAAATAAGCAGATCGTCATCGAGCGATTCCTGCTGCCATCCAACAAGGAACTCATGGTACCTTTAGCTGGTGCAACCGATTTTTCCAGGCTAGATTTGAAAAGTGCATTCTTTCATATGCCATTGGTCAACGACTCGAAACATACTACTGCCTTTCTTGCTCCCGATAGCTTATTTCAGTACATAGTGTTGCCAATGGGTTTGAGTTCTGCTCCCTCTGCTTAGCAAAATTTCATGACTCACGCCTTGGCAGATTTTGCTGGGTAGGTTGCATATATGGATGATATCTGTGTTTTCGGCTGCTCACAAGCAGAGCATGATGAAACCTTACAAAGCCCTTCAGCGTCTCAGTGATATTGCTTTACGTCTGAATGCAAAAAGACATCAATTCAATGCCCCCGAGATTCACTTTCTGGGACACAGCATATCGCGTGGCGGCTTTCCCCCAAGCAACGAAAACATCCGGGACATCACAGAAGCGCCTACACCCAAGATCATGACAGAACTGAAATCATTTTTGCGAATGTATTCCTACAAGCTGCGTTAATTTCAAAATTTTGGGACTCTAGCAGTTCCATTACGACAATTAACAAAGAAAGAAGTGTCGTTCAGTTGGGGAAGCGATCAGAGAAACTCTTTTGATTAACGGAAAAGCAGGGTTGCATCCGCTCACTTACTTGCCATTTTTGATGGATCATGCCACCCTTCTGTGTCGACTGATGCATCGGATGTTGCTCTCAGTGCTGTTCTGGTAGAGCCATAAAACGGAGAGGGAAATTTTATTGCCTACGCATCACGGAAACTCTCAGATTACGAGTGCCATTATTCATTTGGGGAGGAAGAAGCTCTTGCATGTGTGTGAGCTTGTTAAAATTGGCATCTTTGTCTATTCGATCGTCATTTCACTCTACGAACTGATCACTGCCCTTACAGTCTTCCTCAGCAATGGAGCTAAAGGACCGCGTCCATTGCGGATCCATGATTGCTATTCTAAACTGTCTAACTACGATTTCCAAATTGTGTACCTGTCGGGTTTGTAAAACCAAGCTGCTGATGGATTATCTTGCTTACCCTGGGCCTGGAGGATGAAAAGAAGAGACTCAGAGAGGCAGTATTAGTTTCCAACCTTTCCAGCCTTTCCAATATTAGTCTCCAGCCTTCGACCTAACAATGTTGACTGTCGAGGAATTACGAACGGATAATGCCAACGACCCGTTACTACATCAAGGCAGCGAGTATGTGTACCAGGGACGGCCTAAGAACAACGAAGTCCCCGGTGAGTTCATTCCATATTACTCAAGTCTAGATGAACTGTCAATGATAGATGGTTGTCTGATGCGTGATTCATTGTTTATAGTTCCACGTCATTCGGTAAACAAAATAATTGCTTGTGAACATGAGGGTCACCCGGGTATCCTTCAGACCAAAAAATCGAGCGAAACTACTTTTGGTGGCCACAAAGGGTATCTAACATTCAGACATGTGTGATGAACTCTAACGCTTGCCGTTTAGCGGACGAAAGTTCTCTGCCAGTTGAGGCCCCAATACAGCCTATTGCTTACCAGCTAAGGCCGTGGGCTAACATCGCCATTGCTATTAAGGGTCCTTCTGCCATCGCTCATACGAAGAAGGGAACTCTACTTGTAGCTAACCGTTTTTACTGTAAGTGGCCTGAAGTCCACATGTGAGACAAAGTGATTACTTCGGTTGTGTTATGATTGAGGGAACGCCGCCTCTTGAGGTAATTGCGTGCCACCTGATAAGATTGTCGCTCGCACGGTTGGAGAACGCCTACGATGACGCTAGCTTAGCCGGTGAGACGGAAAATTGAACGAGCGTGGGAACGATCTTAGCCGCACTTGTACGTATAGACGCTGAGGCCTAAAAAACGGACGCACACGAGAGGGGGTACGATAGACGCGCGCTAATGACTTAGACGCGAAGGCTGGCCAGCTAACGATTCACACGCAACCACGCGACCCGACCGACTCCCAACTGAGGCGCCTTAAGCTTGTCTGGTTGCACCCACTGTTAGCTATATCTATGCTTACCGGTTATTGTTAATGGTACTGAGGAGACAATACGAAATGCATGCATCTACTAGCCTTCGTCTTCTTTCCGTGCTTTTCAAAAGACAAGTGGTCCTCTGTAGGCTCTTTTACGACCGACAAAGTGCGATCACAGCCAGTGCTATGGGTTATTAAGTTAGGGGAAAAGTCACCACGCAGAGATGGTAGTTTGCAAATGACCATTGTCAAAAGAATCGCAGTTGGGACGCGCCTCGGAGTGGCTGAAAACTGCTGCGTTGTGGGGAGAAATTGGACTCCGCTTCCCACAGCCATTATGCCGAAGTTACTGGCGCGTTTTTTGCGGGGCTTTTGGACGGGCCCGCAACAGGTTGTGTCACGCTGACTCAAATACTCGTTCAGTCGTTTCATACTACCAGAAGAAATAGTCACGGACAACGAACTACAGTTTTGTAATCATGACTTCACAGTTTTCCTCCAGTGCCGTAGCATAAAACATTCCAGAGCTACACCTCACAATCCTGCAACCAATGGCATGGTCGAGCGGCAAAACCGATCCCTCAAGGACGCCATACAGGCCACCCAATTAGGACAGTCGGATTGGGAAGATGCTGTCTTAACTGCTGTATTTTCCTACAGAACCTGCGCTCACAAGACTACCGATAGAACGCCGGTGGAGCTGATGTTAGAAAGGCGTCACGCACCAAACTAAATGCTACACATAACCTGTCATCTACAGGATGTTCAGAAGTTTCCAATTGCATAGCACATTACCAAAATCCCTACGCCAGATCGTCAACTGTTATGCAGCCTGAAGCATACGTTGGCGCTAAAAAAACGGGCTACGCCTAAAGGTCTCTCAGCTCTATCAGCACCGTTGAGAATCGCGCATATGTCCAGGGACTTATCGATTGGAAAACGGCCTAATTGATAACGCACGTCGGTTGCACACGGAACATGGACCAGCCACCCCGTCTGCAAATATGTGGGAATTCCAGGTCGAATCTCCGTTACCAAGAAGTCAGCCTCGCCTGGCCGCCAGACGTTCGAAGCCTGTTGATTGATACCAACCTGCGTGTGGCCGCTCAGCGAAATGGGGTTACCTGTTGTGGACGATTCATCAAGATGTCTCTCCTAATTCATGTTTCCTTGGCTGATTAAAACAGCAACTCACATCTCATTGGGTGTAATCCGGACAATTAAGACAGACTATTCTGTGTGTTACCTGTGTGTGTACCTTCGGATTGAGACCGATACACATCCTGCTTTTCTTTTTGCCTTCTTGATACAGAAAGCTCCATCTGGCTCCCATCATATATGCCGTCTTACGGAACAGCCTGTCAACCGCAATCAGAACATCTGAAAACCCTGCGTCAATCCAGACCAAACTGGACAGGTTCTTAGGTCTGAAAGTGCTATTATGTGAGTTCTCCTCCGACGACTCTTCTGATGAAATATTCCTGGATGGTTCAAAAATATATAAAAAGCAAAAATAAGCGGCAGCATGCATGAATGCGGAAGCATGATGATTTTTGTGCATATCAGGCGGTTGCTAAAGTAGGAATAGTTGCTCACACTATATATATGTATACATATATATATATATATATATATATATATATATATAACCGCCAACCTAAAACTACTTGCCGAAACAAGACCATTGATCCTTCAGCGCTTAAAGGATAAACTCCCTGTTCGGTCCGAATCGTTTGTCTTATACCAGTTCACCTGCACCTGTGGTGCTAGGTAGCTTGGACGTACGACCAGGTGTTTGTCCAAAAGAATCGCTGAGCATTGTCCTGCGTCACTACGATATGGCACGGTAAAATCCATCAACAGTTCGGTATTACAACACTTGGTCGACAGTGGACACCAAGTCCAGATAAACCAGTCGTTTCGAGTCGTTTATACCATCCCTAAACGATACCCAAAACAGCTGAAGAAACTTTTATTGAGCATTTCTGAAGCTATTGCTATCAAAGTTCTAAAACCAGAGCTGTGCAAACAGCGCACACTGCTACAGGCTCTGAAATTGCCTTGGCCTTGACCTTCCTTGATCACCTGCTTCCTAATGCGACAATCCGATTGATCAAACCATTGATTTAGTTTTCATATTGCCTAGTTAATTAGTTGATTGCTCTCTGTACAGGCCTCTACGGGCTTTATTCTCTCCAAACGTTTCGCTTCATAATTGTACTCGCCTGATGAGAATTATCGAAAAGAATATTCTTCGCGCACTCGCATATATATATATATATATATATATATATATATAATGGTTGGGGATATCCTGTTTCGGATTTGCCTCTCACTGCGACCAGCCACAGGACGCCTATGTCTACAGAGAAACCATGGGTAGCTACCGCTGCACCACCCACAGCTCTAACCACACACCCCATATCCAGTGTAAACCCGAAGGAATAATACCGGGAGGCATGTGAATGGGAGCCACGTTTCATCAACGGAGCCGGCCCACACTCCTTCACAGGCAAACACAAGCACGCTGTATTTGGGGAATCAGCCGCACATAAGGCGGTGGCTGGACCGTAGTCCGTTCCACACTGAGTGCATGGACCCACTCTTTGATCCTAACACGGCCACAAGGACCGTGCACCCCGTCCCTTCCAGCAACGACCAAGTGCTTCCTGAAGGCAGTATGAACGAGGTAGTGGGTAATAGACAGGTAGGCACCTTGTCAACTTGCACATCAAGCGCCTCCCCACCGGGGATATCAAGCAACAGCCAATCACTTGAGAGAAGGATGCAAAGAAAATAACCAGAGTAATGCATAATGAAACGGTGACATAAATCCTAAATCAATAAGCATATGGTATAAGTTGTTTACAAAAGAATCCTAGATAAGTTCACGCGGTCAGAAAGTATACTTTACGGAAATGCCACGTACACGAAAATGTTATGGAAATCGACTACAATTGGCTTAAGCGACGTGTGCAAGTTAAGGGAAGAGAGTGCAGGTAGACATTTATATGAGAAAGAAAAGCATTAAGGCAAAATCACAAACCCACCACCTGAAATAAATAGACTGAGCATGCAAGCACGCGGTTAGTAAATCAAATGCAGCGTGCCTACAAACGCCGCGCCGGTTCCGCCTACGTTCTCTGTGGGAATAGTCGTCGCTTGGGTAGTGGTCGCGAGTGGCCTCGCTCATGGCTCACTAGGCCTGCCTGATTCAGGCACTCGCGACCGCAAGTGCTACGGCACCATGCGCTCGATGTCGATGGAGTACAATCCATCGGTGCTTGCCGCTTCCGCAATTGCAGCTTCTTCTCTGCATGTATAAGGTCTTTATTCCGCACTTCGGCAACTGCCTTCATGATTAGATCGCGCCATGCACGCCGATCAACCGCCTTCGAATCCCATGATCTGCAATCGAGATTAGAACGTCAAAAGCTCAATTTAACCATGTCCTGGTACCGTAAGTTTATATATATATATATATATATATATATATATATATATATATATATATATATATATATATATAGTGCCCCATGCTGAAGCTGATGTTGCATGCTTGATGCTTCTTCACCGCAGTTGGGCTAAACCAACTTACACTTAAACTAGGTCTTTTTCAGCTGGATAAATTTCATTCCGCTTTATTTGGTTTGTTCTGCCTCCCTGAATATTGTTCTATTAACTGGCCACGTTGCTTACACTATTTGCGCTTATCTTCGGTAATTTTGTTGCGTTTGTAGCATTCTAAGTAACTTGTGGACATTTCTTACTTATCACGGATTTGTTGCTAACCAACTTACTTCATATGGTAATTTAGCGAAGAGTTATGCCACCGTATCTGTATGCATTATTGGATTTATTTAATTTCAGCTTGTCGTTTAAAGTGAATGGCTGTGGTTTGATATCCCTGGTATGGTTGCGCTTGATGTGTATGTTGACAAGGTGCCTACCTGTCTATTACCCACTACATCGTTCATACTGGCTCCAGGAGACAGTTGGTCGTTGCTGGAGGGGACGGGGTGCATTTCTCCAAGGTTCATTCACAAGTCGCACCCAGTCAACGAGCAGTGCGCTCACCTCCCCAGACTTACGCACCGAACCTTGGCATCCGGCCAATGAGAACACACTTAAGGTCAGAGAATTGGCTCTGAGCAGCTGGCGAATCGCACAGGGTTTTGCGACATTATGGACTATCTTTGCGAAGTTTTGGACCTTCTTTGCAAAAGTTTGGACTTTCTTTGCTAAATTTTGGACGTTTTATGCAACTTTGCTGGAAATGCTCTAGTCTCTGAACTGGGGATCTGATTTTGCGTTATGTTCAATCTGTGTTACGTTTGCCGTTTGACGGCCGTCTCTTCCGTTGTGGTAATTTGATACTTATCCAGCAAAAGTTCCAACGGTAGTGAAGCTTGCTGTCTTTTGGACTTCCTTAGCACTTTAATAGTCTTGAGGATTGAATTGGGAACCATTGTGCGAAACAACCTTTCGGGAACTCCGAATGCTGCGATAAGAAGGCGTAGGTATAACAAAACAGCGGAAGTGGTTGCTTATCTCATTTGAAAAATTTCAGGCCACTTTGAGTATGCATCGACAAGTACCAGATAGTGGAGACTCTCCTGGGGTCCGGCAGAATTAATAGGAATGCGAGACCATGGTCCACTTGGAGATTGCCAAGAATGAAGCTCACATTTGACCGGTAGTTTTGCTGTCATAGCGCAGCTGTTGTAGGAACGGACCACATTTTCAATATCTTGGTCCTTGAATGGACAGTAGGCATAACTGCAGGCTATGGATTACATACGAGTGATTGCCCGGTGACCTTCGTGGAAGTGACTGAGAACCTCCTTCTGTATAACCCTAGGATTCACAACTCGGTCAACCAAAACTTAGCAGCCGTCAATAGTGGTTAAAGCGAACTTCCTTTTACGAAACTGCTCACCATAGCTGTCCAAGGGCCATGTAAGCTAATCAGTAATAAGGTGCCCAACAGTACGTTGTAACAGGGGACTTTTTGTTGTTGCTACTCGGACTGCGTCTGCTGTTACTGGAAGTTGACATACGGTTGTTTGAAATACTCGCCTAATCTCGGAATCTAAAGTACTGATGGATACAACAATGTCTTCATCCGGTGTCTTGGACTGCAGTCGGCAATCAGTCTGGAAACTGCATCAGCATGACCAAGTGAAGACGTACTTTTAAAACTTAAATCGAAATCGTAGGCCAATAGGGTGATCCTCCAACGCTGTAATCTGTTCGCCGTGTGATCTGGGACTCCCCGCTTTGTTCCAAAAATAGATAGCAAAGGTTTTGGGTCTTTGTACAAAGTAAATTTGCGCCCATGTGCCATCTTATGAAATTTCTTAACTGCAAAAACGTGAGCTCACCATTCTTTTTCTGCAGAGTTTTCTCTGCAGTTCTCAGTAGATTTTTGCTGATGTCAATGCGCGGGAAACATGCACCACAGCCTTTTGATGTTCACTTGGGAACTGGTGCAGCAAGACACCACCGATACCGATTTGCCATGCATCAGCAGCGACAAATATTGGTAATACTGGGTCCTAATGTTTGAAAAGGAGATCGGAGGACAATATTTGTTTAACGACATCAAGGCTTTATGGCACTGTGTGGACCAATGCTACATTGACGCGTTCACCAAAAGTGCGTTTAGTGGGGCCCAGAGTTCGTGTACTGGAGGAGGGACAAATTTTGGATAATAGTTAACTCGACCCAAGAGAGAATGCAAAGTAACTTTGTTCGTGGCATGTGGCGTTAACTTGATGGCTTTTATTTTGTTTGGGTCTGGCGGACGACCGGAACTATCGATAACCGATCCAAGGTATGTGATACTGGGCATCATAACCTCGCACTTCTCTGGACGTACACGAAATGCATATGAATCTATCCTGGAGAATAATTTGTTTAGCTGAGTGTAATGCTCTTCAGTGCTGGAGTTTACACTAATCATTTAATTCAAATAAGCTATGGCACAGTGTAATCCGAATAGCATAGCGTCCATTACTTGTTGAAAGATCGATGGAGCATAGTTTATTCCGAAAGTAACTGATTATAACGATACAAGCCTCGAAGAACACCAATAGTGAGCGGTTCTTTGGAGCGCTCCTCGACTACTACTTGCAAGTACGCATTAGAAAGACCAATTTTAGAAAAGAGATTCTCTGCTTTGTGAATAAATCTTCTGGAACGGGTAAAGGATATTGATGCGTTTCCAATGCGTTATTTAATCCCATAGAAAAAGGCAGCACAAATACGCAAACTGCTCTTAGCCTTTCGGATGACTACAATAGGTGTGGCCCACGTTGAGTAGCTTACAGAGCTGATGACGCCCATGGACTCCAGTCGACTAATTTCGGCATCCACAGCCTCAACCTCAGCGTATGGTACTGGTCTTTTGGGACAAAATACTTGACGTACAATGGTACGCGGATGCAACACAGCATTTACTTTAAAACACATTCCAAGACCCACTGCAAAAACACTGGGTACTTAGAGGCAAAATGTGATAAAACTTCTGCACGGTCTTTAAACGTTACGGGTACAACCGAACACTGAACATCAGTGGGACACAGTGAAAAACTATCTGGGTTATCACAAATACTGTTCAAAGGTATGCTCCCTAAATTAAGTTTGTCTATCCAATCTATGCCTCACAAGTTCAAATCTCCATAACGTGCAACGTAACAAACACCGTCAGCATGCAAACCAAGAAATGCAAACTCACAATTGGACTGTCCAAAAAAAGGTAATTCCGAGCCGGAGGCGTCGTCAAAGAAGTGTGCATTTTGAACGCATGCAGGTTTACCGAGCTTGCTCCATGTTGACTCAGAGATTATTGTAATATCGGAAGCCGGATAGAAACATCGTTTGTCACAATCGTTACATACTTCCGTAATAACTGATAGTTCAGGCTATTCGTCGCAAAGGATACATTTGAAAAGCAAGCTTGAAAACTTGGAGTTTTGGCGAAGGTTCGTGACGGTCTACCAGAGGCTTCCTACAAACATCTGGTTGCCTTATGTCCCATATACCCAAAACGTTTGCAAATAGATCGTCTGAATTCACAAAATCGAGCGAAATGCCACTGACCACAATGCCAACAAGCATTAGGCGGACAGCAACAGCACAGTATTGCAGAGGAACTATTTCTGCTGATAAACCACCGCAGTGTACATGTCGTGCTACTGGCAGCATTTGCTTCGTTACTCTGTGCATATGTTTCGTCTTTGTCTTACAGCTCCCCAAGAGCCAAAACGATGTTTGGACAGTAGGACCACTTGGCCTGTACACATATTTGAATCGTTACCGCCACGTTACACCGTCCACAGCATGTCACCCCTTGTACCAATTAGCCCACAGGTGCTGATCGTCCAACCCACCCTGTGCCCATGTTGAGCTCAGTTCTCGCTAGGCAGCGCCAATTCTGCATTACCCATCCGGATCGTGCATCACTGATTGGCTCACAAAGGCGGCACATCAAGTGCGGCATCGGTTCTGTTCACCGGGCTGGCAAATCACCGTCGCACACCGACTCATCAGTCTAGGCTGGTTGGTCCGCAAGTGCTACTTGTCCTCACTGGTGAGTGAGTGCAAGTTACCCTATGTTACCCTGATGAATCAACTCCCCCCCCCCCGTAGCTTCAGCCATATTGCGCGACACTCGTGGTAGGCTGAGCCAATTCCGCCTTAATCATCCGGCTCCTTGATGGCGCTCAGCTACTGTCTACGAGGTTTGCATGCTTTTCTGTTCACTGGCTCCGAATCGGTTCCCATAGCTCAAACAACAAGGTAACATTAGACAACCCAGTATGGAGCTGGTAAACATTATGGAAAACCTTCATGCTCCTATGACAAGTCAGTGGCGTAGCAACCACTTTTGCGCCTGGGGAGGTAATAAAATTTTCGCCCTGAATGAGGACAGATTAGGCGCGTGAAGGTCACACGATCGGCTCAGCGTAAACTACACATTAATTTCGGTCTGGTTCTCTCCCATCCCTGCATTTCACGACCGAAGGTTTCAATAAAATGGATGGTCCTTTGGGACATTGAGGTAAATGTGAAAGTGACCACAATAGGACAAGTGAAGGGATCGCTAGGAATAACATTTACACAGGTGTGACACATGTCGCCAAGGTATTGTTTGTCATATAGAGTAACATTAAAATATTCAACCCTCAGCTTATCCCGATCTTTTTCCTTCAATATTTAGTATCGAGCAATCAACGATGGTAAAAAAAAACCGCCGCCTGCCATGTACCGCTCGGGGTGGACCGCGATCCCGTTGCTACGCCGCTGTGACAAACGCACTGTTGGAAAAGGAACTAGAAACAGATATCCTTTTAACAGTGCAAAACAATGAAGAGTGATATTTTCACAGGTAAAACAGCATATGCTTGACAAGTCCTGTAGGATGGTTGGAGGAAAAATTAACATTGAAGGAGTTTCGAATAGGTGAATCGTCATTTTCAACGTCTACCGACTTAAATGAACTACTGCATAACGAAAATTAGAAATGGGAATAGGTTGAGCACACACCGAATAGTATAGAGAGTTGTTATAGTTCAGAAAGTGCGTAAGCAAAAAAGAAACGACAATGCTTACTCGTGTGTTGCTTTTGACAGATGTCATGTTAATCCGGCTTAGATAGAATTATGCTACTCACAAGGGCAGTTCTACATATATCCTCACCTCCGTTAAGCACGGTTTGGTTTGCGTTATTTCGTACTATACAGACGAGTAAACAATTTGCGCCGTGTTAAGCGCGGTATTCCTGCTCTGTACACAGCATGCGGGTTAACCCAAACCGCACGAGAGGCGGCCAAGGTTCTTGGACAACAATTTGGCCATACCTTCCAAAGCGTGCAATCATCATATATTCTGCCTAAGCAGATAATGCCGCCATCAGAACTTAATCACATATCGTTTACCTCCGCAGCTGTACTGAAGAGACTGATGTCTCTGCGCGAGTTCAGCTCCCCGAGTGCGGACGGCATTCGCCCGAAGGCGTTGAAAGTTGCTGCCATGAGTTTGGCGGTGCCACTAGCAATTTTCTTTCAACGATGTCTGAACGAGATGCACGTCCTCACGATGTGGAAGCACAGAATCATCACGCCAATCCACAAAAGTGGCAGTCTTGCTGAACCGGCAAATTATCGCCCGATAACACTACTTCCTGTGGTCTCCAAGGTTATGGAGTCCACTGTAACTGAGGCATTGATGGGGTACCTTGGGAACAAGAAAATTCTCATTCCGGAGCAGCACGGATTTCGCCGAAATCGGTCTTGTACCACTAATCTGGTGATTGCTCGTGCAAGCTGGACGGAATACATGGACGCTTGTGTAGAAGTCGACACGGTCTAATTGGATTTCGCAAAGGCATTCGACCGTATAGACCATCGCATTCTCCTCCACAAACTCCAGAAATATGGAATCTGCGATCCTGTTCTGGGCTGGATAGGAGACTTTCTCGTGTAACGTCACCTGAATGTGAGGATTCGAAGCAACCTGTCGGAATCCATCGAAGTTCAGTGCGGAGTACCTCAATGCTCGGTACTTGGACCCCGCCTGTTCCTGGTTTTCATAAATGATCTCACGAGCGTGGTATCTTCTAACTGTTTGCTATTTGCTGATGATCTAAAGGTATGGCGTAATATGGCTGCAGTGGGGGATCACACAGTGTTACAGGAGGACCTGGACAAAGCGTACAAATGATCCATCGAGAAAATGCTGCATTTTAACGTCATCAAGTGCAAAATTCTCAGCATACTGCACAAGAGTATGCACAACTGCCACCTAGGACCACAAATTCTACAGCGGGCTTCTCACGAGTGCGATCTCGGCGTGATACTTCAAGATGACCTCGGTTGTTTGAGTCAGACTGAAAAGGCATCTAAGAAAGCAAACCAGTACCTCAGCCTTTTTCGCAGAGCTTTCGGAAGTTTGACCCTTCAGTCTTTCCCAAAATGCTTAGTGCGTACGTGAGGCCGCACACGGAATATGCTATTCAAGCATGGCAACCCTGGCTCAAGCACCATCTCACCGCGCTAGATATTGCACAAGGTAGGGCAACGAAGTGCGTCAGAGGTTTGACCAGCCTCCCCTACCCACTTAGGCTGAAGACCCTCAAAATATACAATGGACGTTACCGGTATCTAAGGGGCGATCTCATAATTGTGTACCAGATCCTGTGAAACCCCAACCACTCATGCCATTCCCTTCTGATACTCAGTCAAAACACCCCGCTAAGAGGTCATCAGTTTGAGCTGGTCACGCAGTACAGCCGTCTGGAATGTCGGCGAAACTTTTTCCCCCTTCGAGTGTCACAGCCTTAGAAAGCCCTCCCGGAACATGTAATTAATGCTCCCACCCTATCCCTTTTCAAAAAACGCCTTGACGAAACTCTGTCACATTTACACTACGTGCTATAGCCCATGACCACCAGATGCTGGCACTAATGCACAACAGACAGTGGATAGCGCCATAACCCTACTCGAGAATGAGTCAGTCCAAACCCCTTGCAAACAATTTGAGGAATGCTACTACTGTAGAAATTGGATTTCTGTATCCCGTCGACCCAAGATAGCTGAACACGAGTAAGCGTGGTCCTTGCTATTTTTCAATTTTTTTCTCGCCCATTACGTGATCAATAACCGCTCCTTTTATGGCTTTGTGTGCGCACATTCTAATTTCAAACTCTTTATACAGCAGTGCAATTAAATTTGTAGTCGCCCAAACCGACGATTCCATCATCCCTTGATCTATCTTTTCTCACTCTAACCACGTTATGGGACATGTCAAGCACCCGCTTTCTTACCACTTATAAATCATTGTTCATTGTTCATCAAATAATGCAAGTTGGAAAGCATTTCATCAGAGCGCTTTTTGAATAGCGTTAATGTAGGGGCAACGTGAGTGGGAACGGCATTCCAGGCACGGGACACTAGGAGGGAGAAAACGTTGCGTCGACAATCAAGTAGACTGTAGTGCGTAGCCAGTTTAACCTGATGGCCTCTCAGGTTGGTATTTTGGCTCACTTGCAACAGACGGTTATATGAGTGAATTCGGTCCCTCAATATTAAGTAAACCATGATGAGGTCTCCTCGCAGACTTCGATATTCACCAATGTACAATCTCATGGACCGCAGTCTGCGTTGGTAGGGGAGATGAAACAATCCTCTAACGAGTTTGATTGCTCTACATTGTTGAGCTTCAAGTGCATCGACATTGAGATTGCGACAGGGACACCAGGCCTGGATCGCATGTTCCACTTGGGGCCTCGCGTAAGCGTTCAGCATTTGGGAAAAGACTGATGGCTCAAAATTTCCGAAAGCCTTCCGTAAGAGTTAAAGATGTTGACTGGATCTTTTTTGTACCTTTTCAGTCCGTCTCAACCAGCCGGGATCGTACTGCACGATCATTCCGAGGTAGCGTTCCTGGGAAGCACGTTGCAACTGATGGTTCCCAGTAGATATTTGTTGTGTCGCCGCTGACGCCTTCACCCCACGACCGCAAGAAGAAGTCCAAGACGAGCCAGAAGGAGACTTGTATACATGAAATCACAGTTGTTTATATAGTTTGAAGGCAAAATGAAGAGAAGCTACTAAAGTACTCTTGAGCCAACCAACTGAAGGAAAAACGTAAAATGCAACGGCGAATAAGTAACCGTGTCCGTAAGAGCGGATCGCGTAGGTCCTTAAAAATAGCATCATTGGACTCCAAGCGTAAAGCGAACGACCACTTACAGTGACGGGCACTGGCCAATCAGAATGAGGAAATAAAACGTTTAAACAAAAGTCACGAAACAAACGCGAATAAGGAATGCAGACCCAAAAGTTGAAAACGAGTACAATAATTATGTGACACTAAATATTCTTTTAACGTAACCAAGTAGAACAGTGATGAGAAAAAAGCAATAGAATATGTTCTTGCAACCAGCGCTGCTGAGAAGGGCATGACGATGAGCGTCCATTAACAATGACGCGGATGTACCAATCGGGCGAACCCAGTAGAGCGTTTAAACAACAGTCAAGAAATGGAAAATAGGAAAAGTAATGAATAGCTATCAAGCTCGGTCACAATAAATGAATGTCTAATAGCTGTTCTCCTAATAATATTCATGGCTGATGGTAAGCTGATGGCGTATCCTCAAGACTTTGCACTTCGCAACTTTAACTGGAGCAGCTTATCGGATGTCCACATATATGGCCTGTCGAGGTCGCTCTGCAATGCCATGTGACCATCCGCTGTCCTGATGTCATACAAAATTTTGCATAATCTGTAAATAGTAAGAAATTCGACTGCAGTACACCAGCAAGAGCGCTAATGGATACTATGGATAAACGTGGCCCCAGTACCGATCCTTGGGGCACGCCACACTGGACGTTAATTTGGTCGAAAATGGAGCTGTGGACTCTCATCTTCAGCTGACAATGAGTGAGGTAGTTGCCGCTCCAACCGATTCTGTAGCTTCGAAGCTTGTGAAGGAGAATGCGGTTCGAACGCTTTCGAGTAATCCAGGTAGACAACGTCGATTCCCAATCTGGCATCGGCTGACTCTGTCCAGCTTGCTCGGGATAGCAGCAAGTTTGTAGTGCAGAATCGATTTCGGCGGAATCTGTGTTACTTTGACACTAGGATCTTGTTGCTCTCAAAATATCCCATGAGCCCCACTGCAATTATACGTTCTATCATTTTGAATAAAACTGGGAGGAGAGTGATTGGATGGTTGTTCGAGGGCTTCGCACGATTACCACTTTTGTAAATAGGAGTGGACAAGTCCATGTTACCACATGGAGGAAACCTGCATTTTGTCAAGACAATGTTGAAAGAACGGAGCTAATGGTTCGGCAAGGTTAATGGCCGCTGTCTTTAATGCCTTCCGTTTGTTGTCGTGCACGCCAGGTGAGCTAAGCACGCGCAAAGACATCCATCACATTTGCTGCTGTGTACGTTATGCGGTTTAACCCTGATGGCGACAGGAGCTGCGTCAGAAGCATGTGAAATGATGGTTCACTCTGGAAAGTGTGGATGAAGTGTTGGCGAAGCATGTTGGCGGCATCTTTTGTACTTTGCGCGAGACCATCTTGCACGTAAAACTGTGATCCTCCGCTGCACCCTTCGAAGATTGTTGACGTGCCTATAAAGCAACAAGGGATTTGTACTGAATTTCGCCACTAAGTTCTGTTGATGCTAGAGTTTGTCTTTGCGGACCAACTTGACACAGTGGGTTTGTTGCGTTGTGTATTCACCCAAGGTCAGGTTACTTAGACAGACATTGTAAGCGCACCAGGATGAATCCTTTAAGGCCATGCATTTGCTAGTACGACTCCTCAGGAACGAATACACTTGCTTCGGTCGAAAAGCTTGTTTACTGTCGCATTTGACACTAGCTCGGTGAATTGGGTGATCAACACTATCCGGCGGCTGCTCGGTCAGGAAGGACCAGTGGGTTTCTTGAACGAGTTTCTACAGGAGCTCATAATGTGTAGCGACATAGATTTCGTCGTTGTTCTCACTCATGTACTCCGGGTAACAAATGTAACGAAAGAGCGGCATCGTGTGATCGCTACGACCAAGTGATGCATCTATGGTCACGGTGTCGCCCATTAGTTCCTCTTTGGTGAGCACAAAGTCAAAAACAGAGGGTGTGTCACCCGTTCGGCATCGCATGGGAAAGGTGACACGGTTGTACAGAGGTACCACGGCAATCACCTCTTGCAAGTCAGCCTTGCATTGCTCGCTGTGCCATGCTGGTACCTTGGTTGTGTGGAAGTTAAAGTCCCCTAGGAGAAGGACGTGACTATGTGGTCGTGCCAGGACTCGCTTCATCGCAGAAGCCATGAACTGATCCGTTTCCAAGGTGGACATTGGAGGGCGGTAAACTATTGCCAGTAAAAACACGCATCACCAGGCCTTAGGTGCATATGACGTCAAAGAAAAACGGCGACTTGCGTTGCTGGGTCCTCAATGATATCAACATGCAAATCGGCTTTATAATACAGGAGCACTTCGCTTCCTCTGCTGGGTCGATCATTTCGTATGGAAGTCATGCCGCGTAAAGCAATCTCAGTATCGGTGATCGTGCTCAGCCAAATTTAGGTGACCATAACTAGGTTCCAAGGCGTGGAGAACTGACGCATACGAAGTTCGGTTAGCTTTCTGAAAAGACCTTTTGCATTAGTATACAAGCAGGTATGGGCAGCGGTGGTTAGAATCGTGTTTGTGAATACTGATTTACGGTGTGGGTCTATGCCGACGCTTGCGGGGTCGGTTGCCGGTCGTTTGATTGTAGAAACAATAACGCAGGCCTTAGGGCCAGTTCAGGTTGTTGTGTAGTTCGCAGCGCCAGCAAGAGTGTGGCCATTCTGTCCTCTTTCAGCTGCCGGCGTGTTTTGGAATTGTCCGTTCTAAAATACACGTTGATGGGATTGTATTAGCAAATTGTCTGCACAGTGTTGTCTATCTGTGGCCCCGTGCTTATCGCCTTTATACGTATTTCGGATGGAAACATTTTACGCATTTTATGCCACATTTTGAGCACATGTTCTGACATCCGTTCGGAGTGCATTGCTACTTATATCACTGGGGGACCACACCGTTTGTAGTTAGGGGATAACGGTAACCTTGTTGTCGACTTAGCGATAACGTTTTCGAGTGACAGCACTTCACGAATACAATGCTCTTCCTCCCAGTCATGCGCTTTGACCTCTAGCTCGTTTAATGTCTGAAGCTCAGGGACACCATGAACAAGGGCAGATTTTGCGTCGTGTCGTTTACGGAAGTTATCCGGGTTCTGTGTGCTTTTCTGGCCTTCGCTACAAAGAACATCTTGAAAAGTTCGAACAGTGCATGTGGTGGTACGGAGGCGAGTGGCTGACAAGAGAACTGCTTCTGCATCATTACCTGACCAAAGGGTTACTTGGAGCAACCGTGGTTCACCGTAGTGTACGGAGTTTGGGTGACGGACGAGACGCATCATATTGACTGGATTAGCTTGAACCCCTATTAGTTGACACAGGAAGCCCACTGTTTCCTGTCCCCTAGTAGCTTATCTTTTATGGAGTTTGCCCCCGATACAATCACATTAGAGCATAGAACAATCAGAGAATTATGGTATTGTTTCATGTTCTCCTTTTTAGAGGGACAAGTGGCTGATTTCTTCTGTAGGACAGCTGATGCGTCTTGAGTCCCGTGGTGGTATTAACTAGTTTGGCAGCCGGCAGGGTTACGATGGGTGGTGCCTCTGTCGTATGGGTAGCCAAAACGGACGCGCACGTTGTCGTCCCTTTAACAGTGTTGAGGTGACGGGTGATTCTGGTGAAGAATGTGTGGCGAACGTATCTTTATGAGCAGCTGCTAGTCTCGGGGTAGCTAACTCTGGATCGTTGCTCTTATTTTCGGCCCGGTTACACTGTTCTGGATTGGAGCTTGTTGTTAAGCATCGAGTTCGAGGTACTGATTTGTCTGGTTCAGGTGGGACAACTTTCACGGCTGCCACTTGCCCTACAATCTTTGTCAGTCTATCGGACTTCTGTGCCAACACAGTTATACAGCTGACTAGTGGATAGACGTACACTCAATGAAGAACAAGAAGAAATCAACCGCACTAGTTAGTATTTTTATCTGGCTGAGACTAAGGCGAGCACATCGATGAAAAATATTTTCGACAATTTCTGCATTGCATCCCAAATCGGACAAACTTAAAACATCTGTCTGCGACACAACTAACGTTCATATCGGAAGCTTTGGGCTTAGCTTTCCGTGGGCAAGCAGTACGTGCCATTGTGACTGTTAGTGCTCCGGATGTCGTTCGGTGCAACATCTACACTAGTAGGCTGAATCCAAACGCTGTCGGCCAAGCTGGTGGTTTGGCTGACACAGGTTATATAGCTGTAGAACAAATCTAAGATGGCTGTCACAGACGGCAGTTGGGCCAGTCAGTGAGACCACCGAAATTACCCACAGAATATCCACCAACTTTGCACAGATGCAAAAATACACCAAAAGAAACGTGTTGGTTCACAATACACACAGAGAAAACACATAATACAGTAATCTTGAAGCAAAGGTATAATCCAGCATGGAATAGAACAGAGTGTACAGTCACAAATCCGTTGCCACTACGGACCGGAGCTATGGGAAGCGCAGTAGCTTTCAGAATTAAATTATGGCTTAACTTGAGTTAAAGCATTCCCACGACATTGCCCTAATATTTGGCAGTTTGTAAACTTGTCAAGCTGCGTTAGTTAGATTATCAATTACTGTCAAGCATCTAACGTTTTAACTTTAGTTTCACACCCACGTCTCAATAGGTATTTCAATTGCGTCTTACCACCGGTGTATTCGCTGATTAGCTCATATCTAATGGGAACACTTCGTAGGAAATGAATATGCTCGCCACCTTGATTTTGGCACCCTGTACCCTTGTTCCACCCTCTAAGCTCTGATGGCTGGACAATGTTACAGGTACCAGTAAACGGACACTCTCAAAGTACTTGTTTTAATGCTTCTTAAGTTTGTGTACGAAAGAAACAGATGGAAAGCCCACTGATGATTTTCTCAAAGGGACTGAAGGCTTTACTTTGCGTTTGGCCTGGGTTCATCATCATCGGCAGCAGTACATCAGCCATTCGAACTGATGCATCGATGTTGTATAACCACAGTAACCTGCGGAACGAGGGAGATGGAAGAGAGAAGGGGTATCAAGTGTAAAACCTTAATGTCTTAAGCAGACTTTCAGAGTCAAGGCTCCTACATCTTGTCAAAAACATGCCGGCACAAACAGCTGGCTATCTTGCATTCATTTTGTGAATGAGCTTAGTCGGGAAAACGCAGTCTTCCTATTATTTACCTCTCGAGAGTGGCTTAAACACTCCGCTACTTAAGTTCGATTGTCAAACGTGGGTCATTATTAATGGATGCTCTTCTGACGTGTCAGTTCTAGCAGCAACATTTCCAAGAACACATTTGATTGGTGGTTATTCCCTTGCGTTCTTGTTTGGTTATGTTAAGGGAGTGTTTAGCTGAAACGTATTTTCTGTAGTAGTTCTTAACTTCCGGGTTTGCACGTTTTCATGCCACATGCTTCGTAACCCTTGTGCAAAAACTCCATTTCATTATTTGGAATGGGCAGCACCCATCGTTTTTCACTTTACGGTTTGGTTCCCATAATACCATTTCCAACTGCATATCTGATTCGTTCATCATTACACGGCTGCTCATTCGCTTGTTGCAGTTATCGTACTCCCCGGTTTGCTTGGCTCGCAGGTATTTTAGTAGTTTCTCTTCAAAAGCTTTGCAAAACTATATAAGCCGTGTGATTTGATGCATACAAGTTAGTTACCGGCTCGTTTTTGGGAGTTTTCTTTGCGTTAGTGGGGCGAAGACATCGGAGGCAACATATTACGAAGACAAGGCGGCATCGGCTAGACAGCTCCCTTGCGGTTTTCACTGCTTCACGCAGTAAGCAAACGGGAAGCTCTGGTACTGGATTTCGAAAGACGGCGAACACATTTGGTTAGACACTTGTTCTCGAGGTCAACAGCCGAGCTCTGAGGTTAGTGTTGGGAGTTTATTTGCGCCTTCTCAACCTGCTTAATCTCTGTCTTTAACCACCATCTCATACTTCATACGTAGTAAAAACAAGGAAAACTATAGTAAAACCACCGCACTTGACCGTCTTTATATCCTGATCCCCGCCCTAAGTTGACCAGTTGTTCTTCATCGCTTTGAATGCTCATTATTAAATCTTATGGATACAGACCTCTCTATATTGACCATCTGCCATGTCCTCTGTATGCCTGTTGACTGGCTTCCCCGGCGCGCATTATATGCCTGGGCTACAGCAAGTTGGGCGAAACCGCGAGGTGGACAGTCCATGATGCGGCATAGAGGCATGAAGAAAATGATTGCGAGACTTGGTCAGGCTGGTGCATGCCGTCTTCGTGGATGGGGGTTTCGGGGTGGTCCACACCAAGGGTTGGAAACCCTGCCAGACATGGGGTAAGGCAAACAGTCAGTGGCGTTTCTGCATTCAGGTTCTTGTATTTGGCCGTTAATTTTCGTTCCACTTTGAGTAGTTTAAAGCACTTCCTTGTACTTTCTTTACATTCTGTTTGCATGCAAGCTCAATTACTTGCTGCTGTTATTTACTGTTATTCTGGTGACGTGAGTCGTGCCAACTGGATCCACCGCTTTTCGGTGCCCGGGTCATAATAGTTCTTTTGACCACTTTGGTCCATTTCCTTGAGTGCTCGACTTACAAATGTTCAATGGATTTTTCCCATTTTCCACTACTACTACTACTACTACTACTACTACTACTACTACTACTACTACTACTACTACTACTACTACTACTACTACTACTACTACTACTACTACTACTACTACTACTACTACTACTACTACTACTACTACTACTACTACTACTACGTAGTTGAATTGCATGGTAATAAAGTAGTTGAGATGTTTCTACCTCTACCTGACATGTACAATGCGGATGATGGTAAGTTCGTTATGTCTACTGAAACTTTGGTGTCAAAATGAAATGTTAGCGAGTAAAATTATACTAACGGATCGTTTTCAAACCCTTTTGAAAAATGAAGTTTTCGTTCGACCCCAAGAGTTTTCATAATAGTGGATACATAAGTGATCGGTTAATAATGATGAGGTATACATCTCGTGGTACCGAGAAGTCGAGCCCACAAAGCGACGGATCATGTCCACATGTGCAACACGTTCAGGCGTGTGAGGCTGTCAATGGTTTGGGTTTGTACAACATTACGCTAGGGATGTGTTTGCGAATATTTTCATTTGGGCCTTTGGTCGTCATATGCCACTAGCTCTCGGGCATTCTCATTTGGTTGTTTTTGGGTGCAGCTTGGTGGTACCATGATGGCAGCGGTTTGGTGGGGGGGGGGAGAGGATAGAGCATTAAAAGTATAAATCGGAGTCACCAATCAAAAGCAGATACACAATGTTACTTAAAAGACTAGAGAATACGTTTGGAGCTATTGGTGTGTAGCAAGTTAAGGAGGTGCAAAAAATAAGCAAAGACGATATTAAGGTAATTACAGTGGACCATCAAACTCAAGTTGCTTTAGCAGTATACTATGGACAATATTCACGTCGTAGGGAGTTAAGGTATAGCGTGGTGTCTAGACATTCCTAGTTCTAATTATGGAATCGACGTAAGCAAGATGCGTTATGGGCTGCCTGATGGTCGCGATAGTGAGTGAGCTCAGTTGCTTTCCTTTCAGCCTTTTGATGAATATTTAGGGCATGCGTGACCATGCACGGCCTAAAGTAATGTTGAAAAGGGAGGATGAAACAGATAAGTAGACAAAGGAATAACCACCTATTCACTGCAAAGTCAGGACTTATTCAGTGGATCGTATTTTTGTAGAAGATGTGATCATGATGTGGTAAATCGCCCAACAGCACAGAATGTACAGCAACCCTCTCTGTAAAGAAAACTGAGCTAGTTTAATGCTAATTTAACTAATCCGACAGAAGGTGTAGACTTTCATCTAAATTGTTAATGGTCCCGGCACTTCAGCAGATTTACTTGACCCCCAAAGATACACCGTGCCATAAGTCTCCCCTCGTTCTCAGGTAGACATTTTGTAGTTCACATAATTTGATTTAGAGTGTCATGAAGTTACACATGGCAGCAATTTCTACTTTCTGAGCTGTTTCGGTGGTAAGGTTCAACGTGCTTTGCTTCCGCGATTCGCCGGAGGCTGGAAACACGTGTACACTATAAGATTTGAGATGCTCAGTACTGCATAGAGTAGATGCGCCTTCTGATGGAAGATACCCGGTTGGCAAGTTGACCGACGTCACGACAGGGTGTAGCATATACTTGCAATACTGCATAAAGATCAGAACGCACAAGATTTGTGATTGCCAATTTTGCTCCGTCGCATTGGGATGAAACTTGTTGGAATACCCGGTGACAAATATGCTGACTAATTCTTGTGTGTGTTTTCGTGATCTGTTTCCTGACAAGGCATCTTTTCAACGATTCACATTGATGCAGATTACACTCCCGTAAAGAAGATGTTGAGTTCGAAGCATTGATTCGATCATGGAGTGAAAATTGATTACGCTGTTTCTTGCACAAATGTAGCTTCAACTTGGTCTAACAGAAGGTGCCATGGTGATGCGTGGGAGAGTGGAATGCACTCAGTAAAGAAGTCGCCTGAAGCGATAGAGTCAGAGTCCGTTGCCAACGATGAATTTTCTTCAAACACTGGGTGATGAGGCAGAAAGAATCCCAATCGGAGACATTTGTTACCTAACCCCAGCCTTCTTGGTAAGTTTGAAAAGAATACCTGTTAAATAAACGGGCTAGTCGAATTCTTGAGATGGAGTGGAGTCAAGTGTAGCGACTACCATGCGGGTTGGATTAGTTAAGAGCATGTTGTAGAGGTACACACTATGGGCTAGTTTGAAAACCAATGGGGTCTCAAGTCCAAGGGCATTGTGTAGACGCTGAATGATAACGGAGCGGAGTGAGGCAAATTTGTCATCTGAAAGAGGCTTTAGATGGACAGCAAGACGATGATGCGAAGTTCACGTTCTTTTTAGATTCCTGTGATTCATACTGCTAGTAGTTTCTTGGTAGTTCACTGTACACTTTCCTGGTTAGCCGCACCTACTTAACACAGCTCGGTTTTGTCCTGAGGCCGGACATGTATGACGAAGTACATTAGATGAAATAGCACATGGATGAGAGGCCATAAAGTCGAACAAGGACAGTGGTCTGGACAGTATGAATAACCACGTTAAGGTATTGCTCTCGAAGCGGCTAGGAGTATGCAGATTTCGTTGTCCCTATCACGCGTAAGTACGATGTCTGGACGACGGAGTATAGAACACATTTCCTTTGCCCCGATTAAGATGCGTTCTGCGGAACCACGACCACTGCTTCAGCTGCTTCCAGTAGACGCCATCTAACCAGGGTAGATAAACCTGAAACGGTGGGGTGCGTCTAGTTGATGGTTACCACAGACTGGTAGATGGATAGTCCTCCCTGTCGCAACATGACTCAGGCACAATTTGATTCATATGGGAACACACATTCTCTACACGTCCTTCTTGCTCTTTCAGCTAAGCATCAAGCAAGAGGACACTTCATATACCGTGAAAAAGGCCAACAAACGAGTGCGAAAACTCTTTCAGCGCTGTCGTTCTGTTCGCGAGGAGGCAAACGGTTTTGCCGGCGTACTTGGGACTGTTTCACCAGTGTATTCTTGCAGCACGTTATGCGTTTGGATTTTAACAATCTTTTTGTGTTGCTGACATTCGTAATGTCTTCTCCTTGCTTCTGATTTGTGTGAGTGCTCTTATCAACTTGAACTAAATTTTGAAGAGATTGGCAAATGCAAATCCATCCAAAAATAGTGCCAATATGGCGTGGTTTTTGCATATATTTGCAGCTAAAAAACTGTAAAAGAATACATAGCGAGCGAGTCAAATAGTGAAGCTTATCTGCTTTCAAACTCAAAAACACATGGCCAGATGAGACGTGAAAATGTGGATGTAACCTCTCGAGGGACTACTCCGCATGGAAGCAGGTCCCCAGGAAACGGTTCCATAGATGGCCGTATTTACTTGTACTGATGACGATACTTACAATTATTCTTACTATCAACTCTTTTTGCACTACTTTAATTGATAGCAAACTCCCAAGACTTTAGATGAAACATTGTTAGACCTAGACAATGTATTGCATTACGTGACTGTGTTGTACAATATGATCAGACCACGTAATCGGTGTGTCTCGCAATATCGAGCAATACAACCTTTATTTATTTATTTAGTTTCGGGAGTAGGCTTGTCTAAACATATCCCGTTAATATGGTGCTTCCGGATGTGTCTACCGATTTTCATTGACGCACCGTAAATTCCGGCACACTGCACGCCCTGAGAAAACCCCGAGGAATTCTAACGGAAGTCCGGAGATCCAATCGGATCTCACACGATGCACTACACACACAAGTTCGACGGCTGCACTATCTAATGCGCTCCATTTTTCGGGTGTAAGTTGTGTGGATCGTCTTTTATCTCCACATCGAAGTTTTGCGTTATTCCCACAAAAACAATCCATGAATTTTCCAAATCGCGAACCACACAGAAATATTTGTGGTCTCAAACGAAATCCAACTACACGTTTCATCTGACGAATCAGCAGTCACAGCTATTGACCGAGCATCAAAGTAGCTACCGTACACGTTGTGTCCGTATCGCTCAGTCGCTCTGTTTGCCGCGTGAACGATCTAGCCGCTTAAATTTGCGACGCATGGGCCAGACGCACAGAACGCGACGACCTTGAACATGCAGACAATTCAGGGCATACACGAGCGGCAGCAAACCAATAGAGCTCGGGCCTCCCTGGGATTATCATTGATCGAAGCAATGGATTGTGGCGACCAATCAAAAGCCACGTTACCGCATCCAGATCGACAGTAGTTTGTGGCCTTCCTCCATGCCATAAAAAGTACGCATCGGTGTTAAATGTAGCAGTTTCCAAGACAAGTTGCATCGCAAATGTTCGAAGCTCACCGTGAACCAGTTGAAGCTACACAATAATAAACCAGATTCACTGTGGTTCTGTTCAGTATGTATAGTCATCACACTGGTAAAGATTGTACATGAACTATCGCAGAAGTACGAAAGGATAGTGGCAGTGTTTGAACAAATGAGGGGCACCAAAAGCGATTTATTTGTAGAAAGCGTTACAGAGAGTAAATCTCGGTCATTCCCATTCAGAACCGCATTAAAACTGAGGAAGAAGGCTAGGCAGAGCACTAAAAATACATCAACTGTGGCATTAAACGCTAATACGACCAGTTGCTCAAATATGCATGCAACAAGCACCACCAGTCCGATAGCAATGAGCACGGTCAGAGTCTCGTCCACCCTGTAAACGGTTCCGAAAATTCAGAGGGGCTTCGGCACCAGTGGTGTTTGGAACTTGGTTGCTGTCAAAGGTGACCGGAAACCTAGTTCTTCTGCCACTGCCATTGGACCCATAGTAAATGAAGACGACGAAGCTGTCCCCAAACTGCCTCTGTCAACTGTATACAGATCAGCTGGTCGCTTGACCACAACCAGAGTTGCACGTAGTATACCAGCGGTAACCTGCACCAACGTTCCAGAATCGACATCAAACTCATTAAAAAGAAAATAACTTGATGACGTGAAGCAGTGGAACTCCATACGTGACACTATAGGTGTTGTAACTAAACCCGTAAATTTGACACGCGTGACCCGTCACCCAAACTCACAGCACTACGGTGAAGCAAGACTTCTCCGAGTTGTGCTGACTTCTGTCAATGAAGTGGAAGCTGTCCTGTTATCAACAGCCCGCCTCCGGAATGGGTCATGTCCCATCCGCCTATTCCCGGATATGCCGTGGAGCGAGCGCAGACAAGCTAAGCACTAGTTGGACGGAAACCAGAAGGAATTGGTAGCTAGGACCATCCATGTACACGGTGTTCCCGAGGCTGGAACTCATAATGAGCTCGAAGCAGCCACTTATGACCAGGAGCAATGGTGGTTCATTCACGAGACCATCTCCCTGGAAAACGTCATAGAGCAATCCATCTCGAACCTGTGCCGATAGCCAAACTAAAAGGGATGTGGCCCGAGGATTGTGAAAGTGGTCCTTCAATCTAGACACATGTCAGCAATGGCAGTGGAGGGATGGTATGTGGGCCGCAGTAGCCTTCCTTCTGAGTTCCGGATCAAAGTATCATCCGCTAGGCAAACACACGAGAGCAGCCACTTAGTCAGACAACTTACCGACAAGGGTTCGGATAAGTTCAATCAACTAGCCAACGAAACTGGCAAACACAAACCATACATTACCTACAAGGAGAAGCAAAGATTTAATGATAGGATCCATGAAACGGACACAGAGGAGTTCGTCAGCCCTCCCCCCCAAAAAACGATTAGTTGCCGACGAATTACCGGTCGGCACAACATTTCATCCGAAACAACTATCCCACGATTCATTGCTAAAAACATAGAAACTTTTCTGCACCTACACCGGTGCACAAGGTCTCTTGAACAAGCTTGCCGAACTGCGACTACGTCAAGCGTCACATGCCTGGGGCCTCATACTCCTTACGACAGCCTGGTTCCACCCAGAAATTACCGATGCCGAAGTCGCGATAAGTGGTTTGTCCCTTCTCCGAAACGATCAGCTTAACAAAGGCGGAGGAGTAATGTTATACTACCATAACGACATACAGTGTGAACCGGTGGTCAATCCAGAAACGCTGATCACAGATTCACTCTGATACAGCCTGCGACTGAGACGTAACAACACTTGCCTTTTGGCTATTGTTTCTCTTCCCCAATATCCACCCCGCCTGGCGTTATCCTTGGGAAGGGTCCTACAAGGACGATACAGTCATGTTCTTATCTCAGGTGACTTCAAGCTTCATGATTTGGAAGTTCCGGCATCCCCAACTAGCAGTTTGAGGCCGATCTGCAAGAGTATGTTGCAAGCGTTCCGCTCTTCAGCCATGTCAGTACGTCTACCCGATTCAGAGGCGGAAATAAACCATATGTGCTCACGAACGAAGAGCTCATGGTTGAGAAACCAAGGCTGGAAAGCCCTCTGGAGAAAAGTAACTACGACTTCGTGTGTTATGCTGAGTATCCACAAGAACATACTAAATTGTTTCGAACAATCACCCACTACAACATGCCGGCAGGCCTTGTGGGAGATGAAAGCTGGGAGTTTCCCGACGACTGTTTCAATGACAGTGCTTTGTTGGATTTTACTAGCAAGTTTAGTGCTCTGATTAACACTGCATCGGTCAACAAAACCCTTCGTTCCGCAAGAGCACAATCATTCATTGGGAGTAGAACCCGAAAACACATGACAGTAAGAGCCGCAGCGTTGCATGTGTATAGAGCGAACCCTAGCCATAACAACTGGAGTAACTATGTTGTGTAACTTAATAACTGTACCACCCTTGTGCTTGAGGGTAAATTAGTACACCAGCGGAGTCTAGCGGAAAAGTTTCGTGTTAACAAAAGGCTTCTGTATAGACGTATGAACAGCCTTCGGAATGTAAAACGTGGTGTTCCTCCACTAATAACAGCAGATGGATGTGCTCAAACCGCCGAAGATGCAGCCAACGTTCTACGGCTACAATATGCCCCAATTTTCCAACGGGCTATCAGCATTTGTAAAATATCTGTTCCAGGCTGCCAGACGCCAGTATTTACACACGTCACCTACAGTTTGGCGACCATTTTTGGAAAGCTGCTGTCGTTGCGCACCCATAGTTCCTCCGGAGTTGACAACATTCCCCCAAAAGCACTTTACGTAGTAGCTACGAAGATAGCTGAACCAGTAAGGAGATTATTCCAAAGATGTCTGGACGAACAGCAGGGCCCTAACATGTGGAAGTAAACCATCGTTACCCCGATTTTCAAAAGGGGTAGCCGTTCAGAGCCAGCCAACTATCGCCCAGTGACTCTTCTGTCGGTGCTTTCTAAGCTGATGGAATCGATCATAGTTGAGGTTGTAATGGTCTACTTTGAAAGATCTAAAGTCATAGCACCGGAGCAACACGGATTTCGTCAGCATCGGTCATGTACTACCAACCTAATGCTTGCCCGTGGCAGTTGGACTGAGATAACCGACAGTGGGACCGGCATTGATGTCATCTACCTAGACTTTTCCAAAGCATTCGACCGCATAGGTCACCACATCCTTCTCGAAAAGCTGAAAGCATACGGAGTCGGAAACCCTGTACTTGGATGAATCGGAAACTTTCTCTTTCAGCGGCGCCTTCAGGTACGAGTTCGAGGTTCATTTTCTAATGCACCTGGTGCGGATTGCGGTGTTCCACAAGGGTCGGTGTGGTGGTCGCGGTTATTCTTGTTATGAATTAACGACCTTGCGAGTGTCATTAAGTCAAATTTCCTGCTTTTTGCCGATAACATCAAGGTCTGGAGGGCAATCGACTGTTATGAAGACCATGATATTTTGCAACGAGATTTAAACTTCGCTTTTGAATGGTCAAAGCTAGATCTACTTCCGTTTAAGGCGGACAAGTGCAAAACCGTGCATGTCCGCCACAAGCCCATATGTGCATATAAGCTTGGATAGGACATGATGAACAGGGGCTCAAAAGAGCGAGACCTTGGGGTGGTAATCCAAGACGACCTCGGCTGTTCGGCACAGTTCTTGAAGGCCTCCAAAACTGCGAACCAACATGTTGGTCTGTTACGGAGGGCGTTCGGGAGGTTCGATCCCACCATCTTCCCCCAAATGCTCAATGCATATGTGAAGCCCCATGTAGTACTCGCGATCCAGGCTTGGCAACCCTGGTCAAAACGCGACCTGGTTGCACTGGAGACCGCACAGCGACGGGCAACGAAAAATGTGAAGGGTTTGTCCCATTTGCAATATCATAGGCGACTGAAAGCCCTGGGACTGTACAGCGAAAGATATCGCCGCCTACGGGGTGACCTCATCCTGGTGTTCCAAATCTTGAAATACTCCGGTCATGCCTGCCGCCACCTCCTGAAGTTTAGCTGCAACACAGAATTGAGGGATCATCAATTGAAATTTGCCACCCAATACAGTCGGCTGGAATGCCGCCGGAATAACTTTTAACTTCGAGTTTATCAACCGTGGGACGCCCTTTGGACTTGTGTCATTTCAGCGTCCACGCCACCCATTTTTAAAAAAAGACTCGACGATGCTTTACATCATTTACATTACTTGATCTGATTTCTGTTCATTGACGACAAGACGCAGACAAATATGGTGCTCACCAACCCAACGAAATCGGGTTGGACAGATATACCTATGTGTTAACGTGGATAATATGGTGAGTCCACATATGTGTTTTTCACTTTTGTGCAACTTTTTTGAACTACCATTATTCCCGCAAACCATCCCACGGGACTTGTTAAGCCTTGGCTTTTTTATCCATATTATATCATTGTTCCATTGTATCCCAAATTGCATGGCGCTGCACGCGATGAGGCACAGACTATGGATAATTTGAACGATCGCTACATTCTGGTCAGTGTTTGAGGACAGAATATTTTGCGGACCAAGATAAGCGGTGGCATTCTTGTCATTTATCAGTTGATCACTGTCTCAGCAATGGAACACGAGTTTACACTCCCGTCGGTGACGTTCCTGCCGTAGCGTGACTGAGACACAGTACGTTCAAAATATTCAGCTGTATGGCCAATGTGACTTAAACGCCGCCAAAACAGCTCTAAGCTATAACACTCCAAACGCTGGAAGCGACCCGTCAGTGGCTGTTATGTGCTTCATTTGATGAATAAGTTTCACAAAACTTGGAAAGTGTGCGACTCCAGAAAACCCGGGCGGCCTCGCACTAGTACTGCAGATTTTGCAGCTTGCACTGTCCTACGTGAAGTATCTGAGGGGCCAGATCTCAGCATAGGTAGAATCGCCCAGCATTGTGACACCACCCGCTAGGCGGTTCAGAAGATTTTGCAAGAACGCAATCTTCGTCAGGTTCAGGTATCGAATCCAAACGATCCGGATAAATGGAACACATTTTGCCGTTGGTTTTTGGATCACATGTGCATTCAGTCCGTAATGTTTATGGATGAGTCCGTTTTCCATTTGCATGAAACGGACAAACAAAATTTCTGAGCTAGTTCAAATCCAAGCCGATACACAACGTCACGTATTCAGCATAGCGCCGCGTCGATGATCTGGGCTGAAATGAATGGTCAGAAAATCGTTGGACCATTTTATTTGCCAGACACTTGACTGGAAAGTTGTTTTATATTACTCAACCCTTACTTTTGCTAGCATCGTCGTACAAGGAATTGCTCCAGACTTGCCTACTGCCACAATTGGAGGCGGACGGAGTTCGCAGTAGCACATGGTTGCAGCATGATAATGCACCAACACATTATGACCAATCGGTGCGAGAATATCTCTGCGAGGAATTCGGCCAACGTTTGATCGGTCGTCGAGGCTCCATCGAGTGGCCCGCACCGTCTGCTGATTTAAACCGGCTGGATTTTTGTATGGGGATATTTGAAACGAAGGGTTTACTGAAACAAGCCAATTTCACTCGAGCAATTTTAGCAGAACATTGTAAATGAATGCCACGCCATCACCACCTTGACGTTGCAGAAAGGGATTGCTAACTGCATCAAGCGATTTCTGTACTGTAGTTAGAATGCAGGTGGACACTATCAACATCTCCTTCCATGACATTTATGTCAGTCTAACCCTGCTCCTGTAAATATATGTATCATCGATTGCATATGACTTGAAGACTAAATCGGTCTCCGGACAAATGGTGTCAATAATGGGTCGGGGTGAACTTAGTTCTAAGGGCATTGTCTGCGTCGTCAGCAGTCTGCGCCAATCCGAACGCCGTGATAATTTGGGGTATCCGATGCGTAGATTAGAGCCTACGTATTGCGCCGTTGGTGCAAATGTCCTCCAATCCATACCGGAGCCATAAGTAAGAGATTATTGGGGGCTCCGATAAGTCGTTTATAGACAAATTAATTATTGGTCATAGTGCTATTGCACACCGAGATTCTTGTTTGTAGCAGTGGCATCCGTTTGGGTACCGTGCAGCTTACTGATCCGCATCAGTGCACCTAGTCTATGCAATCGCTCTCTCTCTCTTTATCTATATATATATATATATATATATATATATATATATATATATATATATAGCTTCATGTCTAAGGTTGTGGATTGCTACACAGATTAACAAGAGACAAATAAATAAATGAATATTTTTTTCTCGACAAAACGAGAAACTTCAACATGGCAGTTGGTAAGTCTACTGTAAAAGTGATGGAGTTATCGTTTTTAACACAGTAGTCCTTTTCTCCGCACACATGATTAGGGTTGTTTAGAATCAGGTATGTCATTACCAGGTCGCCGCGTACTCGGAGATACCGTCAGCTAAACACTCCCAAACGTTCCAGCCTTTGCTCGTATGATAGAATACTCATTCCCATGATGTATTTAGATGCTCGACGTTGAGGCCGCTCAAGTGCAGTAAGGTCGTGCTTTAACCATGGCTGCCACATCTGAATTGCGTATTCGCCGTGGGGGCGAACATACGCGCTGAGCATCTGTCGGAACGTGGAGATGTCGAGTTATCCGAATACTCGTCTTAGCAGCCCGACGGGTTGATTACTAGTTTTCGATGCCTTTTCGGATTGCTGGGAATAACTCAAGTTACCCTGAACCAGCAAGCCCAGGTTGCGTTTGATGGAAGATAGCTGCAGTACTTGCGTTCCGAGTATGTAGCAGTAGGTACTCTGGTGTCGTATGGAGAGTACCTTGCATTTGCTCACGTTGAAATTCTGCAGATTTTCGTTTGACCACTGCTATACCATGACCAAGTCATGCTGCAGCATATCTGGATCGGCCTCCGACTGAATCCTGCGCCATATCTTGATGTCGTCAGCAAACATTAGAAAACTTGAACTGATCGTCTGTGCCAGATCGTTGATAAATACCAAAAACAATCGTGGCCATAGAACAGAGCCCTAAGGCACACTACATTCGACATGTATAGGGTCTGATAATGAGTTTCGAACTCTAACCACCAGCTGCCGTTGTAGGAGAAAGTTGGCGATCCAGGCTAAAAGGGGGTCACCGATGCCATAATACGGCAGCTTTTCATTGAGTTTATTGAGTAGTAGAGAGCAGAAGGGAGATCCCGTGTCAGCTTCTTCACCTCCCGATCTTGGAGAGGAGAATCCGCTGATCCAGGCGGTCGAATGCCTTTGAGAAATCCAAGTAGACCACATGGACGTTTTATCCAGCGTCAGCTGACTCGTCCAGCTACTCCTAGCCATCAGTAAATTTGTTGTGCAGGATCGCTGTCGATAAAAACCGTGTTACCCGGAAGCAAGGATGTTACAGTTTTTCGGATAGCATACCAATGCATCGGGAACGACGGACTGCATGGCTTTGGACAGCACAGAATTAAGGGATAGCGCTGAAGTAACTGAATCAACGGTTCTGCCAATTGTCATGATCCTGCTCCGTGATTCTAGGCAAGTAGCATCGACCCCAGCGGAGCTGTGGTTGCTCAGAGACGCAAGCTTTTGCAGGACAGCTTCCGCAGTAAAAGTGATGTGGTTGAGTCCCTGCTTTGGGGTAACAAAAGATGGAAGAACACCTGGTGATAGGACCGTTTTAAATGTGGATTCATATGACGTTCGTGAATGCTATGGTTAAGTGTGACAGCTACACTTCTGGGAACAACTGCGAGAAGGCCGGTGCTACTGGATGCATCTGAGACTTGACCAGTTCGTACGGAAGACATCAAACAGTTGGCCGTATTTGATCACCTGGTCTCACACAGTATTGCAAACATCTGGTGGGAACATAGGGTGGGCAATGCTGAGGTCCGTCAGTCGTCTTTTTTGCAAGAAACTCTTCGGTGACTCACCTCAGTGTCTGTTGAAATTGAGTGCTTAACATTGGTTAGGTCATGTACTCCGTACACCAGTTAACCGCCTTCCTGGGCCAGCATTATACGTCGTCGCTTCGCCAAGTTGGGCGAAACCACGAGGTGTTCAATCGATGACGTGGCATAGGGGTATGAAGAAATTGACCGAGAGACTTGGTCAGGCAGGTACGTGCCGTTTTCGTGGATGGGGGCCTCGTGCTAGTCCAAACCAATGGTTAAAGACTCTATCGGGATGGCCCCTGCATTCGTTCCTTTACGTTTAGCTGTTCATACTTCAATGCGATTAGCTCTATGCACCTCCTTCTTGATTCCATTCTGCTAATACCATATTTAAGTCTGATCACATTTACTTATCATTGTTCCTTATTGCCAATCTGGCGACGCGAGTCCTGGCAACTGCATCCACGGCACTTTGGTGTCCGGATCATGGTTTACGAACTGCACTGAATTGAACTGAAAGAACTGTGTAATCTAAGTATCGTAGGTTATTTAGGAAAGAGAAACTCCAGATAGTACTTGGCTCACTTAACAGGAAAACAAAATACTAAATGGGAGAAAATACTCCTCTACCAAGTCGTTATTATTCCTAATGTAAAAGGTCTAGTTGAAAGTAGTGTCTTTTTTCCTATAGCGGTTCATTGGAAGCTAGCTTTCAGTCTACCGGCGTGCCCACCATAACCGTGTTTTAACATTACCTTTGATACAAATACGAGCACATCGAAAACTTATTGCTCAGGTGTACGTCAGTCTGTCTACTTTAATAGGAACATAGCTGCGATGAAATAGCGGTAGTTGTGCATCACGTGTACGTTCGTCTGACAACGCGAAGTCCAATTTTTACCACCGTGGACCCTATACGTAACGGTAACTTCAGTGCTATGGCTAAACATCGGTCAGTACAGAGCCCACAGACATCCAGTTTTCGTCGAAACATGCCGTCCTCAAACACTGACCAGAAGGTATCGATCGTTCAATTATCCATAGGCTGCGCCTCTGCGGCATAGTAGCTGAGGTGTTGCGGCACAGTAGCTGAGGTATTCCCCACCTATAGCTAACGTGTATGATGATGATGATGAGCCTGCTCCTCATCGCGTGCAGCGTCGTGCAATTTGAGGTACACAGACGCTGCGCTTGTGTGTGTGGTGCATCGTGTGAGATCCGATTAGATCTCCGGACTGCCGTTAGAATTCCTCGGGGTTTTCTCAGGACGCCCAATGTGCGGAAATTCACGGTATGTCAATGAAATTCGGTAGACACATCCCGCACGCACCATAGAAGACTGGATGACGTGAACATTGGCTACTGTTTCCACTTGGATGGAGATTCATCAATGGTGGAGGGTTGCCCAAACCCAATCAAGAGAACGCACATCGACTTCCATAGGTCTTTGCTATGAAACACGTAGGCAGCGTTGCCATTGCCTATGGATGTGAAGTTTATCTATCGGAATTTTGGCAAACACCGTCACATCTCATTCAAATATGCTGCTGCTGCTGCACCGAAATCACCACGATCAGACAAACGATGGTTGCTACCCAATCGAAAATAGTACTGCCGGATTAGTGTCGTATTTATTTACACTCTTCAGATAGAGACAAGGAAGTGTAAATCGAACGCGAATCACCTATGTGATGGAAGTATCCCATCAGAATACACAGAGAGGAATAAGCCATACAGGCAATGGGAGACGAACCTGAGGATTTCCCCATTTACGCACCTTCGTAACTTGTCGGATGTTCGTGTGTGCTATGATGAATTCCTCCTCTATCATTTTGCTGAACAAAGGGAGGAACCTCAATGGTCTCATAAAGTCATTTATGGGGGTGTACGAACAACACAGCAGCTTAGACGTGTTGTAATTTTTGCTGTTTGCTGAATAAATCGATTTTGCGACAATATAGATTGTCGGCTGGAGCCTTTGTTCCTGCTCTCGTGTGCTATCACAATGTGTAGGCATTCACAGCTCTTCACTTTTAGAGCATACCTCGTGGATGCATCTCAATTAGCATGGCGTTCCAGCTTGGTAACTTGGGTCAGTGGGGCGGACGCTACCCATTCGCAATGTCGAACTTCCTGACAGATTTCGTGCACCCAACGCTTACCTGCGTCAGAAATATGGCCACAGTGAACGAATCAACTGTTATTCATTCCCATGTGAATGGCGGTCCCAACTGGGATTGCGCATCATGAGTGCTCAAGTAAAACCGACAATGATGAACATCTGTAATCCGTTCGCTGAGCGATGAGCGACATCTCGTCATGTGGTTGTATGTACACTCCAGGATTGGTATTCGGTTTTTGATAAAGTTATTACGGTTTTTATTCTTGTAATTTGAATGCACAAGCCTTGTCTCAAACGTTACTTTTTCACTTGAAATTAATGACAATTGAATTTACGCACTTTTACCAACCACTACTAACCACTTTTACCCCGGAATAACATTCCGGGGTTCTGGTGGCAATGAATTGGTCGAATGCGTTTTCAGCATATTCTTGAATGTTAAAACTTTTTCCTCAGAGGAACTTACCCATAGGCACGAAACAGTGATAATCCGTAGGCGAGAAGTCAGGGAAGTATGGCGGGTGAGGAAAAATTTCGTAGACCAGCTGGTGCAGGTTCCGCTAGTTTGGTTGCGCGATGTGTAGACGAGCGTTTTCATGGATAAAAATGGACCAGTGTCAGACGCATATGCTTAAGTTTTTGCATTTCGGCAATTTGTTGACAGCACTTCTCCGCCGTAATAGTTTTGCTTGGATTCAAAAAGCTGTGATTGCCCAGACCAGCCACAGACTATCAAACAGTCACTATCACTTTTATGGGTGCAATTTCGGCTTTTGGAAGTGTTGTTGAGCCTGATCGTAGTCCAACTCTTCGGCAGGGCGTCGTGGTTTATCGTAAAGTATTCACTTAGTATCGCACATCACAATCCGGTCGAGAAATAGGTCGATTTACTACGCAGAACAAGAGCAGACAAAACCTAAAAACCATGATTTTTTGATTTTCATTCAATTCGTGCGGCACCCACCTATGAAGATTTTTCGGCATTCTAATCTACTGTAGATGCTTGACAACTGTCACCTGCCATACTGCTAACTCCGAAACAAGACCTTGGATAGTTTTGCACGGGTGCGCTTCAACTAAAGCCTCCAATTAATCCTTGTTCGTACCCGGTCGGTGACCGAGTGGTCTGCACGCCTGGTTTGCAGTCGTAAGGTCACCGGTTAGTATCCGCGTAGGGGCGGCCTTCCTCATCCTGTACACAGACTGCACACGATTGGTGGTGACCGTGAGGCAGCAAACCTCCGTTACGGTGTAGAATGACCATCTTTTTCTCTTTTTCCTTTGTTCATTTCCGATGGCAATTCGCAATGTCCTTCTTCAAACTTTTTGCCATCTTTTCGGAGGCTTTGTAACCATTGCTATTATTATTAGTGTTATTAGTGATCCTAAGGCGAAATGCACTGTTGATGTCAAGAACTATTTTCCCGGCATTTCGCTCAAGTTAAACTGGAACAAGCAAACTTTACGAATTCGTCTTCTGTCTATATTGCATTAAATGTTTTGTACATGTCAACACTTTTTCTGAGCTGGACTATCACTACCGATGGATAGAGCGCAAAACACAGGCACGTGGATGAGTTGGATACATAATATTCGTATTTGATTTTTTCTCTGTCTACACTGCTTTTTTAACAGGATCTTACTTAGCTTGCAGACCTACTAATGGCATTTGAAAACCTTGCTTACACTGGGGTTGGATAAGCTAACTTTTTCTTTAGCCTGTAGGACTAGTTAATACTAGTCCGAGACGGTGCGCGAAATTAAGCGCGGATATCAGAAGGCAATGGGAGTCGGACACAGCGGACTGTATTCGATGGGCTACAATAAGAAGCGGACGGATGAAGCGAGGCGAGAGCGTACACGTGAGCGCGGGAACTTACAAGGCAGTTGTGTGTCGAGCCGGTTGTAAGATTAAAACAAGAAGGAGTAATGTACAATCGGTCAACAAGTAAATTGTACATGAAAGATAAGAGTTATCTTTTTGGGCGCTACAGAGCTCCCCCCTAGAAGGCTGAACATAGAAAGCCTTCGAAATCGAAAAGGAATGTTGAAACGAGGTTCGTAAGGCAAAATCGTGCCGAGTAAAAATGAGCGTGCGTTCGTGTAAATGGGGGTTCGTCGGAAGTCGGAGTCCGCTGTGCCGTTTATGATTTGTTATTTATTGAATGCAGGGCAGGGTGCATTTCGGCGAGCCGTTGGAGCGGGCTTGTCGGACTACAAAAAACTGGCTAGCCCAGAAAAAGGCCGACAGGACCTCAACCTCCGCTGCTGCCAAACGGTGCGCTTGGGAGTGGTCTCTCCCCCCGCCGCACCCCGCCCCGCGCCAAAACGACCCTCGTCCCACGGAGAAACGACCCTCGTCCCGCGAAGAAGCGACATTCGTCCCGCGGAGAAACGACCAGTGTTCGCGTCAGGGTCCTCGAAAACATTCCTCGTGTGGGCCAGTCGATCGAAGGGGAGGGTTGGGGCATGTAGAGACGAGAAAATAGAAAAACACGCGCAGAAAACGCCAAAAAGAACAAACGAATGATCTGCGTGTTTAAATATTTTTGGTTTTTGAATATTTTTTCGAAAAAGGTTTTTCGGAGGTTTTTGATATTTTTGTTTGTTTTCAAAACGTTAATCGACCAAAAATGGGGCAAATATATACAATATCTACAAAGTTAAAAGTATTTACACTGTACATAGTCGGAGAAACGAACGGGCTTACGCACCTCCCGACCACGGCGATTGGTCGTGGGAGGCGGCGGACTAGGTTCGGGAGATGTCGGGACGGCTGAAGCTTGTAGACCGTGATCGTGGTCTGGTTGGACTTCATTAGCATGCGGAAAACTGGTGCGGTGAGTTGTGACGTCGCACGAGGCACTACTAGACGAAGTAGGCGAGGTAGTTTCTTCCATAAAGGCGGGTTTCAGACGGTCGATGGTGACGACTTCGTGTCGACCACCGCGGTCAATAGTGTACGCCTTACTCGCACGATGTAGCACCTTGAAAGGTCCTATGTACGGCGACTGAAGAGGCTGTCGAACACCGTCTGCGCGAAGAAGGACGTGTGAACACGTAGACAGCTTCTCGGGCACGTACACTGGTGTCTTCTGCGATCGAGGAGCGGGTGGACGTAGCTCACGCATCTGGTGAGCCAATCGATCAGTGTAACTTCCGTAGTCAAAAGTGGAAGTACATGGGGCTGGTGCTACCAGCTGTCCGGGCAACCGCAGCGTGCAACCGTAGACTAGCTGCGCTGGTGTGGCGTCGAAATCGGTTTTAACCGTGTTTCTTAAGCCTAGGAGAACGAGGGGAAGCGTTTCAGACCATGAAGGATCTGCGTGCGCACGTAGCGCTGCCTTCAACTGGCGGTGAAAACGCTCCACCATGCCGTTAGCGGCCGGATGATACGCCGTCGTCTGGACGTGGCGACAGCCTAAATCCTTAAGCAACATGGCAAATGTCGACGAGAAATGTGACCCTCGATCGGTGGTCACGATGGCGGGACAGCCGTATTGAGCTACCCAGCGCTCCATAAAAGCTTTCGCTACCGTTTCCGAGGAGCAATTTGGGATAGGGACGGCCTCAGGCCATCTAGTAAATCGATCGATGCAGGTCAGTAGATATACAGAGCCTTTGGAAGGCGGCAGAGGACCTACGAGGTCGACGTGCACGTGATGAAAACGTGCGTCTGGCGTCGGAAACGTGCCTAATGGGCTTCTCGTGTGCTTGTGCACCTTCGCGCGTTGACACGGAAGGCAAGCAGCTGCCCAGGTACGGACGTCCCGATTAACATTGCGCCAAACGAATCGTGCGGTTACGAGTTTAACCGATGCACGAACGCCTGGATGAGACAAGCCGTGCAACGCGTCGAACACGGTCTGCCGAAACTCGCGTGGGACGACTGGGCGCGGCGTGCCCAGAGATAAATCGCAGAGTATCGTTCCGTCTGATGATGTCAGCGGAACGGGTCGTATATCCAATGAGGGAGACCTGCGTAGTAGATCAAGCTCAGGATCGTTGAGTTGTGCTGTGGCCATGGCTGCCAAGTCGATAGCAGTGCCGGCGTCAGCGGAGATAGCTTGGATGCGGGAAAGTGCATCGGCGACGGCGTTGTGCACACCTGAGACATGCCGTATATCGGTCGTAAACTGAGCGATATAGTCAAGGTGGCGCGACTCTCTAGGAGAGTATCGGTCGGTAGTCGAGCCGAGCACGTAAGTCAGGGGTTTGTGGTCGGTGAAGACGACAAAGGAGCGGCCTTCTAGGACGTGTCGAAAGTGACGTATCGCTAGATATACGGCTAGTAGTTCTCTACCGAACGTGCTGTAGCGAGATTCGGTAGGTTGTAGGCGTTTGGAGAAAAACGCTAAGGGCTGCCACGTGTCGGCTACTCGTTGCTGCAAAACAGCGCCGACTGCCACGTCCGAGGCGTCAGTACTGAGGGACAGTGGGGCGGCCGGATCGTGATGCGCTATAGAAGCTATGTTGGCGATAGCCTCTTTCAGCGACTTAAAAGCAGCGCGTGCTGCGGCAGGGAATTCGAATTTCTTGAGTTTCCCTCGGAGAAGGTCCGTGAGGGGTTGCATCAGCGAGGCGCAGTTGGGTATAAATCGTCGGTAAAAGTTGACAAGGCCATCAAAACGCCTGAGCTGTTTGAAAGAATGAGGCTCGGGGTAGTCGATGATGGCTTGAATTTTATCCTGCAGTGGCACGACGCCTGCAGAGGAGATACGATGGCCGAGGAAATTGACTGAATCGACACCAAACGAACACTTTTCTGCGTTGATCGTCACCCCGTGTTGAGATAAACGATCAAAAAGTGTTCGTACGTGGCGCATGTGCTCTTCTCGTGAAGAGCTTGCGATTAAAATGTCATCAAGATACGCGTAAGCGAAGTCTAAACCGCGACAAACTTGGTCGATGAAACGCTGAAAAGTTTGCGCGGCGTTCTTTAGGCCAAATGGCATGCGCAGAAACTCGAACAAACCAAATGGAGTCGTCACGGCAGTTTTAGCGATGTCCGCTTCGGCTACCGGAATTTGGTTGTATGCGCGTACCAAGTCGATTTTGCTGAAGATACTTTTACCTGCCAGACTGGCGGTGAGATCCACTATGTGTGGGATCGGATAGCGATCAGGCGTGGTCACCGTATTCAAGGATCGATAGTCGCCGCAAGGACGCCAGTCCCCCATGACCTTCTTCGGGACCATGTGCAGAGGCGACGCCCATGGGCTGTTGGACGGTCTGACGATACCAAGTTGAAGCATGTGGTCAAATTCGGCTCGTGCTGCCCGTAGTTTGTCTGGAGCAAGCCGTCTTGGTCGTGCGCTAACTGGTTGACCGCGCGTAACTATGTGGTGAGCGACCTCTGTCGTGACTGGTGGAAGCTCTGCAGCCGGTCGAACCAGTCGCGGGTGTTCGGAGAGGAGGCTCAAATAGTCGGACGGTGCGTCTGCGATCCGAAATACAGGGCTGATTATCGGGGCATCTGAAAGGACACCATCAACACCTAGTTTCGTACGATCGTCTAAAAGTCTGTGGCGACCAGCATCAACAAGCAACCCAAAATGTCGGAGGAAGTCGATACCGATAATTGCGAAGGGTACAGACGCAACCATGAAGACCCACTGAAAATCTCGGCGAAGATTGAGGTCTAGGTTCATCATGCGCTGACCGAATGAAGCTATCGGAGAACCGTTGGCCGCACGCAAATTGTACGTAGGCTCTGAGTGCTTGTCGTTAGCGGTCGCTGGGATGACGCTGACTTCCGCTCCAGTATCGATGAGGAATGTGATGGAAGAACGTCGATCCTTAACGTAAAACAGTCGGTTTGCTTGGTTATTGAATGATACGTTTGTAGTGCTAGTATGCGGGCTATTCGTTTTCCCTGAAGCAGCTGGGTCGTGCCTAATGCAGGGAGCCCGACAACGTCTAGCTCTTCCACCGTATTGGCGGTGATACCAACATACTTCTTCGACGGGTTTGACATTATCTGACTGAGAACTTGTAAGGAAAATGTTGCGCTTTCGTGCCGAACGTGACGTACTCGGTGCAGGCACAGACGAGCCGCAATGAACGGTAGCCAAAACGTGGTCAGCATTTGACCGTGGCACACGCTGCTTCGAAGCCTTCATTGCTGCTATCTTGCTGCGAAGTAGCGCAATTTCCTCGTCTTTAGAGTCAGATCGGCCTAACGACTGGGAACAAACATGAGATTCGGTTTTCATCGGTGAGAATACGTCACCGGAGCTACTGGTCGTCTGCTGCGGAAAACGTTCGAACGCAGCGTCTGCCTTGGTAGCTAAGTCTTTCAGGGGTGCATCTATAAACATGGACAGCATTACCGGCAATGGCTCTGGGAGACGTGCAAACCACAGCTCCTTTATCCCTTCTTCGCTCAAGAATAAGGGACCAGCGATGCGCTGAAGTTCGCGGAGCAACGCCGACGGCTTGCGATCTCCAAGCTTGAGACCATTGAGCTGCTCAAATCGAGTTCGTGCGCTGGGCCGTAACTCTTTCAAAATCGCTTGCTTCATCGTTTCATACTTTGCCTCATTCGATGGGCAGAGTAGAATGTCCTCAATCAGCGTCACAACCGACGGAGGAAGGCGTGGGACGAGCTGATTGTACCTCGGACGGTCCGCCGTAATGCCCTTATTTTCTAGTTCGATCTCGAATATCTTAAACCAAACTTCTGGACTGTGTTCCATGAAACTTGGAACAGCCAAAGTAAGCATGGTTACGCTGTGAAACGACTCAGATGCCACTCTCGAAATGTGAGTCGAAAGATAAAGAATGAACAAAATACGATAAAAGTACTAAAATTACGCAAGAAACAAATGAATACAGGTATATAATCGAGAAAAAGGAACGAACTCACCAAAAAATACAAACGAGAAAAAAAGTTGAATTCGCGCGTGCGAATCGGGGTCACCAATTTGTAGGACTAGTTAATACTAGTCCGAGACGGTGCGCGAAATTAAGCGCGGATATCAGAAGGCAATGGGAGTCGGACACAGCGGACTGTATTCGATGGGCTACAATAAGAAGCGGACGGATGAAGCGAGGCGAGAGCGTACACGTGAGCGCGGGAACTTACAAGGCAGTTGTGTGTCGAGCCGGTTGTAAGATTAAAACAAGAAGGAGTAATGTACAATCGGTCAACAAGTAAATTGTACATGAAAGATAAGAGTTATCTTTTTGGGCGCTACAAGCCTTCTTCTTACATAGGTGAAAGCCATGGGTGTCTACAAGACATGAACCCACTGAAAGGGTAAACTATTGATGCACTGCAACTAACCCACCCAATCTGTGTACGTAACTCCATTTTCCCTGTCATAACATCATAAGCCCAGTGTGAGGTACGTCGTTAATTCTAATTGATTTATATAGTTCATAATGCAGGCAGTTCTCAGTGTAAGTGCTTACCGCGTTACCTTGTCTGCTCACATAGTATCACTAGTTCTAAAATTATCGTATATGCCAAAGTTATAATTCCACTTCCCATGTGTCCCTAGTCACTCAACTCCTTAAACATTGTTAGTTTGTTTCCTTTTCCCAACTACGCTCTTAAACGCAGCCGAAAGTTTTGCAACCGTCCTGGATTCCGACGAATTTTGAAACGAAACCAATGACGCAAGAATCAGTGGAATTGGAATCACAGTGTTTTCTACAGCAGTTTGTGAATTCAATCTACATTTCCTTTGTACCGTATGATCAGACCGGCTTAGTTGGGCTTTGCCTTACCTGGTTGAGAATATGTAAATTAATATGTCAGGTCAAAACAATCTGTGAAGGATTTATTGACAAATATAGCTAAGTCAAAATATCAGAAACCACCATAAGCTTGTTGACAACCTGATATTAAGTCTTGAGTTGCAGGAGACAACGTGTCTCTATTGCCATCTCCACTAAGAGCTTGTGCGCAGCAAATGGAAGGAAGCTAAACAATGGAGTACTAATCCGCATCCTGTTGGAACATGGCACAACCACACAGTAATAAGTTTTCACGGCGGCAATATTTTATTCACGGCTCAAAACTATAAGGAGAGAAGCGGGCAGGAGTTGAGAGCATGATAAAACGCGTTCTACAAGTACTGGTTGTTCATTTGTGTCGGTCAGCATGAATTTGGCAAACAAGTGGTCAGAAAACATGCGATGAGGGTGTTTGCCCGGCGGCTGCACTATTTCAGTCTGCGTACGCTAGCTAGAAACTCACCTTGGGAGCAATACTTTAGTATTTTACTAATTAGCTTATGCAATTACTGCGCCCTAACGGCATTCAACACCACATCGGAAGGCAACACAAAGTACGCTATGATAAGTAAGATGAAAATAACAGGAAAGAACAGACGACATCCACCCCATAGGCGGCAGTCGCAAAGGCAGTGCACAAATGCTTCCCTAAGTGGTTCAGAAGATAGCCTTGCCTGAACCACTTACAACACGTTGGTTAAGTACTATAGACCAGGTGGTGGCTGATTGTTACATTAATAACACGTAGTAAACTTGTATGAGTTGGAGAAAATGGAATTGGGGTAGTGTGTTCCGGGGCAGTTGAAACAAAACAGCCCAGATATTTATTTGCAGTAAGACGATTTCATCCATTAAACACACTCGATAATGCTAGAAACGGAGATACCGACGTTACAAAGCGGTTGCACGCATAGCGTTCACCAACCGACGGGCTACTGACAATCTCAGTTGGTCAGGTACCGTAACGCAACCAGTTTCGCTTTGAATTTTCAGTCGAGTCACATGGGTAACCTTTTGCTCTTCAATGAGGCAAAACCGGTGTTTCAACCGAGTAGTGGCAACCATAACAACAATGGCAGCAGGAGGAGAAAAATCAGCAGCAACAACAACAACAACATGAACTTCTGACAACCTTGAAGTCCGTGGTAACTCTGACGAACTGATCGATGCCCTCAACGGCAAAATGGTTTCCCACCATGCGAACACAATTCCTCCCGTGAACAATTCCCCTCCCTCTAAACACTAGTGTATCTATAAAACGCGATTCACAGATGCTGATGCCTTTAAATGCCGGCCCGTAGCCTAAAAGCAACAAGCTTGTATTGTAAGCTGACGGCGCGGTTTCGAGCTTGCGTAGGAGCAGGATGCCCCTCGCAGTATCCTTAGCCAACGTGCGACCGATGGTGGTTGCGCTGCAGCGAAGCGTAGGTACTGCGTACCGGCGTACTGCTGATGCTTTTAATGACTACTAACGCGCCAAGGAAGTGTACGGCATTGTTGAGTACAAGCAAAAAGCAAACAAATTCCATAGCGAATAGACACATATTGAAAGGCATTGGTTGGCGGCGTCCCGTTTCGGATTTGCCTGTCACTGTGGGTAGACCATCTGTCAGGATCTAGTCACCACCAGCCTCAGCGCACCATAGGATCTCCCACCACTGCAAGGCATAGTGCCCAGGAAAAGAACAGTATCAAGTGAACTGGATGTATGTTCATTGTTGCCTGACCGAAAATACCGCACTCCGCGACCGGTTTCGAACGCAGTTGCAAACTTGAAGCAGAGATGGCGGTGAGACAATTGAATTACTCTGCCTAAATTTGGTACCGCGAACGCTTACTAGCGATGACTTGCAGTTTGAATAACAAGGGAACCAAAGTATCAATCTTGTACTCGCACAAAGCGCATAAGGCAAGCTGAAGAAATTTAGAAAACAAAGAAGCGATCAGACCAAAATATGCACACAAACACACACACCACAACGATCCACGGCATCCGTAGTCAATTGGTATGTACGTGTGAATCGATTACGCTGAACTTCTAATCAAGTTTTAAATAATTGTCTTTTCTACCATTAAAGCTTTTTTGGGGACACTTGGGGCCTTAACTGGCATCCCAGACTGAATATCGCTCTGCTACTTAGGTAAGCGCCATATCTTCCATCTATTCTGCTTCTTGTAAAAACGCAATTGTACTACAGCCTCTCCCACATTGTTATAATGACAACACAGCTTTCTGACAATGTATGAATAATAGACTTCGTTACGCAAATAAGTTACACATTCAAGTTGTAGTTTTTCACCCTTCTGCTAGAGCAACAATAAAAAGTGCTTCATCCGTAAACATGATTGAATACACGTCCGTGATATCCAGATAGTAACGGGAATATTCCACAATCGCATGGCTTCAGAACCTGAACTTACAGTGTACGATACTTCCGGAATTTCCGTTGCTTCAATATACGAGGCACAGAAGATCGTGTGGTGGTACAATGCTGCGCAATTCTTCGAAGACTTACATCACCATTTTGGGGGACGTCATCAATAACAGGGTAAGCGGACACGTCACCCATGGCGGTACGATGCATACCGGATCGCTTTACGTCGCACACGCTCCCAGTTTGGTCGAATTGCTCAACTAGTCGACGAACGTTTTCTGCGCGACAACCGTCCTCAGTGTACAGATGGTAGCGTTGTAGCGGCGAGACGTTTTCACAGTGTTCGATTGACACTCACCCAGCAGTTGCATAAGCATCACGCGCTAGTCCACGGGCACGATACGAGACTACGTACTTCATTGCTAACGCAGCCAAATAACCGCAATGGTTGTGGGCAGCTTCATTAACCATCGTCATATCCATGGCTCGTACCACGACCAATCAGTTCGGAGAATGATTACGTCAGTGACCTCACGGCCGGTGATGCTGTCTGTCCATCCAGCGTGGTGCATCGTGAAAAGGCGGTCATTTGAAACATTTACTTCCTTGACTTTCATGACGGGTACGTTGATTTATTAACAGAACGGACGCTTTGTAGTTATTAGAATCCTCGTACAAACAAACCTCGCGGACCTGTGTCGTTCCACAGCTGCTGACCGAAGGAAATGAAACTGAGCATCGTTAACGAATGTCGCGGTATATCGGTAGACACTATGCAGAAAGTGCTAGGCCATAGCATGGGGCGAAACGACGATGTTCATCTTGAACATCTTCTGCGTTGACTTTTATGCTCATGAAACATACTTCACTTAAATATATGTATATTGCATAGCGATTGATTCCACTTGCACATTGTTGCGATGGGTAATGGTGCGCACACTTAGTCGGGGTTGGTTGGACGCTACGAGAAAATAGAACAAGATGGGTACGTGAGAAATATGCGACCGCTAAATTGCTCGACAGGATGCAGGGGTCGCTGTCGATGCTTACTGTAAAGTTGACGGCGGTGGACGAAATTGTTGAAGCTCAGTAGGATGCGCTATGCTTTTCTTGAAAGCCAGAAGCACGTACTTCCGTTGACCATATGACGTTAACCTCGTATTTGCCAAGTAACTCAATTATCATTACCGCCATTCCTCTGTCTACCATGGTTCTCCAGTAGCAAGGGAACTGTCTGACAAATTACGTGGGAGCTACAAGACAGAGAGGTTTTCACCAGCAATTATCGTTGGCTAATTCGGCACTTCTCTTCAGCCTTTATAGATTCAATATGGCGCGCCTACCCATTATGCACAAACGTGGCGGTATTATCTTAAGGTGTTCGGTCATCGGTGGATCGGTCGCAGGGGTTCAAATGATTGGCCTGCCTGGTCACCAGATTTGAACCCCTAACATTTCTTCCTATGTGGTTATCTGAAAGAGCTTACAAGAAAACGCCTGTTTCACTGGGCCAACTGAAAGACAGTATTGTCCACGAAGGTTGCGCCATCAACACGGAAACTTTGCAAAATGTTATAGCCTATTGCCTCAGGCGATTTCCCCAGTGCAAGCAGTACGCCGGCGGGCATGTTGAGCATCTTCATTGTTGGCACACATATCATCGTTTCATGCTGTTTGTGTTAATATACGTATTCACCGTTATCACTGGTTTCTGGACTACATTGGTGCACGGGCAGATGGTGTCAAAGGTGCGTCGGGCCAGAAAGCCATTCACGAGCAAATCTGATTCGACAACGCTTAGACTGACCACTTCTATGCAACTTGGTTCGCAATGATAATACTTGCTTTTCTTGATTATGCCTAAGGAATACGGGCAGGATGTGAACGAGATGGTGATGTGAGAATAGGCTACGCTTTTTCATATTTGTATCCTGTTCATTGGCGTACAGACTCTGGCGTGGGATGAGTGCTTCCAAACAATAACCTACCGATCACACAATGGGGAAAGATGGTCCAAAAACATTTCAATGAGAATACAGACTGTGAAAGCGTGGCTTATCGCTCCTTTTGTATTTATGATTCGGAGTTTGCAACATAATGTGTCAGAAAAGTTAGCACAGAGATAAAGGGCTTGTGGTGCATAGTATGCGTGAGAATCCACATGCATGTGCTGTGGTCCCACGATTTGTAATTCCGTTTTTCGAGCCAATGAGCTTCTTGTAGTACGTGATTCTCAGTATCCGCGAGGGTTACATATTGCATAGAAATGCAGCTTCTCAATTCCGTGCTAACGGAATATTGCCTTATCAGTGAATATGTTGGGATGAAGGCTAGTGGTCCCGCCTGAAAAAATTGGGCAGCGTAGGCACATTTGTTTTCTGTAACGGCGATCAATATTGCGACGGGAGAATAGGCTACGCGGAAGCTAGTAGTTTTTCGGCGGCACAGCTTTTCAAGCCTAATTTCTCAAAACGTCATATTTCATATCTGCAAGGCCTAATCGTAAGGAATGCTTGTTTTGCTAAGGTAGGTTGTTGGAAGGTAACTTCTAGTCTACTAGGGTGTTGGCAAAAACCCTTTTGTCATTAGCTGGGATAGCACTAAGCACCTATTGAACACCCGTTGCTCAGGCCAGTTACGCCTGTTGAATCTCCACCACAATTCCACGGCAGTAACCGGGTTATGAGGCACTGCTGTTTCGATTTTGCACACCTGTCTCCTTTCAAACCAGCCCTACACACCGTAGGTATCGATCAGTGAACTTGCCTTGTGGCGTTCCGTAGGTTGACCCCAACTCAACCATCTGCGCATGATCTAGCGTTTTCACGCTGGATGACACTGGCAAGTACACATGGTTGGCGGCATCCGGTTTCGGATTTGCCTGTCACTGTGGCCAGCCACAGGACGTCTGCGCCTACAGAGGGACCATGGATGGCTTGCGCTGCACCACCCACAGCTCCATCCACACTCCCCATATCCAGTGTAGACCCGAAGGAATAAGACCGAGAGGTATGCGGATGGGAACCACGTTTCATCAACGGAGCCGGTCCACACTCCTTCACAGGCAAACACAAGCACGCTGTATTTGGGGAATCAAGTGCACACAAGGCGGTGGCTGGACCGTAGTCCGCTCCACACTGAGTGCATGGAACCGCTCTTTGATCCTAACACGACCACGAGGCCCGTGCACCCCGTCCCCTCCAGCAACGACCAACTGTCTCCTGGAGCCAGGTGGACGAGGTACTGGATAATAGACAGGTAGGCACCTTGTCAACATGCACATCAAGCGCAGCCACACCGGGGATATCAAGCAACAGCCAAGCACTTGAGAGAAAAAGAACCAAGAAAATAAATCGAGTAACGCATAAGGAAACGGTGACATAAACCTTAAATTAATGAGCATATGCGATAAGTTGTTTACAAACGAATCCTAGATAAGTTCACGAGGTCAAGAGGTTTATTTTACGGAAATGCTACAAACACGAAAATGTTATCGAAATAACTACAAGTGGCTTAAGCGACGTGTGCAAGTTTATAGAAGAGAGTATAACTAGGCATGTATATGGGAAAGAAAAGCATTAGGACAAAATTGAAAACCCACCACCTGAAATAAATGGACTTAGCATGCAAGCACGCGGTTAGTATATCGAATGCAGCGTATCTACAAACGCTGCACTGGTTCTACCTACGTTCTCTGCAGAACCTGTCGTCGCTTCGGTAGTGGTCCCGAGTGACATCGCATATGGCTCACTAGGCCTGCCTGACTCAGGCATTCGCGAACGCATGTTCTACAGCACCATGCGCTCGATGTCGATGGAGTACAATCCATCGGTGCTTGCCGTTTCCGCAAACTGCCGCTTCTTCTCTGCATGCATGAGGTCTTTCCCCCGCACTTCAGCAACTGCCTTTGTGATAAGATCGCGCCATGCAGGCCGATCAATCGCCTTAGATTCCCATGACCTGCAATCAAGAGTAGAACGTGAGAGGCTCACTTTGATCATGTCCTGGTAACGTAGCTTTGGTTTCCCCGCATGCCGCTTCCCAATACTCAGCTGACCATATACTAGCTGCTACGGTATTCGAGTCGAATCCCAACGCCACACATGACCGAGCAACCTCAGGTGTTTCAGTAAATGTACGCAGTCCACTGCATACATCACACTTTGGCGCAACACTTCCGTGTCTGCAACTCTGGCGCCCCAACCGATCCGCAAAATTCGTTGCAGACACTGCTGATGGAACCACTCGAGATATCGCACATCCCGACGGTACATCGTCTACGTTTCACTGCCGTATAGAAGAACGGACAGTACCATGGATTTGTACACCATCAGTTTCGTGCCAATGCTAAGCTGATGGTTGTTCCACACTCGGTACTCAAGCTTCCCGAATGCCGCTGCTGCATTCGACACGCGAATACGCAACTCAACGTGCAGCTGCTGATCACTCGACATCACACTCCCAAGGTAGCAGAAGCGGGAGGTGGTTTCCAATACTTCAGCACCAATGCTGATTTGCGGCAATATTGAAGATTGCACCTCCGGTGAAGGCTGAAAGAGACAGACAGTTTTGCTTGTGTTGATGGTGAGCCCGAATTTGGCCGCTGTCGAAGCCAGAGCACTAACCATGTGCTGCAACTCATCCGCGCTGTGTGAAAACAACGCACAGTCGTCAGCAAACAGCAACCTACGGATAATTGCCTTACAGACTAGAGTTCTCGCACCGAAACGATGGATGTTCCGCAACCCACCATCAATACGGTGCTCCACACGCACACTGTAAGCATAAGCCGGATCAAAAGCAGAAGACATCATTGCATGAAGATATATATTATACAGGGTAGAAGCCAAGACACAGCCTTGCTTCACACCAGAGACAACTGCAAAGTCATCCGAGGTCTCTCCACTCAGCTGCTACCCCGCTCGCATACCACTGTGCAGACATTCAATTAAACTTACCAACTTACGCGGGCAACCAAACTTACCCAACACCAGCCACAATGCCTCGCGGTTCACCGTATCAAATGCCTTGGTGAAATCAACAAAAAGCGAGTACAATGGATGGTGTCGTTCTCTGCACTTCTCTTGCAACTGACGAGCCGTAAACACCATATCTATAGTGCTGCGACCCGAACGGAATCCGCACTGCTCTTCCGTCACGTTAGGTTCCACAACCTGACTCACGAGGCGATTGAGCAGGATTCGGGCAATCACCTTGCCCACACAACTCAGCAAGTTGATGCCACGTGCAACATTGCTTGCTCCCTTTGCCCTTGTACAGTGGTAGCACAAGGGCACCCTTCAGCTCAGCAGCCACCTCCTGGTCCATACATATGCGTTGCACTAAGTGGTGCAGCGCAGTCAGCAACGCGGGTCCGCCGTGTTTCAATACTTCAGGTGGGATCCCGTCGGCCCTGGCACACTTGCCGTTTCGCAGCTGAGCAAGTGCTCTCTGCGTTTCATTCAGTGTCGGCGTGCCAGTCAGACGCCTTCACATCGGGCTGCTTCAGGCCGTTCAATGCAGGCCAATCGATCTCTGAACGGTTTTCAAGAGACAGTCAAAGTGTTTTCGCCAGATCTGCATTATGTCTGCAGTCGGGGTGCAGGTAGCGCCTGAACTACCATCGATCAGTGTCCTCAGCGGCTCCAATCTCGGTCCATACACCGCCTTCAAGGAGTCAAAGAATTCCTTGTGTTGGCGGCGTTCGGCTTAGCATTCCATCTGCTTCGCCTTCTCCGTCCCCCATGCACTTTTAATGTGACGGAGCTCTCGGGTCAGTCGCCGTCGAAGTTTGCGAAACTGACTATTCTTCCACCAGTCACTGGAGTCTGCTACACGTGCAACAAACGCTGTATTCTTCTCACACCAATGCGCCAATCGTCGCATTGTTCTCATCAAACCAATCAGGCCGCTTACAGTTTGCGCGCCCGATGTTTTCCTCGGCAGCAGCTGCCACCTGGTCGCGAATGTGGTGCCACAGGTCGCCCACTGTGGCTATACAGTCCACATCACCACACAGGCGTGCAGCCATCGCCTTCTCCAGCTCAGTACGTTTCGCCACAGTACCGAGGGAGAGAATGTTAAATTTAGGCCGATTCACGGCGGGAGTGCAAAACGTCGATTTACGAAAATATATGTACAGTTTGGTCCGCACCAACGTGTGGTCAGTGCCACACTCAGCTCCACGCAGTACACGTGTCATGCGCACTTCACGCATATCACGCTGACGTACGATGACATAGTCGAGCAGGTGAGCGTGACCACTCCGTGGGTGCGTCCAAGTTGCTATATCACTCGCACTCATTGTAAACCGAGTGTTCGTGATCGTCAGACCGTGAGTGGCACACAGTGAGAGCAACCTGTCACCGTTCGCATTCGCTGAGCCAATGCCATGCGCACTGATAACATCTGTCCAAGCTGATGCATCATGCCCAACGCGCGCGTTGAAATCACCCAGCAGAAATAGTCGGTCGCTCCTCGGCACAGACCGTATCACGGAGGATAGCTCAGTGTAGAACTGAGCACGTATGTCATCAGGATAACACATGGTCGGACCGTACGTGCTTATAAAACTAGCAAACTTACCTCTTCCGAGTCGTAGGCGAACAGTCATCAGTCGCGCGCTGATGCCCATTGGTTCACTCACCAACTGGCCATGGAGGCGATCGGATATTGCAAATCCGACCCCATGTTCACGTGGTGTTGAGGCGGCGTTGCTCACCAGTAGAATGTGTAGCCAGCACCTGCTTCATGCAACTTACCTTGCTCATTGAGTGCCACAATATCGATGTTGTGACGCGCCAGTTCCATCGAGACCAGTTCAGTGCGTCGCTCCGGGCGCTCGCTGGAGTTCCAGTCCAGTAGTGTGCGCACGTTCCAACACTCGATGCTGAGTGCTTTGCGCGCAGGCATATGATTGCATTAATGGGCAATCGCACGCGAGGTGGTCGTTGTGCTTCGAAGGTCTGCTTGAGGGACTCCGCCCGGAGCCTTTGGCTCAATAGCCTGACCCACAAGGCAGTGGAGAGCAGATCCAGCTCGGGAATGTGATTGCAGAGACAGATTGGGATCTGCTTGACGGCCGTCACACGCAGCCTTTGAGGTTCTGGAACAATTATCATATGTTTTGCGACCGTAATTGGATACGCACCTGCGACCACGGCCAGACGCAGGTGGGTTTTTGGCGGGTTTGCACCAATTTGACCAGGGGCTGCCTGGCTTGAGGCGGGCAGTACCAAAATATTGAACACCCGGAGGTGTCCTCCCACCGTCAGAGACAATGCGTGACCCTCGTGCTCTACGCCAATCGAGCTGTGAGATTATAACCCGTAAACCTGTTGTCTCCCATGGCTAGGTTTTATGGGAAGAGGGCCATCGACCACTTCCTAACCTCCGGAGAGGATGGACTAGGATACTGCCAGGGCGCCAACTCCTGACAGGAGAACGACTCTGGTGGTCAACCAAAGCCTTCGATTAAATGTACACCCGAAAGGCAGCGGGTCTTGCACATGGTCAGTTTACTGACTCATGCGGATTGGTATCCTGGATCTTAGCATGGAGTAGGGTGAAACCCAAATCCCACCCAGCGGCCGCCAAGAGGAGGCGCCCAGGACATGAGCAAATGGTACAACAGTAGCAGCAGTGGGTAGACCATCTGTCAGGATCTAGCCACCACCAGCCTCAGCGCACCATAGGCTCTCCCACCGGCAAGTACACATGTACCCGCATGCATACATGTATACGGTCGTTCTACGCCCAAGTAACCGCGTGAGAAGCTTTGTGATAGACCAACCTCTACTATTGGACAGTTGTCAATTTAGTGCACTCTAGCTCACACTCGAAGTAGGGACCCTTTGTCCCGCAATAACAGTGTAGAGGAACCATAATTTTGGGACAGGCTGTTGATGAACGGGTGAATAATGTTGACTTGTTAATCTAAAATGCTCTATACAAGCTGCAGATCGTTTACCGTTTTCTGTTACCTCGTCAGGCTAGTTCGACTGGACCCTTGCACTTAGCTGCGTATTGGAAGCTTGTGGGGTGCTATTCAGATATTAGCCTCAAGATGTGGCACTTAAGAGACGTGACGAGTACGGACATAATGAAAGCATTTCGAGTGTCTAGACTCTACATGTATTGACAAACGCTACAAAGAATGGACGGCAGGTAAGCAATGGCACGCAGTATTTTACAGCGTGATTCACGACAGCGAGTGTTCGGTATGTACCGTCACTTTGACAGATGGAAGAACGCAAGATATTGTTGGGCGGAGCCTGGGATACTAGTCGGTAAGCAATGACACGTAAGACGTGTCAAATGCGAGATAGTATAGAAGTCGGAGGCGACTGAACCCAACGTATATTGTGCAGGCTACAAGAATAGGAAGCGAATCAGACAGAGCGAGAAACGTGCTGCGAGGTACTCACCAAAAACGTTTGTGTGATGGATGTGAAATCAGTAAAACAAATGGACGTTTCGAAGGTTAAAACAACCGTAAAATCCAATGTTACAAAATACTGAAAGAGCTTGGTTTGCGGTACACTACAATATAAACACGAATAAAATCGAATGTCCCAAGACACTGAAAGCGCGAATGATTCATGTTCACTACAGGGGACTTTCATTAATAGGTTGAATGAGGGAAGCCCTCGACAGAGATGTCGGGTGGGGAGACAAAGCGAGGATGGGCGAATAGTGTATTAATTGTAGTGGGCACCGGCGGACGGAAATGAGGCACGTGGAGTTATATGGGTGCATGCTTCCTTTGATATTCTATTTGTTAATTGGGTGCATCGTCGGTGGGCCGTCAGGGCAGGTTCGTAGGACTGTAAAAACAGGCTAGTGCAGTAAAAAGGCCAACAGAACATTTCCTCTGGTGTAGGCCGGAAGGTGGGCTTAGGAGGTGTCACTCCCAGTCCACGGTGATAACGATCCTGGTCTCACGAAGAATCCCAGATGTTACCTTTGGTGAAACATTTCTCGGGGGTCGTGGGTCAGGCTAACCGCTATCAGCACAGATAGAGTGGAGCCTGAGGCTTCGAGCACACAACCAGGAGACGATGCGGTTTATCTGGGGATGAGTTCTGGAACTAAACCTCAGGGAGTATGACACGTGGTCGGGTTAGGCGGCAGGATGCAGTGTGGAAAACGACGCAGTTATACCAAACAGAAAGGCGTACACAGATTTGCTTTTAAAAAAGGTTTTTTTTGTCGTTCTGCAAAACATTTGTGAATAACATATGATTATCATAAAAGGTGAAAAATACGCATGGCAAGGAATATAGCAAATGTTAACAAAATCAGATAAGCGGACCGGAGGTTTGGCCTATCTAACGCGTCGCTCAGCTTATCGGGGTTTTGGCTCTGTTGGCACAGCGTCAAGGGTAATAGAGGGATTTGGGGTGCCTGGCGCGGATGACGCAGCTGCGAGTGATTTTACCAATGCGTCTGTACCGGGTGAAATAGGAGACGGATCTTCGAAGAATACCAACTTTAGACGGCCAATGGACAACGTTGTTCGGTGATCGTTCTAGTCTAAAGTGAAGTGTTTAGTTCGTTGGAGAACTCTGGAGGGGACGGTGTATGAGTCTGAAGGGGACGGCGCACTGCGTTTGTGCAGTTAGAAAGTCCACTGTGCACTTGCACACCTCTGGTCTGCTCACAAGGAGGGGTAGGGTGCAAGGAACACATGCGTTGCGAAAGAGAAGTTGCTAAGGTTACCGGTGGCATACACGATGGCGAGGGGGTGAAATGAACTCCTCTGGAAGCTTAAGGGTTGTGCCATAAACCAGCTACGCTGGTGTGCGCTGCGGGTCAGCTATGATGCTGCTGCGAATACCTAAACATACTAAGGAAGTCTTTTCGCTCTAGTCAGAGTTAGAAGTGGCACAGAGAGATGAATTAAGCTGTCAATGAAAGCGTTTGACTAGGCCATTTGCTCCCGGGTGATATACCGGCTTGTGAATACGGCAACAATCAAAGAAATTTCAGAAAGTATCGAGTTGCGGAGATATGAAAGGCGTTCTAAGGTCTGTGTGATAGTGGATGGTCATCCGTCATGTGACATTCAACGGCCCAAGAAGGCACGGACGACAATTTATGCCGTGCAGTCTGGTACAGGGCTGGTTTCTGGCCATATATTGAAGCGGTCTACGCATGTCAGTATGTATACGTATTCGCGAGGTAACGACCATACGAGGTCCAGGAGTAAATGTGAGAACGTCGAATCCGGAGCAGGGAAGGAGCCGAGAAGACTACGGGTGTGTCGGAGTACCTTGGATTGCTGGTAGTGAGGGCAGATGTGAGCCCAATTACGAACATATGTGGTTACGGTTGGCCAAACGAAACGCTCGGTGACCAGTTTTAAAGATGCCCCAATACCACGGTGAGACAGTGAGGGAAGGTTGTCGAACACTGTGTCTTTGAAAGAGGCGTGCACGAGGGGTCTAGAACAACCAGTTGAAATGTCACAAGGGATAGTTCGCCCGTAGTGTGGAGAGAAATGGGTTGCACGTGCAGTGAAGTGGACTGCAGGTTGCCTTCGAGATCTTCATCTTTGGCTTGGGATGATGCCATGGCGGCGAGGTCGACAGCGGGCAAATAGTGAAGAGTGAAGTTGACGCGGGAGATAGAGCGTCAGTGACGAGTTTGGCAACCCCTAAGATATGCCAAATGTCAGCATTGAACTGCATGACAAAGTCTAGGCGCCTGATTTCCCGTGGTGGATATTTGTCAGAAGATGAGTTAAAGCTGAAAGCGAGAGGCTTGTGGTCAGTGTAAGCCGTGAAAGCTCGACCACCTAATGTGTGTCGGATAGCTAAGTAGATGGCAAGCAGTTCTCTACCAAAAGTACTGTAGCGGGATTCTGATGGTAGTAGGCGTTTGAGGAAGAAACCGAGAGATTGCTACTCTCTGCCGGGTTGTAGGATAACAGCTCCTACCGCAGCGTCTGAAGCGTCAGTTGTGAGAGAAAGAGGAACAAACGTTCGGAGTGAACGAAAAGACCTATGCTGGAGGTAGCATCCTTTTGCTCGGCGAAAGCCGTGCGTGTTGTATCGGGAGAAGCGAACTTACATTTGTTTCCTCTGAGGTCAGTCAGGGACTGTATAAATTGGGCGCAGCTGGAAATAAAGCGTCGATAGTAGTTGATGAGACCACAAAATCGAAAGGGATGCTTAGATGAAATTGGAGCGGGGAAAACTTTCATAGTCTGGATCTTGTCCGCAAGGACCTCGGTATCAGACAATGAGGCCGAGGAATTCTACCATGAATATGCGAACTTCGCACTTAGTCGGGTTAACGGTGATACAGTGCTGAGTCAGCCGTTGGAAGAGAGATTGAAGATGAGTGAAGTGCTCTTCCTCGGATGAACTGATTACAATAATGTCGTTGAGGTAGAGATAAGCAAAGTCTAAGCCACAAAAGACGTAAGGGCTGAAGCGTTGGAAGGCCTGTGCGGCGTTGCACAGTCCAAAAGGCATTCTTAAAAATTCGTACAAGTCGAAGAGAGTTGTGAAGGCTGTTTTAGGTATGTCATTCCTGTCGACAGTTATCTGGTGACAGGCACGAACAGGATCGGTCTTGCTGACAACCGTCTTACCTGTGAGGCATGCAGTAAGGTCCTGCATGTGTGTGAGGGGGTATATGCTGGGAGCTGTAAGTTTGTTTAATGCCTGGTAGTCCACCGCAAGGGCACCAGCCTCCAGACTTCTTTGGGACCATCTGGATTGAAGAGGACTAGGGACTATCTAAAGAACGGACTATTCCAAATTTGAGCATATGCTCAGACTCAGCACTAGCTGGCTTGAGATTCTCCGGTGAAAACCAGTGTTGGGGTGATGAGACGGGTGGACCATTAGTCCGGATATGACGCGTGACTTGAGGTGCAACGGCAGAGCTGCGTTCAATGATTGAACGATCTTAGGGTAGTGAGATAAATGTTCGGCGTAGTCAGGAAATATTTGTGAGACTACGTAGACTGGAGTGATGGTTGAAATACCGGCGCTGGTGCGACGGACGCTAAGGGTAGTAACGGGGTCGACTATCCTCACTTGTTCCACATGAATGGAAAGGCGGCAATAACGAACACTCAGAGAAATGTTCTAGAGAGACCTTTGTTAATGGTTATAGAGCGTTGACCGTAAGTGAGGATTAGTGTGCTGTTGACGGCACAAAGGCTATAGAAGACTGAGTCGCCTCCCCAGATGGGGAGGAACCACACTTCAGTCCGGTATTAACTAGGAACGCAGTTCCAGATTTGCAGTCCTGAAAGTAAAGCAGGCTCCAACAGACGGCATGCAGCTTCAAAATGAACTCAACAAGATTCACGAGTGGTCATTCCACAATCATCTTCAGTTCAACGTGACTAAATGCAGAGTACTCCATATATGATACCATGCGCTTCATATCTATAAGCTGGGCAACCGTTATTTCCAGCACTGTTCTCAGAAAAAGATATCGGTGTACTAATCCAGGAAGACCTCAGTTGCTCGAAGCAATCTACGCTAGTATCAAAAGAGGTCAATTAAACGTGAGGCTGTTAAAGATAGCTTTTGGTCACTTTGACCCATCTATATCTCCACAGCTGCTTTCTGCATCCGGCCACACGTGTAATCTGAAATTCAAGCATGTTAGCCATGAGTGAAGTGGTATCGCACGGTCTTGGAAATTCTCCAAAGTGGGGCAACCAGAAACGTCGAACGGCTATACCAATTGCCTTACTAACAGCGCCTGAGTATTTCAGAAGCCTTCAGTGGACGCCATCGGCTTTTGCATGGTGACCGCATCGTGGTTAACCAACATTTAAGCAATCCTAAGCACTCGTGCTACCAGCTGCTAAAATTCAGGCATAACAACAGACTAAGAGGTCACAGTCTCATACTGGCAGAACAACAGAGTCGGCTAGAGTGCAGACGGAATTTCTGCTCTCTACGTGTTTGCCACATAAAGAACTCACTATCAGCACCTGTTGTTTCAGCCCTTACATAACCGGTGTACAAAGATCGTGTCAAAAATGCGCTAGTCGTGTTACACCAAATCCTATAACACACCTGAACCATACTCACATACAAAAACAAAACCGGATTAACCCATACCCATTTCCAGGGGAGAACCTAAAGTAGCAGCATTTGAATTTGCATAAAACCATATGTGAACGATTTTTCAGACGCACAAAAGTTTTCTCGGCAAGTCCACTGTTTGCAGACGTTCTCTGCTCTTGTGATTGTTATTACTTAACTTTTGAAAACCTCAACGCCCAATCCTGCGGCACATGTTAAGCTTAAGCTTTGCATCCGCAAATAATCATTGGCCATACGCTTATCCCTTATTCCAGGAGACCAGCTGCTTCTAATCTAACTCTATTTCCACGAAATAGTGCAAATACAAGTGTTTCGGCGTGTGTGCACTTGTAGAAAGAGGAAGAAAGTAAAAGCGCTGACAGTTTAACAGTTCATTCCAAAGGAGCTGTTCTGCCTATCTCCAGATTTGACCTGTGTAACCTGTATGCGCGGGGAGCAAATAGTTGGAATATGATTATCTTCCGCCCTACGTACAGCAACCGTCACCAGTGTGATATTTAATTGACTGAAGTGAAATATTAAGTACATGGTAGACATTCCGCTGTGACGGAAATCCTTCCTTTTTTGAATTATTGACAACTCGATTTTGGGATTAAACGATAGTTTGAAATGCGCCCCAAAGTGAGGGAGATCCGGTCGAAATAACCTCGGGCGGCATCCAAATGAGGGGACCGATCTGCTACTTGCAAAGAGCTTTTAGGAATGACAAGTCAACATTGTCCACACTGGTCCTCCGTGCCTCACCCGTCTCATCAGCACAAACGGACATCTCGTTTGCTCGCTCCGGCCATCTTTGTGAGACCGTATTGACTCCATTCACAGCAGGCTTGATCACGCCCCTTCACCCTTCAAGTATGACCCCGTGTTCCAGACATGTTCACTGCCGCGACTGCGTTCGTCTGAACTCCGGAACTGTGCTGACTTCACCTTGGCTGTATGGCCCAGACTTTGTGGTTTGGACCAGCTCGTTAACAGGCACCTGCTTCCACCCTCCTTATTGACCAATGCCAACGCGCACATGCACACTTAGTAGGGCAGATGGCTGCGGTGCGCGCACCAAGGTTTCAAGTATCACTTAACTGAGTTTGACCACTCGACTGTTTCCTACCATGAATGGGCCTAGCTGAGGTGTGAGTGAATTTCGCTACCCCACGCAAGCGCGATGGATCTGTACCGCAGGTGGGTCTAGGTTAAATATCCATGCTGGCATATTGTCCGAACGCTATTGGCTGATAGAGGCTGACCATGCAATGCGTTGCTGGATGCAATTTTTTAGTGGATGTGGGATGATATTTCCTGCGCTACGGAGGAAAGCAGTTGCCTTATGGATGAAAGTGAGTGCCTGAGGATGGAATCGTATAGTGCCTTCCGCCTAGTTCGCCAGTATTGGCAAGCACGTTAAGTCTTGTTCGGGGTACAAGTTCGCGTCCATTAGGATGATCGTGCCATTACAGTAGCATAAAGTTGCGTATTATCAGCATGCCACTGTCTAGAACTGGTCATAAATGTGAGTTGTTTTATCCAGAGTGACTCCAATCTGCATTAAGATGAAATCAGTGTGAACAGATAGATGCGTAGGACAAACCAGGTAGCTAATCGGACGCGAGTTAAATAGACCCGCTCACTGCGCACACCTGACATAGACGTCCGACTGCATAGCTCCGTCGATTGAGTGCCTTATATTCAGTGCCACCCCCCTCCCCAATGTCCATATTAGTAGAAGTGGCCGAATTGCAGACCAAGCATGTTATCCTTTTTGATGAGGCATTTACCGAATAAACCGTTTGCCTATGGATGTACATAGATTAGCAACGGCATAACGAATAGATATAGAGCCAGAGGCGTAGCATAGGGTGGCGGTCCGCCCCGGACGGCATGTGACAGGGGGCGACATTCTTCGTACAGATGATTGTTCAATACCAAGTGTAAAATTCATCAAAACTAATTTCTTTACTGAAGTGGTTAAAATGAAGGGTGATAATCATACTGAGACCGAAGATTAAATAGGTACTGCAAACGTTGATATCCGGGCAACATAAAGCCACATTGACAGCATGGATGCAGCAGGAAATACTTATAATGATAATGTAGAAGATGCGCGCGAAATTGAAAAATTGGAAATGCAACCATACTTTGACACGAGAACACCCACATCAACCGAGTTTAAGGAGGCCTGTCAGTGACCAGTTAAGATTGACCATGAAATTTTCACAAAGTTTGTGCGGCTCTGATATACTGTTGTGCAGCACGTCGATCGTTAACTCAATAAGTGATGCTACCGTGAACGCATACAAAAGCTGAGACTAAGAAGTTAACAAGGGACTGTTTTTTTTCGGGATTTGCGAAACGGTGAGAAAAGGTTGCTAACTCGAACGGTGCATTCTCCTTCAAATGAGGCCTTGTTTGCTTTCGGCTGCATGATTTTTCAACTGGATACTCTAGTCTCTCGACTGATGAGGGTTTCATAAAGTGGTGAAAACTGGATCTAACTACAGGTGAGCATAGATCGAGTAAATCGCGTGCTCAGTCATTCCACAACCACAAGGAGCTAGCAATCCGGCTCGTTGAAGGATAGGCAATTGACAATGGATTTAGTACTCGTAGAAAAGAGGTGGCGTGAACTTCTAGGTAGAATACTGGACCTAATCAGGTTTCTCGTCACGCAAAATATGACATTGTCTGGTCCCCGAGAATACATCCAGGATGACAAAGGAGGCCTGGAAAATAGAGGAAATGTTTCAGAATTTGTACATGTGTTGGCCAAGTATGGACCTCTTCTTCGTGAACCTTTGGTGGCAATTCAGTTGGGAGGGAAAATCTGCACTTTTTTGTCGCCATACGTCCAAAATTTATTAGTGAGCATTTTGGTAAAGCAGGTGAGAAAGAAAACCATAGATCAGATCAAGGAAATCAAATATATGTGCTTAGTTTTTGATAACACTTCATATGTATCACACAAAATTCAGAAGAATAATGAACGATGATTTATCAAGAGTAAAAAGGAATGTGCTCGGAGAGTTCTGTAAAATGGTTGGAGTGAAAATTACAATCAAAAATATCAAGGGATGAGTAGATTGGCATTTTAAGCTTATAGCGATTAAACTGCACAGCTGCATAAGGATACTTTGAAATGGGAATGGAACGTGGACACACAAAATAGTATGGAGAACACTTATAGTTCATGTATTCTGTGAGAAAATAAAAAAGAGGAGATGACAACGCACACTCGTGTGCCGCTTTATTGAACCGATGCGATAAGTTAATCCAGTTTAGGTATATCAAGGTTATTCACAAGAACACTTGTGGATGTATCCTCATCACCACGTTGCGGAGAGAGCTGCTAAGCACATAGTTTGATTCGCGTCATTTCGTCATCCGGGTGAGACGTACTATATCAAGTAATGCAAGTGGGAAAGTGTCATCAAGGCGTTTTTGAAAAGTAGGGATAAGGATAACGTGAGTTGGAAGGGCGTTCCAGGTTCGGGACACATGGAGGGAGAACAAGTATTGCCGACAATCAATTCGACTGTAGTGAGTGGCCAGCTGGAGCTGGTGGCCACCCTGTTTGGTAGTTTGGCTCAGATGCAACAGGTTGCGAAACAGTGAATTGGATTCGTCGGTAGAAAGCAAACCATAATTAGGTCTCCTCGCTGACGTCGATATTCACCACTGTGCAATCGCAGGGACTGCAGTCAGCGTTAGTAGGAGAGATGAAACAATCCTCTAACGAGCCTGGTCGCTCTAAGTTGGAGAGTTTCAAGTGCATCAACGTCGCACTTGCACCAGGGACGCCAGGCCTGGATCGCGTACTACACGTAAAGCCTCACGTAGGCGTCCAGCATTTGCGGAAAGATTGATGGTTAGAAGTTTCCGTAAGTCCAAGATACAGGATGGCTCCTTTAGACCTGTCTGGAGCAGTCAAGATCATTCTACACCATCGCTCCGAGGCCACTTTCCTGGGAGACACGTTACAATTGTCGCTCTCCAAGTCGTTATTCATGGATGATCTGATGGAGATTGTTCACGACTTTACATTTCGTCACGTTGTACTGGAGCTGGTTTTCGGATGACCAAGTATAGGCCCTGTCAAGATCGCTCTGCAGTGCCGTGTGATCGTCGACCGTCCGATGTCATGCCAGATTTCGACATCGTCTGCAAATACTAAAGAAGCGTGACTGTTGCACACTAGCAAGATCGTTAATAAGTACTAGGAATAAACCTAGCCCCAGTAGCGATTCTTGGGGCAAGCCACATTGGAGTTAATGGGGTCAGAAATGGAGCTGAGTACCCACAAATGCAACACGCTGAATGAGAAAGTTGCCGATCCAACCGAGCACATGCTTCGAATCTTCGAACGCTTCGGAGAAATCCAGGTAGATGACGTCAACTGCCACTCTGGCACAGGCTCATTCCGTCTAGCTTGCTCAGGCTAAATGCAAGTTTGTAGTACAGGACCGATTCCGGCGGAATGCATGCCGCTGTGACATTATGCTGTTGCACTCAAGTTATCCTATGAGTGCCTCAGCGATAATAAGTTTCATAACTTTGGATGAGTGAAAATAAGGTGACGGTAGAGGAGCCATTTCTGTTTCATTGAGACCAACAATAAAAGGGCAGAGGAAATTTGTGGACTTGGTTTGAGAGAATCGGAGAAGAATGGAATGGAAGGATGAATGATTGTTGTGGCTATGTATATGACAATGCTGCTGTAACGACGGGCGACGGGTGTGTAGAGACATCTGCGAAATCAATCCAAAGCTATTTTTGTACCACACACAAACCATTACCTGAATCGGACTTGTGTACATCAAGGTTCTGCGACGATTCATTCTGTTTCATCTTTGGTATGATGGACCAGCTGTTCGCATTCATTTTTCATTTAAATATTGGTCGAATATCCTGATTCAACTCACCGGTCTAAATATCAAGTGGCTGTAAAATCTAGATGGAGTAGCCGAGCAAGTGCTGTAAACACTGTAGTGAAGAAATACTCAAAACTCGTCACTTCTCTGACACATTAGGTAGTATACCGGGAAAAACGCTCTCTCAGTAATTTGCAACATTGGATTTTACGGTTGTTTTAACCTTCAAAGCGTCCACTTGTTTTACTGACTGCACTTACGTTGACACAAATCGTTTTGGTGAGTATCTTGCTGCACTGTTTCTCGCTGTGGTTGATTCGCATCCTAATTTTGTAACCTGCACAATAAATGTTGGGTACAATCGCCACCAACTTCCATACTGTCCAGTATTTGATACGGCTCTTAGGTGTCATTGATTACCGACTAGTATCCCAGGCTCCACCCAACAATTGTTGACTCGATCCAGAAGACGCCGTCCGCCATTTTGAACTTACATTTTGGTGAGCTCATTCCAGTGACTTTGACTCATTATTCGCTACCGTTTTGTTTTCCCACTTGCCGCATACACTTATGTATTTGTTACGACGAATAGTCCTGATGATAAACCATCTACATACGTGGTTAGTGCCGTAGAGTTAGTCTCCCCACCGTTTTGGGAAAATGACCCGTTGTTTTGGTTTGCGCAGTTAGAATCCTCTTTGTTACAATTGTGAAAATTTCTTCTGATAATGCTAGATATCATCAAGTTATCTCCCGGATTCCGCAGTGTATCCTCCCAAATGAGAAAAATCATAGCTTGCTCCCCTCCCGATGCAAAATATGAGACTTTAAAGCAGGTGATCATCCAGCGAATCACGCCCTCTGACAAGGTCCGACTGCAGCAACTGTTTAGGGATCTGCAGCTAGGGGACAGGATGCCTTCAGCCTTGTTGCGACAGATGCAACAGCTCCTAGGCACATTCAGCATGGACGCGGGGATTCTCCGCGAAATGTGGATGCAACGCCTCCCGGAATACACACAGGCCATCCTTGCCGTGGCAAGCGCCATGCCTCTCACAGCAGTTGCAGAACTAGCAAACCGTCATTGAGCGACATCAGCAAACGAACGAATCTAGGACATTCAGTCTACTTAGTCCCGTCGCAGCCCCAGCGACATCCGCGAGTAGTGAGTCGTCAGCAATCGACGCTTTATCATCGTAAATAGCGTCACTACAATGCCAAGTCGAGAAACTCTCCCTAGACCGTAAGCGGTGCAGCGGCTATAGCTCATCACCCTGTGGCACGAAGCGTAACAATCCAGGCTTTTGTTTTTACCACTCGCGTTTTGGTAACAAAACTCGTAAACGCGAGCAACCATGCAGTTTTTCCACTGCGAAGCAGGGAAACTTTCAGGCCGGCCCATAATGGCGACTAACAGTATCGGCAAAGTCCAGAGTCGTCTCATCTACATTAGGGATTATGATTCCGAGACCCAGTTCTTAGTTGATACCGGAGCGGAAGTCAGCGTCATTGCCCTTATGCCAGGTGAGCCTATCGCTTCTTTGTCGACAAGCCTAAGTACCGCCAATGGCATGCCAATAGTCACTTACGGTCATCGGTCGCTTACCCTGGACCTGTACAGGAGATCAACATGGTCCGGGCAATATCTGCATTTCACTAGCTTCATACCAATGCGATACAAGCGGACGCTCGTGAGAACCCTGATAAACCATGCCAGACGAATCTGCTCCGTTGATTGCCTGGCTGACGAACTGTAGTTGATTACCAACATGTTCACTGAAAACGGCTACCCCCGAAGGTTTATCGAGAAACATAGTCAAGTGCGACCAAGGGACCTAGTGCACACGGTACCCAAGAAGCCTGTAATCATTGAACTGTCATTCAAAGGTGACGTCTCCTCGTTGAGGACCACAAGACGTCTGATCTGTGCCATGCAGACAACTTACTATGCCGCCAAGGTCGTTGTCATTAACAAAACCCAAAAACTGCCACTTCCTTCTGTAAAGGAGGCTCAGCCTATCGGGGCCAAATCGCATTGCGTTTACCAATTCATTTGTGATCGCGGCGCCAGTTGCATAGGCAGAACCGGTAGAACATAGAGTTCCCGAATGAAGGAGCATGTATCTAAGTGGGTTCAATGTTCGACCGCGCAGGAAACTGACCAGAGTCAAGCTGTTTGTCTGCGTAAGCCACCAGCCTCTTCGATCGCCCGACACTTATTGACTACAGGTCACCGAGTCGAGGTCACTTCGGCGTTCACAATCCTATTACAGCACACCAATCCTCGCCTACTCCGTTTCGCAGAGGTGATTGCAATTAACCGGATTAAGCCGCTTCTTTGTACCCAGAAACAATTATCGGTCAGCATTAGACTGCTATGGGAATGGGGGCGATAACCCTGTCTCGCTTATCGTGTGTTGTTTGTTTGTTTTGCATGTATGTTTGGTCGCACCCTTAACTGAATAAATATTATTGCGTTATTGTTAAAGGCACTGATGAGACAATACGGAATGCGTGCATTTGCCAGTCTTCGTCATCTTACTGCGCTTTTCAAATTATCAAAGGGAACTAACTGTTTCAAATTCCTAAAACAGCCGTTATCACTCCTTTCGGTTTGTTTGAATTTCTAAGTGTGTCATTTGGACTGTGCAACATTGCACAAACCTTACAAAGCTTCATCCACGATGTCACTCGTGACCTTGACTTCGCATATGCCTACCTCGATGATATCTTAGTAGCCAGTTCATCGGAACAAGAGCACCTCGAGCATCTTCGAACTCTCTTACAGCGCTTGACCCAACACGGTGTCACAGTCAACCCGACTAAGTGCGAACTCGGCAAATCAACGGTAGAATTCCTAGGCCACCTTGTTTCATCGTCTGGTATCGAAGTCCTTCCTGATAAGATCCAGAAAATCAAGGACTTCCCAGCTACGACTACGTTTCAGCACCTCGGTCGATTTTGTGGTTTGGTCAACTACTATTAATGCTTCAGTTCGCGCTGCGCTTAGCTCATTCAGACTCTGACTGATCTACTCAGAGGGAATGAACGTAAGTTTGCTTTCCCTGACACAGCACAGATAGCGTTCGCCGAGCTCAAGGATGCTATCTCCAACATAGCCCTCCTTGCTCATTCCGAATCGACCGCACCCCCTTTCTATTACGACTGATGCCTAAGACGTCGCAGTAATAGCCGTCCTCCAACAACACGTTGGTGGGCAATGGAAACCCCTTGGGTACTTCTCCAAAAGCCTGTAGCCAGTGGAATCCAGCAACAGCACGTTTGGCAGAGAACTGCTCGCCATTTACCAAGCCATTCGTCACTTCCAGCACGCACTCGAAGGCCGCGCTACCACGGTCTACACTGACCACAAGTCCTTTATCTTTGCCTTCAACTCTGCTAGCGACAAATATTCACCACGCAAAACAAAACACCTGGACTTTGTCACGCAGTTCACTGCTGACATACCTCATGTCTCAGGTGTCGACAATCCAGTCGCCGACGCTCTCTCACGCGTCAACCTCACTCTCCAGTCTTTGCCTACCATCGACCTTGCGGCCATGGCATCGGCTCAGGCTCAAGACGAAGACATACAACGCCCTGTGCAGTCCACTTCGCTGCATGTGCAATCTGTTCCTCACCAAACCACGGAAGGAACCATTCTCTGTGACACTTTCACAGATTGTCCTAGACCTCTCCTGCCAGTCTCCTTCAGACGAACAGTCTTTGACGCACTGCACTCACTATCACATCCCGGTATTCGTGCATCTTGGAAAATGGTCACCGAATGCTTCGTTTGGCCACTTGTAAACAAAGATGTTCGTACCTGCCTTCAATGCCAGTGCTCCAAATTACATCGTCACACCGGCGGTCCTCTTGGTTTATTTCTCGCCCCGGACTCTCGGTTCTCACATGTACACTTAGACCTAGTAGGTCCCTTGCCTCTTCACGCGGATTTGTATACATTCTTACATGTGTCGACTGCTTCACCAAATGGCCAGAAGACATTCCCGTAACAGACTGCACAGCCGAGACTGTTATCCGGGCCTTCTTAGACCGGTTGGTCTCGCACTACGGATGCTCATCCACCATTACAACTGACCAAGGAACGCATTTCGAATCTTCACAATTAGATGCGTTCTGCAACTTTTTAGGCTGTCGTAGCATTCATACCACGGCTTATCACCCAGCAGTCAACGGGTTAGTTGAACCCTTCCATAGACGGGTTAAACCCTCGCTCTGCGCCTCGTCCGACTCTAGCTGGAGCGAAAACGTTTCACTCGTACTCTTAGGTATTCGCAGCAGCATCAAAGTTAACTTGTAATGCGCACCAGCAGAGCTCGTTTACGGCACAACGCTAAAGTTGCCAGCAGAATTCGTTTCACCTCCCGCGTCGTCGGATATGCCTCCGCCTAACTTTGTGTTATCCCTAGTTCAACGCATGCGTTCACTACGCCCGACGCCGCGCAGTGAGCAGACTAGAGATGTGCAAATGCACAGCGGACTCTCTAATTGCATTCACGTCTTTCTCTGCACCGACGCAGTGCGGCGTCTTCTCCAACCTCCTTACACTGGCCCTTTCAGAGTCCTGCAACGGACTTCGAAACATTTCACTTTAGATCAGAATGGTCATAGAACAACGGTGTCCATTGACCGCCTCAAAGTGGCTTTCTTTGAAGAACCACTTGCAACCCATCCTGATGCTATCACACAAGCACCCGTACCTGCGGTGACTTCCCGAGCACTGGATATCCCGAAACCCTCCGTTCCCCTTGACCTTCAAGCTATCCCACCTCAACCTCAGGCAACCGACCGACGCAGTAGACAGGTCATATATCCGGTCCGTTTTTCAGAATTTGTAAACGTTTGCCATTCCCATTAACATGCCTTCTCCAACTTTCGTGATAATCGTGCCTCATCCACAAACGTTTTGCAAATTTGCCAAAAAAGAACCCAAAACATTTTGAAAACATAAAAAGCGTATTTATTTTTATCATGCATGACATGTTCTCTCTCCGGCGTCAAGCCAGTTCCTCGACTCTTGCCCACTCCCTCTGAGTTCTACCTTCCAGAAACTCAACCATCTGAACTGCCAAGGCAACCATCGAGTGTCTCGCCAACCGGCTCAACGCAAACCCCGAGTGACCTGCCAGCCGACCCAAGGCCCGCTTCCGTACCCAAGGAACAGTCAGTCGCCCTCGTTTGAGGAGATCCACGAACGTATTGGTCCCCAAAAGCCTGGCTAGGCATTGCCGATGAAGACGTCGGATTTCTTCGTGGGACGAAGATCGTGGACTGGAGTGCGGTGAGGGGAGTGACAACTTCCAAGCGCACCGTCGGGTCTGCATCAAAGGAAAAGGTCCTGTCGGCCTTTTTTCTAAACTAGCCAGTTTTTTTGCAGTCCGACCAGCCCGCCCCGACGGCCCACCGATGATGCACTCTGGTCCACACGATCATCATAAACAATTAATAACAAAAGCCTGGACCCAAGGAACTGTGCTACACACCCCATATTGGAACGCCTTGTTCAAGCCCATGCAGCTATTCGCACGCATCCTCACCTTCCGTTTTCCCCCACTAACAGCTCAATCGAAGGCTCCCATCCTTCAGCCTTCTAGGGGGAGACCCTTGTAGTGTACCGGAAAAAGGATCTTTCAGTATTTTGCAACATTGGATTTTACGGCTGTTTTAACCTTCAAAGCATCCACTTGTTTTACTGATTGCACATCCGTTGACACAAATCGTTTTGGTGAGTACCTTGATGCAAGTTTCTCGCTCTGGCTGATTCACTTCCTATTTTTGTAGCCTGCACAATATACGTTGGGTTCAGTCGCCAGAAACTTCTATACTGTCCCATATTTGACACGGCTCTTATGTGTTATTGATAACTGACTAGTATCCCAGGCTCCTCCCAACAATTACGCAGAATAAGAATAAGATACAATCACAAGACCAGATGCATATCTAGTTCTCAACTCGGTATTGTTGTTTCCGTTTATTTTGTTTCTGGGCCTTTGGAGATCCGTAGTCATAGAAATCAAGGATACGCAGATATGTCTAAACAAAAAGGCTAGATCTGCAGCGAAGTTTTGTCAGGCTTACAAAGTGAAGAGTTTGCCTTCTTCAGAATAGAGAGAAAATGGTGGATATTGCAATTGATGAAGCCAAAAATGTTACTCTGAATTTGGAATAAGTATGGAGCATAGAATTCGTCAAAAAATCGAATGGACGGTGAAGTACTGTTTGATATATAGATGGGATATGAAGTTGAGTTAAAACGGGAAGTGTTTCCCCTACCATAGACAGCTTGACGGCTGAAATGCCATGGATTTCAGCAAAATGTATGGCCTCGCAAACAAATATGCTTTCCTTACATCGTCAAATCTGTTCGATGATAACTATAGTTGTCCGCTTGGGAAAGCTGAGAAGACATAGAACCAAGGAATTCCTACCACAAGGAGAATATTGCAGTACTTTGTGAAAGCTTCAAAAAACGACAAAATTAATGGACCGTCTGAATCATTGAGCTTCATACAGAAATATTACCTTAGCGAAACTGCTGCACAACTTTCTTACTCGTACTATTAATACTGCCAACTGTGAGAGCGCATTCTCAAAACGCAAGTTTATAATGAACTACCTTCATTCAACAATGAACCAGACAAGGCTCACAAATTAGCAGTTCTCCTCATAGAGAGAGCTTGCCAATGGACTGACGTATGACAGTGTTATCAATCTTATTGCCTCGAGTAATGTACGAAAAGTGCATCTATAAATTTTGACGTTACCATATAATTTTAACAATACAAATGCTTGCATTCACGGCAGTATTCTAAAATTAGATCTTTAATTATTGTTATACAAAAGGAAATATGTAAGGGCTGTTCGAAATTGTGAGGGCTTACAGATTCCAAACTGCCAGAGGGGGTACAATTGTGTGTCCGCCCTGGGCGGCAAAAGTAGTTGCTATGCCACTGCATGGAGCCAAACAATGACATAAAAATCACTGGAAGAATATAGGCTTAAGCATCGCATCAGTGTCATGGCCTATCAGCTGAAGGTGAGCAACACATTAAAGCTACTGCGCCGCAAGAAGAACGGAACATCTTTGTTGTTCAGTTTAGTTGCTTTTGTCAAATATTAAACAGTATCTGAATGTGAACAATTATGTACACAATACTTTCATTGATTTCGATTACGCGTCATATACCGAATCGATTCCAACTATTCGCACTCCTCCTTTCATCCCCAACCAGAAAGAGGGGTGGATCCAACGGCAGCAAGACGTAAAGTTAACCATTTTATCTGCTGTCGCCAAGTGGACGGCTGGTCCTGAACAAAGTGAGCGCAATGGGGCAAACAGCTGACATACACAGGACGTGACCGAGTCATCTTAACTGATGCAGCAAAACCAGCTTGTTGAAGGGTATACTCGCATCTCCTAAGACACGTCTGAGAAAGTTGCTAATGCGAATGATTATGGCAGCGTATTTTCTTGGTAACCAGTGGACACCACCAACACCAACAGCAGTACATCGGCCATTTCAAATTGGTCGTTGCCGTTTCCTACTGGAATATTGTTCATTCTACACTATCTATTGCGGACCTATAACTTTTGTTGTTTTACTTTTCATTTTTGTTTAACTGAACTATATCCTAGTTACCAATGTTATGCTACTCCGCCGGTTTTTTTGAAAGCATTTCGAAGTGCGGCAAGCAAAATGCCTTTTGTCCACTACTGGCATAAAGCCAAGAATACTTTTAAACGGAGTGTGAGAAAACAGAATGGCAACATGAAGAATCATCGCGCTGGTTGGAAAGTTGGTCTCCGACGATGCCCTTTGCAGAAAATGCAAAATTCCCAATCATCCTCTCCAGCAATGCGCGCACAGTTAGGAAAAATCACTGACCTCATAGCTCTTATACAACGAAAGGATTGTATAAACACAGGTAGTATAACGTTACAAGAAAGCCGGTTGTGCTCTGATATTGAAGATGGAGTCATTACCATTGATGGATACTGGGCGATTAGGTCCGATCGCCCAGGTAAGCCAAGGAATCGTGGTGGCAGCGTCATAATGTAGGTTAATCAATTCTGGTGTAACTAAGTCAATCAACTATTCACTCATGCTACAAGTTCTATTAGTTGTCATTTAATTGAATGCAAGCCTAAATTGCTCAGGGGCTTTCAAGCCGTTATTGGAAGCTTCTACATTACCCCTGATACATCCTCGTCCGAAATGAAGCTTTTAATTGAACGACTTTCTTTGGTATTGCCGCCGAAACAGAATGCTGTCTGCATAGTTGCCAGTGACTTTAATAAGTGTGATACAACGTGCTTCAAGTCACTTGATTGGGCAGATTTAGTGGCTTTCCTGACCAAACAAGACGCACAGCTTGATGTTGATTACAAAAAGAGAATTCGTTTGTTTTTCACTCAAAAGCGTTCACCACTAGGCAACTCTGAGCATCGTATACAAAAGATTTACCCTATCATCTACAGTAAAACTAACTGTCGCATTGATGAAACGACAACTCAGGACTATTTGATGACGCAACTGCTCGGTGGAAAATATCGCATGATTCTAAAAAACACTTTAATCGAATCGCTTCAAATGCGATCATCTCACAAAGTACATAAACTTTTGCTTCTACTTATACTGCCCTATCGAGATGATCTACCCGCGAGCAGATGGGTTTTCTTCACCGCTGCTGAAACAACTTTGAAAAAAGCACGTGCTTTCAAGCTCAAAATGACCATCCGAGTCAGAAGCCTGACTTTAGCAAATAAACCTGAAGTAGCCAGACTAAACAATTTATCCATTGAAACGGTACTGGGAAACCGTAACTGCCGGGATCTATGGAGGCTGTTGGAGCAAAGTCATAATAAAAGTACCATCCGAGTTACTGGAATCGTGGATGTTGACAAACTCAATTCAGAGTTCAGTTCCTTTCCGTCGAGCACTTTTCCAACACCCACCTTCACTAGCTCATACCCTGTCGCCTTATTTGATCAGGTTGAGGTCAAAAAAGTGCTCAAGAAGATAAATTCAAATAAGGCCAGTGACCCTGATGGCTTGTTACCCGTGGTTTTGAAGCAGTGCGCCGATTCCCTTACATTACTCCTGACTGATATTTTTAACCGGTGCCATTCCCGACATCTGAAGGTCAGTCAGAATAATGGCAATTCCTAAAAAGCAACCTCACAACTATCGGTCTATTGTTTGTATTTACGTGCTTTTAAAAGTCCTCGGAAAGCTATTAGTTCCACGGATTTCCACAGCCAGTCGTGCTGATGAGGTCTGCCAGTTTGCTTTTAGACCCCAGCGCTCCACGCTTGATGCTGTCTCTTACCTTATGCATTCAATAGCCTCTGCGCTAGTTAAAAGGTGCAGGCCCGTACGATCTCTTTTTCTTGACTATGCAAATGCGTTTGGGAGTCTTGATGGATCAGTTCTGTATAACATACTTTATTTGAACCGAGTCCACCCTGATAGTGGTTACTTGTTGCGTGACTATTTCACTGATCGTATGCACTTTACCCAGTTAAACGGCAAAATCTGCAATATGCTCCGCGCTGACTGTTGTGAATTGCAGGGCGCGATCCTCTCACCCCTTGTATTCTCTTTATATGTCGAAAGTCTCCACATACCATCAACATTCATTGGATGTAAGTATACTGACGATGTTGTTTTGGGTACAGATTTCCCACCACTGAGACATCTACGCTTAAATGTAGTTTAGACGAACTTGCGAGTTGGTCCTTACCAAGTCCCCTAACCTTAATGCTTTAAAATGTACTGATGCAACATTTCCATGTCTCCGTCCTGCTAAATTGCGTGTAATTTTCGATGCTTCTCCTCTATTAACTTTGTAAGACAAAACTGTTTCTATTGCATCCACTGTCAGGTATCTCGGTGTCTATTTTTCACAAAACCTCCCTTGGTTCATGCACATTTTGGAGGACTTTCACAAGGTGAGAAGACAACTTGTTTATGCTTTCCGACCTAAGTTCTCCGTATCGCGAAGCGTAATCTGTAGATTTGAAACTGCATGTATACTAACCAACTGGTTGTACTGTTACTCAGTAATCTTCCCGGGGGAATGACTTAACTGAAGTTCCTTGTTTCAGACAAATAATAGATACATGGAAACGCACGTATTGGTCGCTGAAATAGTGCGATTATTGGTTGACACCAAGGTATATCATGCTCATGTGTAACATTTGTGTTAAACGCTCTCATTGGCTAGCCAATTAGCTTCAAATTGCATCAGCGTTAAACTTTAGCGGGCGGCTAGCGAAAGGACCAGCTCCGAAGGCTAATATGGACAGGCTTCCTTCACAGGGTGAATCACTCCCCGCTGTAAAAGAGGGAAACCATTACGTGGGCGATAACCGTAACAATTCCAGTTGTAGTGATGTAATCTAACACTGGCCTAGTCTATCTACTTGTATCGGCAGCTCTTTGGCACAGGAGCCGCCATCTCGATTGATGGAAATGCATGCTAAATGGAAAGACGAAGAGACTTATTCCACTTCAAAAGAACCAATAAGAGTGAGGAAAGTGTATTATGTGAACGGTGGTAGAGGGGGGGGGACGAAGCGAAGAATACATGAAATGCACAAGGGTGAGAAGAAAGACGGAAACAAAGTTGAGCAGATGAGGAAACGTGACATGGTTCAGCTGTTGTGCTAATCTGACCTTTGGAGGGGATGCGGTAATGCACAAATGCATGTGTACATAGCAATGCTGCTGTGTCGAAAGAAGAGGTCGGAATAGAGGCGGCTACCGCTGACTGACCTGTCGTTCAATGTTGCGGCAAATTTCCTTGGTGAAATCAGAGCAAGTGGAACAGCCGCCCAAATCGGCTGTCAGATGCTACATGGAAACAGTGTGGAGAAATGAGGATAGGGTTAGACGATTAATCACAAATTAAGTGGTTCCAGTAACCAGCGTGACCGATGAACATACAAGCTGAATAGCAACGGCGCTGGGCATCCGGTAGTCTCAGGAAGTACAAGTGATAGTTCACGACTACTGATGTGGAAATTTCGACTTGACCGTATGGGCGTTACGACACAGTGTCAAACGACAGACAGATCGCGTTACATTGGTAGTGTGTCTAGGATACCACACTGTTGCTGTGATATAGCAGATGTGATCCGTTAAATGAGAAGTCAGTAATTATAGATGGGCCAGCAAATGTGTGATACCCTGTAAGTGAATTTCTTCACACATTAGCCACGGCCCTTACGATGGCGACATAGCAAGCGACATAAGCTGAACGAGCGGAATCAAGCCAGTTTGAAGAAACAAGAGAATAACAGAAGGGGGAACTGGCAACAAGCAATGAAGGAAACTATTTTATCGGATACTTTAGAATCGCTATGCGCTTTCATGCAAACTAACTATTCAGTTTTCCACAGGCAAGGATAAAGCAACCTGAAAAATAGCTAGAAGAAGCCCAATAACTCCGCTAACAGACATCGCGACCGATGAAGAGTCGCTCTTGCAAAAAAAGAGGGAAGCATGAGTATACCTGTCTTAGGGCTAATCTTTACTCAATCCTGAGTCAAATGTATGAGATCAAAAATCAGCTGTATTAAATACTTGAAGCTAATATTCCGTATGCTGCGAGATCGCTAGCTCCATGGAAACGCGCACGAAATATCTGTGACGGTTGAAGCAGTTGTTTCCCCTCGTGTCGAGCACTCGTGTGCGTACCAGAGCCGTGGTGGTGGTGGTGGATGCTATTGCAAACATTAACCCATTGTCATGTACATGGACGGAAAACATGTATTGCTTCTGTTCACAACACTTTTTGTGCTCAATATTGAAATGTTAACCAACAGGCTTCAGAGAATAGAGCTTGGTTTTGCTAACCGACGTCTACAATTCCTCCAGCTGTCTCACCTCTCAAGCAAAAGAATTATACGACGAGTTTAGTGCATCTATTATCGAGTAACCCGATTATTCTCCTTGCATTTTTGCCAGTGATTTCAACAGATCTGACAGCATCTTTTATTAATATAAATCTCGGGCTACGAAAGTCCATGGGTTCACTCGCCGGGCTTAATTCCGAAGGTAATGAGCATGATGAGCGTTTAGCGCAACAGGGAGTAGCACCACGGGTGCCACTGCTACTCAGTGCCTTCCAGTGTTAGACAATGGGGACCTTAATTGACCACAACGAGAAGATTCAAGTGCAATGGCTTCAGCTACGACAGCCGCTCGTGATGGAACACGTGCGTCGATTTTGGTCAAGGGCTGGTGGACTACCGATCTTCCCTGAAGTTTTTCAGGAGACGCAGCAACCGAGAACCTGTCTCCACTCACCTTGCAAACTAAATTCCAACTTACAACTTTGAGGAGAATCAGCGAAACAGGATTTCGGCTTGCGTGTATGATGTGAAAACCTTTGCTGTGGCATACAACCGACCGACAGCGTACTAAAGATGGATGGACTTACTGGAACCCATAATAAGATCCTTGCCTGTGTAGGGCGCAATGAAACTAGATGGGATATCAGATGCTGACGAAAGCAACGTCTGGGATCAAACGGTGGAACTTGGCGAATTTTGATAAATGAATGGAGGAGGCAAGGATGGTGGGTAACATCAATGAACCCTTCCGAGCGAGCAGCGCGTTGCCACAGGGAACCCAACACCAGTGAGACAATCAGTAACAATATCGAGGCGTAAATGCACAACAAGCAGTACCATCTGGCTGATTGCGCGGATATCTTTCGGGAGCAGTTTACTTCAACCATTATCCCCGGTCATGCTTCGTGCTCAAATGATTCGGGTTATTTCAGATGTTCGATCTAAGGCTGGAATTCAAGGAGCAAGCAGAACCCAAAGATATTTGCATACTACCGGTGCAAAATCGCCTGCGCCCGAGATGTTTAGGGATAGCGGTGGGGTCCTGTTGCAAAGGCGTAGCCTACTTGTCCGAGCAAATATGCACGAACTAGATTGTAATAGTCAAATGTGGGGAAGATTTTCGAAGGGCTATCTCATTGCGTGTGCTGACCACAAAACCATCAGGTTAGCTCAAGTACTGGCAAAGTTGATGGGCTCCATACACGTCAACTGAGGAAAGAGAATTCCGGAAGAGACAGGCAGTGAAAACTTATCGACGAGTGAAATAATTGACGATAATTGTAAAAGCCAACGATATGCTCAGGGTTTGATTCAGTTTGCTTGAACGAGGTACACTGGGATCAATAGCGAAAGAGCGAAGCAGAGTGACCCGAACAGAGTGTAAACGGGGGTCAATTATGGTGAACTGATCGCACGGAGAGAGAATCGATGCGGGACGTAACTGATCATTCGGTTCGTGATGAAGTGATATCCATTACTTAGATTCTGTTGGTCAGGGGGTTATACGATACTGTGGTGAGCAAGCAAGACTTAATCTACCGTTTGTACTTGCAAACCCGGTGGTCCCCTCAGACTTACACATCATGCTAACATGAATCCAGTCGAGCTTTTAAGCACTCTCATTGAGGCACGTTAACAAGTTCCGCTGAGGAGCATCAAAGTGGAATGCTGACTATGTGGCGCGAAGCAGTCTTATAGAGTAGTAACCGTATGATTTCGGGGGGCACACTGACTGAAACTGAGTGCAGAATACCATCAACGCTTGCAAATTCGCTGCTTGGGCAACTCCGCGTATATTCATCACATGATACGAGCAATACTCTGGGGGACAACTGATAACGAGAGCAACAGAGTGGAAAGAAAAAAGAGTATAGGCAGTACGACGGTAGCTCGCAATCCCGCTTCGCTGCGGCGTGAGCACTAACAGTTGCAAGTGAACTAAAGATACTGCGAAGCCGACCCTGTATATGCAGGCTCTAATAGGCGACCTTTGGAGCCAAAACATGACGCCTGAACCACTCGGCGAACAGACAGGGAAGTACAATGTTCAAATGAAGAAAACAAAGCAGTAGCTACAGCGATTATGGGCAGCTAGAATCGTTAAACGTATGAGGAACACACTAGGGGACTCACCTTGCCCTCGCGGATAGTAGTGAGGACGGCTTTTTCGATCAGATCAGCGTAGTTGTTCAGGTTCATATGACGAAGCATCATGACGGCGGAGAGTAAGAGGGCGGTCGGATTGGCTTTGTTCAATCCCGCGATATCAGGTGCTGTGCCATGGACCTGAGGATAGGTACGGAAGGAATACTTGTCAGAAGGTCGGAACAGAATCGAGAATGTTAAGAAATTGCGCAGCACTTTGGCACAAACTTGAAGCCGACTGGGAATTTATAATTTTGGAAGGTTTTAAAACACAAAACGGTTTTCCAAAGGCTTGTACTACGGCTACGTTTCGCTCTTGACACAAGAACTTCTTCAGGCCAAGTCTCAGTAGTACACTAGCATTTCGCGCTGAGGTTCCGTAGTCGCGCAGCTGCTAATGGTTGTACGTAGGATGGGATACAGCAAGGTGCAAGTTGGATCTCCTTATCGTTACACCGAGGATCGGTATTCCGTGTGCTTGTAGGCGTCCATCGATTTGAGGCTAGTAATGCACATGGAAGCCATTATCTTAGACGGTCAGCCCCACTTATTGGTAAAGGAAACTTGAAAGTACAGAACGAAGGAAAACGCGATGACTGGTGCATGATGGTAAAATCGACGTAAGAAGCGTGCCATGTGGAAGAACTGGGAAGTGGTGGCTTATCAAATGAATATGACGAAACGCTAACAAATGATGTGGGTTGTTGTGACCATAGCCTTCAGCCAATGAACTGCGAACCACGTAACAAAGTGCGGAGGGTTCAGGGGTTTTGGATCACACCGCCAAAAAAGTTATTGTTTTTCTTTTTTCCTAACATAAGATTTGATTGTAATTGTTCCACTGTCAACTACACACTTAAACCTCATTCTTTATATTTTGACAGCTGATATAGCAAGGCTTGCTTGTGTAAAAGTTTGGTTTATTTTATGTAGCAGTTTTTGGCTGTTGCCTTTTCAAATATGGGAAATGAAAAGCAGCATTTTCAGCAAATTTTACTTTTTTTTACTATCGAAAAGGTAAAAATGCTGTTCAAGGAGGAAAAAATTATCAGATGTGTATGGAGATGTGGTGACAGAACTTCAATGCAAAAACTGGTTTCCAAAATGTCGAGCCGGCGTAAAACAAGTAATTAATGACACCAATTATTTAATTTATTTATTAATTTGCATTATTTGATGCAAACCGGTGAACAATAGCTCATGAGATCGCTGAAAAATTAAATTTATCTAATTCGACCGTTCATGATCATTTGAAACGCTTAGGTTTCATCTCAAAGCTCGACATATGGGTTTCTCATGTTCTTACGGAAAGAAATTTGTACCGACGCGTTGACGTCTGTGATTTACTTCTCAAACGTCAATAAATGATTCATTATTGAAGCTTGTCACTGGGGAAAAGAAATGAGTTGTTAACAAGGATGTTAAACGCAAGAGAGCACGGAGTAAGAAAAAACCCGGATCAAACCACTTCGAAAGCCGCTATTCATCCAAAAGTTGATGCTATATCTTTGGCAGGATTTCAAAGGAATCACTTTTTGGAGCTTCTACCGGACAATACAGCGATCGATTCTGAAGTGTACTGTCATCAGCTGGACAAATTGTATGATTCCCTTAAACAGAAAATGTCAGAATTGATCAATGAAAAAGGTGGAGTGTTCCACCAAGATAACGCAAGACCTCATACAAGTTTGGTAATTCGCCAGAAGCTTTTACAGGTTGGACGGAATACACTGCCACACCCACCGAATTCTCCAGATCTGGCAACTTCTGATTCCCATTGGTTCCCGTCTCTACAAACTTTATTAGACGGTAAAAACTTTACTTCAAATGACGAGGTCAAGAATCACCTGCATCAATTTTTTTGCCAACAAAGAAAAACAATTTTATGTGCGTGGAATCATGCTACTGCCAGAAAGATAGCAAAAGGTGTTAGATCAGAATGGAGAATATATAAGTTAATAAAATACTCATTCAATATAAGAAAATCGTTTTTCATTGTTGTCGAAAAAAAGAATTAGTTCCCGAACAACCAGATATAGAAAAACCAATACAAGGAGAAAAGACACTGATTCAAGGGGAATCATCACGAGAAGTAGAGAGGACAGCTGAGGGTTAGAAACATTTCTTAGCTAATATGTCACAATACAAAAGTCATCAGGTATCATAGAATATTGTAGAATAGAATGTAATGCTAAATATTGCTTTACGCATTGGGTATGAGATCGTGGTTGGAGGTAAACTAAAGGGGAGGAGGATCGGCAAAGAAACAACTCACGCCACTGAGGTCGGCTCCTAGTCATGTCAACAAGCGTATTCAATCAAATGCGTTTATCGTCCTTCGGATGCCAGCCCGACAGACACAAACCGACGCCAACTTCGAAGTGAGGGTTTTCATTTCTTTGGACCAATTCACTGCTTGGCTTTACCTCCTCTTCTTCCATCCACACCCCGATCGCGCAAACAGCGCCCGAAGCAGAAGTCGGTGCGTTGGCATGCAAAACACGTGGCGCAGCCATCGGAGCCTGGTGCGTGATATAATGGTGCTAAGCGGTTTACTCGCTCTGAGAACCCTAATCGTTCTCCTGTCTAGGCCTGGGCAAATTGACAGCATCCTGTCCAAACAATACAATGACACCCTTCAAAAAATTTTCTGACGCACTGGCCCTCGCAGAGAACAATCAATCGCATCCTATATGCTGCATCGAGCAGAGTGGATAAGAGTGAGGGTGTTGCTGCTCAGACCTTCCCGTCTTATCCTCCCCCGTGCGCTTTTTCAACCTTATCGTCTCCTTCCAACTTCACTGTTATTCCCCTGTTTTCAACCACCCAATTCTCGATCATTCTCCACCTTGCTTCAATAGGCGTTTGGCATGTAGTTTCCGCTCACGCTCCGGTTTATTCGACAAGTCCATATTTAACCAAACGGACAAGCTCAGTTCATCTGTTTCTCTTCAGAGCCCTCGATCCTTGCTAAGGATGGCGTGCCACAACGCGCGCACCTTGTTACAGATTGGCCAACAGGCACCAGTTGTCAGAATACTAGAGATCCTATCGGTCGATATCTGCTGTTTATCCGAAATGCACCTGAAGGATTCAACGAGGATAAATCCCTATATGGAGGAATTAGTAATATAAGGTAATAGTGCCCTAACGGCGTGACCGAACAGTTTTCTATGTGAGATCAGTCAGAGCCCGAGGACACCATCCAGGAAGAGCACACACACCATGACGATTCCAGATTTCAGCATGTATCTACAACCCGTTAGAAATGTTAATCACCGGCCCCTTCATGGTACCGAAAAAATAAATGTTGTGTCGGTGAGCAGGAAACACTGAGGCAACCGACCAGCAGACATGCTAAACAGATACCCGGGTTCAACAAACACTACGGTGTCAGTTCTACTAAACACCAAGTACCATTCAAAAATCAAACTACATATGAGCAATACTTCGAAGTCATTAATGGTCAAACACGATCCAACTCTTACGGTCTTCCAAGCACAGTGGTCCTATTTAATCGGATACACTGCTGACTTCGCGAGGCCACACGAACCAGAACGATAAGCGAAGTAATCAACTTGGGGGCGTGGGCAACAGAGGCAGTGCTGAAACTTCAAGATGAGCACTACTACGAGTGGTTGCCTCGTGATAGTTTGAAAGGGTTGTGGATTGGCACAGTACAGTAACAAGTGTACACTGAGAACAAAATACATACGTCGGCCGGTAGCCGAAAGGATTGCACGCCTGGCTTGGAATGCTTAGGTCACCGGTTCGAATCCCCGTAGGGACAGGCGTCCTCGCGGTATACTCAGCCCACACGCGACAGCGAAGCGTTGGTACAACGTGCTGGCGTGCTGCTGATGACTTTGACTTTTGAGGCCAGAACGTCGGGTGCTCAGTAATGAATCCACAACAACTGAATCAAATTCAAGGGAATCTACATCATACGTCATGTTTGAATTTGACGGTCAGACTACTAGTAGAACCACTACTCCATAAAAAGTGGATGAAGATAGAATAGAATCATCAATTATCACGCCGAGCACAAAAACTGGACAGAAATAAGATGGATAAAAGGTTCTGAGGAAAAGTTGTCATAGTGGAGAGCTTAAGGAACAATATTGGTGGACTCGAAAACAATGCCCAATGTCAGAGTTTCGAAAGCAAAACGAAGTATCTTCTACACACCTTTCAAAGTAATACAATGAGACAAATATGGACCGTCAACCGACTCGAAGACCGCCTTCAAGCCGACAAAGAATAAGTTGACAAGTTGTTTGTATGCATGACGTTGTTCAAGCACACAGTGAAGAGTATATTGGCTTTAACAGAAGCGCTTTGCCGAAAGACCACGGACCACCGCAGTTTGATGCACATGCGTAGTTCCGGTACAGTTGCGTGAAACTGATATATATATATATATATATATATATATATATCACAATCTGTGTACAGATATGGGCCATCGGGAGCATGGCGGAATAGGAAAACAGGGTTAGAGTAAAAGAAGGAAAAATAGTTTTTTTCTCACTCGCAGTTGTTGTGCTTTTTATTAGGGGAGGGAAGGGGAATCACCGCAACAAGCAGAGATACACACTCGTCACTGAGTTCGGTTTTGAGCCAGGACTTCCAAGGTTTCCTACCAAATGCACTCAGCATCCTTGGACCCCATCCATGGAGTCGAGAGGACCCAACAGTGGCCAGCTGTTTTGTCAGCTTATTCATCCTGCTTCTCCAAGTTGTAGCCTATCCACCACACCGCCTCTTCCAGCCCTGTCTAGCAACCGCGAACAAGGCACGACGCCGAACGGGAATATGCAGTACGTGTCCGAGCCATCGTAGTTGGCGCAGCGAGACAAGCGCCTCTAGGGAGTGGCTGTCTCAACGAAAGACACGCTGGCTGACTTCAGCGTTAGTTACGTGGGTCGGCCACCACACACAGGTGACGGACCGCAAGTAACGGTTCTCGAAGTCAGACAGTCGACGCAGGTCATCGGTACGAGCAGGCCAAGTCTCGCCACCGTACAACAGTACAGCGTAGACAGTGGAACTATAAAACCGTCCTTGGATGAAGAGACGGATGTCATGGCGGCGCCATAAATGCCTCATCGAGACGAGCCCTGGAGATATGCATCGAAATCTCGTTTCCAACATCCCCACCAGCAGTAATGCAGCTTCCCAGGTAGATAAACCTCTGTAGTACTTCTAACGTTTCCGCATTGGTAGTGAAACTGATATCTCAATGATTTTTATCTGACATCTCTAACTCTTATTGAAGGGGAGGGCGAAAGTTGACAATCGCCAGGCCAATGGCACATTCGAACAGTCCAATCACCAGTGACTAGCCTAGGTCATCAGAGAACAAAAGGAAACCGTCATGGTCCGCTGCTTATTTCCGCATAGGCAGATGGTATGGTTATTTCACTATGAGAAGTCGGTCTAGGAAGTTCGACCAACAACTTTGAGTCCACAGAATATCCTCTCGAAGTGTCTGGGCTATCAAAGATAAGAACGTTTATCTTCATCATGCATTTTAAGGAATAAAGAAAGGTATCAACGGTACGCTGATACACGGCACCGAGGCTTTGCTGCGCGCGATCACTACCAGTCGCACAAAGTCTGGTTAAAGCGGGAAGTCGCTCACACCTACGCAGATTCGAACCGGCGACCTCGGGATTAAAACGCAATTCTATGGGCCAATGCCCGATATCATGCATGGTCTCATTCAAGAAAGCCATTAACGGACATGTGCGACAGATGATCTGGAATAATACTAAAATGTTTTCGGTAGCACCAAATCATTCCCGATTCTCAGACAATCGGCTTTTACAGGTGTTAGCTACAAGCACACTCAAACACTGCAGGCGGAACCACTTCCTGTGTTTTAGGCAGACCAGTCGTTGGAGATGAGCGTAGGTGGGCGACGTCGCAGTAACTCTAATCCGCACGAGACGAGTGGTGGTCGCGCAGAAGCGAAGTATCGGTACGGCGTATCGATGTGGTGCTGATCCAATATTGTTTTTCAGTCCGCTTAACTCGCTCATCACTGGAAGTCGACGCTGCAAGTTAGATTGGCGCCGCTGTTTCTTAAACCAAGAGTATAGGTGATGAGCGACTCCCATGGGAGATGTGCGATTTGTCGACCGGAAGCGTAGGCATTATTCAACTAAGCATCACTAGGAATCACTGCAACATGTAGGTGGGAAGCAGCGGTCGGAACAAATGGGGAAAAACGGTCGCCGCTTTTGTCACGATGAACTACCGCTTCAAAGTGGACTCAGAGGAAGTGGTTCGATTCTGACTGACAACCGTACATGTCACATGCAGCGGCCAATTTGATCATACCCAGAAAAACAACCGCTACACTCTTGCTGTGAATAACTAAAAGTTATTGCTGCGAAGCAGTGATCCGGTAGCACTAAAGGCACGAAGTGTGTAGGCTCAGACAGCGAGATCAGGATCCGGTAGCCACAGGTGCATTAGGATGTTGTCGTTTTGTACGCCTGTTCCAGAAGCAGAGGATGGCAAATAAAAGAGAGTACAGAAGACCAAAGTTGCCTGCCGACTGAGTCAAAACTGAACGTGGATGTTGTAAGGTCCGGTATGGAAGGGTGCCTAAGGAAGGAAAAGACTACTGGTGACGAAGTCTTGTGTGCATACAATAAATTCCGATTGTCTATTTCAGGAGAAGAACGAGGTTCAAGTGCATTCACCCGTAAATTTAGACCCAATAGCTTGACACAGTAGCGGGACTGTAGAAATCAATAATGGACCAGCTTCGGCACAGGCCAGAGGTAGCCTGGAAGATTGGGTGCTGCGTTCGGGGTATTCGGGTTACAAGTTAGTCGGCATGGGTTTATAAGTTGTAAATTGTTAAGGTAAAAAAGCTGTGGACTTTGAATCAAATAAAGCATGAGGATGTTGAGGCAGAGTTTGCAAGAATTCTAATGGGACTGATGCAACGGGTACTTGGAAGCTACGACACAGCGTGGCTCAAAAGCTTTGATGGTACACAAAATGTCGCATCAGGCCAAGCTCCATTGTTGTTGCAATGCTCACAAGCCCTAAGGCGAGCTAGTGCATCGATAGAGCGCAGTATTAATAGCAACGTAGCAAGGTAATCACGAGTGTTAAAACGAGTGAAGCGAGGAAGAGGATTATTAAAAGGATTCTAAGGCGAACTGACATATCCTGAAATTGTATGGCGTCGAGCTAAAAGATTAACGATCTTTCGGTACATATGATGGAAATATGTGCTGAATAAATTGCAAGGACAAAACCAAGAATTTCCTCAAAACAGGTATGGTAATAAAACAATTCGTACTGATTCAAAGATAGCGCCCGTTTCTCCGATGTTTCCGCTAGGTGTAACCCCAAGTCCACCGATCAAACCTGCTGCCAGATCGCTCAGGATGTCTCCGTATAAATTTGGCATAACAAGGACATCAAACTGGGTGGGGTCCTGGACCATCTGAAAGATAATATTGACAGGATATGACTAATGCTCATGAAGAGGTGGGTCAAGAAAAAACGAGTTGAAGGAGAAAATGTGAGGTCACACAACAGAACAAGACTTACATTTAAACAGACAGTATCCAAGAACATCTCACGAAAGCCAATATCTATGTTCTTCATCGCTTCTGCTCGACACACGCGCAGAAATAGCCCATCTGACATTTTCCTGAAGAGATGAGAAGTGTCGAATAAATTAAAAGGTTGGAAAAAGTATTTCGAACGCACGAACAACGAGAAGTGGGGTAGAATCCGTTGGATGCATGGGCACGACACATCACGGCTGGGTGATCGCTCTGTAAACCACACAAACTTCACGCGGGTATGCGGCAGAGAGTCTTCTGTACTCTATACAAATTATGGTGTTTTACAGGAAGCCATCCAATCCCCTTTTCACTTCTCCGCCGACAACGAAAGTCACCCTATCCCATCAAACTTCATAGGTCGTAAATATGCTGATAATGTCGTGCTGGAGTAGATAACCTCAATTATTGAGGACTCTTCGAAATTCCAACGTGGGTTAGATGAACTAGTGACTTGGTCCACTTCACGGTCCCTCTCTCTCTTTTAACCCATCTAAGTGCTATGACGTAAGGTTCAGTTCTCTACATCCCAACAGACTGCAGTCTCTTGTACATATCTCCCTTCCGATGATTGTAGATGATCAAAGCATACCTCGCACATGTGCCGTAAAATATCACACAATTTAGCTAGGTCTACACATGTTCTTGAAACAGTTAAAAAAGTTAGGAGACTCTCCTTTTACGCCCTCAGACTTAAAATGATTTCAGTTCCCCGTGCTTTAATTCTAAGGTTTGTAACTGCATGTATTCGCTCTTACTGGTTATATTGTTCCCCATGACTGCTTTTTGTCCGTTCGCTAAAATTTGTTTCTCGCTGCTGTGGTTTAAGGAAACCACCGAAAATAGATTTCATTGTGAACACGCATTGTGATGCGTACATCAAGTTTGCATTCAGGATTTTAAACGACCGCTATCACCCTATAGATGCTATCCTAGCCAACACTAGAACTACTTCCTCCACAAGACCAAAACTTAAAGTTCTATATGTCCGTGCCTCGTGGTATCGAAACTCCATCCTGCTCTATCTAGCATGCTTACTAATCGATCCAAACAGAAATGAAACACCGCTTTCGTGACCACAGGCTTGATTGAAGGTGCAAATTTGCATTCACTACTGTCAATTGTTATTTATTTTTCATTGATGCTTTGTTGTATTATATTCTGCAGCAGTTGGTGTGAAAATGCACTTATTTGGGTGGACAAAGCTTAACTGGACTTGACGTGAAGAGGATGAGAACCAAATTTTCCGCGCGGATCTTCATACAACAAACGTTTGGTCAAGATGGTGGCGAAAATTTTAGCCTTTTTCGAAGACCTTGTGAAGATGGTAGCCCCATTGGAGTAAGCAACAATGACTCGCAGTTAGAAGGGCGGTAGGTCTTCGCCCTCGCCGCCATGGCAACACAAAATCGCAGAGATGAAAGATGTTCTGAATGCAAAAGCACTACTCGGAGCGGAAGAAAAGAGGCAACGTTTTGTAGAGAGAGATGGAGGGTGAGCGTCACTAATCTTGGATTGCGTAATGTCAAAAGTGTCCTCCAATGTAATGACATGGCTGATCCTGAAGCCTCATTCAGAAAAGTAATGTGCATCAGATCAATACAACCGTTCAGTTGGTTTCTCCATTTCTCTTCGCAGTTGACCTTATAATCAAGTGATCAATTAGGGCTTCGTCCAATTAGCACTGCTACCTTTGAACCACTCGAGTGCATCGTACCCAAGCGTCATAAAAGTCCTCAATGAACGATGGACTGCCTCTCCCTTCGTCGGACATGGAATGTATTGATCGCATTTCATACTTTTCAAAGCTGTCTGAACCGTAAGTACACATCCCACTGTGACCAACACTCACAGCTCTTGTGATATTGCCTCATTGAAATGCACATCGGGGCAATCTGCTTTTATTCCATAATTCCCCAGGTCCGATAGAGCAATCAAATCAGAAGGCTGCGAACAATGAGGACGCCCATCCGCTGTGAGTTTTGTATGAGATCATATATGCAGTGGGGTTAGGAAAAATTTGTAATCTAATTTAACGACAAGCTTATACTATTTTGTGCAAAGTATCGATCCAAGCTGCGAACTCATTCAGAAGGAATTTCGGTCCCTGTTGACCGTGTAGCATATGTCAGCCTCTGATCAATGCTCTATTCATGCCAGATCTCCGACTATTCCGCAAGGCATCGAGGCATTCGAGTGTTAAAGTTTTCTGCTGTGTTCAGGCAATTCACTGCATAAGTGGAGACTTTAGAATGATGCACCAATCCAGGATACCATCAAGGAACCGCATCAAAAGTATCACACCTTACCAGAGCGTAGGGACTCACGTGATCGAATATCAGCATGTATTTAACATTTCGCCAGAAGGAGATGTCTTAGACTCTGAAACAATATATTTCCCCTAACACGGGTCAACTTTGTCCACGGGAAACGGTAAGAACGCACTGTTGGCTACGCAACACGGCAGACTTAGCGCGATCAATCACAGCTAACAGGATGGTTACTATCATAAAGCAATAAGCTAATCAGAAGCATATTTTGTTGAAGGTCATACAACGCGCCGCTGTGGGATCAAGACAATACCCGAAACTGCGTAGGATTTAGTTAAATGGACATAAAACGGTAGTGCGCAGAGGACAACGAAATAGCTTCCCTTTGATCTTCAAATGATGCAATCTCAAAGTCACGGTCGACCAGATACAGTCACACGATGCACAAGAACAAAGTGCTGTAATTACAGACTGTTTTCATCGTTATTTTATAACACGTAAGCAGTATACCAAGGACTAATGAAGCAAGGTGTTCTTTGTGCACACATCCGATCTCATATAACCGTGTCGGGATACGGCAAGAGCACACAAAACACCAGCATCACAAACAGTAGTGTGTTGTGCTGAAGCAACATTATCATACAGTCACAACCTACCCACAAAAATGTAAATAATAAGGAGAGAGCTAAAGAGGAGCCCCGATGTAAAACCTCGACACCCTGAGCAAATATTCGGAGTTAAACTGCTTGAACATTGCCAACGCCACACGGCCACAAACGGCTGGCTAGCTAACGGAGATAAGACGGATCGGTGAAACGGTCTGCTTGAGATGTTCACGGTCCAAAGTCATAATAAAGTTTGTCTGGCAGAGAGCACAGCAACGGATACATTGTGACTAGAGTTCGACTTGGGGGAAAAAATGCAAACGCGCCATGCAGCCCCGTTTCAAGCGGGAATCTGTTGTTTTCTAACTCGAAATGCCAGTTCAACAGCAGGAGAGCATACAGGAAAGGAGGCCGGTAACCGTCAATATTTGAGGTAACCTGTTAATCCTGTGCTTAGCATGGATGGTGTGAATGGGCTCCAACAACACGACCAGTATAATCATGGGCGCGCAAAGTACATTCTAGAGTTAACTTGACTTGATTCGCCACAGTTGGTTGCAACAATCGCGTCCTTACGCATACATTTAAACAGGTGATCAATGATCTGGAAAGGACATGGACACCATCCACAGAAGCCGTGGGCTCATGAGAACTCGGATTGATAGCTTGCAAACGTTTGAAAGTTGCAAGCATGTTTCGAACCCCAGTTTCCTATGAGGCATATAAACTAGGCGAACATGCTTCAAGCTGCACCACCCAAGAATGAAAAAGGGCAGGGAAAGTGGGTCAAATGAGCTGCTCTTGAGTGGTATCCACTCAAGGAGGTAAATGACACTTCCTATTTCAACTGGGATATAAGCGACGTATCTGATCCCCTCGTTGATGGATTTCGTGTGGCGATTGGTGCGGAGTTGTCTGAAAGTACACATGGATCTTGCCTCGTGGCTTTACTGTCTGCTCGTAGCCTCTGTTTTAACCAACGCATGAGAGGCAACCAGATCACGGTGAGGTCCACAGACCTTATAAAAATCTAGTTCTCTGTGTACTGACAGTGTGTCAGAAGCAGAAGCTCCCGCAGCATTCGGGACAATGGAAATTCAGCTCCAATGGAGCTTGACGTCCTCAGTGATTGGGTGGAGCTTGGCACATAGGGAATCCTAGTTAGCCTTGCTCAAAAATGTACTGAAACAGCTTCTAAATTACCAAGTGGGATAACCGTTTGTTGCTCGCATGAAAGTATGCGTGACTGAGACCCATTATGGAAGACTTTTGGCCGCCGGCTAAATTCGCGTATAAGTCTTTAATACGTGGTAGGGAATATGTTTCCACTTTCGATGCTTGGTTGACTGTAAATTTTTAGTCTCCGCAAACACGGACGGATCCGACAGGTTGGAGTACAGGTACAATCGGAGTGCCTCAATCTGAGTGTTGCACCGGAACTATAACTCCTTCTGATTGCAGACACTGTATTTCTGCCTCAACTTTAGGGTACATTGCATAAGTTAATCATTTGGCCTTGTAAACTCTATTCTCAGCGCTCTCTCGAAGTTTGATAGTAAGCTTGAAATGACGAATTTTCCCATTGTTTTCAAACAACGATGAGAACGGGTTCAATAATCCATCAACCGTCTTCAACAATGAGTTGGTTGCGTTACATGGTCTCGGGAAAGAACTGTATCCAGTCTCGACTCATGAGATACGATTTGTTGCCAGGTACAAGAATTGAGGGCAAGGTGAATCCTCGGTCCCCGCGCCTGGCTATAACGAAACATCTACCCAACATCTGGACTGGGAAACCGGTGTACGTCTGTACTCTGGAGTTGCACGGTGGCAAAGGTGGTAGTTTTTCATTGAAGTGCGGTTTACAATGGTAATCACCGCCTCAGTATCTAGCACCTATCGGTTTATCCGCTATCGTCAAATGTATTGTGCACGGAGGACAGTTTTTGCGTATCACACTGTTCAAGTACGCTGAGTTAAGTTCACTGTCCAACTTTTCTAGAATCTTATCTTCACGTAGCTTTAGCTTGTTTGGACGAGTCCAAGAGGCGATGTTGGTTGAGCGGGAACTTTCCGCTCTACACACGCGAGCTAGATGGCCTATCTTGTCGCATTTCCGACAGATGCTTTCCGTGTGCCGGCAATCGGAAGCGTCAGAGTGCCACAAACCGCAACAATAACACACGAATTGTTTTCCATGTTCACTGGTGTCTGATTTGCGGAACGAGTGCACATAATCAACTACGGGACGACTAATGAACTAGCGTAATTGGTGTGCAATATTATCACGCTAGCGAACAATCAGACAAACTTTTTCCAACGTGGCGGCCGACTCATCCAAGGACAACAACTTCTCTCTAGCACTTTCGTCCGACTTTCCCGCAGTTAAACATTGAATTTTCATTTGCTCTTTAATTTCGACAGGTGGATTATCACAATACTTACACTCAAGAATATATTGATGAATATGTGTAATAGAATCATTGACACTTTCGTTCGACTTCTGGATAAGTATCTAGCGGTGTAAACATTTTGTTTCAGCCCCATAACGTGGTATAAGCATCCAAAGTAGAACTGTGGGTAGCATAGTATTCCAACTGCAGGGCACCGTATTGCCGTTGACCTCCATCGCCAAGCACTTGCCTGAATAGTGATTTTATGAGACTCAGAAAGGCAAACGGTCGGATTCAGTATAGGAAGTAATTCCACGTAGTTAGTAAATGATTTCCTCCATCTTATCCAGTCCGATAAAGTCGGTTTTTCCTCAGCAGATGACCAGGTGTATTCAACATTGGGTTCGTCATTTTCGTCGCCACTAAAACGTAGTACCGTTAAGCATGTAACGCACATTTCGAGACATGTAATTCCAGGATGGAGAACAAGTCTGGACAGCAGCAGGTTTATCAATCAATTAAGGAAGGTCCAGGACTCACGGAACTCGCGTTGCGAGACCGGGGGTATGTGTCTGATGATTGGCTGGCTGTTGTGTGTGATAACCAATCCGCGCACAGCTGAAGTAAACGAATCGAAGTCATTCGCGTAAATGACAGAACCCAGGGGAGATGTCCCCACAGATAATTGCACAGCGCTGGGAGTTACGGTGCAGAGAAACAATAATAAAACATTTCGCCGGCACACCCCACAATGAGACAAACCAGTACGAACCAGTGGAACGAATATTCATCTCCAAACCTAGGAAGAAAACCAGTGTGGACAGATTGTATGTATGGGGTTGCCTTGGTACAAGCGAATCCGGTTTTGGCTGATTCCGCTTCCCGAGGTCCAGCAAGCCACTGCGTAATGATGCATTTACATAACTTGACAGTAATTGCAATACGATAAATGTCACGATTATTTGTACCCAACTTCTAGTGGCACATCCTGAAGATTGGGATGAAAGTAGACAGCTGCGCATCTGAACTGACTGTCAAGATACACCATTTGGAGCAGAAAATAACGAACGAGCAAACAATTGAGGAGAAATCAACTTCTTTTCAGTAAAGATGAATGAAAGTAGTTGGAAACACCGTCTTGCCAAACTTCAGCAACTCCAATTCAAGTCAGTGCATATGGTCATGAAGGCTTAAACAACACAGCCAACGATAGGGACAACAACAACAACAGCAGCAAAACAAGCGGTACGAAGGCATTTGAACTAATGCATCATTGCTGTAAAACTACAATGACCTACAGAGTGAAGAATAATAAAATGGAGGGAAAGGGGACCTAAGTGCAAAGCCTAAATACCCTGAGCAAACACTCAGGGTCAAACACTCAAGGGTCAGCTGCATACCGGCACAAACAGTTGGCTATCGTGTCAGTAAGATAGCTTCTTTCCGACCTTCATTGCCCCGCATCACAATCAGTTATTACCTAACAGATGACTCAGCATCAGACACAATTTAAACAGGCAGTCTGATTAGGAGACTACAGCAGACGCACAACTGGTGTCGACTGCGAGCCATGTGCTGTAACGTCGCGAGCCACGCACAAGCCGGGTCAAGTGGACTCCAGCCTGGAAAGCGAGATGGACCATCACCATTCAGTTTAGTAGTCAGTGTTTTCATTCTTCGCTGCCAAATCGACCTTCATGCACTTTGAACATTGCGCCATCCTCCATCGGGCAAACAAAACAAGACCTTCATCATTAAGCGGGGACCTGGCATATGTAGTATGTGCATAAGGCAACACAACTTATTCAATGTCATTTTTGTTATAGGAAAACGCTATGATTATCACTGCCTAATACTCGACCACGCACACCATTGTTGCGGATACGCTAGTGCCGTTTGACGTCAGAAATGCTTCGAAAACAACGACGATAAAAGATTTCAATGCGCCTCGGACCGAGGGAACCGTCTCAGTTCAGTGTAATGGGACAATCCTCATTGCGGCCTTGTAGATACCGTCTTTCAGACTGAGGGAAACCCCTTATGACGCCACAGATGTCGCATTTCTTGTGACTCCAGCAAGAATGTGATCATACCGTTCGCAATATGTAAAGCAATGTCAGCAGCCAAACGTCTACAGCTGCTTATATCGGTGCCAAGACAGATGTCTGGTCAATTTGTTCAAGTTCATCCTCGTCTAGAGTCAAAAGTTTATGAAGTGGTTGATGAAACTGCAACAAGACTTTGCATTTTGAAGGGGGCCCATACAAAATGACGGAATCACTTGAGAGTCTATCCAAGGTTGACTGAGCCGCCTCGCGACTGTCAAACAGCAAGAGTATATTGTCCATGTAGTCTACGTGAACCAATTACCACCAGGCAACAGTGCGATGCCCATATTGTGAGATTCTGCAAGGGAACACCCGATGATCGAATTTACGATAAAGTTGGGATGGAGGAATTCTGAGGTACGCCAGCTGTTGTCGGAAAAGCGTCCGACAACTCACTATAGACTCTGACGCGACTCGTGATGTTCGAGTACTGGGCATGAAGAATGTTCACATACCTTATGGCAGCAACCTTCTGAATAGTTATGTCGAAGAGGATGGGGCGATCGACTGAATCTAACGCAATCTCATCGGTCTGTGGTACGCGTGACGCTGTTTTATCGCCTGCCGCAGAGCGAACATATAGTCTATACGGCTCCGTCCTAGGCGGTAACCTGCCTTCTCTTTCCTCCTCGGGGATTCTTTCCACAGGGAGGCGACGGAGAGAATTAAGGTAGGGAGTTACAATGAACAGTACATAGTGTCCGATTTAGGGAAACAGAATGGATTAAATGTTTATTTTTCTCGGCAGTTGCTCAAATCAACTAGACTGGTCCTGAGGCTAGTGCTTCAACTGTTGAAACGGTAGTAGGCTTGATCCGAGTTTTAGCAGTTCATCGCCATTTGACGTTCGCCAATGTTCCTAAGCAAAAAGTTTAGTCAATCGCCTATTCAGAGGGCTGCGCCAAATAAATCGAGCTTTCAGAGGTCTAGTCCTAAATCGGAGCATCTAAGCTGAGCACGGAAGAGACCACCAAGATGGTATCAACCGCACTCCGGAGGTGATTCCAACCTGCGCTCAGCACATTCATCTCGTCTGCTTAAATTGGACCTGGTAGTGATATCCGGTTAACTGAGTTCATGCGAGGTGAATACGATCGTGAAGTCCGGTGCTTCGTTGGCGCAGACAGAATAAGTGCAATTAGAGCGCGCGTTTGAGAGGTGTAATCGGGGGGTTCTCTAGAATAACAAATCAGCACGCTGATGGCAACTTCGGTCTACTTCAGTAAGCCATTCGGGGGTGGTAGGTGACTTGATGTGAACACTTGTACTATGAAGCGGTGCTGCCAATATACGAACTGTGGTTAGTAATATGCATGTACATGCGCATATAGTGCAAATGAAATCAGACTTACAAAATGCACGGGAAACTATTGGGCGAGCAGCGGCATAGTACGTTCAATTCGGATTGCTCCTGACGCCTGTTGATGCTCCTTCGTGGCAGTTAATCAAGCCATATATATGAGAGATTAGCTGACAATTAAACGGTGACAATTAAGTTAGTCTGCCACTTTCAAGGAACCGATGAATGCAAATGAAGACCAGGGATAACACCTAGAAATTAAGCTGAACAGGCGTTCGCAATGATGACAGTCGTAAAAGGGACATTCAGCAGCTAACGACATCGAGGATCAGTCGAGGCGGCTGCACACACACGGCTTTTGCTCGTGTTAGTCGGTGGCTGTGTGGATTGATTTCACAGATATTCACCAATCACATCAGCTATTGAAAAAGATGGCAGCTGAAAGACAAGGAACTCAACTGAGCACACATTAGAGGAATGAAAATCGGGATACGTCTGTAAATATGGTGCCAAACACAATCCACGAGTGCAAATTACTGTTAATCAGTAGTATCTAACATCGGCACAAAATCGATGCGGATGGGAGACAGGAGGCAAGCGCTCACATGATGTTGGCTTTGTGCACTGCGGTCACAGTACGTCGACCATTTTCGCGAGCGTACTTGAATGCAAAGCTGGCGACTCGTTGGCTGGCTTGTTCGGTGATTAACTTGATGCTCTGAACTACCCCGTCTACAATCTGAAAGTGAGCGAACTCGATGTAAGGTAACATTCAAATGAAGTGAAACGAGAGTGGACGGAAACAATGCGGATGAAAGTGTAAATATATGGCCAACTGAATAGCACTGGGTGGAGCACATTCCATAAATACTGCCTAGAGATGAGACGCCGCCTCGGTACAAAATGGCTGGGGCAGAAAGTGGTTGGCCCGTCACTTTAGTGGGTTAGAGCATGCGACTAAGGAATAAGTAGTATCTTGGAGAACTCAAGTATTTGTGGTACGGGAAAGAGCAACCCAGAAGCAGACAGTAAGATAGGAGCAAAAAGCAAGAAATGTAAGACGCACGCTCTAATGGAAAGGACGATCGACGGTAAACTATCTGACGCATCGGTAAGAGTGGATAAGGGTGCAAATGATCAGAAGATATCAGAGGTTGCGATAAAGTCAAATTTCTGAATTAGAATTGTAGTGATATCGTTTGGAAAGCTCTATTTTCAGCACATGATATTTAGACTGCTACGAAGGAGTCGTCGACAAACATGAGTTTGTTATAAATATCTGAAGAAAGAAATGCAATTTGGACGCGCTCGGTTCATGCTGATACACACATGCCCTACAAAAAGATAAGCTAAAATCGGAAGTCCAGGAGAACGCAGCATCGACCGACTCGATCGATGACAATTGTATGCGGAACATGTAGTTGGGCATGCATCATAAAGAAATACCTCGACAGTGCAATTATACGTTGGCACAAGTCCGAAAACGATGTGCATCGAAATACTGCTTCTTCGAATCCAATTTAACCCAGTGTGAGCGCGATTCTAGTGCACATAAGTAGAACCGGATGAATAAGTTGCTATAAGGCTGCGGAGTTAACCGACGAGACAAGACAAAGCAAATGCCCCGCAACTGCCGCTGTGTACACACACTCAAATGAGACCAACTGAGGGATGCGATTCACTGACAGGACAACTGAGTATAGGCCGATGTGAATGAGTATTTGCTTATGGAATAACCTCTGGAAAAAACTGCTCGAAAGTATAAGAAAGTTAACTGAATCTGAAATTACCTCCATCCTCTCAAGATCCCCTCATCTTAAAAGCTAATCTCTACTTGTATACCGCTGGACAGGAAATTTCCGTTGTAAGGACAGTTGGCATACTGAGATGGCCAACTATTGCAGTTAGCATATTTAAAGCGACCCTTCGGTCAAACAAAGACAACTCGATTAAAGTAGCCCACGATGACAAACCAATGAAAGCGAGTCCAGCGAATGAACAACAGAAAGAAAGAAACTACTCCCAAGTGCTTAAGAGGAATCAGTTTGATCCCAGCGCTGACAAGCACATTTGGCCGATGTTGGGCCGTTTCAGTTGTGATGGCAAAATGTGAAGAGCGCGCTTCTATTCAGTAGGCATGCAAACACAGTTGTTATGCACATTCGAGCGGTGCGTAGTCCATGTTCCATTCCCCCAGTGTAAATCAGATTGAACAGAACGCTGTAAAAAAACCCATCACCTTGACAGCGCCACAGGACGGCATTACAACATGAGTAGAAGTCCAGCTGACCAAGCCTGAAACCAGACTCGATGCACACAGTATCGAATTTTTAGACATCGCAATGAAACTGAGCGTTATGGTGATGCAATGATTTGCATACCACTTTGGCTTACCAGAACTAGAGGCACTAGCAATGTCTGATTACCTTTAGGTGCGTTCATACCAGAAAGGTCAGTGGTAACTTTGGAAAAAGAGTTTTGTCCATCATTGCCACCATCATTAGTGGCACAAAGTAACTGGACTGATGCAGCGCAACCAGACAGATATGACTACTTCAAAAATGAGTGAGATGGATTAGTTGTAAGATCTAAATACCCCAGGCAAGCATCCAGTTTACAACCGGCCAACACCAGTTAAAAAACGGCTAGTGATCGAAAGAAGATAAGCCAATAAGGGCGGGAAGAGTTGTTTGCGGCTAACACAGCTATGCGTCACGATTACTCTCGCTCAAAGGACAAAATAGCACGATATGCAACTTAAAAGGGCGATTCGATTATGAAACAACAGCAAAATGCCACATATGTCGGTAAACAGCAATGAACTATTAAGTTCCAAGCCGAGCACAGAATGAGTCTCAAGGAGTCCAGTCAGAAGATCTAATAACACACAATTTCGTGAGCAGGGACATCGTTTCCTCCTGTCGCTTCGACAACTGCTTCTTTGAGAGTCATCATTACCATAATTTATTCTACACTTTCACTATAGGTTGGAAACACCCGCCACACAAGCGAATTAGAAGAAGAATGGAGAAACAACAAAAGAAAAAGAAAAATGCCTCAATACTTTGCAGTACACATTAATGACGAGATCCTGGCTGAAGAGGAAGGCTAAGCGGGATGAGGTGCAGTGAAGAAACTCACAAAACAAATGCCATTAGGGTAGATTTTCCGTTAGGTCAACAAGTATATACAAATAGACGTATACATCATTTTTCGGACACCAACCGAGACCAACTTCGAAGTGAGGGCCTTCATTCTGCATGAGAAATGAAGGCACGCAAAAGGTCATCGCTTGGCCTCCTCTTCCAAACAAAGTACATCACGGAAGTCGGTAGCGACATGTGCAACACATGGCTCAACCACCGGAGCCTGGTACGTGAAATAATGGTGATGGGAGGTTCACTCGCTCATCATACACCAAAAAGGTGAGGTCGAACACGCTCATTACTCACACGGTTTTCGCACCAGTAATGAGCTAAACTGCGAAGACAGCGATTTTTGAACGTAAGAATCCCCTTTAGGTCGGTCGATCTTAGTGACCAGGTTTAGCAACCGTATAGGAGGGTTAAACAGACGGATTACATTGCAAACTCCAATCTTCAGAATGACAGTACTGTCACACTGGCGCTACAAGTAGCGGAGACTTGCAAAAGCGCCTCAAGCTTTTGCTATACGGTTTGTGATCCCAACCTCTATTCCACTGGTGCTGATATAGCGTCATCAACAAGTATGTATGTAACCTCAGCAGTCTAGCAAATAGACACAGAGCCAACAAAAAAACCATGGAGATCAGCGGATAAGGGAGAGTCATCGCGTCATAATCATCGTGGCATAGTAGTTGAAGGTGAGTAACACACTTCAGCTAATATGCCGCAGGAAGAAAAGAACATTTTGACAAAAAGTAGAACAAAACATTTTTAGGTTGTTTTTCACACACCGATTTTTCTCTTTTTTGTCATTTTCAATGTTTGAAACATTAAACATGTGAATAACTATAATACTGTACACAATTCTTCCACTGATTCCGGTTGCGGGCCATGTCTTCAAGAGTGTTAAGCCATTGACACTCCTCATCTTTGGGTCCCCATTCTGGAAGATGTACGGATCCAACAGCAGCTAGACACGACGTCAGCGATTTCATGTGCTGCCGCCATGTAGAAGGCTGACCACCACGCGGTCGCCTTCAGCCAGGTCCTTGACGAGCGAATACAGCGCGACTCGGTAGACGCGCAGGTTCCATGCGTAGGATGTGACCGAGCCATCTCAACTGGCGCAACAAAACCAGTTTGTTGAAGGGAATACTCGCATTTCCCAAGATGCGACGTCGAACGTCATTGCTATTAACTCGGTGTTGCCACCAAACACGAGCGATCCTCTTTAAGCAACCGTTATCGAAGGCAGAAAGACGACGCATGTCTTCCACGCGAATCGGCCAGGACTCGCTCCCATACAGCAATACTAAGCGAACTGATACGCTGTAAACGCGGCCCTTTAGTGAGAATGAGACGTCGCGACGACGCTACAAGTGCTTCAGATTGACAAATGCTGATCGAGCTATAGCGATACGGAGAGAAACTTCCTTGTTGATAGTGCCGTCAGCAGAAACACAGCTCCCAAGGTAGACGAAACTATCTACCTGTTCAAGTTGTGCACCTTCGAGAGTGAGCACGTTAGCAAGTGAAAGCCAATCCTTGAGCAGTACTTTACACTTCGATGGTGTACAACTCTTGCTATACTTAGATGCTTCAACCGCCAAACGATCCAGAATGAGTTGCAAACCCTGAGGATCGTCATCATCATCAGTATAATCTAAGTCGGTCGCGCGCTCACCCGATAGAAGCTCTAGGCCAAAATGTTGGAAACCTAGAGCATTCGACGTCTTCGATTGCGAAGTTGAAGAGGAATGGGGACATAGGGCAACCCTGTCGCACACCACCATCGACAGCGAATTGCGAGGAAAGCTTGCCATGGACCCTCACGCTGCCGGATGTATGAAGGCAAAGTGCTCGTAAGATGGCGGTGTATTTCTCTGGCACCCCGTTCTTCAGCAAGCAACGTCATAAAGCAGGTCGATCAACGGAGTCAAAAGCGGCACATATGTCTAGGAATGCAATGATAGTGGGCCTGTGATAAATGTGGCGGGGCGTGTAGATTTGATCCACACATCCGCGGTCGGGACGGAAACCAGCTTGTTCTTCACGGTAATATGATTCACGTACTGGGAATAGTCTGCGAAGCAATATGGATGCCAATAGCTTGGAGGCAACCGAAATAAGACTGATCCCGCGATGATTGACAGAAAATGCGAGCGCTTTTCTTGAAAATCGGGACAATAACTGATTCACCACAAGAGGAAGGCACTGTCTCTTTATGCCGGACTTTTGCGAACAGCGCGGTCAGCTGGTTAATGATCACCACACCGCCGTACTTGAACAGCTCCGGAGGAAGTCCGTCTGAGCCGGCAGTCTTGAAGCGCTTAAAGCGTCGAATCTCGAGACATACTTCCGCTTCGCTGGGTGGATTCAGTGGGACGATCCAGAGTGGACAACAACGTGTACTGCACGTACTGATGGGTGGTGGAGGCTAGTTGAACTGCGAGTAAAAGTGCTCGGCCCAGCGGTCCATACGCCTGTTGGTTGGTGATCGGAGACTCATCCACCTCGCAAATGACCTCACACACCAGGCTTCCTGAGGCCAATGGACCGAATGAGCTGGAAAAGCTTGTGAGTGTTGCCAGAGAGGACAGCCGTCTCCATCCCGAAAGCACCCTCAGACCACCATGCCTCGCGATCCTTTTGTAGGCTTGCATGAGCAGCCGGTTGGCAGAACGGCGCCGCTCGTTGCAATCTGATTCCACGGGGATATCTGTGCGGCGTTCGAACAACTCTAGAGAACGAGCAGAGATCCAAGCTTTTAAGGGGCGTCGAGCTAGACCGCAGTTGGTCTGTTCGGGAATGGTCATCGCTTTCCGTATACAACTCCAGTGTTGCTCCACGTCGTGCGGTGAATTGCAACTGAGTACATATGCTATGAAGATTGATAGCTCGCCTAGACAGAGGAATCAGTTAATCTGTTTACATCAATCTTGTAGTGCTTCGTGTTTCGGGATCCCCCAAAACACATGCAGATTTTCGCGCAGACCAGTGGATCAAGAGGATCTGCAGTCCAGTACGCTGCCACGCCATCTGAAGCTAATTGTAATGTGATCAATTTGAGACCACGGTTGTGTTGAAGAAGGGGACGCCACGTTGCGAAACGCTTCTTCGTACACCTGAAGTTAGTGATCGAGAGAAATAGATGGTTGTCTTCGCACAATGTGAGAAGCCTCTCTCCGTTATCAGAGCGGTTCTCATCGAGCGCGTGATGACCACCAAGGTGGTGTTCATATGGTAACAGGCGGTTAATCCGTGCAATAAAATCCCCAGCAAGGACAACGACATCCGACTTTTTAGCATTAGTCAAGAGCTGATGTAGATCCCGGTAGAATTCGTCCTTGACCGAGTCGCCACTGCAGGCAGTTGGAGCCTACCGGAGATCACAAAATAGTTGCGTCTCTCTTCCCGGTGTTTGTTGATTTTACATGAACCCCGAAGCCGAACTGCACATAGTCGGATGTAAATCGGGAACCAGTCCAGTAGTGGCGCCTCGGCCTTGGCACTTAGTGCTATACCTACACCAGCCAAACCCGCTGAGGCTGCTTCTGGATCTCCAGAAAGAGGCAGGTGATATCTGGCTTCGTGGTCAGTGAGGTATATCAATGTAAGCACAACGCTGGGATCTTGTAACCGGGTTTCTGAAACGCAACAGACATCAATGTCTAGGGACTCTAGGGTGCGCGCTAGACCGGCTTGCTGTCCAATTTGCAAGAGTGTACGGACGTTGAAGCACGCCAGACGGAAGGAGGATCGGGGACGAGGAAGAACCATAGGCTGAACTTCTTGGTCTGGGGCGCAACTGGAATCGCAGCCAGATTGTTGAACACACGAATCGGGTAACGGAAAGTGAGGATTGTTAGCAAACAAACAATCGGCGTGTGATGAAGTCGCGTGAATGTGAGAAGCAGAAACAGTAGCTGATGAGCACGTTGTAGTACAGTCCATGGTTTTGTGAGAGGAGATGATATTACCCGGTTGTCCAAGCCGAAGTAGGGAGTTAACTTAGGGGACTACACCCCGAGCCTTTGGCTAAATAACCTACACTCAAGGCAGCGGTGCGAACTTAGGGAATCGTGCCCATTGGGAGGCGTTGACTGAATTTTCAGTTCATGCGTCTTTGTTTGTTAGATCACTAAACAGAGGCCCAATACTCCCCATGTAATCAGCACAATTGCTGGAATACAATGTTCCACCGAGGTGGAACACTGTCGCCGAACACTTCGCTGGAACGGGGTACACCCGAAACACCCAGCTGGCATCACGAGGAGGTAGTTCGGCAAGCCAGCCGAGGAGTGGGTACCCGCCAATCTTGCCGAACGACTTTGCATTCCGAGGGCGCAAAGCATATCCCGGGATGAATGACAGCAAATGCCAATTTGTCCGGTGCAGCTTGGCACTGAGAGCTCTCACAGACAAGGACAATGTCGTCAGCGTACTCCAAATCAAGAAGTCGATCGTCGTGAAGCAGCTCCTTAATTGTAATCACCTGACAAAATGGTCGAAGAGAAATTTATTCGCAACTATCTTTTGATTAAGTCTTCAATTTCAGCAGTCTGATCTCACGTTCGACTTCTGAACGTGAAGTCGGATCCATGGGGACGGCCATGGGAGAAGGGCGATCAATGGCCGATAAGGAAGCTGGTAATTCTCGCTGCTTAAAACGCCTTACAAAGTGTTCGGCCCAATGTTCCAAGCATTTTAACAAGTTGTGGATAAACCGGCAATCTCGTTGCATATAGTTTCGTCGACAATAGGTCTCCTGCCGCTGGTTTCCCCTACCAGACAGAATAACTTCCGATGGATGCCAAAGAGAGGCAGTTTCCATTTCTGACGCACGATTAGACTACGAGGCTTCGTGGCCATCCTTCAGAACAGCACGTAGTTTTGCTCTCAGATCTTTGCGAGCCTCATCATGGTGGCTTCTAGGCAGAATGGATCGGTGAGCAGCCAGAAGTTCAAGAGACCGTATAGAGACCCAATGTTCAGGTTGGCTATTAGATTTACCACACGAGGCTTGTCTGCTGTTATTATGGTCTGGCAAACATGCGACCACTGATATTCAGATGGGTTCAGTGGGTGCTTACGCAACCCGAATGCCAGTGTAATTTGATAGACATACAAAACGCGCGACTTAACCAACTGGTAAGTATGTATACACCCACGATTTCTTCGCGGACGTCAGGAGAAAACGCAACCAAAGATCGGTACATACAACTGCATGGTCAGAGTCCATACTCGGGTTACAACTCAAGCGTCAGTTTTGGACGCAGCCTTTCCAGTGATCGAGATGTGATCAATTCTGGTCCATTACCGGTCCGAGAATGGTGGGCGCTGTGCTATGTCGGAAGCGCCGTAGCAACGAGACTGGAGCTTAATGTATTACGACGATTTGTGAACATCTGCGACTCACTGAGCTATACTGGGTGTGGGACCTCGGGCCCTTTGAAAGCAACTCCTAGCAGGTTGATCAATGGGAAGAGGTCAAACGGACTGTTTCCTGGTCCCCCAGGTTAGGGGTTTGAAGTGGGATTGTTTCCATATTTTAAAATCTGAATCGTTGCCACATCCTCTGCCTTGCGGGCAGACTTTTGAGCCAAAAATTTTGGTTGAGGACCCTAGTCGTTCTCCTCTCTAGGTCTGGGAGCCCTGGCAGTGTCTCAGCCCAAGTACAATCATGACTATTTCCTCAAACTCCAATCACATTCTGCATCGGCTGACGCGCAGCTTATCAAGTCGCCTTAGCTGCTACAAACAGTACGGCGCATAAAAGAGAACATGCTACTGCTGGTGTCTCCCTGCTTTCCTTGCCACTTGTCGCTCTTATTCTCATCCTGACCCCCAGTACTAATCTACTTGCTGTAGTTCACAGCTTAGTTGACAACACCTGCAATATCACTGCAATTCTACCATCTGAAACCATGTTCCTACATCATCTACTTGATTCCTATCGACAACAGCTCCTTATAAGGACACACTGTCCCGTTTCGCTGGTGGCGTTCAACATTCACATCCTAAGACAAATAGGTCAATAGGTTGCACTCGCAAGCATGTTGCACACCTTTGGTAGTAAAATGTGTGTTGCATGTCCTAAACTAGGATCAGTGATTCTCACGTGATTGTTGAGTTAAATTGGACCTAGCTCGCGCTTTCGCTTTTGGTTGCGTGCATCCGGAGACGCCGATGCGCCAATCATTGGTTATGCTGGGGTGAGTATCGTCCTCAGTTCAAAGACTTAGTTAACTCTGGATGGTTGGATTCCAGTGAACAGCCAGTTGCGCTCAGTCCGTTTGACGACAGTAACTAAGGTTGATTCATGAAGTAGTATAAAACGCTGTTTGCTTGTGGTTACCGTTTATGCCTCACCGATTGCAGTCTTGATGCTTCCCAGTGTGATGGACGCTGGGGCGAACCGAATCGCGTGCCTCACTGTGGTCGATCGATCGAGCGGACGAGTGAGTTCTCGGATATACAGCTTGTGGTAGTTTGTCTCAGAGTTGCGAATAGAACGTTTGTGCGCAGAGCCGTGTGAGCTCTTTCTTTTGACGCGGCTGGGGAACCCATGCATAAACACATGGTGACAGAGGTACAAACGTGCCAAAACTTGCTCGCCATTGAGGAGCAATCAAAGATCTTATTGCCAACCCCGCTAGAGGTGAAAGAAAGCACATTGTCGGACAACTGGAAAGCGTGGAAGGCGGATTGGATGGAATTCGCGGCGTTGATCTAGTTGGATGAATATTCAAGAGCAAACAGTTGGCGATGTTCAAATACTCCATCGGCTCTGAAGCAAGTCGGATAGTGGAGGCCCTGGATTTTTGGGACAATGAACCGGAGCTTTAGGAAATAATCGAGTGTTTTGAAGGATACTGTGAAGGTCGATCGTATTTTTTTTACCCACTGCAGACGAGTGAACGAGAATCGTTCAGTCGAGCCTGAAAGCGATCAACAGTCGCAAGATCAGCATTGTATTTCTGCAGTACACCAGATTCAAAGATTATCAGTACCGTCAAGACTTGATTCAAGAGCCAAGGTGAGTACGTCGCCCGGGAAACAATACGGCGGAATGCAGTGTATTGCGAAACAGAGTTGTCACAAAAGGCGGAACGACTTCATGGTGCACCCAAAGGGGAAGGCTGTGGTGGACGACCTCAAGAGAGCAAAAAATAAACTTATCGAAGTCAAAGCGACGCCTGAGGATCCTTATCTAATGCGACTGGGAAGAAATAGGCGTTCTACCGCATTCGGCAGCAGTCTAGTGCAGCTCCAATTCAGTCACAGAATAGACCGCAAGTTCATCCGCAGTGGAGGAGGGTATGGAAACCGCGACACAAGAACTGCGAAAAAAGGAAAAGGAAAGGATGTGATGGTGGCTGAAAGCTGGGGCGAACCGAATCGCGTGCCTCAGTACGGTCGATCAGGCGATCGATCGAGCGGACGAGTGAGTTCTCAGATATACAGCTTGTTGTAGTTTGTCTCAGAGTTGCGAATAGAGCGTTTGTGCACAGAGCGATGTGAGCTCTTTCTTTTGACGCGACTGGGGAACCCAGGCACAAAACACCCAGGACACCTACTACGACGAACTGAAGATGTAGTTGCGCAGTATTGCCAATTCTAACAAAGTTGTTGTTTCAATGGGGTATGAATGCGCGGGTAGCTCGTCTGAGCTCTTCAGTAACTCAGCTAGGTGTTAGGTATGAAATAAGTACGGCCGGGCGAACAACGGCAAATGTCTGTTGCAATTCTGCACCGAGAACAGACTGTTTGTTAGCAGCACCGCTTTTAGGCACAGTGGGCGCCGAAGTGCCACTTTACTTTCCTTTATAGCTAGCCAATGATAGACCCAACGAGATCATGTTGCTATAAATTACAGGTTGCGTGGTTCCATCCTGGATTTTCGCTCGTACTGGAGTACTTGCGTCGACGCTAATCATGTACTGGTACTGTCGTTTTTCATGTACTTAATCGGGAGGCGCACTAAGCGCCTCGCTCGACTGACAGCTGATAAGTTAGCCCATTTTTCGTGCAGACAAGCTGACTGGGATGCTCTGCGTACCGAACTGTCGCTTTCTCGTGTTGAGGACATCGAGCATCAGTGCAAAAGAATCTCGACCATTATTATTATTATTAGGATTATTAGTACACGTTAGATGAGGGTGAGAAACACACCTCGGCTAATGTGCCGCAGGACAAAAAGAGCCTGAAAATTACACTACAAATTACGCTACAAAAAATATGATGTTAAATATTATATTGTGCGTTTTGCATGAGATCGGGACTGGAGAGAAACCTGAACAGGGGATGGACAAAGAAACTCACAACGCAAACGCCACTGGGGCCCGCTCTTCGCCATATCAGCAAGTGTCCTTAGGACCCCAGCCAGGCAGTTGGGATGCACCAACTGATGCCGGTTTCGAAGTGAGGGTTTTCATTCCTCTCTACCAAGTCATCGCTTGGCCTCCCCTCCTCCCCTTCCAACCGCACCCTCGGCGCGCAATCAATGCACGTCGCGGGAGTCGGTGTGCTGGCATGCGCAACACGTGGCCCAGCCATCGGAGCCTGGTGCGTGATATAATGGTGCTGAGCGGTTCACTCGTTCTTCCTGCACCAAATACGCGACGCTGAACAAGCGCATTGCTCACGTGGTGCTCCTACCAGACATGAGCTAAGCTGCGAAGGTAGCGATGACCGAATGTGACGAGCCACTTTATGTCTGTCGACCTGGTGGGCCAGGTTTCACAATCATATAAGAGAGTTGAACGGATGGTTGCGTTATAAACTCTGTCCTTCAGGGCGAGAGTAATGTCGCGTCTGCGCCACAGGTGGCGGAGATTGGCAAAAGCACCTCGAGCTTTTGCTATACGGTTTGAAAACTCATGTTCGATCCCATGGGAGCTAATATAATTGCCCAGGTACTTGAATTCCTGAACGACTTCTAGCTGATCACCACCAAGCGTTAGCACAGGGGTGGGTCCCTGCCAATCTTGGAGAAGTACTTTGCATTTCGATGGAGCGAAGTATAGCCCAAAACGATAGAGACAGCCAGTGCTAATCGGTCCAGTGTTGCTTGGCATGTTTAGGAGCTGTCACAGATTAGGACAATATCGTCCGCGTACTCCAAGTCAAGAAGTCGCTCACCAGGAAGTAGCTCCACACCTTCTAGGTCGTGTCCAGAGAACGCTGTTTCCATGACTTCGTCAATAGCGAAGTTGAAGAGGAAAGGTGACAGCAGGCAACCTTGTCTCACACAGCTGGTGATACTGAAGGGTGGCGAGAGTTTGCCATAAACCCTCACTCTGCACGTACAGCGCTTTGATAATGCTTACGTATTTATCAGGCACACTTTTTCTCAGCAGACACTCCCAAAGGGCACATCGATCGACTGAGTCGAAGGCACCTTTTATGTCAAGAAACACGACAACAATGGGTCGCCAATAAACATGGCGGTGCTCCAGCAATTGACGCAAGGTGAAGATGTGGTCGATGCAGCCCGACCTCGACGAAATCCGGCTTACTCTTTACGACACTATGTTAAGGTTCAGTCTCGTCGACTCCATCGCGACGAGGATTTCGACCGCCAATGAACGATGCGGGAGCCTTTGCTTGAGATGCTAACAATCGTTATCGCACTAGTCACTGGATATACTCGAGGTCGGTGAAGATGTTGGAATACAGAAGAAGACTCCATGCTTGCTCTGAGCACAATGTAAACAGACGAACTATCAAGTGCAGACTAAAACAGAGTCTACGTATTGACAAGTAAGCCTGGTGGACCAGTAGGGTTCAAGAAATGGAGGAGGTGAGGGCAGTGGACAATTAACGCAAACTATTCCAACTGATCGGCGCCAGTGGACCCAGGAGCCCAAGTGGCAGAGACAACACGGGCACCTTAATTAACAATAAGGAGCGCTGGCCGACTCGTTCGGCAGAGCACTTTCGAGATCAGTAAAGTGGCCCCCTGATCCAGGTCCTCTTTTTACACAGGTGGAACTGGATGAGTTATGGCCGGCTAGTTTAGAGGCTGCATCGAAGGCTGAGGTCTGGAACGCGATCAAGACCCTTATTCGGTTTCGAGCTCCTGGTCCGGAGTAACTTACACACGCAATATTGCCTTCCTCGTCAAACGTTATTTGCGATCCCCGGAAGCGATCGGAAAAGTGCCGGGGTAGGCAACCAATGACGTGGAGGAGCACGAAGAAAACAACCCCAAGCTTAGCATCCCTCGGACCGGTCCGCTTTACAGGATGGAGAACACGCGACTCGGACTCTCGGTGGTTGGAAACGCTGGATGTTATGACGCGCACAACAGTGGCGACAGAGTTGTACAACTGCATCATCCATTAGTTAATGTCTAATCTAACATGAAAGCTCCAACACACAAAGGTAACTAAAAAGGGACGTGTCCAAAACCCGAAAGTGGTTTTCTTCTGATGTGGTGTTTCGTTTCTCCTCGTTTTATGCCATCGCTCTTATACAACAGTGTCTGCTATTAAAACATGAATATATGGTTGGTTACATCCGATTCCGGATTTGCTCGTCACTGCGGCCTCCATGGGGACAGCCACAGGACCTCTGTTCCTACAGTGGGACCATGGGTGGCTTGCGCTTCACCACCCATAGCTCCATCCACACACACCATATCCAGTGTAAAAGAGAAGGAATAAGACCGGGAGGCAAGCGGATGGGAGCCACGTTTCATCAACGGAGCCGGCCCACACTCCTTCACAGGCAAACACAAGCACGCTGTAGTTAGGGAATCAAGTACATACAAGGCGGTGGCTGGACCGTAGTCCGCTCTACACTGAGTGCATGGAACCACTCTTCGGGCCTAGCACGACCACAAGGACCGTGCACCCCGTCCCCTCCAGCAAAGACCAACTGTCTCCTGGAGCCAGTATGGAAGAGGTAGTGGGTAATAGACAGGTAGGCACCTTGTCAACATGCACATCAAGCGCAGCCACACATGGGATGTCGAACAACAGCCAATCATTCGAAATGCCGATATCGATTAAAGTAAACGCATATGACGACATAAATACTCGCTAAATGAGCATATAGAAGAAATTGGTTATAAGTGAATCCGGGATAAGTACAAAATGTCCGAAAGTTAGTTAAAAATACCACGCGATGAAATTACGCAAGTTTACCACAATTTGCGTGAACGACGTGTGCAAGTAAGGAGAAGATTATCAAGTACGCAGAACAAACCAAATAACAGGTAATGAATTTTATCCACATTAAAAAGACCTAATTTAAGTGTAAGTTGGTTTAGCCCAACTGCGGTGAAGAAGCAGCATGAATGCAACATATATATATATATATATATATATATATATATATATATATATGTATATCACATTTAAGGACAGTGGTGAGGTCTTATGCAAAGCATTGACTTTCCTATTGGTCAGTTGGTTAAACAACTATGATCCGGGCACCGAAATGCGGCAGATCCAGTTGCTGCAACTCACATCGCAAAAAAACAATATAAATAACAACGGCAAGAAATTGAGTTGGATGCAAATACGAGGTACAAAAAGAAACCGAATTTGGCCATAACATCTTTATTGCTCATGGAAGAACACTTTAAGCATTGTCCCTCACAAAGTAGTCCCCACTACCAGCAATACACTGTTCCCAAACATGCTTCCATTTTTGGAAAGCCTACTGGAACGGACTTTCTGGGATGGCGCGCAGGTCGCTTGTCGCATTATCCTGAATCGCCTCCGTGGTTTGGAAACGTCCTTTCAACGTGCTTTTAAGTTTGGGAAACAGGGAAATATCTGCAGAGGCTAGGTCCGGAGAACGCGGTGCATGGGACACAACAGGATTGTGGTGTGTTGCTAGATAGCTGCAGACAAGAAGCGATGCGTGAGTCGGCGTATTGTCATGGTGTAAAAATCAAGTCTGGTTCTCCCACAGTTCAGGCCTCTTTCTGCGCACGTCATCCCTCAAACGCGCAACTAGTTGATAGCATGATCCTACGTTGACGCCCACTTCGTCTGCAACTTCTCGAACAGTAAAACGACGATTTCCACGTATTACATCACGAACTTCTAGACATGGTCATCGTCTGTTGATGTGGAAGGTCATGCAAGCTTGGGATCGTCACCGAGTGACATTCAACCATGTCCAAAACACTTAAATTACTTATAGCACTGCGTGCAACTCTTACAGCCCTCCCCGTATGCTTGGCTAAACAACTGAAATGTCCCTGTAAAAGTTTTGTCAAGTTTGTAGCAAAATGTCACATACGTTGATCTTCAAGCTCTTTCATCAGTTGTTGGGCGCTTATTCGACGAACAGCTTGTGCATGTGCTCACCTCAGCGGCTGTAGCTCGCTAACTGACAGTCAGAGTGAAATGCGGCAAATAGTAGCTGGCTGTCTAAGCAAGCCTCCACATGCGTCCAGTAGCTGCAGCGCGCTCACTTTGTTGGTTGGCGGGCTAGTTCGGATATTCGGTTTCTTTTTGAACATCTCGTAGAAGTTAAAGAAAATAGGTGTGTAAAACTAATCAGAATGGGGCGAAAATTAACAACCAGATGCAAGAAACCGAACGCAGGAAACCTACTAACTGCCCCATGTCTGATACGATCTCCAACCAGTGGTGTGGACCATCCTGAGATCTCCATCATCGCATCAACCCGACCAAGTCTCTCAATCAATTTCTTCATGCCACGTCATCGACTGGCTACCTCAAGGTTTCGCCCAACTTGGTGCAGCCGCGACGTACAATGGAACCCGAGAAAGTCGATCAACGGGCATACGGAGGACATGGCCCGGTCAACGAAAGCGATTCAGATTCAACAAACACTCGCGTGAGGCGCCAGAAGGTTTCTTACCGAAAAGCAACTAGCGGACCCCAGTATTGTTCACCCAGCAGACGTGAGTAATAATTCACGAGAACCGGTTATCAAGCACGGCCAAGCATTCATTGTCCTCGCCGCGAAGTGGCCTGGTTTTTGACTTACTGCAGCGTTATACACCCTCCCTTTTACTGACAGGCTGATATACCACCATCTCATAGATGGTTAAGTCTATGGAATACCATAATGGCCTTGCTGAGACGCAAAGTAACCCACTCAATGATGTGATCATTAGAAGTGACACAGCTGATAAAGTATGTGAACCGATACACCACTTCCAATAGCTGTTCGGTAATAGCTAAAACCGAAGGTGTGTCAGTCCAGTCATGCAACAAGCTCCTGCACTTTAAGGTGCAAAGCACATACCGAAGCGTGTAGCGGTACGTGTCAGTCTAACTAGTAGTATTTGCATAGCCACTGTATCAGACCCAAGAAGAGCTATGTCATCCGAATACTCCAGGTTTGTCAGCCGATCACCAAACAGAACTTCCACTCTGGTAGTCTGAAAAGAACCGACTGATTCATGATCATTTCGATCGCAAAGTTGAAGAGGAAAGGAAATATAGGACAATCCTGGCGAACGCTACTTGCCATGGGGAACTCAGGAGACAATTTTTTGAAGACTTCCACGGCCTCGGGAGTCACATTAGAGACTTGAACAGGTCTGGAATGAGCAAACCATCCCAACTAGCTGGAGTGAATCGAGCAGTGATAATATACCAGAAGGGCAGTGGCATCAAATGTGAGAACTGCATGAGTATTAGGCTAACGCCGATGTTGATGGAACTACTGTCCTCAATTTTCGTCCGCTGTCTCATTGCGATACAGGAATCCCGGATTAGGGAAGAGCATGTAGGCTTCCTACAAGGACGGGACCATTTACACCATATGTTCACTCTGCGGTAGGTGCTAGAGCAGTGCCACACGTGCAGCAGACCGACAAAAGTCGTGTTCCTAGACTTAAAGAGTGCGTTTGACTCGGTCGATCAATACATTCTGTTCAAGATAGTTGTGCGGAAAGGCGTTCCCATGAAATATGTGAACATTTTACGTATACTGCATTCGAATAGCGCAAACTGTCAGGATCTAGGGTGAGTTAGCAGATGTCTTTCGGTCAGCAAGTGGTGTTCACCAGTTACCCAATTTCTCCATTTTGTTCACCTTTCTCGTGGACTTCATCATGGAGTGATCCGTTGCGGAATGTAACGATGCAGGCGTTGGGGTGCTGCCTAGTGGAAAATATTTAAGTTTGATTATACGGACGGTATTGTCTTGCTATTTAACGATGTTGGGGTGAGCCAGTGATTCCTGACGAAACTCTCTATAGTAGTACCATCGTTTGGCATGCGCTTCGCACCTTCAAAGTACAGAATGTTGTCGCAGGAACATCAGCCACTTGATGATACAACGACCACTGATAACGAGGAACTCGAGGTAGGCAGCAAGGGGAGTGTGGATGCTGAATTTAGTTCACGTACCGTGAAAATGAGAAGAGCCTTCTTGAGCCCGCGACATCTGTGGTGTCGGAGGAGATTGCCATCGGTCTGAAAAGTTGTGTGTATAAGAATACAGTGAGGGCCGTCTTAGTCTACGTAGTGAGACTTGGCCCCTTTAGTCTGAGGCTCCTTGAAGTTTTGATCAACGTTGTTTCCGAAGCATTGCTGGTATCGAACAGCACCAGAGTATCCGCAACGATGATGAGCGTAGACGAGCACTAGGCAGTGATAATCATGGCAGTTCCTTAAAAGAAAAAGTAACATTAACAGAGTGTTGACTTGGGCATGTACTACATATGTCGGGTTACCGCTTACCGAGGAAGACGTTGTTTTGTTTGCCAGATGAAAGATGGTGCATCAATCGAAGTGGGGAAAAGTTGATTTGGCAGAGGGAAATGAAGTCACTGACGATCAAAGTTGATATCGTCGGTCCATCTCGCCTTCCAGGCTGATGTCCATGCGACCCACCTTATGCTTGGCTCGAGAGTTTACAAGATATGGCTCCCAGCCGGGATCAGTGGCGCATCTGCTGTAATCGCCTAGTCTGGCTACCTGTTTAAATTGTGTCTGATCCTGTTATCTGCGGGGCAAATGTCGACTAAAACCCAGGACAGTGAAGACAGCAAGGAAGCTGCCTCACCGATGCCGCCTTTTCTCTACACGATAGCCAGCTGTTTGTGACGGTAAGTAAGTGACAAGGCGTAGACGCCCTGACCCTGGATGTTTACTTAGAGCATATACGTCTTACCCCAGGTCCCCTTCTCCCATTTATTATTTTTCGCTCAGGTCACTGCAGTTGCACAAAAACGAAGCATCAGTTCAGATGGCTGATGTACTGCCGCTGTTGTTGTTGGTCTGGTGTCGGAAAGCACTTTTGCAGGAATTCCGTGTGAACAAGAATGAAATCTTAGCTTGCTCACTGCAGTATGGAAATTAGTTGAGGTCAGGGAATCAAACTAAAAAACCTTAAAATAGATCACAGAATGAGGAATCAGCCAAAACATGTGGGATACTTTAAATATAGCGGAAACACCCAGAGGAATCTGATGAGGATAATTCATTCCCAGTGACTACGTATCTCATCGAGAAAATGGCTAGTTTCGTACGGGCGATGGAATGCTTTGTCTGGCTTTTGGGTGCGAAACCTAGGGTAGACCGATCGCAGAGTTTATCTAGGGAATGTTGAATAACTTTTGGAATTCAAAAGAGATCCACGAGATAACAGAGTTACGTCTTCTGCAAAACAATTGTGGTTGCATGTCAGGCTCTCCGACTAAAGTTTGTGCACGGACAGGGAACAGTAGCGATCCAGTGATTAAACCATGGGAGACCCAACTAAAGATAGAATGGTAGAATCGGCTTTAAAGATTCTTTACTGAGTAGTCTCCGGATCTGAGGAAAGTGAGGCAATTGGGTCTTCGAAACACGGATTCGAGGATAAACTAAGACGAATGGGTATCGGGAATTGATTTGAGTTCAAGGTTGCATTCAAACCTATCGAGAAGTCGCACAGTTGGAGCCGACAATGTGGCTTTATGGCGGCCACTAAAGTGTTGACCAGGTCGAAGAGCATACGATGACTCTTAATCTACGTAAGTGGACAATCAGAATGGTTGCGAAGTGTTGTATTTCTCATACGGATCATAGAAGCATTGTCAGTTTTTAGCGACAATGTGAGCAAGGAAACCCGATAAGAAAGTCCCAATGGCGTGCTTCTCTCGAAACCATCTAAAGGACAAATTTGGAGCTGGGCAATGATGCGATAAGTGGAAAAATTAGGTAAAGGTTGTGATATGCGCTCCGAAAGGAAATCGGTATACCACATTTCTGTCAAAAAGATCAATCAGAAAGACGAAGTGTACAGGTGATGGTGTGTGTATAGACGACGTCATAAGGCACGAACACGTCAAGCAACTAACAAGCTGCAATACAATCAGGATGAGTGCTACAGGGGTATAGGTCGACACCAGGAGTAGTGATAGGTGGAGCCAAGCATGAGAAAGGATAGTGGGGTACAGACACTGAAAAGCACGAGCTTGAAGGGTGGGTAGGGCTAGGATGGAGAACGAGGCGGATTCTCGGCATAGGGAAGATGGATGACATCGAGGGAAACAGAAACAACCGGGAAAGGACACCGATAGACGCAAGATGAGTTGATCTGAGCTAATACAGATCTCGCTTAAAGGTATGCTTATCCAGCATAATACACGCTGCAATAAAAAGATTGAACTTGCAGACCACCATAAAGCATTCAAGCTATAACCGACTTTTCAACAGGGCTTCAAAAGTTAAACCGAAACTGAGACAGGATTCGAAGGAAAAACGTTTCTAAGTTCGATCATCTGATCTCTAGAATCAAACGGTCGCCTGTGTCGCGGATAACGCTTCCTCTGGTGGACATAAGTGCAATGCACCTAACATCTCAGATAGTGTTATGAGTCAAAAAGAGCGTAGATTGTTGAGAAAAGGTCATATTTTTATCAGCAATAAAGCCAAGATCTATGCAGTTGAGATTATTCTAAATGTTAAAAGTTACTCGCTGAAAATATGGAGATCATTAGTGAATAGCAAGTAAATACCATTAAGTATCAGCCAACTGAGGAGCATGATATCGCACCAGCTAAAAGCATTATGTTGGTGAAGTTGAAGGAAGATGATGGTATCGTAATCACAAGGGCCGATAGAGGAAAAAAACAATGGTGCCACTAAGTCAAATTATTTGGAAATAGTAAATAAGCATTTGTAGACGAAACCATAGAGGATAGTGTTGACCGGTTATCTGAGCAGAGCAGTTTTGCTGCAAAATCCAGAGAGCAGAGAAGGGTTTGCTATTTTCTACTAGGCGTTAAAGAGACCATCTCAACTGATAGTAGGACGTCTGCAACAAAGTTGCCTGACATGGAGAACCAGTCATAAGCCACCAGTCAAGCTGAGGTGTAGGTGTTTCCATTTGTATTACTGAGAATGTAACCGATCCGATTTGATAGGAATTTAGTCGTTTGCGGTGCAAAAATTTGATGTCTATCAAAATTCGGAATTTATACTTGTTTATTCATTCGTAAGCATGAAACATCCGGGTTTTTCGATCGACCTCTTAACAGGATCATCGCATCGCGAAGCCGAGCAATATGCCATTAATTTATTTGTTGGTAATAGCTCACGGTAAAATGGTGCACTTACTATGGCTAGGCGTCAGCACTCTACTGCAGCTGAAGAGTGGGATAAACTCATCTAACACATCGGTGATGAGAGAGGCAGATATACATTGTGGTCTAGAAACTACAGGTACTAAGAGACCCCAGACAAATAACAGTGAAATAAACTGCACCTATGTAACAGTTAAAGCGATGGCTCTTCGCAGGCGAGCACAGCATGGCTTGATGCGCTCACAAGTGAGTAAGGTGTCTTTTCAAGCTGCGCAGATGTAGGAAAAATGTTGACCACTGAATGCCGTTGAGGAGTCTTCAGTTTGTCAAACCCCGCACACATACAAAGCAGTGGGTTGCTAGTAAGAGTCAGTACGATCCCCACACCGGTGGTCAGTTGATTGTATGACATGAAGGCAAAAGGAGGATGTCAAAAACGTAACGCACAATGGCCGTACATGCATGAAAAAACGCGATTGTTAAATGGAGCCAAGAAATTATCAGGCGTCCGATTAGGAGCCAATGGTGTTATATATGGACATAACGACGTATTATGTGGCATTGGATTCAGTGATACAGAACAGTATCCCTAATATGGTAGGCTCAACTTCCACTAAAGGTGTGATCTGCGGTTAACAAGTACAAAAAAGAAAGGAAATAGAGGTGCCAATGTGGTTAGTCTGGAGGGACTCACCGTATGTTCAATACCGGAGTACTCTCCCTCAGTATTCTCACGGATGGTTACAAGGTCCACATTCGTATACGGAGTCTTACAACCTTCTATCGATTTGCATGGCCGCACATTGGCATACAGGTTGAACTCCCTGTTGAAAATAACCAGATTGATAAGACAACTAGAATGATTATGCCGTGAGGCAATTGGCGGCTAAGAGCCCAATTATTTTGCCTCTGATAGCCATACATGTGCTCTGTAGCTTCATAACAATCAAGACGGTTGTGTCGCGAAAAGCATAGCGATGTGCCCTATTCACCCGTAGCTCAGTGGTTTGAATTGCTAGTCTGTGAGAGTACGCTAATGGGTTTGGATCCAGTAGGATCGAGCGGACATGCGTATTTGACGAGTTGCAATAGGGTGAAACAGCCATGTGGTGCATTCTCAAATATGTCATAGCCGTCTGACTGCTAAGAGCCTTCTCAAAAAACAATACAGATGTACATACTATCTAATAATTAACAGAAGTAGCTGAGAAGCAGAAGGGATGCAGATAAGGTACAATGCGAATATTTATTGTAAATGTCTGCAAGCAGTCATTAGTAACGTGATGTCTTACTTTCGTAGGGCAAGATTAAGGGACTGATGGCCTTTTCCGATCGGTGTGGTCAAGGGGCCCTTTAATCCAATGCCATGCTTTCTGATAACATCTAATGAAGACTGGGGCATGCGAAATCGGCCATCCGATGTAGGTTCGGGGGTTACATCGACGGACTCCCAGTTGACAGGAACCTGAAACAAATTGTGTATTAAAGCAGCAAAGTAAAGAGATTAGAAATATCCCGTGGAACAGCGAAGTGAAGCGTAGATGTCAGATGAAAAAAACGGTAAAAGAATTCGGTATTAGAGTGTAACGTGATGAAAACAATAAACCAATAACCCATGTGCATGTCAAGTACGTAGACGAGTACTTTTCGAACTGATGAAAATCAAAAAGCATATATATGTATACACACATATATGAAAGCAGATGATTACCCTTAAAACATCATTTGGCAAACTGAAGAAGTAAAGCATATACGTATGGATGAGACCGTTTCGCGGAGATTGCTCACAGTTGATTGCTACGATTCTCGTTTGTCAAACAGCACGATGAAACCGAATGACAGAGGAAAATGGAACAGCTCCGTCGAGTGATATTTGTTAAAGTGCGGTAACTGGCGATGGACCCGTGAGACCTAAATGAATAGGGCGCGTGAAATGTGCACACACACACACACACACATAACATGGGAACAATTCTTCGGCTTGGCACATAGAACGGAATAGAACGATCGATAGGACAGAACGCACACCTAAAATCGAAGGACACACACAGCGATAAAAGCGAGGTTTTGCCAGTAACCGGCGCACATCGCAGAATGATGACTGGATTCTAACATGTACAATGGGTTGCGCGGCTCCGTGATCTGTTGAGCTACGTCGAGTTGCGTTTTCCTAGTGTTCTAAGAATCCTTCGAATCAGAAAAGTCGAATGTCAGACGGGTTAGGAAAAATGAGTCTCAGCAAATGGTTCATTGGAGGTTAGGGAGAGGCGATCTGCGCTCTTGAATCAAAGTGCTACGATGAAAGGTGACAGTTATGGTTTATAAGACAAGCTCGATTGGCGTAAAGCACGAGGTGTAATGACGGTAAGAAAACATTACCTTTGCTAGTTGGGAAGTTACCGCTCACTCCAAGTCAAGCAAACCCTGGTTAAAATGGCACAAACAACCACAAAAGTAGGCAGCATTCGACCGGTGACGGCCTCGAGTAGTTTCCATCAGGATTCTACAAGTAAAGAATCGAGATGGACGTCCTCACCAGTGCCTTGTGGATTAGACTACTGTGTTAAAGGCTCCGGGCGAGGCCAACCATGCAAACCTCCATTTACTGCACTGCACTTGAACAAAACCATTTCGGAATGTGCAGTCGGAGAGCACCATCTGTCTACATGACGCTGTCATCAGTGAGCATTTATTAAGAAGTCGTCGCTAATTTCATCAGTCAAACAAACAAGAAAACTGTGTTCCCTTCCAAACCTGGAGTACCATTTCATACTGGCTCTTTCAGTCTCCACATTGGCTAACAACTGACCTTAGGTATGTACCACCCCACGTTGGAGCTGGTTATGTGTTTACGAAACGCTCACGTAAGATGACAACTTCCAGCTGTATCTAAGCTCATCAGAATCACATCCAAATGATAAGGCGTACAAAGTGCATGTTTCTGATGATAAGGAATCTGCGGTTTGTTGTAGTTAAGGTACCGAAGTGGCTCTCAACGTACGTACAAAGGTTGTTCCTCTAGAATGGACGCAAGCTAGAAATGACCTGTGTACTATACGACATCGAAGATCATCGGGGTCAACAATCAGCAATCGAGGTCGAGGTGCCTTCTTGTAGTTGTAGCCCACGATATCATCAGCTGTGGTCTGAAAGTCTCCCAGATGAACTCTGCAACTCTCTCTCATTAGTCAAGTGGTCAGCAGTAAGGATATCGTGATCGCTGCGCCCGACTTGGATGTCCAGAGTCAGGACAATTTGGAGGTTGTTCTTTACTTTACGAATATCGGGATGCTAATAATGAACGATTCACACAACTAACAATTGATCATAGCCTCTATTTGTGCAGTACAGCTTTCCGACACAAGAGTCCGCATTCTGTAACACGGCAGCCACTGAACAATAGGTACCTAAAACTTCAACTGGCTCCATCGTCGTCGACTATAGATGGTGTACATATGTGGTAGATTGCCCGTCAATCTGGAGAAATCACCCGCACTCTGACAATGCCCTCGTGCGTAAACTTGTATTATACAGGCGTTTAGGTTAAGGAAACAGTCAAATTTTGAAGATGCTGTTTCCTCATTAATTCTACTCAAAATCTACGAACAGGATCAATCCGAGTTGCAGCATCGAAATGGGTGGAAGGTTCAAGTACGGACTGGAATCGACCCCTCTGTGATATGCAATATGCCAGAGGCCACCTATTTTCCCAGCATAAGATGTGTGAATAATGGACACAATTCTAGAGCTGCCGTTAGTATAACTGAAGCAAGCAAGTTAGATCGGCATGACACTTCTAAGGTGTAAGTAAAAGATCGAAAGGCCGCTTGACAAGTGACGTTGGTCCTAGTAAGAGCTCTACAGACGGGCAGAGAGCTGAGATTATGAAAGTCAAGTGCTGTTTTAATCCATTCGACGCAGAAAGGGTCTCTTGATTAAAACAATGATTTAAAAAGGCGGCTGATTTATTCTGAGTCACGTCAGTTACAATGCCAGTCCAATATAAAGATTTCTAGGTGTCACCTGAGCTTGCTCGAGAAGTTGACGGGAGGACTCTATCCATGAAGGAAATAGGGCAATAACTGGTGATGAAGAAGGGCTCAATCATCGTTGACGGGAAAAAGTGGCGACCCATCAGTAAGTGTTTGACTACTCCACTCGACATTATCTGGAGTATGGACAAATTGCTCTCATTTTTGTTCGTCGCAATCAGCCGACAATTCAGATATGTCGACCAGCTGTCCGGAAAAGCACCAGACGGCCGTTTCGCACTATTGGGGCTCATCAGTGGTGCGCATCCTTCGGTCCTCTGCGGAGGATCGAACCCATGACTGCTAGTGGCTCTTGCCAACTAGCCCGCAGCTTATGCAACTGCGCCATGGAGGACGGTATCTGACTATCGTGAATTGGTGCTTTTCCAGACAGTTGGTCGACATATCTGAATTGTCGGCTGATTGCGACGAACAAAAATACTCACCAAAATCCTTCCATTCATAAGTAAATTGCTCTCATCTTCATTACATCAGTCTCATCTCGAGTGCCTCAAAACCACTCGAATATACAATGTAGCGATGGCTCACCGAGCACTGTGAGAGACAAAGTAGTGATAACCAAAAAAGCAGTTACCTCAGCAGAGGATGCATTGACCACAATATTATATTCTTCATTAGGTGCTTGGAAGTCACCACATTTGCTGTTCTACGGCTGTGTTCGAACGGACCGAGTAACGGTTTCGAATGTTTCCCCTACAATCGGAATGGTTGAATGAAATACGAATACCGACTAAAGAGCAAGAAAAGCCCTAACAACTGAATAAGCGAAGACGGAGTAACGCCATAAGCAGCTGATGACGAGAAATGGAGGGCGTAAACCCCGACTCAGCTACAAAGTCGAAGAACAATAATCATCACTATCAAGAGAGATTCACTAAGGCAAATTAGAGGCGAAAACAGGATTGCCAACACTATAATCTAAAACACCACGTTCGATTAGACGCTGTACACTAAAAGCGGTATGAATTTTTCTTACGAACCACGGAGGCACAGGAGCAAGGGAACAGGTGAACTGCTGTAACAATGACACGTAGCCAATAATGTCGAGGTGCCTTGATTTATGGATCGCAGCTGTATGTGGAAGTGCTTTGGAGCGGAGTGTGTATATATCCATATATTCAACACGGCCAATAGTACCATTGGCATAGTGCCACAAAAGTTGTGTGGGAATAGTACTTCCCGGTTGCCCAGGCCAAGGACGAGGGTTGAGTTAGGGGACCCCACCTGGATCATAAAGGCCTAACCCGCAGGGCAGCGGGGCGATTGACGTATATCGCGTTCGTTTGGAGCCGGCTCTCTAGGTGAACGGCTTTCGAGTAGAGGCAAACTACTCACGGCGTCCAAAGAGCCCCAGTAAAGCAGTAAGGACTACCGAGTTCTCCGCGAAGCACGAAGGCCGTTGACAGCCGGGTGGCTCATACGCCTTCATAGAAGCCGGTGGCCGGAGTGTGTGCCCGAAACGCTTCTGTCCTAAAAGCTCTAGGCGCTCCCCGGGGCGGCGCGAGTCTGAGAGAAATCTCTTTCTGAATTCGATGTAGAGTGGAGTGAAACACTTGTGATTAAGTGACGCCCCAGCAGTAGAAAACGAAGTCGCAGTTGCACAATTTTGACGCTCCGATTATTTGCGGATTAACTCTCACAATCTCGACGCATATTGATGCGACTGCGCTCCGATTCGAATTCGCGCGCTCTGTTCAACGGATACAGAACCACAACTTCATTCAGTTTGCATCACAGTTTACCTCGGCACCGCAATTCTAACAGACGTTTTACCGAAACTCACGAGCATAACCACCTCACTTTCTGTATACACATCGAAACTTTTGCCCTTGTTCGAGAGTACGCCGTACCGGCTTCTCAGCCAGCCCTAATTTACGATGATATGACTCTGTGTGAGGTAGGTGCCGCGCCATTTCGCAGTCACCAGCATCACATCTATCGTACCACAGTTGGGCGAACGTTTGCATATGCGTGCCCGCGCCCAATACTGCGTCTAAAACCGCGCTGTTTTTTCATCCAGTGCCTCATATCAAAAAGCCTTCCCAACCCTCATTGTTCCACTGACAGTTCACGCCTGACCTGAGAGTGCAGAGAACGGAACTGGACCATAGCTACTAGGTTATCAACGGATCGGAACTTGATCGGTCTAGATGTAACGCAATCGAAACCGATCCGGATTATTTTGACCAATCGCTACTTATAATGTCCTTTCCATTCGCCCTTACAGATGTTAGCAGATCGAATAGGCACTGGAGCAGGAAATTCAACTGGTCTCCACAATCCATCCGTTCCCGCAGTACACCCTGTTGCCTACCCTGACTCGTCCCACGAAATCCATCCAGCGAAGCGGAAGTATGCTTTGAGATTCGACGCCTGAAGCGACTCAAGGCTTCCGGCTCAGACAGAAATCTTCCAAAGCCGTTCGGGTGCGGCGGCGGAGTGATCATCAACCAAGTGACCGCGTCGTTCGCAAAAAGCTGTCATGAAGAAGTGCTCTCCTCTTGACGTGAATCAGTAGTTGTCGCGACCTCCAAGAAAGACACTCGCACTTCATACAGGGATTAGTCTCATTTCGGCAGACGCCAAGCTACTGGCATCCATACTGCGTTGGAGACTATTTCCGATACGTGAATCATACTACAGTGTAGAACAAGCTGGTTTCCGTTCCAGCCGTGGATGCGTGGATCAAATCTTTGCACTTCGCCAAATCCTCGAACATCGCCACATTTAGCACAGGCCCACTATCATTGCATTCCCAGACATATGGATTGTATCCGTCTAGGTTGAGCAACCTGCTTTATGGTGTTGCTTGCTAAAGAACGGGGTGCTAGAGAAGTATACCGCCATCCAACACGCATTTCACCTTCATATCTCTGGCAGAGTGAGGGCTTACAGCAAGTTTCCCTTGCCCTTCGCTATCAATAGCGATGTGTGACAGGGCTGCCCAAGGTTTCCATTCTTCTTCAATTTCGTTATCAAAGAAGTCGTGTCGAGAGTTCTAGATCACCATAAGTTTGGCTTAGAGGTCCTAGCGGGTGAGCGCGCGACCGAGTTAGATTATGCTGATGATATCACCTTACTTAGAGACGATTCACAGAGTATGCAACGCATTCTGAACCACTTGATGGTGGAAGCATCCAAGTATGGCATGAGCTTCGCTCACCCGAAGTGTGAATTTGCACTTCAGGTTCGACCCACACTCGCTCCTGTGCTCACCCTTAAAAATACACAACTTGAACATGCAGATTGTTTCGTCTACTTTGTGAGCTGTTTCTGCTAGTGGCACTATAAGCAAGGACGTTCGTGCTCGCATTGCCAACGCACGATCAGCATTTGTCCACCTGAGGCATATGTGGCATCATGGTGACGTCTCCATCTCTATAACGGACCGCGTTTAAAGTGCCTCTGTTCGCTCAGTGTATGGGAGCGAGCCCTGGCTAATACGCGTGGAGAACATGTGCCGTTTTTCCGCCTTCGACAACGGTTGTTTGAGGAGGATCGCTCGCGTGTAGTGGTAACGTCGAGTTCACAGTGATGACGTTCGACAACGTGCTCTGGGTAACGCGAGATTTCCATTCAACAAACTGGTTTTGCTGCGCCAGTTGCGATGGCTTGGTCACATCTTACGACTGGCGACTGAGTGTTTGCCATGCCGCGCTCTATTCCATCGTCCAGGACCGGGCTGGAAGCGACCGCGTGGCGGTCAGCCTTCCACTTGGCGACAGCGCATGAAATCGCCGACATCACGTCGAGCCGCCGTTGGACCAGTACATATTTCTGGATTGGGGCCCAAGGATGAGGGGTGCCAGTAGCTTAACACGCGTGAAGACATGGCCTGCAACCGGAATCAGCAGAAGGACTGTGTACAGCATTGTATTGATTCACATATTTGATGCCTTTAACGTTGAAAATGAAAAATTCTGCGTGTGAAAAAGTAAATATAAATGTTTCGTTCTATTTTTGATCAAGTTGTATCTCCTTTTGATTCCCACGATTTTCTGATGGCTCTATGTCCACTTCTCGGGCTAATGATTATATGGTTAGCGGCATCCAATTCCGGATTTTTCTGGCATTGTGGCTTTCACCGGGACAGCCACAGGACGCCTGCGCCTACACAGGGACCAAGTGTGGCTTGCGCTGCATCACCCACAGCACTATCCACACACCCCAAATACAGGGTAAACCCAAAAGAAGGAGACCGGAAAGCATGTGGATGGGAGACACGTTTCATCAACGGAACCGGTTCACACTACTTCAACATACACAGGAGCAACCTTCCAGTCAGTTGAATTGAGGGATCAGGCATAAGACGTACCCAAGGCAGTGGGTGCACCGTGGAACGTTCCACGGTGGAACCACTCAATGAGCCTAGCACCGTCTAGAGGAAGATGCACCCCGTCCCCTCCAGCAACGATCAACTGTCTCCTGGAGCCAGCATAGACGAAGTGAAGGTCAATATACAGGTAAGCACCTTGTCAACATTCACATCAAACACAACTACACCGGGGATATCAAGCGACAGCCAGCATCTCAAGTGCAAGAAACTTAACACGCAGGCACACGTACAGATCAACTGCAACGATGATGTAACATACGTACCACATCAACTGTATTGTTGACCTGGGTTAATGAATTGAATGGAAGCGGACGCAGCGTAGTTATGAATGCTGTGCTGATTAGATAAGCAGCTGACTCGTCGTCTTTTGAATGCTGGCCCAGCATGACAAGGCTGGAGGCTTACCAGGCTCTCTTGGATCAGACGACCGCATGTACTACAGCACCATGCGCTCGAGGTTGATGGACCAGAATCCATCGGCACCTGTGGCTTTCATACTCAGCGTTTCTTTTCCGCATGCAGCAGTGATTTTTCATGCACCTGGGAAACCGCCCACTTGATATGCTCACGTCATTTGCGGCGATGCACTGCCTTTGATACCCAACACCTGAAATCAACAGTAGCTCGTGACAAACTCACCTTGATCATGTCCTGGTAACGTAACTTCGGTTTCTTAACGCACCGCTTCTCTGCACTAAGTTGTCCATACAGCGGCTGCTTGAACACCCGCGTCAAATCCATGCGGCTGATATGTTCGATCCACTACAGGTGCCTCAGTAGAAGTGCGTAGTCCAATGCGTACATGCCACTGCGGCGCAGGACTTCCGTGTCTGCAATTCGGTCATCCCAGCCAATGCGCAGAATCCGTCGGTCATCAGCAGTACGCCGGAACACAGTACTGACGCTTCGCTGCCGCGCAAACACCAACAGTCACGCGTGGGTTAGGGATACTGAAGGGTTGCGCGGTCCACTACACAGGCTCGGACTCGCGCCTTCGGATTACAAGGTAGGCTTGTGATCCTTTAGGCCACGAGCAGGCAGACACTGTTGATGAAACCGCTCCAGATATCTTACGTCTTTCCGGCACATCGTCCAGGTTTCTCTACTGCATGGAAAAACGGACAACACCATAGATTAGTATACCAGCAGCTTCGTTCCAACAGTAAGTTGGTGGTTGTTCCACACACGTTTCTCCAGTTTGTCAAACGCAGCAGCAACGTTCGATACATGGACGCGCAGCTCGTTCATCATCTGCACGTCAGTTGATATTACACTGCCTAGGTAGCTAAATGTCGATGCTGTCTCTAAAACATCGTCAGCAGCTTGAATTTGGGGGAGGATAACGGACTCCATTCTTAGGGAAAGCTGGAAAAGACAAACAGTCTTGCTTGTTTTGATGGCAAGCTCGAATTTTGCTGCTGTTGAAGCGAGGACCTAAGTCACGTGCTGCAACTCATCCACGCTGTGTGTAAACAACGCACAGTCGTCGGCAAACAGCAACATATGAACGGTTGTCTCACACAGGATTCTCGTCCTGAAACGATGGACGTGCAGCAACTCACAAGCAATACAGTGCTCCACACGACAACTGTAGTCACAAGCAGCTGCAAAGGCATAAGAAATCGTTGCATGAAGGTAAATATTAAACGGGGTAGGCATTAAGACATAGTCTTCCTTTACACCGGTGATAACAGTAAAGTCGTCCGAGGTTTGTTCACTCAGTTGCACCCTGGCCTGCATACCACTATGCAGACATTCTATTGCAGTTACAAACCTACTCGGACAACCAAACTTATCCAACAGTAGTCACAGTGACTCGCGGTTCACTGTATCGCATGCATTGGTGTAGTCTACAAACAGCGAGTACAATGATTGGTGTCTCTCTTTTATTTTACCGCAACTGATAAGTCGCGAAAAACATATCTATGGTGCTGCGTGCCGAACGGAATTCACATTCCTCTTAAGTTCGGTTGGAGGACCTGGGTGACTAGGCGGTTGGACAGGATTCGGGAGATCACTTTAGTCATACAACACAGCAAGTTGATGCCGCGATAATCCCTGCAACATTGCATGCTCCCTTCGCACTTGTACAGCGGTAGCACAAGGACATTCTTCAAGTCAGCCGGCACTTCCTGTTCAATTCACACGCGTTGCACAAAGTGGTGTAGAGCAGTCAGCAACGCGGGTCCGTCGTGTTTAACACTTCTGAAAAGATCTCCTTGGCTCCGGCATACTTGCTATTTCGCAGGCGACCAAGTGCTCCCTGCGTCTCACCTAGTGTCGGTGTATCAGCAAGACACATCTTCAACACTTGTTGTTACAGCCCGTGCAACACAGCCTAGTCAATCTATGAACGACTGTTCAAAAGACAGACAAAATGTGCTCGACATATCTGCATTATTTCTGCAGTATGTGTAGGCAGCGTCTGAAGCAGTATAGAGCAGCGTTCTCAGTAGCTTCTATCCAGGAGTCAAAGAATTCCATATGTTGGCAGTGTTCAGCGTTCCATCTGCTTCGCCTTCTCTATTCACCATACATTCTTGATGCGACGGAGCTCTCGAGTCAATCGCAGCTAAAGTTTGCTATAAGGACTTCCTTTCTCTGCATCGGCAGGGTCCTCCCCATGCGCAGTAAAGGTTGCATACTTCACCGACATAATGCGCTAATGGTTGCATTGTTGTTATCAAACCAATCGGGCCGTTCCCAGTTTGCGCGCCCGATGGTTTGCTCCGCAGCAGCCGTCATCAGTTCATGGTAGTAATGCCACAGGTCACTCAATGAGGCGATAGATTCGACATCGCAAAGGCGGGTGGCCACCGCCACCTCCAGTACAATCTTTTTCTCCACCTTACCTAGTGAAAGGACACTAACTCGCTGATTCAAGGGAGGCGAACAATACATAGATATATGAAAAAATTATAGATATAATTTGGTCCGCACTAACTTGTGATCAGTGCCACGGTCAGCTCCACGCGGTACATGTGTCATATGCACTTAAAGCACCTCACACTGGCGTACGATGATACAGTCGAGCAGATGAACGTGACCACTCGGTGAGTGCTACCACGTACCAGTACCACTCGAACCCAGTGCAAACTGTGTGTTTATGATCGGCAGGCCGTGAGTGGTACATAATGAGAGCAGAGGGTCACCGTTTACATAGGCTGTGCCAATACCATTCTGACCAATGACGTCTGTTCACATCGCAGCATCACGCTCAACGCAAGCGCTGTAATCACCCTGTACGAATAGTCGGTCGCATCTCAGCACAGACCGAATGACAGCAGATAACTGAGAGTAAAAATGGTCCTTCCTGTTTTCAGGCGAAGAAATGGGATTATACGTGCTAATAAAAGTAGCAAAGTACTTCCTCCAAATCGCAGGCTAAGTGCCAGCAATCGCGGGTGTGATGAAATTATGTAATCCTAACAACGAGAGGGATTCACATGACGAAGCAAGCGAAAGGAGCTGATGGTTGGACGCTTACGCATCTGCACGTATAAGCTGATTGGTTCATGTTTGGCAGCGAGGGAGTGAATTTGTATGACTGATTTAAAGGAAAAATCTTCTGAATGTATAAGCGTCGTTAGTTAAAGAAGTGACCTAGTTATTTACATCGAGGTTTCTACAAGCTAGTCATGCTGTCATTTTCGCTGAGCTTGCTTTGTCGAATAAACCATTTGCCCTTGAAGGACCGAGTTTTGTGACATAGTGTCAGAGAAGAGCAAGGCAAGATCACCGAACAGCGCTCAGTTACTGATTGGAGCCCAGCCAGCCGTGCAAACACCTGCTCCGTTGAACATGGAAATACACAACTGGTCAAGTATTTGGAGAACGTGGAAAAACCATCGGATCGATTTCTGTGTACTAGTGTGTCTGAACGAACAATCGATGGCGTATCACCTAGTGATGTTGCGACATACGATCGGAGATGAGGCACGTCGCGTTCTGGAACGATGCAATACAGAAAAGACGAAGACTCAGGTGATATGAAAACAGTCGTCCGGAAATTCGGCAATTTCTGCAAGGGCCAGACTAACGAGACGTATTAGCGGTGTTTCGTTTTTACTCGAAACAGGTGCCCGAAAGAATTTATCGAGAACTATGTGACAGAGATGAATATCCTGGCTCGTTCCTATAATTTTTGTAGTTGTATGGCTGACAATCGCACCCGAGATAGAATCATGCTAGAGAGCATCATCAAGCGGCTGTTGCAGCGACAGCATTTATCGCTCAGCCAATGTCTTGATATATGCCATAGTGAACCGTCAGCTGCACAGCACGTCCGGTAAATGCGGTTACCGTCTGATGCAGGGCTATGTGCCCTATCCAGCTTGCCTGACAAAACTGCGAAGCCTGTTACTAAGACACATGAAACTTGCAAATTCTGCACCGTGTGACACCCGAAAGATCGTGGTCAATGTCCGGTGTGGGGCTGAATTTGTGTTAAATGTGGCAGACGAAATTAATTCGCTCGATGCTGCCAGTCTTCCAACGTGAATGCACTCAATCGTGACAAAACACCCTCAGACTATGAACAATCAGCAATGTGTCGCAGATGGGACGGAAGAAGTGCATCTACGCAAGTTTATTGAGTGGCGACGAAATTGTGCGCTTCCAGTCAGCCACGGTGCTACCATCAACATAAAACCAGCGAAGCGGTGTCCAGGAATTCATATGCGACCTGATCAAGGCTTCTTACGCATGTGAGAAGGCTCAAAGCGTCGACCGAAGGGCACAGCCACAATCAAAGTGATCAATTTTAAAGACGGATCCTTACAACAGTTGGATTTCGTGGTCGTGGTGGAAGAGCTCACACCGATTCTCGGCATTAAATCCATCCAGTGTCATGGTTTTGTTCGCTTTAAGCATGATCGTGTTGTGCGCGCGTGCCAAGCAGAGAAATGTTAGTGGGTAGTATCTGTAGTGTTTAGCCCGGGTTGGGAGAGATTTGAGGGTTCCGCTCATTCGTTACCAGAAAAATCAATACGACCGACTGCGCCACAGGCTAGAAAGGTTGCAGTTGCTTTACGTGGTAAGTTCGCCACTGAATTAAGAAACTTTATGAAATTGGGTGTAACCGCTAAAATCGACGAACCGACAGACTGGGTTAGCTAAGTCGCGATTGTTACGAAAAAGAACGGTGATTTGCGTCCGTGCATAGATCCTAAGCCGTTGAATGAAGGTTCACGTAGAGAACACTACACGCTGCTAACGTTAAAAGATTTACTGCCGCGCTTGATCATGGAAAAGTGCTGCACTAAGGCTGATCTATCATCGGCGTTCTCGTACGTGTCCTAGAGGAAAAATCCAGTTTCCCAACGAGGTTGGCCACACCCTTCGGGCGTTTCCGCTGCCTAGGTTAAGCGTTTGGTTTGAAGATTTCGAGCGAAAATTTTCAACAGCGGCTATTGCGAGCTGTTGAGGGTCTAGACGGTGAAATATATGTAGATTTACGGCCCGACCGACCAAGAAAATGACGTCAATCTACACCACTTTTTGCAGCGTTACGTGTAAAAGAACAGAAAAGCTTAAAGGTGAGTTCCGAAAACCGGGAGCGATTTTCATAGACATGTTCTGACATCCGAAGGAATAAGAATCGAGCCCGAAAAAAGCAAAAAAGTGCAGGAGACGCCACAACCTAAGGATGTCAAGGCTGTTAGTCCTCTGAATGGCAGGGTGAATTATTCGAGTCGCTTCATATCAAGGCTAGCTGAAAGCATGACGCCCATCCAGAGGCTGACACACAAGTGTGTGAAGGGGAGTTGGGGGGCCGCTTTTACAACAATTAGGCATCTCATCAAATGTGCACCAGTACACAGCTACCACGATCCCGCATTGATTTTGGAGGTGCTATGTGACAGCAGTCAGAGCGTAGTAGGCGGCGTTCCCAAGCAGGATGGTAAACCCTTGGATTTCCGCGGTCGGGTGATCACAGTGGCGGAACAGCGCTATGCACAGATCGAGAAGACGATGGTTGCTGTTGTCTACGTAATGGAGCGATTATACGAGGAAGACTACCGTGTATACTGAGCATAAACCGCTAGTGCCAATAAACCAGTACACAGCCTCCCCCGACGTCATCTATGTATTCGACTCAAAAAATATGACGGATCTTGTGTACACCACAACGACGTAGATGTTCATCGAGAACATTCTGTCGAGGGCTCATCTGCCGATAATCGAACAGCAGCAAGAAGAAATCAAGGCAATAAATCTGGTACAACATCAGACGGTAAAGACAGATAACCTGAAGGAGGTAAGGCTTCATACGAAAGCAAACATGACGTGCGCGGCGTTGCGAGACCTGATTTTGAGAGATGGCCAGATACAGAGAACAAACTCCCGAAGGAATTAACGCCATTCTTCGGGATGAACTCAGAATGTATAACGGTTTGTTGTTCAAAGGAAATCGCATTTTCATCCCACCGTCTCTTCGCAAAGAGATGCTGGAACACGATTAGTGCAGTGCGTCGCTCGGGTCGCTCACTCTTACGCACACGTTCCAGCACCCGATATTGAGTGCGTTGCGCGGAGGCATACGATTGCAATAAGGGACAATCGCTCATGTGGTGAGCTGTATTGGAGGAAGTAGTTTGTTAGGTGAAATGGGGATGGGTGTGCGCAGGGGAAGAAGGGAAGCGTCAGTGGTAGCATGTTTTCGTTCATCCACTCCGCTGGATGCAACAGATAAGACTATCATTTTCCTAATGCCACTGTGCGACAGCTGATGCAACATCGGATAAGTAATATTCTCGGAAGTGAACTGACTACTGGTTGGTTCGGCGGAGCCGTGCGGAACCGGGCGCGTCCCCAGGCATCGGATGTGGGAATGCCTTCCTTACGAAGGTAACTGTGAATAAGTATCGGCTGTTCGCAGGCGAGATGAATAAGTAGTCGCGGACAATCAGCGGCAGCGTCCTAGAACGTGGGGGATTTTGGACTGATTACTTGATTCCTCATTAAATACCACAGGAGCTCGCAAGACGCTGTGTTAAAGCTAATGTGACCGACTATAGGGTCACTGAGCACTCACTTCTGTGACCAGAAGTGAGTAATCAATGGAGGCAGATGAACTACCTCGATGGCTACCGGCTTCTGCGAAGGCGTATTAGCCACATGGCTGTCAGCGGCCTTTGTGCTGTTCCTCAACTTCGGTGGTTCAGAAAATGTCTTCTGGCCTCCGTGTTGTTTCACTCGGGCTTCTTGGGGTTCCTGCGTAATTTGTTCCCATTCGAAAGCCCACATCATCCTCGTGGCAGCCGGCTTCCAACGGTTTGTGATATACGTCAATCTCCCCACTGTCTTGCGGGTAAAGTCTTCAGGATCAAAAGCTCCGGGTGGGGTCCCCTAAGTCAACCCACTTCCTCGGCCTGGGCGACCGGGAAGCTACATGCCCACACAACTTATTGACCAATGTTTCAACGACTTTTACCTCTCTCTCTCTCTCTCTCTCTCTGCTATTTGCCAATGCTACCATTGACCGAGATGCTAGCGGCCGAATAGGTTATATCGCACTCTAGCGTACCATAGTTTAGTTACTTTACTGCATGTTTGTTCATCTCCCCATCCTTGGTAATCCCCATCCGCTGCCGAGTCCACAACACCGTACCGCCATTGGAGTGCCCTTGTCATAGGGATTAGGAATTTAGGTCCAAGGGTGCGCCGCCAGGTAGTACTGCCAGGTCCCTTCTAGCACCCCCCTCCCAACTCAAGTTAGCAACCTCCAATGTTCGGACGCTAGTGCAGATCAGATCACAAGCAGTCCTTGCTCGCACGCTTGAAATTACTGGCATCGATGTCTGCTGCCTCCCTGAAACTCGATTACACGGCCCTAGCGCGACGCCAAGACTGGTTTCACCGTCTGCAAGTTCCACCAGCATGTTTACATTGTACTTATCTGGAGATACAAAGGTTGAAACCGTTGATCTTGCCAGTGTGGAGATCGTGTTGAGCACACGAGCTTACGCCGCGCCACTGGACTGAATCTCTGTCAACTACCGACATTTCATGTGTCAATCATCGCGGGATCAGTCTTATTTCGGTTGCCTCCAAGCTATTGGCATCCATATTGCTTCGCAGACTATCCTCAGTACGTGAATCATATTACCGTGAAGAACAAGCTGGTTTCCGTCCCGACCGCGGATGTGTGGATCAAATCTACACGCCCCGCCACATTTATCATAGGCCCACTATCATTGCATTCCTAGACATATGTGCCGCTTTTGACTCCGTTGATCGACCTGTTTTATGGCGTTGCTTGCTAAAGAACGGGGTGCCAGAGAAATACACCGCCATCTTACGAGCACTTTGCCTTCATACATCCGGCAGGGTGAGGGTCCATGGCAAGCTGACCTCGCAATTCGCTGTCAATAGCGGTGTGCGACAGGGTTGCCCTACGTCCTCATTCCTCTTCAACTTCGCAATCGAAGACATCGAATGCTCTAGGTTTCCATTTTGGCCTAGAGCTTCTACCAGGTGAGCGCGCGACCGACTTAGATTATACTGATGATGATGACGATCCTCAGGGTTTGCAACTCATTCTGGATCGTTTGGCGGTTGAAGCATCTAAGTATAGCAAGAGTTGTACACCATCGAAGTGTAAAGTACTGCTCAAGGATTGCCTTTCACTTGCTAACGTGCTCACTCTCGAAGGTGCACAACTTGAACAGGTAGATAGTTTCGTCTACCTTGGGAGCTGTGTTCCTGCTGACGACACTATCAACAAAGAAGTTTCTCTCCGTATCGCTAAAGCTCGATCAGCATTTGCCAATCTGAAGCACTTGTGGCGTCGTCGCGACGTCTCATTCTCACTAAAGGGCCGCGTTTACAACGTATCAGTTCGCTTAGTATTGCTGTATGGGAGCGAATCCTGACCGATTCGCATGGAAGACATGCGTCGTCTTTCTGCCTTCGATAACGGTTGCTTAAGGAGGATTGCTCGTGTTTGGTGGCAACATCGAGTTAATGGTAATGACGTTCGACGTCGCATCTTGGGAAATGCGAGTCTTTTCTTCAACAAACTGGTTTTGTTGCGCCAGTTGAGATGACTCGGTCACATCCTACGCATGGCACCTGCGCGTCTACCGCGTCGCGCTCTATTCGCTCGTCAAAGACCTGGCTGAAGGCGACCGCGTGGTGGTCAGCCTTCCACTTGGCGGCAGCACATGAAATCGCTGACGTAGTGTCTAGCTGCCGTTGGATCCGTACATCTTCCAGGATGGGGACCCAAAGATGAGGAGTGTCAATGGCTTAACACTCTTGGACAAGTGGCCCGCAACCGGAATCAGTGAAAGAATTGTGTACAGGATTATAGTGATTCACATGTTTAATGTTTCAAACATTGAAAATGACAAAAAAGGGAAAAATCGGTGTGTGAAAAACAACCTAAAAATGTTTTGTTCTACTTTTTGTCAAGATGTTCTTTTCTTCCTGCGGCATATTAGCTGAAGTGTGTTACTCACCTTCAACTACTATGCCACGATGACTATGACGCGATGACTCTCCCTTATTCTCTGATCTCCATGGACCTTTTGTTGGCTGTGTCTAGTTTATGAACTGCTTAGACTACTACTACAACAACAACTACTACTCAAGCATCGCAAAAGCTAGAACTGCTTTTTGAACCGGCGACATTTTTGGCGTTAGAAAGGTGTTTTCTCTCCGTCTAAAAGGCTGCGTAACCAAGAACACAGTGAGGGCCGTCCTACTCTACAGAAGCCAGACTTGTCCCCTTCGATCTGAGGCACCTTCAAGTCGTTGGTCAACGCTGTCTGCGAAGCACTGCCGTGTCGGATAGCACAAGCGTGTCCGCAACGATGATGTGCGTAGACGAGTGCTAGGCAGTGATAACTAGACTATTTCCTCAGAACAACTAATAGCACTGAATAAGTTGCGTTGGCTTGGGCACGTACTACGTATGCCTGGTCACTGCTTACCGAGGAGGACCTTGTTTTGTTTGTCAGATGTAGGGTGGCACGAGGTCCGAGGTAGGCAAAAAGTAAGTTGGTAGCGTGAAATGAAGTCAATGACGACCCGACATGGCGCCGTCCGCCCGTCTCGCCTTCCAGACTGGAGTCCACGTGACCAGCCTTGTGCTTGGCTCAAGAGGTTACAGGTGAAGGCACGCAGTTGACACCAGTGGTGTGTCTGGTGTCGTCACGTAGTCGGATTGCCCGTTTAAAGTGTGTTTGGTGCGGAGTCATCTGCGAGGTAATGGCTGATTATGGATCGGGAAAGTGAAAGCCGCAAGGAAATTGTTTCGCCGATGCCGCCTTATCTTTGCACCAGCTGTTTGTAGTGGCATGTTATTGACACAGTGGAGCATCGTTGACCCCAGTGTTAAGGTTTTACCGCAGGCCCTCCTTCTCTCCCTCCTATAGTTCTTCGTTACGTAAGTCGTGGTTGTATGGCAGCGAAACCTCAGTTCAAGTAACTGATGTACTGCTGTCGATGATGATGATGACTAAGCCCACTACCGAATTTTGTGCATATAAATGGGCTACCTACTCTGCTTGTGGAGACTAGATAAGGCTTTGTGAACAACCCAAAGATAATCAACAGGGGCTATCGAGCTGTGTTGTCTAAAGACCTTAGCACCGCAAAGGAATGACTCAGTATGGGAATTAACTCATGGGCGGTTACATGTATCAGCTATTTCGGGAGGCGATGGGATCACAGTACAAACATTTCCATGTCCTTCATATTGGGACAAACTAATGAACCACGGGATTCAAGCGTCATCACAGCGAAGAGCCTCAGACCCACAGAAGTGGCAACATGGTCCTAACGACGTGTGATAGGAGCCGTTTCACTTCAAGAGGACGCAAGGCAATACTAAATCTGAGGTGTTTCAAGCACCCTTTGTGAGCTGCGTAAGGGCTCGGGCGCCGCATCGCCAAAAGGATTCCGCTTGCGTAGATAGCACAAAAACTAAGCGCTACACTGACTAAAGGCCTGTGTGAAAATTCGTGTCGATCGACCAAATAGTTTAGGATTATTTGACTTAGAACATCGCACACTGACGGGAGACCTAAAAGAACCACTAAAGAAAATGGTTTTAGGGACATTAAGCTTGCTGATCTCTGTAAAGCACCAACGCCGGATAACTAACGGAGACGTCCAAAGCTAAAACAGTGGAGGTTAAGATGGGGCATCAAGGCGAATCGTGGACCAAGCAATCCTATATGACCTTGATGTGGTAGAAATTGTCGAAAAGAGATTACATAGAAATTGGTGGGATTTATTTCCTAAACATCTGTAAGATCGGTAGGCAATGTGGTTAGAAAGCAATGGTCGAGCTTTATGTCTTGTTCATCTTCATGAACCGAACAGAGATTTCTCTTGGATTGTTTTGCTTGCAGGAGAGCGATCACTCGGGAATATAAATGTCGGAGGTCCTTGCTCTTTTACTGGTACACAAACCGGATGCGAATTAGGCGGGTACTTATACTGCCTCGCGAGCTAGCAGATCGACTAACGATGGTTTTCCACAGGGGAGTATGACTAGAAAATGTCAGCGGTTTTCGGAAACCCCAAAACATGCATTTGAAATGCAATAACTACTTTGCTACAGAAGGTGAAGCATGGTATAAATCAGGTAGGCACAAATAAATTGAACTTACGTCCGCAAATTTAAAAATTTCCTGAACAGCAGAAGCTATTTCTGGTCCGACACCATCTCCAGGAATCAAAGCAACAGTGCATGAACTTGAAGTACGACAGTTGCTATGGAAAAATAAGAGGATGGAGGAGGTACGTTTTTAAGATGCGATAAGCCACACTGCCTAGGCTGGAGAACCGCATAACGGGTATAGTATGCGTTCGATCTGAGGTTTCGAGTTCTGGGTTCAATGAGCAACGTGGGTTGTAAAAGACCTATGGAGCTGGAATGAAAAACAAACACCTATTAAGCAGTTTAATACATGACATCGAATAAAAGATGAATAGCAAAAAACACGGAAAAGGATCAAGAAAGAACGTGCCGAAGAAGCACTAAGGTGCTAAGGAGAGAAATAAAGGAGAAAAGAATGTAGACTTCATTAGTTTCGTATTCTTCGATGTTGCAAGAACAAGGACTAGTAATAACGGGTCACCATGGTTATCGTCACAAGCTAGCTAAGGGTGAGAAACAGCTATTATGCAGCCATACAATACAAGCACATAGGCGTAAAGAAACAGAAAAGATCTAAAGACTGTCATGGTAGACGAAATATATTGTCAGCAAGAGTGTAGTGGTCGAAAGAATAGTAGGAAAGTTTCCTTTCCTTGGCAAACGCAAAAACTGTCGGTAAGAGTCAACTCACAGTTTAATCACAGTTGAGTTCGAATCCTACATTGCGTTATACCTATGACACACGTCGAGCACAATGAAAATAGACGTTCGATAGTAATTCCGCGTCTAATATTCGATACGCAAGCAGACGGAACGGCCTTGTACACACGCAGAAGCAATCATCACGACAAAACGCGAGCAACAAAGAAGTCTATTGTAACCGTTAATGCAAACAAAAGTACAAAGGCTGTCATGATAAAATTGATGATAGAAAAGACAAAATGTGTAATATTAATAACTATACATAACCCCCCCGTAGAGCGTGAACTGTTAAGGAAAGGCTCGATATAGTTATTTAGGGAACAAGCTTGGCTGGTTTGGAGGGGAAAACACAGAACGTCCTGGACGTGTGTGCTTGGGATCATTCGTTGAGCGAGCGTATGAAGGTACTGGAGCATTGGAATTGGTCGGTTGACCAACGGTGGGTAACAACTCGGGATTAGGCAAAGTAACGATAGGCTCGACATAAGCGGGATTAAGACGATCAATACTCACAGATTCCTTCGATCCATTCCTTTACAGGATAAAGTACTTAGGCTTCCGTGACAACACTTTGTAAGAACCTTCATAAGGGGGTGTTAAGGGCTTGCGAACTGCATCAACGCGAACGAAAACAAAAGGACAAGTGTGTTAGTCCAGATGAGTTCGTTGTTCGCGGGCAATGAGGCAAGTAGACGTAGGTCGAATTGTTCGGAAGTATTGTTTATGACGTTCGGCGTAGGACAAAGGATCCAGTTCACCAGTGACTAGGGAATCCAAAAGCATCTCACCTGGAAGTCCGAGGGTGGCGCCAAAGACGAGTTCAGCAGGGCTGCATTCAATATCTTCTTTGGCGGTATTACGAACAACAAGGACGGCTGGAATGCGCTCAGACCAATGTGGGTAAGGTAAATTAGCCGTGATGGCGGCTTTAAGTTGTTGTTGGAAACGCTAGACAAGGCCATTCGAAGCGGGATGACAAGCAGTCGTACGAATGTGGGTACAACTCAGCAGACGATTCAAGTCACGGAAAAAGGTGGAACTAAACTCAGATCCTCAATCTGTAGTGATCGTAGATGACACACCGAAGGAAATGCATGTGTCGAAAAATACACGGGTAACAGTCTCTGAAGATGTGTCGCGTAAAGGAATGGCATGCGGCCAACGAGTAAAACGGTCAACACAAGCCAGGATGAAAATAAAATTGCTCCATAGAGGAAAGCGGTTCGACTAGGTCTAGGTGGACATGTCAAAAACGCGCCTCAGGTAGTCAGAACGTTTCGGGGGCAGAAATAGTGTGTCTGTGTACTTTGCTGACCTGGTAGCTGAGACTGCTAAGCCCATTTATAGATATCGGAGCGCATACTAAACCAGATGTAATGATCAGTAATCGACTTAACAGTGGATTGAATGCTAGGATGCGATAGTCCATAAAAATGGTCAAAGACGGTTAGCCGGAAAGACTGGGGAACAAACGATCTTGGCTTACCATAGTGACATCGCAATGAATCCTTGAGCCCGAGTTTAACACAGGTAATTGCAAGAATTTCAAAGTAGTATTCGATCGAAGCTGAGTGAGTTCAGGATCGTTGTACTGAGTAACGGATATTTCCTCAAGGTCTTTTGGAGAGGACGAAAGCTGATGTATGTGAGCACGTGAGAGTGATTCAGCGACAACATTCTTTGACCATGTATTGCCTAAAGGACTCCTTTGAATTAGTAGACACTGGAACACGTGTCGCTGGGTGCGGAGCACATGTACTCAACAGAGGTCGACTCCATATTCACAAACGTGCTTCTACGTGAGACGGTTGAGAATTTGTGTGATTTCATCGCAAATCAAAACATGGATGTTGGCTTGCCCTGGGCGTATTTGAGGGATATGATCCTATTATGCACGGAGAATATAAGGTTCGAGTTTGAGGGGACTGCTTATAAACAAGACGGCGTCGCCATGGGTAGCCCTCTGGGACCAGTATTAGCAGACATCTTTCTCGGCTTGATGGAAAGACAAGTTACTGTCAGCATTGGTGAAGCTACCTTGTATAAGCGGTATGTGGATGACATCTTAGTCTACACCAACAACGAACATTTTGCGCGACTGCTAACAGTTCTGAATTCAATTCATTCAAACCTATCGGTGTCCCATGAGTTGGGGCAACACGATAATCTGCCATTTTTGGATATACCCATCAAGACGGACCGATGGTACACTACAGCGCACGGTTCATCGCAAGGCAACTTGGAGCAGGCAGTACCTCCACTTTTCCAGCTTTGCCCCGGTCGCATACAAAGGTGTCCTAGTGAAAACGCTCTTCTACCGAACCAGACGGAGATGCAGCTCCGAAATGTGGTAAGCTGAATAAAAAATTTTGTTCATAACCTTGGTGTCAAATGGGTATCCAGAAAAGTTCATTCAGATCCACAGCAGGCCTCCCAAGGAGAAAATACCAGTGTTAACAGCAGAGAAAAAGAATGTTTATTTATTCTTGCCGTTCAAAGGAGACCATGTATCAAATGATATCGGACATAAACTCCGGTCCGCCCTTACGCGCACCTATGCGACCGTCCAGTTGCGACTCATCCATACAACGCGAGGCCTTGTTCTTCATGACCGTCATAACAACTCGTCAGTCAGTTCGGACTCTCACGTCGTTTACCAGTTCACCTGCGGTTGCGATGACATTTACATAAGCAGGACTGACCGTCAGTTAGCTAAGAGGGTAACTGAACATGTGCTGTGGCTGGAACAACTGATGACGCAACAAAACGGGGTGGATCCAAATGATGAACCGGAGCCCAGCATCATCTATCACCAAGCATCACTTGGCAACTCAACATCAGGTGAACGCGAAGACTGCGTTCAAGGTGTTAGTAAGCAACAACGATCCGATAATTTTGGCAATTAGCGAGGCTTTGCTAATTAGGGCTTATCAACCTGTGTTGTGTGCACAAAAACTAATGAGACAATCAATCAGGTTACCTCGGTTTTTATTTTGACATTTTGATTGGTGTGCTAATTTTCCCCTGTATATAACTCTATGAATTCCGCTTGTATTGTGTTTTCGACGGATGAGAACAATCGAAATGTTGACATATCGCAACTTGTCTTCTCACTGCTCTGACGGAATTGTTTGGGCCGTCGAGGTAGCGAATATCGACACAGAATTGTGAGAGGCAATGCAAGTATCCTGTCTCTCGGAGAATAGCGGTCGGAAGCAGCACGAAAAGCGTAAATCTAAAGCTTGTGATCCGTCAGGAGTACAAAACGACGTCCATCAAGGACGTGAAAAGTGTTTGACGGCCAAGCAAATCGCGACCAAAAGTGCTATACCTTGCTTGCAGTGGCTGTAGTTTCCGAGAAAAGAAAGGCAGCGGCTGAATCTTATTACCGATTAGTTGTTGTAATACAGCACCAACAGCGGATTGTGAGGCGTCAGTCTTGAGAACAAGAGTAGCTTTCTCATCGGTATCCAAGTAGCTCAGGGAAGTACCTGGCGTAACTTCTGCTTGATGGTAACAAACACTGTTTCGGCTTCTGGTGTAATGGAGAACTTTGGATTACCTTTAAGTAAATCAGTCAAAGGCTGAAGAACGGCGGCACAATTGCCAATGAATCTTCCGTAATAATTCACCATGCTAAGGAAGCAGTGCAAGTTTTAACGGATTGAGGCAGTGGATAGTCCATG